>JARQOD010000003.1:310363046-310472779 GCA_033576555.1 Oophaga sylvatica
CATGGCAGAGCTCGTGAGGGAAGGAGTGCCGTTTGACTTTTTCAAACTAAAATTGGCTGGAATTGAGATTGGACGCCATGTCGTGTTTGGAGTGCCCCTGATGTGCCTAAACAGTGGAAACCCCCCACAAGTGACACAATTTTGGAAACTAGACCCCCTAAGGAACTTATCTAGATCTGTTGTGAGCACTTTGAACCCCCAAGTGTTTCACAAAAGTTTATAATGCCTGGGTCTGAAAAATAAAAAAAACAATTTTCCACAAAAATGATTTTTTAGTTCCAAATTTTTGATTTTTCCCAAGGAAATTGGACCCTAAAAGTTGTTGTCCAATTTGTCCTGAGTACGCTGATACCCCATATGTGGGGGGGGAAACTATTTGGGCGCACGACAGGGCTTGGAAAGGAAGTAGTAATGTTTTGGAATGCAGATGTTGATAGGGGTCATGTTCCGTTTGCAGTGCCCCAGATGAGCCTAAACAGTGGAAACCCCCCACAAGTGACCCCATTTTGGAAACTAGACCCCCTAAGGAGCTTATCTAGATCTTTGGTGAGCACTTTGAACCCCCAAGTGCTTCACACAAGTTTATAATGCCCGAGCATGAAAATAAAAAATCCTATTTTTTTCCCACAAAAATTATATTTTAGTCACTAATTTTTAATTTTCCCAAGGGTAACAGGAGAAATTGGACCACAAAAGTTGAAGTCCAATTTGTCCTGAGTACGCTGATACCCCATATGTGGGGGGGAACCACTGTTTGGGCGCACAGCAGAGCTCGGATGGGAAGGAGCACCATTTGACTTTTTCCAAACAAAATTGGCTGGAATTGAGATTGGACGCCATGTTGCATTTGGAGAGCCTCTGATGTGCCTAAACAGTGGAAACCCCCCACAAGTGACCCCATTTGGGAAACTAGACCCCCTAAGGAACTTATCTAGATCTTTGGTGAGCAATTTGAACCCCAAAGTGCTTCACACAAGTTTATAACGTAGAGCCGTAAAATTAAAAAATCATATTTTTTCCACAAAAATGATCTTTTCACCACAATTTTTATTTTCCCAAGGGTAACAAGACTCCAAAAGTTATTGTGCAATTTGTCCTGAGTATGCTGATACCCCATATGTTGGGGTAAACCACTGTTTAGGTGCATGGCAGAGTTTGGAAGGGAAGGAGCGCCATTCGACTTTTTCAACACAGAATTGGCTGGATGCCATGTCTTGTTTGGAGAGCTCCTGATCTGCCTAAACATTGGAAACCCCCAACAAATGACACCATTTTGTAAACTAGACCCCTCAAGGAACTTATCTAGATGTGTGGTGAGCACTTTGAACCCCGAAGTGCTTCACAGAAGTTTATAACGTACAGCTGTAAAATAAAAATCTTTTTTTTTTTTTTTACAAAAATGATTTTTTTCGTCCCCAATATTTTATTTTCACATGGGTAACAGGAGAAATTGGACCCTAAAAGTTTTTGTCCAATTTGTCCTGAGTACGCTGATACCCAATATGTGGGAGTAAACTACTGTATGGGCGCACGTCGGGGCTCGGAAGGGAAGTAGTGACGTTTTGGATTGCAGACTTTGATGGAATGGTCTGGGGGCGTCATGTCACATTTGGAGAGCCCCTGATGCACCTAAACAGTGGAAACCCCCCACAAGTGACCACATTTTGGAAAATAGACCCCACAAGGAACTTATCTAGATGTGTGGTGAGCACTTTGAACCCCGAAGTGCTTCACAGAAGTTTATAACGTACAGCCGTAAAAATAAAAAATTTTTTTTTTTTTTACAAAAATGATTTTTTTCGCCCCCAATATTTTATTTTCACAAGGGTAACAGGAGAAATTGGACCCCAAAAGTTGTTGTCCAATTTGTCATGAGTACGCTGATACCCAATATGTGGGAGAAAACTACTGTATGGGTACACGTTGGGGCTCGGAAGGGAAGTAGTGACGTTTTGGATTGCAGACTGATGGAATGGTCTGGGGGCGTCATGTCGCATTTGGAGAGCCCCTGATGCGCCTAAACAGTGGAAACCCCCCACAAGTGACCCCATTTTGGAAAATAGACCCCACAAGGAACTTATCTAGATGTGTGGTGAACGCTATGAAGCCCCAAGTGCTTCACAGAAGTTTATAACGTACAGTCGTAAAAACAAAAAAAATCTTTTTTTTTTTAAAAAATGATATTTTTACACCCAGTTTTTTATTTTCCCAAGGGTAACAGAAGAAATAGGACAAATTGCACAATAACTCTTGGGGTCCAGAGTACGCTGATACCCCATATGCGGGGGTAAACTACTGTTTGGGCGCATGGCAGAGCTCAGAAGTGAAGGAGCACCGTTTGACTTTTTCAATGCAGAATTGGCTGGAATTCAGATCAGACGCCATGTCACATTTGGAGATCCCCTGATGTGCCTAAACAGCGGAAACCCCCCAATTCTAACTCCAACCCTAACCCCAACACACCCCTAACCCTAGTCCCAACCCTAACCACAAATCTAACCCTAACACACCCATAACCCTAATTCCAACCCTAACCCTAATCCTAACTTTAGCGCCAACCCTAACCCTAACTTTAGCCGCAACCCTAACCCTAATGGGAAAATGGAAATAAATACTTTTTTTTTATTTTATTATTTTTCCCTAACTAAGGGGGTGATAAAGGGGGGTTTGATTTACTATTTATAGCGGGTTTTTATGATTGGCAGCTGTCACGCTAAAAGACGCTTTTTATTGCAAAAAATAGTTTTTTCATCACCACATTTTGAGAGCTATAATTTTTGTATATTTTGGCCCACAGAGTCATGTTAGGTCTTATTTTTTGCGGGACGAAGTGACGTTTTTATTGGTACCATTTTTGAGCATGTGACCTTTTTTGATCGCTTTTTATTTCGATTTTTGGGAGGTTAGAATAAACAAAAATCAGCAATTCATGAATTTCTTTTGGGGGAGGCGTTTATACCGTTCCGCGTGTGGTAAAATTGATAAAGCAATTTTTGTCTTCGGGTCAGTACGATTACGGAAATACCTCATTTATATCATTTTTTTATGTTTTGGCGCTTTTATAGAATAAAACCAATTTTATATAAAAATTTATTATTTTTGCATCGCTTTATTCTGCGAGCTATAACTTTTTTATTTTTTCGTTGATGATGCTGTATGGTGGCTCGTTTTTTGCGGGACAAGATGACATTTTCAGCGGTACAATGTTTCTTTATATCCGTCTTTTTGATCGCGTGTTATTCCACTTTTTGTTTGGCGGTATGATGATAAAGCATTGATTTTTTGCTTTGTTTTTTTTTTTTTTTAAGGGGTTCACTGAAGGGGTTAACTAGTGGGACAGTTTTATAGGGGGGGTGTTACGGACGCGGCGATACCAAATATGTGTACTTTTATTGTTTTGGTTTTTTTATTTACAGGAAAAAATGAATTTATTGGGGAATATTTTTTTTTATGATTTTTTTAAACAATTTTTATTTTTATTCTTTTAACTTTTTTACTTTGTCCCAGGATGGGACATCACTATATAGGGTCAGATCGCTGGTGTGACAGTGTGCACAGCACTCTGTCACACCAGCGATCGCTCTGGCATCGCTGCAGGCTTCTCAGTGCCTTCTCTCAGCAGGCACTGAGGAAGCCGCCTTCCTGCAGGACCCCGGCGCCATCTTGGATCCAGGGACCTGGAGGGAGGACGGACTTTCGGAACAGAACGACACATCGCGCTGCTCTGAGGGTCTCAGGGGAGCGCGCAGGGAGCCCCCTCCCTGCGCGATCCTCCCCTGTGCCCCCCGTACACCGCGATCATGTTTGATCGCTGTGTGCCAGGGGTTAATGTGCCGGGAGTGGTCCGTGACCGCTCCTGACACATAGTGCCGGGTGTCAGCTGTGATAATCAGCTGACACCCGGCCGCGATCGGCTGCGCTCCCCCCGGGAGCGCGTATGATCGCTGGGACGTACTATCCCGTCCATGGTCATACGGGCCCAGGTACCATGGACGGGATAGTACGTCGGATGGCAGTAAGGGGTTAATGACCTAGTGTATTCCTCTCCAATATAAAAATAGTAAAGTCTTATTATATTATATTTTTATTTATATCCCTGTTTCTGAGCTGTTGCTAGGGACAAATGTTGTGAATAGGCTGGAAATGAGTTCTGAGCAGAAGCTCCCTCTGGTGGTTACAAACGGTACTGGACTGTCCAGTGAAGATTGTGAGGATTGGGAATCAGGTGTTACTGACTGGTCTTCTATAAGGGAGTCGCCTTCCCATCAGGATTGCCGGTGATCAATTGTTCTGGTCTCAATCCTTGATTCCTGTTTCCTTGGTAGCCTGCTGTTTCGTGTCTGAATCTCCTGCTAACAGATAAGACATTTTCTTCTTTTTGTTTTTGTGCTTGATTTTTGCATTTTGTCCTGCACTTCTGTGGGGGCCTTCAGGGTCCCCTCGGGGGGCTTTTGCCCTCTCAGTTCAGTTCAGCCACTGATGTTTGTACATTTGCTTTCTCCAGTTTTTTCAGTGGCTGCTGTTTTGTTTTTGGTTACACCAGAGAACTAATTTAGGTGGTAGAGGTCGTGTGATCTCAGGTGTTTTTGAAATTAGTAGAGTTGGTGATTTTCAGGGTTTTTTGAGATTGCAGTAAGTGCCCTTCCTATCCTTTTCTATTTAGTAAGTTTGGACCCTAACGTTTGCTCATACTATTTTCTGTCTGTGTCAGTATTTCTTCTTGTCTAACCGCCATTACATGTTTGGGGGCTTTCTATGTTCTTTGGGGATCTGCTCCGGGGCAGATAGCTTTCCTCTTTCTATCTTTAGGTGTAGTTAGTTTCTCAGGCTGTGACGAGGCGTCTAGGACCAACGTAGGAACGCTCCACGGCTGCCTCTAGTTGTGGTGGTTAGTCAGGGTACTGCAATCTCATAGTTTCCAACTGCTCTGGTGTATTTCCTTTTTTGCCTGCTCTCCTCAGCTACCAAATCATAACAGACAAACATATCTCGTTGGACATATTCTGGCTTCATATTATAGAAAGTCAGGCGACAGCAGAGCAGGTATATTGGGGATGCACGCACCAAGTTCAGGGACCTAAATGAACAAATAATCCATAAAGACAAAAAGGAAGAGCAGCATCCAAATCATGTGAAAAAAAAGTGACCAAAATTTATTTTGCCATCCTCATGTGCAACGTTTCGGCCATATTGTGGCCTTTTTCAAGTACAACATGTAGCACAAATGGTGACCTTATATGGTGTGGCTGAGCCAATCACCACTCATACATAAATATATACAATGCAATATAACATCCATCAGATATATACAAAATACCAAAGAGAGTATATTACAAAAGTCTCATATATCTTATCGCAGATATTACATAAATCCTTATAAACATACAAAAATAAACAGTAATCCCATGTGTACCCGCCAATCACCATATAGCAAACTAGTATCAATGGTGATAGTATACCAATCATGTGTGGTTATAAAAACGTGCAGCTGCATATTCGCATCCACCAATACATACCTATATAGGTCATGATGCCAACTCGGGTAGCCTATCATAACTACTTTCTTATCCGACCGATAACCCGGAAATCCTTCTCATTGCCGCTTTTTACCCATAAGTCATCAGCCAAAAACACTCGTTCCGCGCAAGCGCAGGGCTGTGCACGGGGTGCCATCACATGATGCCCACCCGTCACAGTCACAACGCATGCGCAGACCCGTCATCAGGGCTAATGCCTAGAGTACATATCAAACACTTGGTGCAGGTGCAATAGCCAAAGGTGAGGTGAGATCTCGCGATACTCACCCACCTCAGCTAGAGCGCATGCTGTTAAGTGCTACGTGTTATGGGACCACAAATTCAAGGGGAACATGATGACCTGCAACCGCCAGGATGCATGCGCAGCAAGGGTAGCGATCACATGTCCAAGTCACGTGAACACTACCCCAACCATAATGCGCATATTATTAGCTATATCCATGGCAACCACACAAATCCTCAATCCAAACTGGAAAAAGGTCCCCAACAATAAGCCCATAAATAACTATAGGACAAACTCATGGGTACTGACAGCATAGTGGCCATCATATTAACACAGGGTCAATCATATAAACACCAAACTTTAATCAAGAATATCAAATGGCAGACACGGAAACAAAAGGGGGGCATGGGGAATGACAGACAAATAAATACATAACATGACTATAGTTCAGGACTGTTCAGTCCCCTTGTCCTCTTGTCGCTCCAGACCGCCATACCTAAAAAACAAAAAAGAAAAGAAACACCATTAAAAACAAAAACAAGATCACCATTAAAATCATTAAAATAGTAAAATCCTATTATAATATTTTTTTATTTATATCCCTGTCTCTGAGCTGTTGCTAGAGACAAACATATCTCGTTGGACACATTCTGGCTTAGTATCTATGAACTTGTGTTAGCCCCTCCCTTTTCTTATTTTATTTTATATGTGCATTCACATTTTTGATTTATTTTGTTTATTCCAGTATCATTTATGTCTCCTAATTGTCCACCACAAGATGACCAGGGTTAACATGTTCTGTGCTGCTACTGGCAGTCCAATTTTTGGAAAGGGTGCCCATGATGCCCCTAAAATATTTTTGACAATTTTACCCCCCAGGGGGAAATGTTTGCCAGCCTAACACTAAGTGTATGGGCATTCCGAGTGTAGGAGACCCGCTCCTTTAAATTGAACCTAGTTTTGAATCAGGCATTCCTTCACTTCTCATCAGTCGCTGCCAGTAGATCACCAGGGTTAACGTGTTCCGTGCTGCAACATCCAGTGTCCAATTCCTAACAAGGGTGGGTGTTTTTGCTGTGTGTAAAATAGTTGTTATGGAAAAGGTGGAGGTGTACCCCACAGGGGAAAATGTTTGCCAGGCCCAGTAACTTTGTGAATGGGCATTCCGAGTCTCGGAGACCCTCTCCTTTATATTATTGGTAATATGTATGGGTGAAGATGAAGAAGCTGGTTTCACGGGTGTGTTTATAGTTACAGACGGTGCACTCCTCTTTAAACTTAGTTTTTCATGAGCATCCATCAGTTTGTTTGGTTTTCCTTCGACACTCATCTGCTTTCTGTAATTCAGCATCTCACGAACATGTCGCACTTTAGCCCTTTATACAGACACATGCGTGTCTGGCAACATGTTTTTACGGGCATTTCTTAGGCTGAGTCTCATACCCGCATCTGTTAAACCGATCTTCTGACAGGCATGAAAACGATTCTGGTACTTGATAGTGGCTAAACGATAAATCATTGTAGGCTGTATCCTGGATCTCATACCTCCCATAGCCACTGCTGTTATTAATCATGTACTTTCCCATTCTAATCATCACCATGCCCCTTTTCCCGATCACTTCATCCAACGATTCGTCTGCCATATTTTTCGAAAAAACATGCACCTTCCCAGCATCAACTGTGTAGGAAAACAGGATACAGTTTTGCCAGATGTTTATGATGACCCTAAATAAATAATTTACACACTATGTTCATATCTACCCCCAGGGGGAAATGTTTGCCAGCCAGTGTATGGGCATTCCAAGTGTAGGAGACCCGCTCCTTTAAATTGGGCCTAGTTTTGAATCAGGCCTTCCTCCACGTCTCATCATCCGCCGACACTAGATCACCAGGGTTAAAGTGTTCCGTGCTGCTACAGCCAGTGTCAAAATCCTAACAAGGGTGGGTGTTTTTGCTGGGTGTTAAATACTTGCTATGGAAAAGGTTTGAGGTGTACCCCAAAAGGGGAAAATGTTGGCCAGCCAACAAACTTAGGGTATGAGCACAACAAGTCTAGGAGACCCGCTTCTTTTTAATGGGACATTTTTGTTAAGAGCCCCTCCTCCATGTTTCTTCCAAAAGCAAGACGAAAGGTTGGCAGCATTCTTTGGCACAAAGTGGACATCACAAGAGTTTAAGTCATATACTGACCAATGTCAATGTTTTTATTAGCAAAAACACCAATTGACAGCTTTCCAAAGATTCATTTGTCAGCAACATGTGAAATAATTCCCATACCTGAGGTGCTCGCACATACAAATTGCCAACACAAGCTTTCAGGTACAGTAGCACTTTCTCCAGCAACAGTACATGTGGCATCAGCTGTTAAACCAGAGAGCAAGCAAATTTTGTCTAGATGGATTTTTTACCTACATGTCACAACCACTGTTTATCACTAAGGCCAACATTCTTCTTTTCTGATGACATTGACTCCTAGGCACCCTGTCCCCATGTCTTTTGCAACAACAGAAACATCATCACTATCATCATCCCTTTCTCAGCTGACAGTTACCTCAGTGAGGAAGGTGCCCTGAGCTTCATGCCTTCCCCTACCTGATTTCCCCTACCAGAATCAACAAGGCCGTCAATATTCAGTTCAGACTCCACACATAAGACCTCAGGTGTGGACATGGATTTCAGACAAATTTGCCATCCTCCAGAGCTTTGAGGACTGCACCAAGATGGTGAGCGGCGATAACGCAATAATTAGCATCACCATCCCACTTCTAAGCATTCTTAAGACCTCTCTGCTCACAATTAAAGATGATGCATTACAGGCTGAGCACGAGGACATGGAGCAAGGGACAATACAGGGTGATTACACTCAGACAGCCTCATGTTGTCGCAACGTGGATTGGTAGACAATGAAGGGGAGGAGGAGGAAGAACAGGAGCTACTTTCATGGATTATAGACGGTACTACAAGCACACCTGTCATACCGTCTGTTCAGTGGGTATGGACTGAGGACAGAGAGGAGAATGAGGATGAGGAGGAGGACAGCATGGTCAGTCGTCCTGTTGGTGAAGACACGGAAGTCTTGCCTGTTAGTAGTCTGACATGCATGGCCGACTTTATGTTGTGCTGTGTTTCCAGTTACCCTCACACTAGAAAAATTTTCGGTGACACTCATTACTGGTTGGTGACACTTCTAGACCCACGCTACAAGGAAAACTTTTAATCTCTTCTTCCTGAGGCAGACAGGTGTACAATAATGTTGCTGTACCACAGGGCCCTTGTAGCGGAATTACTGAAAAAATTCCCATGTGAGAAGGCTGGCAGAAGACGTCAGAGTTTGTTATAAAGCCAAGGAGTGCAAGCGAGAGAGACAGAAGTCCAATCCAGCTGAGGCAGGGGAACAATGGCAAAGTTCTGAGTCAGTTTTCTCAGACCCTCCCATCGTGCAGCCACAGATGCAAGGGGTGCTGGCACAAAAAGTGTAATGTTTGGGAACATGGTGAGGGAGTACCTTACAAATCATATAAACGTCCTCCAGGATTCCTCTGTGCCTTTTAATTATTGGGTATCTAAGCTGTACATGTGGCATGAACTGGCTCTCTATGCCTTGGAGGTCCTGGCCTGCCCTGCTGCTAGCGTTCTGTCAGAGCTGTTTTTTAGTACCGCTGGTGGAATTATAACAGATAACCGCATCCGCCTGTCAACTGACAATGCTGACAGGTTGAAGGAGTACCTTGCAAATCGTACAAACATCCTCCGGTATTCCTCTGTGCCCTTTGGGTATCCAAGCTGTACACGTGGCATGAACTGGCTCTTTATGCCTTGGCTCCTGGCCTGCCTTGCTGCTAGCAATCTGTCAGAGCGGGTTTTTAGAACCGCTGGTGGAATTATAACAGATAACCGCATTCGCCTGTCAACTGACAATGCTGACAGTCTGACTCTTATAAAAATGAACAAGTGCTGGATTGGGCAAGACTTCTGTACACCACCAAATGAAAACAGTGAAACATAACCTCAAATAAATTGTCTTTTTTGTGGAGGTGTATTCTTATGCACCTCTTCACAACCACACATGGGTATCCACTTCCTGATTTGGTCTGTTTGGTGTTTTACTCCTCCTTATCCTCATCCTCATCATCCACAAACAGTACAACACCAGGGTGAACGTATTCCGTGATGCCAAAGTCAATCAATTTTCTCCAAGGGTATTTTCATGATGCCAGTTACGAATTTGAAACCAAAGCAAATGTTACTCCCCTAAGGTGAAATTACATAAAAATGACATGTACATATATTCTTCCCATTTATTCTTAAATTTTCCATTTTTCCTAACTGTGGAACATCCTCTTATGACCCAGTGTATTCCTCTCCAATATAAAAATAGTAAAATCCTATTATAATATATTTTTATTTATATCCCTGTCTCTGAGCTGTTGCTAGAGACAAACATATCTCGTTGGACACATTCTGGCTTAGTATCTATGAACTTGTGTTAGCCCCTCCCTTTTCTTATTTAATTTTATATGTGCATTCACATTTTTGATTTATTTTGTTTATTTCAGTATCATTTATGTCTCCTAATTGTCCACCACAAGATGACCAGGGTTAACATGTTCTGTGCTGCTACTGGCAGTCCAATTTTTGGAAAGGGTGCCTATGATGCTCCTAAAATATTAGCTGGTGCCACGGGTGTGTTTATAGTTACAGACGGTGCACTCCTCTTTAAACTTAGTTTTTCATGAGCATCCATCAGTTTGTTTGGTTTTCCTTCGACACTCATCTGCTTTCTGTAATTCAGCATCTCACGAACATGTCGCACTTTAGCTCTTTATACAGACACATGCGTGTCTGGCAACATGTTTTTTACGGGCATTTCTTAGGCTGAGTCTCATACCCGCATCTGTTAAACCGATCTTCTGACAGGCATGAAAACGATTCTGGTACTTTATGGTGGCTAAACGACAAATCATTGTAGGCTGTATCCTGTATCTCATACCTCCCATAGCCACTGCTGTTATTAATCATGTACTTTCCCATTCCAGTCATCACCATGCCCCTTTTCCTGATCACTTCATCCAACGATTCGTCTGCCATATTTTCCGTAAAAAACATGCACCTTCCCAGCAGCAACTGTGTAGGAAAACAGGATACAGTTTTGCCAGATGTTTATGATGACCCTAAATAAATAATTTACACACTATGTTCATATCTACCCCCAGGGGGAAATGTTTGCCAGCCAGTGTATGGGCATTCCAAGTGTAGGAGACCCGCTCCTTTAAATTGGGCCTAATTTTGAATCAGGCCTTCCTCCACGTCTCATCATCCGCCGACACTAGATCACCAGGGTTAAAGTGTTCCGTGCTGCTACAGCCAGTGTCAAAATCCTAACAAGGGTGGGTGTTTTTGCTGGGTGTTAAATACTTGCTATGGAAAAGTTTGAGGTGTACCCCAAAAGGGGAAAATGTTGGCCAGCCAACAAACTTAGGGTATGAGCACAACAAGTCTAGGAGGCCCGCTCCTTTTTAATGGGACATTTTGTTAAGAGCCCCTCCTCCATGGGGGATTGGGGTTATTGGGGTGCATATGACTTGGTAGCAGGGCAGGCCTTGCAGTCAATGCATAAAAAACAGAATAGGAGTATAAAATGAATAATTTGAAGTGGATTTTCCTGGGCCCATCCAGTACCTGGGTTCAAAGGCTTATTGGGGTGCATATGACTTGGTAGCAGGGAAGACCTTGCAGTCAATACATAAAAAACAGAATAGGAGTATAAAATGAATAATGTGAAGTGGATTTTCCTGGGCCCATCCAGTACTGGGTTCAAAGGCTTTTTGGGGTGCATATGATTTGGTGGGAGGGAAAGCCTTGCAGTCAAAGCATAAGAAAACAGAATGGGAGGACAAAATGATTAATATTAAGTGGAATTTCCTGGGCCCATCCAGTACCTGGGTTCAAAGGATTATTGGGGTGTGTATGACTAGGTAGCCGGGCAGGCCTTGCAGTCAATGGATAAGAAAACAGAATGGGAGGACAAAATAAATAATGTGAACTGGATTTTCCAGTAACCATCCAGTACTTGGGTTCAAAAGCATATTGGGGTGCATATGACTTGGTACCAGGGCAGGCCTTGCAGTCAATGCATAAGAAAAAAGAATGGGAGGACAAACTGATTGCTGAGTAGTGGATTTTCCTGGGCTCATCCAGTACCTGGATTCAAAGGCTTATTGGGGTGCATATGACTTGGTAGCAGTGAAGGTCATGCTGTCAATGCATAAGACAACAGAATGGGAGTACAAAATGATTGATGTAAATTTAATTATCCTGGGCACATCCAGATTGTGAGTTCAAAGGCTTATTGAGGTGCATATGACTTGTTATCAGGGCAGGCCTTGCAGTCAATGCATAAGAAAACAGAATGAGAGGACAAAATGAATAATGTGGAGAGGATTTTCCAGGGACCATCCAGTATGCGAGTTCAAAGGCTTAATGGGATACATTTGACTTGTTAGCAGGGCAAGCCTTGCAGTCAATGCATAAGAAAATAAGAAAACAGAATGGGAGGACAAAATAAATATTGTGAAGTGTATTTTCCTAGGCCCATTAAGTGCCTGGGTTGAGAGGCTTATTGGGGTGCATATGACTTGCTAGCAAGGCAGGCCTTGCAGTCAATGCATAAAAAACAGAATAGGAGAATAAAATGAATAATGTGATGTGGATTTTCCTGTGCCCATCCAGTTTGTGGGTTCAAAGGCTTATTGGGGTGCATATGACTTGGTAGGAAGGAAGGCTTTGCAGTCAATGCATAAGAAAACAGAATGGGAGGACATAATGATTAATATGAAGTGGATTTTCCTGGGCCCATCGAGTACCTGGGTTCAGAGTGTTATATGGGTGCAAATGACTTGGTAGCAGGGCAGGCCTTGCAGTCAATACATAAGAAAACAGAAAGTTATGACAAAATGATTAATGTGAAGTGGATTTTCCTGGGCTCATCCAGTTCCAGGGTTCAAAGGCTTATTGGGGTGCATATGACTTGGTAGCAGGGAAGGCCTCGCAGTCAATGCATAAGAAAATAAGAAAGCATATTGGGAGGACAAAATAAATATTGTGAAGTGTATTTTCCTAGGCCCATCCAGTGCCTGGGTTGAGAGGCTTATTGGGGTGCATATGACTTGCTAGTAGGGCAGGCCTTGCAGTCAATGCATAAGAAAACAGAATGGGAGTACAAAATGGATAATGTGAAGTGTATTTTCCTGGGCCCATCCAGTACTTGGGTTAAAAGGCTTATTGGGGTGCATATGACTTGGTAGCAGAACAGGTCTTGCAGTCAATACATAAGAAAACAGAAAGTTAGGACAAAATGATTAATGTGAAGTGGATTTTCCTGGGCTCATCCAGTACCTGGGTTCAAAGGCTAATTGGGGTGCATATGACTTGGTAGCAGGGCAGGCTTGCAGTCAATGCATAAGAAAACAGAATGGAAGGACAAAATAATTAATGGGAAGTGGATTTTCCTGGTTCCATCTAGTATGTGGGTTCAAAGGCTTATTGGGGTGCATATGACTTGGTAGCAAGGCTGTAGCAGGGCAGGCCTTACAGTCAATGCATATGAGAACAGAATCAGAGGACAAACTGATTAACCCCTCTCTGCCATCCGACGTACTATCCCATCCATGAAACCCGTGACAATCTGCCCATGGACGGGATAGTACGTCGAAGCAATCAGCTTGTGCTCCCGGGGGGAGAGCAGCTGATCGCAGCCGGGTGTCAGCTGTTTATCACAGGGGTGTGTTGGGGTTAGGGTTGGAGTTAGAATTGGGTGGTTTACACTGTTTAGGCTCGTCAGGGGCTCTCCAAATGTGACATGGCGTCTGATCTCAATTCCAGCCAATTCTGCGTTGAAAAAGTCAAACTGTGCTCCTTCACTTCTGAGCTCAGTAGTTTACAGTAGTTTACCCCCACATATGGGGTATCAGCGTACTCTGGACAAATTGCACAATAACTCTTGGCATCCAATTTCTTCTATTACCCTTGGGAAAAAAAATTGGGGGCGAAAATATCATTTTTGTAAAAAAAAAAAAAGATTTTTTTTTTTTTACGGCTGTACTTTATAAAATTCTGTGAAGGACTTGGGGCTTCATAGCGCTCACCACACATCTAGATAAATTCCTTGTGGGGACTATTTTCCAAAATGGTGGCACGTGTGGGGGGTTTCCACTGTTTAGGCACATCAGGGGCTCTCCAAATGCGACATGACGCCCGCAGACCATTCCATCAAAGTCTGCAATCCAAAACGTCACTACTTCCCTTCCGAGCCTCGACGTATGCCCATACAGTAGTTTTCTCCCACATATTGGGTATCAGCGTACTCAAGACAAATTGGACAACAACATTTGCGGTCCAATTTCTCCTGTTACCCTTGTGAAAATAAAATATTGGGGCGAAAAAAATCATTTTTGTAATAAAAAATAGATTTTTTATTTTTACGGCTGTACGTTATAAACTTCTATGAAGCACTATGGGGTTCAAAGTGCTCACCACACATCTAGATAAGTTCCTTGGGGTCTATTTTCCAAAATGGGGTCACTTGTGGGGGGTTTCCACTGTTAGGTACATTAGGGGCTCTCCAAACGCGACATGACGCCCGCAGACCATTCCATCAAAGTCTGCAATCCAAAACGTCACTACTTTCCATCCGAGTCCTGACGTGTGCCCAAAGTTCTCAACAAACATCTAGATACGTTCCTTGAGGGGTCTAGTTTCCAAAATGGTGTTATTTGTGGGGGGTTTCCACTGTTTAGGCACATCAGGAGCTCTCCAAACACAACATGGCGTCCAGCCAATTCTGCGTTGAAAAAGTCAAACGGAGCTCCTTCCCTTCCGAGCTCTGCCATGCACCCAAACTGTGGTTTAACCCCACATATGGGGTATCAGCGTACTCAGGACAAATTGCACAATAACTTTTGTAGTCTTGTTACCCTTGGGAAAATAAAAATTGGAGTGAAAAGTCAATGAAAATCGTTTTTTTGGAAAAAATATGATTTTTTAATTTTATGTTATTACTTCCTTTCCAGGCCTTGCCATGCTCCCAAACAGTTTCCCCTCACATATGGGGTATCAGCGTACTCAGGACAAATTAGAAAACAACTTTTGGGGTCACAATTTGCTTGGGAAAAATCAAAAATTTGGGACTAAAAAATCCTTTTTGTGGAAAATTGTTTTTTTTTTTTCCTCACCCAGGCATTATAAACTTTTGTGATACACTTAGGGATTCAAATGCTCACCACAGATCTAGATAAGTTCCATAGGGGGTCTAGTTTCCAAAATAGTGTCACTGTGGGGGGTTTCCACTGTTTAGGCGCATCAGAAGCTCTCCAAACGCGATATGGCGTCCAATCTCAATTCCAGCCAATTTTGGTTTGAAAAAGTCAAACGGCGCTCCTTCCCTTACGAGTTCTGCCGTGTGCCCAAACAGTAGTTTCCCCCCACATATGGGGTATTGGCGTACTCAGGAGAAATTGCACAACAACTTTATCTGTCCATTCTTTCCTTTTACTCTTGTGAAAATGAAAAAAGTTTGTAAAAGATCATTCTTTGACAAAAAAGTTAAATATTCATTTTTTCCTTCCACGTTGCTTCATCTCCTGTGAAGCACCTGAAGGATTGATAATCTTCTTGAATGTGGTTTTGAGTACCTGGGGTGCAGTTTTTAGAATGGTGTCACTTTTGGGTATTTTCTGCCATATAGACCCCTCAAAGTGAATTCAAATGTAAGGTGGTCCCTAAAAAAAATGGCTTTGTAAATTTTGCTGTAAAAATGAGAAATCGCTGGTCAACTTTTAACCCTACACTAGCCACTAAGGAGACTCAAGGTCTCCAAAAATTCAATATAAACAGCACAAAAGGCAGCAAAGCTCACCTGCCCAGATCTCAGAACAAATGCACTACAGGGTGCAGCCAGCCCATAAAGCAAGATGTTAGCAGCACAGGTGCAAAATACCAGATTAAACAGCCACTCTCCGCATACCCATACAGCTGCACCCTGTAATGCATTTGTTCTGAGATCTGGGCAGGTGAGCTTTGCTGCCTTTTTGTGCTGTTTATATTCAACTTTTAACCCTTATAAATTCCTAACAAAAAAAATGTTGGTTCCAAAATTGTGCTGATGTAATAACTATTTTGTGTGACATATTTCTCTGTTTTAAGGGAATAAAAATTCAAAGTTTGAAAATTGCAAAATTTTCAAAATTTTCGCCATATTTGCGTTTTTTTCAAAAATAAACGCAAGTTATATCGAAGAAATTTTACCACTAACGTGAAGTACAATATGTCACGAGAAAACAATCTCAGAATCGCAAAGATCCATTGAAGTGTTCCAAAGTTATAACCTCATAAAGAGACAGTGGTCAGAATTGTAAAAATTGGCCCAGTCATTAACGTGCAAACCACCCTTGGGGGTGAAGGGGTTAATGTAAAGTGGATTTTCCTGGGCCCAACCAGTACTTGGGTTCAAAGGCTTATTGGAGTGCATATGACTTAGTAGCAGGGCAGGACTTGCTGTCAATCCATTAGAAAACAGAATGGGGGACAAAATGATTAATGCGAAGTGGACTATCCTGGGCCCATCCAGTACATGGGTTCAAAGGCTTATTAGGGTGCGTGCATATGACTTGGTAGCAGGGCAGGCCTTGCAGTTAATATATAAGAAAACGGAATGGGAGGACAAAAAGAATAATGTGAAGTGGATTTTTCTGGGCCCTTCTAGTGCCTGGGTTCAAAGGCTCATTTGGGTGCATATGATTTGGTAGCAGGGCAGGCCTTGAAGTCAATACATAAGAAAACACCATGGCAGGACAAAATGATTAACTTGAAGTGGATTTTCCTAGGCTCATCCAGTACCTGGGTTCAAAGGCTAATTGGGGTGCATATGACATGGTAGCAGGGCAGGCCTTGCAGTCAATGCATATGAAAACAGAATGGGAGGACAAAAAGATTAATGTGAAGTGGATTTTCCTGGGCGCATCCAGTACCTTGGTTCAAAGTCTTTTTGGGGTGCAAATGACTTGGCAGCAGGGCAGGCCTTGCAGTCAATCCATAAGAAAACGGAATGGGAGTACAAAATTAATAATATGAAGTGGATTTTTCTTTGCCCAGTCAATGCAGTCAATGCATAAGAAAACAGAATGGGAGGACAAAATGAATAATATGAAGTGGATTTTCCTGGGCCCTTCCAGTATGTGGGTTCAAAGTCTTATTGGGGTGCATATGAATTGGTAGCAGGGCAGGCCTTGCAGTCAATGCATTAGAAAAGAGAATGGGAGGACAAACTGATTAATGTGAAGTGGATTTTCCCAGGCCCTTCCAGTACCTGGGTTTAAAGGCTTTTTGGGGTGCATATGACTTGGCAGCAGGGCAGGCTTTGCATTCTATGCAACATTTTTTATGGAAGGCCTCCTGGACATCTCCTGAAAGGGGTATTGTGTGCGTCATAATTCTTAGCAGCCCATCCACTCACAGCTACTGTTGAGCGATATTGCTCGATATCTAAAAATATCGTATCGAAATTGTATCGCCGATAGCACTAAATATCGTCGATATCCGATTTCGATACCGGAAGTCCCATGTAAGTCTATGGGAACAAAATATCGCAACAAAAAAAACCCTTTCTTTCGTTGTAAACACAAAATATACACACATAGAATACATATATATATATATATATATACATGTCATTGTGACATATATATATATACATATATTTATAGTTTATACACTTCTACATAGTAAAATCGACTCTAATTCAATTGCCGGGTAAAGACGTGACATACCCCATAGAAGTCGACGGGCTCGGTGCCGAGTACCCCGAAAACCTCTGGCTCTGTGCGACTCAACTTGGGCGTCACGAACAGGATTCTGTAGCTCGCTATAAGCGAGTCCTGTGTGCCTGAATTGCACTGGTTTTGTGCTTGAGAATTGCTAAAATCATCAGAGAATGTATTTGCCATTTTTTCCGCCATATCTGCGTCACGACGAGGCACTGGTGAAGAAGAAGGGCGTGCTCTTCGTGGGTGTCACTCACTCAGTGGCGTGAAAACGATGGCCGCCCACTGTAAATGGTACTGCAATGTAACATCGTGCCCCACAGCTCTGGAGTTCCGCCTCCTCATCCTCCTCAGTGTGCGGAAACTAACACGAAGGTCCCGCCTCCCTACAAAAGAGGGGCCCTCTCCAGATATGACACATGTGACTTGGCAGAGATGGCTAATGGACACGACGAGCAGAAGTGGGAAGGGATGGAGCAGTCAGAGCTCTCCCCCCACGGAAGCGACCCGATCGCCACGGAATCACCGTTGGGCACCCGGCCTGTAAACCCTCCTACGCTGCAAGAAGTGGAGGATACCCTGAGAGGCCTGGCCCGGCACCGGGAGGAGGTCGCCAGGATGGAAGCCAGCTGGCGTGCCCTAAAAATAAACTTGGAGCGGCGCCAATCCCTCTTACCTGAAGTGTCTGTACCGGAAGGTGAGGCACCCGTTATAGTAGAGGAGCCCTTGCAATGTGATCCGGTTGACGTTGTCGCAGTGGAGGCACCCGTTCCTGCAAAAACCGCAGCACCGTCAGCAGCACCCCAGATCCCGCTGTCTGCCCCGGTCGCTGAGACAGAAGAAGCGACACCCGTCCTCATGGAGGAGGCCGCGTAGGCACCAGAGCACTACCTGCCTGTACCGGAGCCCCGACTGTCATCTGATTTAGAGCCGTCTGCTTCCTCCGCAGTGGAGCGCCGCCAGGACTGGGGGGCGACAGGAGAGCTGCCGCAAACCGGACACTGTAAGCTGCAGTGGAGTGGTGGAGACATGGAGCAACTGGTGGAGGAGAATTACAACCGGCGTCAGGAGGAAGAGTGGAGACGTTTAGAGCGGGAAGCAGAGCGACAAAGGGAACAGCGAGAAACCCTAAAACTTCGCCAACGTCACCTGGAGAAGGACCGGGCAGATAAGGACCGGATGAGAAAGGATAAAGAAACCCTGAGTGAGCCGCGGCATAAGGGTGCAGTACGGAGCTTTAAATTGAAAGGTGGGTGGGGCTTCATCAAGGAGCCTGGACTTTATTTAGAAGTCTTTGTGACCCGGCGGGACGTGGAGGCTCACCTCCCAGAAGGACACCCGGGGAGGGACCTGTTGCCAGGAGACTTGGTGACTTACACCCGACACTGGGGTTACAATGGGTGGTACGCCCTAAATGTTACCAGGTGCGACCCCTACTCCCCAGTGTGTCAGGAACCTGTGAGACCCTTGAAGCCTTCAGCCTCCCACATCCAGGCCTCTGCAAAAGTGCCCACCCCACGCCGTAAATCTCCCCAGCCTCCCTCAGTGGTCTCCTCAGCAGCCCCAGCTATGGACATGATAAGTATAGCTGGCCCGCACCCGGCGCCTATTAGGCCCCCTGGGGTTCGTACAGTCCGTGACATAGGGCTCCAGACCCGGAGAGAGATGAAAGAGGTGGCCACACAAACCCAGATAGCGGGTCACGACTTGACTGTACAGGCCACACGACGTCATCAGGTCCTGGTGGTCCTTGGTGTCTCGGATGTTTGGCAAGCACCAGAAGAGTACCAGGTGGTACCTGGAACACCCCTGCCAAAGAAGTCTAAATAACCCGGACAGGGTCCCTGTATGTAAATAAATAGTTAAATTGTTTATGTACCCGGACGGGTGAATGTTCCAAAAAAATTTTTTTAATTTAATAAAAAAAAAAAAACACAGTTTTCATTTCTTTTATTACTGTCTCATCCTGCTGCGACGCCATCGATCTCCTGTAAAAAAATGAAAAAAAAAAAAAAAAAAAGTATACCACCTGACCGACGCAGTCCATAGTAACGAGTGTCCCACGACGATCCAGCTCTGCTACATCAGAATGACAGGCAGAGCCTGTCATCCCGGCGCAGCACAGCTGATTACCTGCTTCCCCGGAGGTGACGTCATCGGACTGACTGCTTTACGGCCGGGATTACCCTGCAGTCACTGCAGTTATCGCGAAAAACTGCATGTGACCGCCAGGGAGAAGATAATGGCGGCCATCAAGCAGTCCAGGACGTGACCGCCAGAGATCTTCTGCCAGGTAAGTGCCGCTGACTCCTGACAGACCCGACCGACGGACACTCACAGTGACAGTGACAAATCCGATTCCGGTATTCGATAAGACGAAAATATCGAAACGAATTATCGAAAGGCCGATAGAGCTAATATCGGCCGATAGCCGATATTTGCATTATCGTATCGCTCAACACTACTCACAGCATAAGCTATAAAATTTAGGATAACCTCTGTTTAATAATGACCCTTTAAGCAGATTAATGCTGCCACATGCCCCTGTAAAAATAGGCATTGTAACTTTAAGAGTGCCTCCTTTATAAATGAGGCAACATGTGTCTGCCTATGTGTCACACACCACATGGCCAGCTAGGGTTTTTAACCCCTCTCTGACATCTGACGTACTATCCCGTCCATAAAAGCCGTGACAATCTGACCATGGACGGAATAGTACGTCATAGCGATCAGCTGCGCTCCCGGGGAGAGCGCAGCTAATCGCCGCCGGGTGTCAGCTGATTATCACAGCTGACACCCGGGACTGTGTGCCAGGAGCGGTCACGGACCGCTCCCGGCACATTAACCCCTTGCACACCGCGATCATTTGATCGCGGTGTACTGGGGGCACAGGGGAGCATCGCGCAGGGAGGGGGCTCCCTGCGCGCCCCCCTGAGACCCTCAGAACAGCGCAATGTTATTGTGCTGTTCTGAGGGCTTCCTTCCTCCCAGGACCCGGATCCAAGATGGCGCCGGGGTCCTGGAGGGAGGCGGCTTCCTCAGTGCCTGCTGAGAGCAGGCACTGAGCAGCCTGCAGCGCTGCCTGTGAGATCGCTGGTCTCACAGTGTGCTGTGCACACAGTGAGACCAGCGATCTGACATTTTACAGTGATGTTCCACCCTGGGACAATGTAAAAAAGTTAAAAAAATAAAAATAAAGGTGTAAAAAAAAAATTCCAAAATAAATTAAAAAAAAAAAAATATTCCCCAATAAATTCATTTCTTCCTGTAAATAAAAAAAATAAAACAATAAAAGTACACATATTTGGTATCGCCGCGTCCATAACGACCCCCCCTATAAAACTGTCCCACTAGTTAACCCCTTTTGTGAGCCCCTTAAAAAAAAAATAAAAAAAAGCAAAAAATCAGTGCTTTATCATCATACCGCTGAACATAAAGTGGAATAGCACGCAATCAAAAAGACCGATATAAATAAACATGGTACCGCTGAAAATGTCATCTTGTCCCGCAAAAAACGAGCCATCACAGAGCATCATCAGTGAAAAAATAAAAAAGTTATAGCTCGCAGAATAATTGTTTTTATTCTATAAAAGCACCAAAACATAAAAAAATGATATAAATGAGGTGTTACTGTAATCGTACTGACCAGAAGAATAAAACTGCTTTATCAATTTTACCACACGCGGAACGGTATAAACGCCTCCCCCAAAAGAAATTCATGAATTGCTGATTTTTGTTCATTCTAACCTCCCAAAAATCAAAATAAAAAGCGATCAAAAAATGTCACGTGCTCAAAAATGGTACCAATAAAAACGTCAACTCGTACCGCAAAAAATAAGATCTCACATGACTCTGTGGGCCAAAATATGCAAAAGTTATAGCTCTCAAAATGTGGCGATGCAAAAAACTATTTTTTGCAATAAAAAGCGTCTTTTAGCGTGACAGCTGCCAATCATAAAAACCCGCTATAAATAGTAAATCAAACCCCCCTTTATCACCCCCTTAGTTAGGGAAAAATAATAAAATTAAAAAAATGTATTTATTTCCATTTTCCCATTAGGGTTATGGTTAAGGTTAGGGTTGCAGCTAAAGTTAGGGTTAGGGTTGGCGCTAAAGTTAGTATTAGGGTTATAGTTGGGATTAGGGATAGGGGTGTGTTAGGGTTAGGTTTGTGGTTAGGGTTGGGACTAGGGTTAGGGGTGTGTTGGGGTTAAGGTTAGAGTTAGAATTGGGGGGTTTCCGCTGTTTAGGCACATCAGGGGCTCTCCAAATGTTACATGACGTCTGATCTCAATTCCAGCCAATTCTGCGTTGAAAAAGTCAAATGGTGCTCCTTCCCTTCTGACCTCTGCCATGCGCCCAAACAGTAGTTTACTCCCACATGGGGTATCAGTGTACTCTGGACCCTAAGAGTTATTGTGCAATTTGTCCTATTTCTTCTGTTACCCTTGGGAAAATAAAAAAACTGGGGGCAAAAATATCATTTTTAAAAAAAAAAAGATTTTTTTTTTGTTTTTACGGCTGTACGTTATAAACTTCTGTGAAGCACTTGGGGCTTCATAGCGCTCACCACACATCTAGATAAGTTCCTTGTGGGGTCTATTTTCCAAAATGGGGTCACTTGTGGGGGGTTTCCACTGTTTAGGCGCATCAGGGGCTCTCCAAATGCGACATGACGCCCCCAGACCATTCCATCAAAGTCTACTGTCCAAAATGTCACTACTTCCCTTCCGAGCCCCAACGTGTACCCATACAGTAGTTTTCTCCCACATATTGGGTATCCGCGTACTCAGGACAAATTGGAAAACAACTTTTGGGGTCCAATTTCTCCTGTTACCCTTGTGAAAATAAAATATTGGGGCGAAAAAAATAATTTTTGTAAAAAAAAATATATATTTATTATTTTTACGGCTGTTCGTTATAAACTTCTGTGAAGCACTTCGGGGTTCAAATTGCTCACCACACATCTAGATAAGTTCCTTGTGGGATCTATTTTCCAAAATGGGGTCACTTGTGGGTGTTTCCACTGTTTAGGTGCATCAGGGGCTCTCCAAATGCGACATGACGCCCCCAGAGCATTCCATCAAAGTCTGCAATCCAAAACGTCACTACTTCCCTTCCGAGCCCCAACGTGTACCCATACAGTAGTTTTCTCCCACATATTGGGTATCAGCGTACTCATGACAAATTGGACAACAACTTTTGGGGTCCAATGTCTCCTGTTACCCTTGTGAAAATAAAATATTGGGGACGAAAAAATAAAAAAAAAATTTATTTTACGTTATAAACTTCTGTGAAGCACTTGGGGGTTCAAAGTGCTCACCACACATCTAGATAAGTTCCTTGAGGGGTCTAGTTTCCAAAATAGTGTCATTTGTGGGGGGGTTTCCACTGTTTAGGCAGATCAGGAGCTCTCCAAACACGACATGGCATCCAGCCAATTCTGCGTTGAAAAAGTCAAACGGCACTCCTTCCCTTCCAAACTCTGCCATGCACTCAAACAGTGGTTTACCCCCACATATGGGGTATCAGCGTACTCAGGACAAATTGCACAATAACTTTTGGAGTCTTGTTACCCTTGGGAAAATAAAAATTGGGGTGAAAAGATCATTTTTGTGGAAAAAATATGATTTTTTAATTTTACGGCTCTACGTTATAAACTTGTGTGAAGCACTTGGGGGTTCAAATTGCTCACCAAAGATCTAGATAAGTTCCTTAGGGGGTCTAGTTTCCCAAATGGGGTCACTTGTGGGGGGTTTCAACTGTTTAGGCACATCAGGGGCTCTCGAAATGCAATGTGGCGTCCAATCTCAATTCCAGCCAATTTTGGTTGGAAAAAGTCAAATGGTGCTCCTTCCATTCCGAGCTCTGCCATGTGCCCAAACAGTGGTTCCCCCCCACATATCGGGTATCAGCGTACTCAGGACAAATTGGACAACAACTTTTGTGGTCCAATTTCTCTGTTACCCTTGGGAAAATAAAAAATTAGTGACTAAAAATAATTTTTGTGGGAAAAAAATAGGATTTTTTATTTTCATGCCCTGGCATTATAAACTTGTGTGAAGCACTTGGGGGTTCAAAGTGCTCACCAAAGCTCTAGATAAGTTCCTTAGGGGTCTAGTTTCCAAAATGTGGTCACTTGTGGGGGGTTTCTACTGTTTAGGCTCATCTGGGGCACTGCAAACGGAACATGACCCCCATCAACGTCTGCATTCCAAAACGTTACTACTGCCTTTCCAAGCCCTGCTGTGCGCCCAAACAGTTCCCCCCCCCCATATATTGAGTATCAGCGTACTCAGGACAAATTGGCCAACAACGTTTGGGGTCCAATTTCCTTGGGAAAAATCAAAAATTTGGGCCTAAAAAGTCATTTTTGTGGAAAATTGTTTCTTTTTTTTTTCACACCCAGGCATTATAAACTTTTGTGAAACACTTGGGGGTTCAAAGTGCTCACAACAGATCTAGATAAGTTCCTTAGGGGGTCTAGTTTCCAAAATGGTGTCACTTGTGGGGGGTTTCCACTGTTTAGGCGCATCAGGGGCTCTCCAAACGCGACATGGCATCCAATCTCAATTCCAGCCAATTTTAGTTTGAAAAAGTCAAACGGCGCTCCTTCCCTTATGAGCTCTGCTGTGCGCACAGACAGTGGTTTTCACCCACTTATGGGGTATTGGCGTACTCAGGAGAAATTGCACAACAACTTTATCTGTCCATTTTCTTCTTTTACCCTTGTGAAAATAAAAAAAAAGTTTGTGAAAGATCATTTTTGTGGCTAAAAAGTTAAATATTCATTTTTTCCTTCCACGTTGCTTCAGCTCCTGTGAAGCACCTGAAGGGTTAATAAACTTCTTGAATGTGGTTTTGAGTATCTTCAGGGGTGCAGTTTTTAGAATAGTGTCACTTTTGGGTATTTTCTGCTATATAGACCCCTCAAAGTGACTTCAAATATGAGGTGGTCCCTAAAAAAAATGGCTTTGTAAATTTTGTTGTAAAAATGAGATATCGCTGGTCAACTTTTAACCCTTATAATTTCCTAAGAAAAAAAAATTTTGATTCCAAAATTGTGCTGATGTAAAGTAGACATGTGGGAAAATGTTATTTCTTAACTATTTTGTGTGACGTATTTCTCTGTTTTAAGGGAATAAAAATTCAAAGTTTGAAAATTGCAAAATTTTCAAAATTTTCGCCATATTTGCATTTTTTTCAAAAATAAACGCAAGTTATATTGAAGAAATTTTACCAATAACGTGAAGTACAATATGTCGCGAGAAAACAGTCTCAGAATCGCGCAGATCCGTTGAAGCATTCCAGAGTTATAACCTCATAAAGAGACAGTGGTCAGAATTGTAAAAATTGGCCCGGTCATTAACGTGCAAACCACCCACGGGGGTGAAGGGGTTAAATGTTACAATGACGTTTCCATGTGAATGCATTTGTTTTTCTTGAAAGCAATACTAAAGTTGAAAAAACACTTCAAAAACGCTGCGTCTGAACATAGCCCAAGTTGTGGAGGAACATTAGGACTGGGATTAATTATTTTCCCTTATATACATGTCATTAACCTGGAAATGATATGCCTTTACATATTTCCCAGCAAAATCAGTTTTGGTTTCGTTTTGGTATGTTTTTCGGTGCACTGGTAAAAATGGCATGAAACTCTGACAACATTGTTTAAAGTTGTGAACTAGGAGTCCGGAATACTTCCACTGGTGATCCCCATGATGTCCCCATGTCATTTGAGCAGTGTTTCCATCATTCCAATCTGCTCGACCCGAACAACGAGCACCCGAGCATTTTAGTGATCGCCCATCACTACTAAAAAGCCATTTGAATCCACTTTTTTAAAATGAGATTTTGTGATAATTTTTTTCCCACTATGGCTGATCTCCAAATCAAGAAACACTATTTTTACTTTGTTAATTTATGATGTGAAGGTGATCCCCCAGATGTTATTATTAAGCTCCTTTATTAATTGTACCGCTTCCCCTGTCACCTTCCAAATGGTAATCAGATCATCTATGAAGTGCCTGTAAAGCCTTATTTTGTCATGAAAAATAGGCTTAGAGAGAGATGATGAAGACTCGAATCTTCCCATGAATAAATTTGTGAAACTTGGCATAACCCGAGTCCCCATCGCAGTGCCAAGCAACTGTAAATTCAGTACTTCCTCAAAAAAGAACTCGTTTTGTTCAAGAATAAATTTCAGACCCCTTAACAAAAAATCCCTTAATTCGGGAAGCCTCTCTGTCCTTGTTAAATAAAAACCCAACGCGTTTATCCCCATTTCATGATCTATGTTGGAATATAATGAATTTACATCCAATGAGATAAAAGAATTATTGTCCTCCCATTCAATATCTCTCAATTCTTCAATTAATTGTGTGGAATCTCTCAAATAAGAAGGCAGTGGCTTTACTAGATCTTGTAGAAAAAAGTCAATGTAATGAGAAAGATGACAAGTCAAGGACACTGTTCCTTATATATTCTTGTGCAATTTCGGCAGATGATAAAATAACGTCATAGATTTGATAAAAAACTTTTTTATGTTTTGTTAAGAATATTCCTCTCGTAGGCTTCATTGATCATACAGTGGTAGTCCAGTACAAAAGATTGTGTAGGATCCTCTTTTAAAGTTTTGTAGTATCTTATGTCAGACAATATGTTCAAGGCCTCCTTAATATAGTCAGTTCAATTTTGCACAAATACTCCCCCCCTTTGTCCGCTTGCCTCATTACTATGTTTGTATTTTGTCTCAAATCTTCCAATGCCACTTTTTCTTTTTTAGAGATATTGTTCTCCTTTTTTATCTTATTTATCCCCATTTTATACTTTTCGTCTTTAGTATTATTTTCCCATTTCCTGAATTCTTCAGACACTAATGAAAAAGTGTATATTTGGTCCTCTATGTTGATGAGGATTAAAAAGAGATTTTGGGTGTAACACCTTGTGAATATATACCCTTTCTCTGTTTGTCTCTGTTGGGATCAATATTTTTTTGGAATCCCCAATGTCCCTGTTTTTTTCAGTCAATAAAAAATGCCTTTTGAGAGTAAGTTTGCGTGTATATGCATTTAAATCTAAAAAAGATCAAATGCTTTCACATCTTGAGCAGGACAAAAATTTAATCCCCTACTTAAAATTTCCATTTCTGAAGAAGATAAAATATGAGATGATAAATTGAAAATTTTTACCAAAGGTTGATAACCTTGTTTGCAAATTTCTGGGTTACTTGTTTTTTTTAGGGTCCTTGACTTGTCATCTTTCTCATTACATTGACTTGTGTCTACAAGATCTAGTAAAGTCTCTCCCTTCTTATTTGAGAAATTCAACACAATTAATTGAAGAATTGAGGGATATTGAATGTGAGGACAATTATTCTTTAATCTCATTGGATGTATATTCATTATATTCCAACATAGATCATGAAATGGGGATAAACGCGTTGGGTTTTTATTTAACAAGGACAGAGAGGCTTCCCGAACTAAGGAAATTTATTCTTGAACTCAACGTGTTCACTTTTGAGGGAGCACTGTATTTGCAATTGCTCGGCACCGCAATGGGGACTCGGATTACGCCAAGTTTCGCAAATTTATACATGGGGCGATTCGAGTCCTCATCATCTCTCTCTAAGCCTATTTTTCATGACAAAATAGGGCTTTACAGGCACTTGATAGATGATCTGATTATCATTTGTAAGGGGAGAGAAAAGGAAGTGGCACAATTAATAAAGGAGTTTAATATTAACACCTGGGTATCAACTTCACATCACAAGTTAACAAAATAAAAATAGTGTTTCTTGATTTGGAGATCAGCCATAGTGGGAAAAATTATCACAAAAACCCATTTCAAAAAAGTGGATCCAAATGGCTTTTTAGATTTTAATAGTGCATATTACAAGAAGTGGAAGGTCAATATATCCCACAGTCAATTTTTCCGTATAAGAAAGAAATGTACGAGAGAATCAGACTATGTGGCTCAGACCAAAATCCTAAAAAGTAAATTTAAGGAAAAAAGATACCCAAAGAATCTGATAAATGGTGCATATAGGGACAGCAAAATAGTGACACATGAGGAATGTTTAGAAGAAAAAATAAGAAAGGGGATAATTTGACTATTGGTAAAGAAAAAATGATGAACTCTGGAAATTGAACTTTGTGACTACATTCAATAGGGGAAATAAAGCTATAAGAACTATACTCTTGAAATATTGGTATATTTTGAAGCGTGACCTTGTTTTGGAAAGACACCTCCGTGATAAACCAGGATTACATATAGAAGGGGGAAGACTTCCAAATGGCCCCTAGTAAATTAAAAAAACCTATTAGATTTAAAAATAAAAAATTAAAATAAGAATAAAACATTATGCAGTGTTTTTCAAGAAACTGGAGTTTTTAAATGTAATTCTAAAAAATGTTTGACCTGTGGGATCCTAGATCATGGGGCTAAAATCATTAAATGCAATAATACCGGTGATGTTTTTGAGATCCCACAAAGACTCACCTGTAGCAGTGACTATGCTGTATATGTCATCACTTGCAGTTGCGGTTTGCAATATGTGGAACACACTGTGTAGACACTGCTGTCCCGCATTAATGGACACAGAAATAGAGCTAAAAATGGCTTCATGAAGCATAGTCTTTCAAGGCATCTGCTAATTAAACATAATAAAATTTTTAATATTAAAGTAACTCCAATGGAACAGATACCCTCTGGTGTTACAAACAGGAATGCTCCTTTATCTCCTTCCTGACCTATGACGCCTACGTCGGCGTCATGAAAGCCAGTGGCATCCCGACCCATGACGCCGACATAGGCGTCATGGTATAAATTATGCTCCTGCGGGTTGGGTGACCGGGGTCACTGAAAGGTCACCCAACCAGCAGGCACAGACCCTTTGTGCATCACCACAGTGGGGGTGGCTTAACCCCCACGTGGCTACGATCGCTCTGATTGGCTGTTAAAAGTGAAACAGCCAATCAGACCGATTTGTAATAGTTCACCAATGAAATTTGGTGAAATATTAGAATCCAGCCAAGGCCGATGCTGCAATAGCATCAGCCATGGCTGGACACCAAGTTACGACCCCCCCACACCGAGTAACGGCGGTGATCGGCCGCCGCCACCGATTCATGGCAGCGATCGGTCACCGCCGTTACTATCTGCTGCCCTGCACTCTGGTCCTCTCTCCTCCGCTCCAGTCCACTCCCCCCACCTTCCGATCACCCCCTGTCTCATCTCACCTCCCTGGTCTTCTGGTGCCCGTGGATCCGTCCCGGCGTCCATCCGGGACTCTTCATGGGCGCCGCCATCTTGGAAAATGGCGGGCGCATGAGCAAGTGCGCCCGCCGACCGGCGCATGCACAGTACGCCTTCTAAAGTCCTTCTAAAGTCCAAAAATTTATTTTGATCACTGTGATAAACTCTCACAGATCAAAATAAAAAATGAAAATAAATATATTTTTTTTTCTTTTCGTGTTAGAATTACAGTTAGGGTTAGGTTAGGGTTAGCCTTAGGGTTAGGGTTAGCATTAGGGTTAGGCTGGATTTATATCGCATTATGGTAGTCCGTTAGACGGACTGCGTTACACCGCGGTATAACGCGGTGTAACGCAGTCCGTTAGTGCTACCATTCACCCCCATTTGTGGCGCATCGCGACGCATGCCATAAATCGGCATGCGTTCACGACGTGCCGTCATTCAGTGACGGAGCCTCGCACGCGAGCTGCAGCGTCTGGGCTCCGTCACCGCTAGCGCAGATGAATCATCTGCTGATTCATCTGCGCTAGCAGGTATAGCATAACACGATCGCGTTATGCTATACTGTTACCAGCCCGTCAATGCTATGTGTTGAATGGGCTGGTAAAACTTAATTTGAACCTAGCCTTAGGGTTAGGTTAGGGTTAGGACTAGGGTTAGGGTTAGCATTAGGGTTAGGGTTATAATTAGGGTTAGGGTTAGGCTGGATTCATATCGCGTTATGGCTGTCCGTTAGACGGACTGCATTACACCACGGTATAATGCGGTGTAACGCAGTCCATTAACGCTGCCATTCACCCCCATTTGAGGGCGCATCGCGACGCATGCCATAAAGCGGCATGCGTTCGCGACGTGCCATCATTCAGTAATGGAGCCTCGGACTCGGCCTGCAGCGTCTGGGCTCCGTCACCGCTAGCGCAGATGAATCATCTGCTAATTCCTTTGCGCTAGCGGGTATAGCATAATGCGATCGAGTTATGCTATACCGTTACCAGCTCGTCAGCGCTATGTGTTGAATGGGCTGGTAAAACGTAATGTGAACCTAGCCTTTAGCATTAGGGTTAAAATTAGGGTTAGAATTAGGGTTACGGTTAGAATTAGGGTTAGGGTTGGAATTTGGGCTAGGGTTGGAATTAGGGTTATGGTTAGAATTAGGGTTAGGGTTGGAATTAGAGTTAGTGTTGGGGTTAGGGTTGGGATTAGGGTTAGGCTTGTGGTTAGGGTTATGGTAAGGGTTCGGATTATGGTTAGGGGTGTGTTGGGGTTAGGGTTATGGTTAGGGTTTGGATTAGGGTTAGGGGTGTGTAGGGGTTAGGGTTGTGGTTAAGGGTGTGTTGAGGTTAGGGTTGGAGTTAGAATTGAGGGGTTTCCACTATTTAGGCACATCATGGGGTCTCCAAACGCGACATGGCGCCACCATTGATTCCTGCAAATTTTGCGTTCAAAAAGTCAAACAGTGCTCCCTTTATTCCGAGCCCCGACTTGTGCCCAAACAGTGGTTTTACCCCCAAATATGGGGTATCAGCATACTCAGAAAAAAATTGCACAACAACTTTCGGGGGTCTTATTTCTCCTGTTACCCAAGGGAAAAAATATTGGGGACTAAAAGATCATGTTTGTGGAATAAAAAATGATTATTTATTTTCACGGCTCTGCGTTATAAACTTCTGTGAAGAACTTGGAGATTCAAAGTGCTCACCACACATCTAGAGGAGTTCCTTGGGGGATATAGTTTCCAAAATGGGGTCACTTGGGGAGTTTCTACTGTTTAGGCACATCATTGGCTCTGCAAACGTAAGTTGACACCCGCAGACCATTCCATCAAGTCGGTATTGCAAAATGTCACTACTTCCTTTGCGAGCCCCATGTGTGCCCAAACAGTGGTTCCCCCCACTTATGGGGTACCAGCATACTCAGGACAAACAGGACAACAACTTTTGGGGTCCAATTTCTCCTGTTACCCTTGTGAAAATAAAAAATTGTGGGCTATAAAATCATTTTTGAGGAAAAAATGATTTTTTATTTTCATGGCTATGGTTATAAACTTCTGTGAAGCACTTGGGGGTTCAAAGTGCTCACTACACATCTAGATAAGTTCCTTGGGTGGTCTAGTTTCCAAAATGAGGTTACTTGGGGGGGTTTCCACAGTTTAGGCACATCAGGGGCTCTGCAAAACGTAACATGATGTCCGCAGACCATTCCATCAAGTCGGCATTTCAAAACGTCACTACTTCCCTTCCGAGCTCCGATGTGTGCCCATACAGTAGTTTTCTCCAACATATGGGTATCAGCGTACTCAGGACAAATCGGACAACAATTTTTTGGGTCTAATTTCTCCTGTTACACTTGGGAAAATAAAAAAATTAGGGACTAAAAGATCATGTTTGTGGAAAAAATATGATTTTTTTATTTTCATGCCCGGGCGTTATAAACTTGTGTAGCCCTTGGGGATTTAAAGTGCTCACCACACATCTAGATAAGTTCCTTGCGGGGTCTAGTTTCCAAAATGGGTCACTTGTTGGGTGTTTCTACTGTTTAGGCACATCAGAGGCTCTGCAAACGCAACATGACGCCCGCAGAACATTCCATCAAGTCTGCATTCCAAAATGGCGCTCTTCCCTTCTGAGCTCTCCCATGCACCAAAACAGTGGTTCCCCCCCACATATGGGGTATTGGTGTACTCAGTACAAATTGCACAACAACTTTTGTGGTCCAATTTCTCCAATTACCCTTGTGAAAATAAAAAATAGCGGACTAAAAAAATCATTTTTGAGGAAAAATGATTTTTTTATTTCACTGCTCTGCGTTATAAACTTCTGTGAAGCACTTGGGGGTTCAGAGTGCTCACAACACATCTAAATAAGTTCCATAAGGGGTCTAGTTTCCAAAATGGTGTCACATGTGGGGGTTTTTCACTGTTTAGGCACACAGGGGCTCTCAAAACGCGTCATGATGTCCGCTAACAATTGGAGCTATTTTTCCATTCAAAAAGTCAAATGGTGCTCCTTCCCTTCTAGGCCCTGCTGTGCACCCAAACAGTGGTTTATGACCACATATGAGGTATCTGTGTACTCAGGATAAATTGCCCAACAAATTTTAGGATCCATTTTATCCTGTTGCCCATGTGAAAATGAAAAAACTGAGTGTCACGCTGTCTAATGATATGAATACAATGTCAGTAAACTATTTATACAGGAACCACACTCAAAACAACATATAGTTTAGCAACATCAGAATGTAAGTATAAAATAGATTTACCTGACACAATATCTGCAGAACTTAGGGTTAATCTTGAATGTCACGCTGTCTAATGATATGAATACAATGTCAGTAAACTATTTATACAGGAACCACACTCAATACAACATATAGTTTAGCAACATCAGAATGTAAGTATAAAATAGATTTACCTGCAGAACTTAGGGTTAATCTTGAGGACTTGATGAGCTGTAACAGGAAAGAGGAGGACCGGGGTCTAACCTGACCCTACACTGGGGTCCTAACTAATCCCTCACCTTGGAGGTACTGATAATGGTTCAGAGGTCCAAGTCTCCAGCCTAACCCTGTCTCCTGTCAGACCCTGAACCCTGTAATCAGTCCTAAGAAGGATCCTGATTACCACCAAAGGGATATGGGCTGATCTCAGCTAAATACACAGATTAGACATATAAGACAGACAGGATAGCACTCACTTGCATACACACTCAAACACCGAAGGAACATAAATGGTCTGGGAAATAAACTCTAAACAAGTTGAGCTTAAAACAGCTAAGGAGCTCTCAACTTAAGTCTATACAGATTCATTCCTATCTGTGGTTTGCATGAAGGATTTCACTGGCAACTCCCAAAGCAGACAACCAGGAATTTAAAGGAAACCAATCAACAAATAATCAATTGCAGCCGGGAGAAACTGCACCGAGTCCCAGCACCGAGCACAGACAGAATTAACTCCCTAGCTGCCAAACACAAAGAAACAGCAACTCAGCTGTGAGAAGTCAAAACGTGCAACCGCGACGATCTTCGTGGCAATGCACACATGACAGTACCCCCCCTTCTACGAGGGGCCTCCGGACCCTCAGGGCCAGGCCTGCTCGGGTGAGTTCTGTGGAAGGTCTGAACCAAACGATCTGCGTTAACATCGGACGCAGGGACCCACGTCCTCTCCTCCGGACCATATCCCTTCCAATGCACCAAGTACTGAAGGGACCGGCGATTCAGACGAGAGTCAATGATTTTTGATACTTGAAATTCCAAGTTACCATTGACCAACACTGGAGGAGGAGGTAGAGGTGACGGTATGACTGGTGCCACATACCTTTTAAGTAATGACTTGTGGAACACATTATGAATTTTAAACGTAGAAGGGAGTTCCAGACGAAATGCCACAGGATTAATTATGGAACTGATCCTGTACGGCCCGATGAATCTGGGACCCAGTTTCCAGGAGGGCACTTTAAGTTTTATATTCCTGGTAGACAACCATACCAGATCGTTCACATTCAGATCTGGACCAGAAACTCTCCTCCTATCAGCCATACGTTTGTAACGGTTCCCCATCGTACTCAAATTATTCAATACACCTCGCCACACAGAAGCAAGTGACGACGAGAAACGCTCCTCCTCAGGAACCCCAGAAGGACCCCCCCCATTGAAAGTACAAAACTGGGGATGAAAACCATATGCCCCAAAAAACGGGGACTTACCAGTGGACTCGCTCCGCCTGTTGTTAAGAGCGAACTCTGCCAAAGGCAAGAAAGAAGACCAGTCTTCCTGGTTCTCCGATACAAAACACCAGAGATATGTCTCTAAACTCTGATTCAGACGCTCTGTCTGACCATTGGTCTGTGGATGAAAAGCCGAGGAAAACGACAATTGCATCCCCCGACGTAAACAAAATGCCCTCCAAAATTTGGACACAAACTGAGACCCCCTATCTGACACCACATCAGAAGGCAACCCATGAAGTCTCACGATCTCCCTAATGAACACCTGCGCCAGAGTTTTAGCATTAGGGAGTGCAGGAAGAGCAACGAAATGTGCCATCTTACTGAACCTGTCAACAACCACCAGTATGACAGTATTCCCAGACGACGGAGGAAGGTCCGTAATGAAGTCCATAGATAAATGGGTCCATGGACGCTCCGGAAGTTTCAAAGGTAAAAGGGTCCCAGACGGACGGGTATGAGGAGTTTTAGAGCGAGCACAAACCCCACAGGACGCGACAAAAGTTATAACATCTTTATTAGCGTTAGGCCACCAAAATCGGCGAGAAAGAAGATCTAAAGTAGCCTTACTCCCTGGATGTCCTGCTAAAGCAGAATTATGATGTGCCTCAATAACCTTTTGTCTCAACTGATTCGGGACAAACTGTCTCCCTGGAGGTCCTGCAGGAGCGTCCCCCTGAGCCTCTAACACCTCCTCCTCAAGCTCAGAACATACAGCCGACACTACCACCCCCTCCTGAAGGATAGGAATCGGGTCGTCCGTTTTCCCGGCCCCTGGGAAACTGCGAGACAAGGCATCAGCCTTTACATTCTTAGACCCCGGACGATAAGTGACGACAAAATTAAACCTGGTAAAAAATAATGACCATCGAGCTTGTCTGGAATTCAGACGCTTAGCGGATTCTAAATACAGCAGGTTCTTGTGATCAGTAATAACGGTGACCGGGTGGACTGCCCCCTCCAAAAAGTGACGCCATTCTTCAAAAGCCAATTTAATGGCCAAAAGTTCCCTATTGCCGATATCATAATTCCTTTCGGCGGACGACAATTTCTTAGAAAAGAAAGCGCACGGATGCCATTTACCAGGGGACGGACCCTGGGACAATATAGCACCCACCCCTACGTCAGACGCGTCCACCTCCACAATGAACGGCTAAGATACATCTGGTTGGATGAGAACGGGTGCCGAAGCAAAACATCTTTTTAAAGAGGAAAAGGCTTGGCAAGCTTTGTCCGACCACCTAGAAAAATCCGTCCTTTTTCTCGTCATGTCAGTGAGAGGTTTGACGACAGACGAGAAATTACAAATAAATTTCCGGTAGTAATTAGCAAACCCCAAAAAACGCTGCAGAGCCTTAAGATCCCCTGGCTGATCCCATTCAAGCACTGCTCTCACCTTTTCAGGGTCCATCCGGAAACCGGAGGCTGACACCAAAAAACCCAAAAACTGAAGTTCCTGTACGGCAAACACACACTTCTCCAGTTTGGCGTATAGTTTATTGTCTCGCAAGATCTGCAACACCTGTCTCACATGCTCCTGGTGAGACACAAGATCTGGCGAGTAAATTAAAATGTCATCCAAATATACGACCACAAACACCCCCACAAGGTGACGAAAAATGTCATTAACAAAATGTTGGAATACTGCTGGAGCAGTAGTCAGACCAAAAGGCATGACCAGGTTTTCATAATGTCCCTCTGGCGTGTTAAACGCCGTTTTCCACTCATCCCCCTCTTTTATCCTAATCAGATTATACGCCCCCCTGAGATCCAATTTAGAGAACCATTTGGCGCCAACAATTTGATTGAAGAGATCAGGAATAAGAGGGAGTGGATATGGATCTCGAACAGTAATCCGATTAAGTTCGCGGAAATCCAAGCAAGGGCGTAGGCCTCCATCTTTTTTCTTCACAAAGAAGAACCCCGCGGCCACAGGGGAAGATGAAGGTCTAATATGCCCTTTGGCCAGACTTTCAGAAATATAATCTTTCATATCCTGTCTTTCAGGACCAGAAAGATTATACAACCTAGCTTTAGGCAACTTAGCATCAGGAAGTAGATTAATAGAGCAGTCATACACGCGATGAGGAGGCAACTCCCGACACCCCTCCTCAGAGAAAACATCCCCAAAATCCTCCAAAAAAGGAGGCAATGTACTAGGCACGACCGCACTGATGACTGTGTTCATGCAGTTGTTTTTGCAAAACTCACCCCATTGGCTTATCTCTCTGGACTGCCAATTAATCACAGGGTTATGTTTAACCAGCCAAGGAAGTCCCAACACAATGGGAGTAGGTAGACCTTCCAACACATAACAAGATAATTGTTCCCTATGTATTGCCCCTACCCGAAGGTCAATGTTATGAACCTCATGAACAAAGCTACCTTGGCCGAGAGGCCTGGCGTCAATGGAGAAAATAGGGATCGGTTTGACCAATACATTAAGATGCATACCTTGAGCCTGAGCAAACTGAGCGTCAACCAAATTAGCCCCAGAACCACTATCCAGAAGAACAGACAATCTCTTAACTCTAGTACCAACCACCACCTCCACTGGTACAAGGAACTGAGAAGAACCGGCGGATGAAATACATACTCCCAGGTTGTCGTCCACCACACAACCTGGGATTAGCAGTTTTCCGGCGACTTTTTACTTAACAAGACACGGGATGGACATTCTCCAACAAAATGTCCCTCTTTCCCACAGAAAAAACACCTTCTAGTCCTGCGGCGTGCCGCCAATCCCTACTACGAAAAGATGTCCCTCCCAACTGCATAGGCTCATCCGAACAGACAAGGGGAACCTCAACATAAGGGACTTTAGTAGTAGGTGGAGTAACAACAGGGAGTGGAGTTACCTCACCCCTCTCCCGAAGCCGTCTATCAGTACGGATAGCTAGGGCCATAGCAGCCTCCAGAGAAGGAGGAGACTCATACTGAGCCAAAACGTCTTTTAATTTGTCAGAAAGCCCATGACAAAACTGGCTCCTAAGAGCTGGGTCATTCCACTGAGTATCCGTGGCCCATCTACGAAACTCAGAAGCAAATTCCTCCACAGGACGATCTCCCTGCTGTATTTTACGTAATTTGGTCTCAGCAAGAGAGACCCGATCTGGGTCATCATATACCAATCCCAGAGCAGTAAAAAATTGATCTACAGACTGTAGAGCCGGGGATCCCGGAGGAAGGGAAAATGCCCAGGATTGAGGGTCCCCTTGAAGAAGTGAGATAACAATTCCCACTCTCTGCTCATCACTCCCTGATGATCGCGGCCGAAGCCGAAAATACAATTTACATGCCTCCCGGAAGGTAAAAAATTTGTCTCGCCCACCAGTGAACCTATCTGGAAGAGCTACTTTAGGTTCAACTCTGGTTTGCTCCAGGGGAGACAAAACTTTGGACTTAATGTCCGTCAGCTCCATGGATAATCCCTGCAACTGCAGAGCCAGCTGGGCTACTGGATCCATGGTAACTAGAGATAATTTTTTGTGGCCAGTGAAAATGTCACGCTGTCTAATGATATGAATACAATGTCAGTAAACTATTTATACAGGAACCACACTCAATACAACATATAGTTTAGCAACATCAGAATGTAACTATAAAATAGATTTACCTGACACAATATCTGCAGAACTTAGGGTTAATCTTGAATGTCACGCTGTCTAATGATATGAATACAATGTCAGTTAACTATTTATACAGGAACCACACTCAATACAACATATAGTTTAGCAACATCAGAATGTAAGTATAAAATAGATTTACCTGACACAATCTCTGCAGAACTTAGGGTTAATCTTGAGGACTTGATGAGCTGTAACAGGAAAGAGGAGGACCGGGGTCTAACCTGACCCTACACTGGGGTCCTAACTAATCCCTTTCCTTGGAGGTACTGATAATGGTTCAGAGGTCCAAGTCTCCAGCCTAACCCTGTCTCCTGTCAGACCCTGAACCCTGTAATCAGTCCTAAGAAGGATCCTGATTACCACCAAAGGGATATGGGCTGATCTCAGCTAAATACACAGATTAGACATATAAGACAGACAGGATAGCACTCACTTGCATACACACTCAAACACCGAAGGAACATAAATGGTCTGGGAAATAAACTCTAAACAAGTTGAGCTTAAAACAGCTAAGGAGCTCTCAACTTAAGTCTATACAGATTCATTCCTATCTGTGGTTTGCATGAAGGATTTCACTGGCGACTCCCAAAGCAGACAACCAGGAATTTAAAGGAAACCAATCAACAAATAATCAATTGCAGCCGGGAGAAACTGCACCCAGTCCCAGCACCGAGCACAGACAGAATTAACTCCCTAGCTGCCAAACACAAAGAAACAGCAACTCAGCTGTGAGAAGTCAAAACGTGCAACCGCGACGATCTTCGTGGCAATGCACACATGACACTGAGGCTAAAAGAAATTTTTTGTGAAAAAAAAGTTCTTTCTTTTCTTACGGATCAATTTGTGAAGCACCTGGGGGTTCAATGTGTTCACTATGCATCTAGATAAGTTCCTTGGGGGGTCTAGTTTCCAAAATGGGGTCACTTGTGGGGAGCTCCAATTTTTAGGCACACAGGGACTCTCCAAATGCGACATGGCAACCGCTAAATATTCCAGCATATTTTCCATTCAAAAAGTCAAATGGCGCTCCTTTCATTCTGAGCCCTGCCGTGCGCCCAAACAGTGGTTTATGACCACATATTAGGTATCTGTGTACTCAGGAAAAATTTCCCAACAAATTTTAGGATCCATTTTATCCTGTTGCCCATGTAAAAATGAAAAAATTGATGCTAAAAAAAAAAATTTTTGTTGGAAAAATTAAAATGTCCATTTTTTCCTTCCAAGTTGCTTTAGTTCATGTGAAGCACCTGAAGGGTTAGTAATCTTCTTTAATGTCGTTTTGAGTAGCTTGAGGGGTGCAGTTTTTATATTGTTGTCACCTTTGGGTATTTTCTGCCATATAGACCCTTCAAAGTGACTTCAAATGTGAGGTGGTCCGTAAAAAAAATGGCTTTGTAAATTTTGTTGTAAAAATGAGAAATCGCTGGTCAACTTTTAACCCTTATAACTTCCTAACAAAAAAAAATTTTGTTTCCAAAATTGTTTCACAAATAAACGCAAAAATTATCAACCTAAATTTACCACTAACATGAAGACCAATAAGTCACGAAAAAACAATCTCAGAATCTCTACGGTCCGTTGAAGCGTTCCTGAGTTATTACCTCATAAAGGGACACTGGTCAGAATTGCAAAAAATGTCAAGGTCTTTAACGTCAAAATTGGCTGGGTCATGAAGGGGTTAAGCAGAAAAGAAACGTTTTGGATATATCGTATGGAAACATTATATCCAAATGGTTTGAATGATATGATAGAGAGAATTTAAATGTTTTTTAAAGAGGAAAAAAGGAGAAAAGGGATAAAAGAAGGATTTTTGAAGGTTTTTTTAAAAGATTTTTTTAAGTTTTAAAGACTTAAACTGCCTTCCATGTTTATAGCATATTAAAAATGAAAAAAATGTGATATTAAACTTCTGTAATAGTTTATCATGGATCAATCATTTCACAGTCTCGCTCTCACTGTGCAGGTCCTGCACCTACTTATCACTTGACTGCTTGTATTATCATTTATATTTTGAGACGACCAGCTTCATTTTCTAAGTTCTTAATGCATCTTTAGGTTTTATTTTTATCTGTATCTCTATTCATAATCATAAAATAGCCAATGATTTACCTGCCTTATCTTTTATAGTGGCTCTGATAGCCTCCTTGATTGGCTGACCTAGTCCATGAGCTGTAGTAGTTGCAATGCATTATGGTGAATCCCATGCATACTTTATCTGATGTCATTTGAGCCTGTTCTCTGACTTTGGCAATCTCTGACAATGTGTAAAATGGCACTAAGCATTTTCTTTAGGAATCCTTGGAAATTAAATAGCAAAGTGTTTAATTCGCCTGGACCTGAGAATTTCATGAAAGTTGAGGGTGTTGATGAGGACATGGCTGGAGATCAATCTGTCATGATTAAGTAAGAATGACACCACTGGACACTTTAAAAGGAGGCTGGTGCTTGGCATCATTGTTTCTCTTCTGTTAACCATGGTTATCTCTAAAGAAACACGTGCAGTCATCATTGCAATGCACAAAAATGGCCTAACAGGGAAGAGTATCGCAGCTAGAAAGATTGCACATCAGTCAACAATCTATCGAATCATCAAGAACTTCAAGGAGAGAGGTTCCATTGTTGCCAAAAAGGCTCCAGGGCCCCCAAGAAAGACCAGCAAGCGCCAGGACCGTCTCTTAAAAGTGTTTCAGCTGAGGGATCGGGCAACCAGCAGTGCAGAACTTGCTCAGGAATGGCAGCAGGCAGGTGTGAGTGCATCTGCACGCACTGTGAGGCGGAGACTCTTGGAGCAAGGCCTGGTCTCAAGGAGGGCAGCAAAGAAGCCACTTCTCTCCAGAAAAAACATCATGGACAGACTGATATTCTGCAAAAGGTACAAGCAGTGGACTGCTGAGGACTGGGGTAAAGTTATTTTCTCTGATGAATCCCCTTTTCGATTGTTTGGGACATCAGGAAAACGCCTCATTCGGAGAAGACAAGGTGAGCGCTACCACCAGTCTTGTCTCATGCCAACTGTTAAGCATCCTGAAACCATTCATGTGTGGGGTTGCTTTTCAGCCAAGGGAATCGGCTCTCTCACAGTCTTGCCTAAAAACAAAGCCATGAATAAAGAATGGTACCAGAATGTCCTCCAAGAGCAACTTCTCCCAACCCTCCAAGAGCAGTTTGGCGATCAACAATGCGTTTTCCAGCATGATGGAGCACCTTGCCATAAAGCAAAGGTGATAACTAAATGGCTCAGGGAACAAAACATAGAGATTTTGGGTCCATGGCCTGGAAACTCCCCAGATCTTAATCCCATTGAGAACTTGTGGTCAATCATCAAGAGACGGGTGGACAAACAAAAACCTAAAAATTCTGACAAAATGAAAGCATTGATTGTGCAAGAATGGACTGCTATCAGTCAGGATTTGGTCCAGAAGTTGATTGAGAGCATGCCAGGGAGAATTGCAGAGGTCCTGAAGAAGAAGGGTCAACACTGCAAATATTGACTTGCTGCATTAACTCATTCTAACTGTCAATATAAGCTTTTGTTATTCATATGTTTGCAATTATTATATTTCTGTCTGTGATAAAAACATCTGTCAAACACACATAAAAACCAGAGGGCAGCAGATCATGTGAAAATATAATATTTTTATCATTCTCAAAACTTTTGGCCATGACTGTAGTTCACAAATTTAATGACAATATGGAGAGATTTCTAAGTAACCAATATACAAATTGCCTCTTCAGAAAGAAAGAGGAATAGAACTGTATAGCGCCACCTGTTGGAAGCAGCAATGCTATAAGTTACTATTGACCCTTTAATGGGCCTTGCAATATTACTTAAGATAAAAGCCAAATCAGAATCTCAATTTGCAGACAGTGTTTTGAGGTGTTGCCCTCATCAGTGCAAAGTGAGATCTGATTTGGCTAGATGAGAGACTTTGGGCTGAGGTCTACGGGGTAACATTTCTCTTTGTGGAGAATGACTTACAGTACAGACCAAAAGTTTGGACACACCTTCTCATTCAAAGATTTTTCTGTATTTTCATGGCTATGAAAATTGTAGAATTACACTGAAGGCATCAAAACTATGAATTAACACATGTGGAATTATACATTACAGGAACAGGACTAGTATGTTATAGAATGTTATACTAGAATGTTATAGCACCATCTGGTGGAAGAAGCAATCCTATAAGTCGCTATCGACCTTTTAAAAAGCCTTGCAATTGGACTTAAGATAAAAGCAGAACTGAACCATACCCCAATCACAGGACAATAAAACTTTCACACTCCTTATCTATGAACTGTTCCAATATTTACGGCCATAACTGTTTATCCCTCTCCCATAATGATAGTTCTGCTTCACATCACTTGTCTTATCTATTCCAATATTTTTGTGTTTGAGTTGTGTATAAATATGTGAGTCTTCAGATTTTGTATTAGTTTAGCCTGATGAAGAGACCTGAGTCTCGAAAGCTTCTAATTGTTACCATCTTTTCAGTTAGCCATTAAAAGGTATCAACCACTGAGGACTCTCAATTCTAAATATTTTTCTATCTACTGGCTAACACGGTTCAAAGATATACATCTTTCCTGTATCAAAATGGAGGATACCAGAATGTACTGCATCTTTATGGCACTAAAGACACTTCTGAAGAAATGTGCACAAATGGACAGCAACATTTTATTCTTATCTAAATGCAAAATGGAAAATCTAATTCCCAAAGGACTCTAGATTATAAACCCAATTCTTCATACTTACAATACCTATTATGCACAAAACCTTTGTCACAGCACTTCTGAGAGACTATGGAACCAACTTTTACATGTCTGCTACAGCATAAAGAGTAAAGTCCAACGGCAATTTGAAACTCTGAGGAAAACACAGAAAACACTGAGCAAAAATTATAACAATAAACTACGGACCTTTCTGATTTATAACAAGGAAAAGAAACTACACAGATTGCGCCTCAATTCAGGACTCTACACAAACAGACACAAAACAAAGCTAAAACCTGACAAATTGGACAACCACTCCATTCCAGATTTGTTGGGAATCTCTTTCAGGCAAAACTAACAGATCAAGAAAATTCTTATCCTCTCTTGTGGACAACTATCTTCCAAAAGGTACGGGAGAAAACAAGGGGATCTGCTACCTTGGATCTAATTCTTATAAACAGGGAGGAAATAGTTGAGGAGGTAAGAGTGGCTGGGACCCTAGGAGGTAGCGACCATGCTATTTTAGAATTTTGGATAACTGGAGGAGGAAGACCTGTGAAGACTCAGACGTCAAGGTTAGATTTCAGAAAGGCAAATTTCAAGGGACTCAGAAAGAGAATTGGAGGGATCCAATGGCTGGACAGAAATTAAGGACAGAAATGTCCAGGAAGGATGGGAAATCTTGAAAAATGAGATTCTAAAGCACAATCATAAACAATTCCGAAAAGAGGGAAGAATAGGAAGCATTTATGGAAACCAGGATGGATGAACACAGAATCTAAACACATACTAAAAAGGAAGAAAGAAATGTTTATCAAATGGAAAGAGGGAGGCATATCTATAGAAGAATAAAATGCTGTCTGCAGAACCTGCAGGGCACAAATGAGATTATCTAAAGCTGACCATGAATTAAGGCTTGCAAGAGACGTCAAAAGCAACAAAAAAGGATTTTTGGGATATGTCAAAAGTAAAGAAAAGTCAAAGATGCCATAGGATTTTTACAGGATGAAAAAAATGAAATGGTAAGACAGGATGTTGAGAAAGCCGAACTTTTAAATTCCTATTTTCCATCTGTTTTCTCTCAGAAAGGAAATGTAACATCAACTGATCTTCACTGTCCTATTAAGAGAATAGAAGAATCTAGGATATCTATAAACAGAAAAATAGTGAGCAAACACTTAACTATCCTAAATTAATTCAAGTCTCCAGGTCCAGATGAATTACACCCCAGAGTACTGAAGGAGATAGCAGAAGAAATTCTTGAACCACTCTCCATAATCTTTGAAAACTCTTGGAGAACAGGAGAAGTCCCAAAAGACTGGAGAAGAGCAAATGTTGTTCCTATCTTCAAAAAAGGGAAGAAGGTAGACCCAGTGAACTATAGACCGGTGAGTATGACTTCTAAACCAGTAAAGATCTTTGAACAAATTATTAAACAACATGTCTGTAAGTACCTGGATAAGAATGAAGTGATTAAACAGAGTCAGCATGGGTTTGTAACTAATAAATGATGTCAGAATAACTTAATTTCCTTCTATGACAGAATCACTGACTGTGTGGATCAGGGAAATGCTGTAGATATAGTATATCTTGACTTCAGAAAAGCATTTGACAAAGTATCTCAAACAATCCTTTTAGAAAAAATGACTAAGTATGGATGGACAAGGCAACTCTTAAGTGGATTCATAACTGGCTTAGTGATAGGTCCCAAAGAGTGGTCGTAAATGGCTGCACATCCAGTTGGAAGAATGTCTCAAGTGGAGTACCACAGGGCTCTGTCCTGGGCCCTGTATTGTTCAACATCTTTATCAATTATTTTGATGAAGGAATTGAGGGTAAGCTGAATAAATGTGCTGATGATGCAAAGCTAGGAGGGGTAGCTAATACTAGAGAAGAGAGAAAGAGGATTCAAAAAGATATAAATAAACTGGAGCAGTAGGCAGCAACAAACAGAAAAATGCTAAGTACTATATCTGGGCAATAAAAAAGAAAAAAGCATATACAGAATGGGAGGAATAGGGCTAAGCAACACCACATGTGAAAAAGACTTGGGTATACTAATAGATCACAGACTGAACATGAGTCAACAGTGTGATGCAGCAGCAAAAAAGGCAAATCCAATTCTAGGATGTATTAACAGAAGCATACAGTCTAGATCATGTGAAGTAATTAATGCCCTCTACTCCTCTTTGGTCAGACCTCATCTGGAATACTGTGTCCAGTTTTGGGCCCCACATTTTAAAAAGACATCAACAGACATCTGCAAACCATGTCTGTTGTGAATGTGTTAGAAATGAATTCTGAGCAGAAGCTCCCTCTGGTGGTTACAAACAGTACTGAACCATTCAATGAAGATTGTGAAGATTGGCAATCAGGAGTTACAGACTGGTCTTATATAAGGGAGGTTCCCTCCCATCAGGGTTGCCGGTGATCAATTGTTCTTGTCTCAACTTTGGTTCTTGGTTCACTTGGAAGCTTGCTGAGTCTTGCCTGCATCTTCTGCTAACAGATAAGATATTTTCTGCTTTTATTTTTGTGTTTGCTTTTTGCATTTTTTCCTGCACTTCTGTGGAGGTCAGCCAGGTCCCCTCCGGGGGCTTGTGCTCCTCTCAGTTTATCTGAGCCACTGTTATTTGTTCATTTGCCTTTTCCAGTTTTTTCAGTGGCTGCGGCTTAGTTTTGTTACACCAGAGAACTAATTTAGGTGGTAGAGGTTGTGTGATCTCAGGTGTTTTTGCAATTAGTAGAGTTGGTATTTTTTTAGGGTTTTTTGGATTGCAGTAAGTGTCCTTCCTATCCTTTTCTTTCTAGGAAGATTGGGCCCCAACGTTTGCTCATACTATTTTCTGTCTGTGTCTGTATTTCCTCTTTTTAACCGCCATTACATGTTTGGGGGCTTCCTGTGTTCTTTGGGGATCTGCTCCGGGGCAGATAGCTTTCCTCTTTCTATCTTTAGGTGTAGTTAGCCTCTCAGGCTGTGACGAGGCGTCTAGGACCAACGTAGGTACGCTCCACGGCTGCCTTTAGTTGTGGTGGTTAGTCAGGGTACTGCAATCCAGTAGATTCCAACCTCTCTGGTGTATTGCCGTTTTTGCCTGCTCTCCTCAGCTACCAAATCATAACACATGTCCTATGTGGAACGGTTGCAGGATTTGGGAATGTTTAACTTGCAAAAGAGAAGACTGAGAAGAGACTGTTATGTTTAGGTAGCTGAGGAGAAAAAACAATAATGGCAATACACCAGAGAGGCTGGAACCTATTGGATTGCAGTAACCTGAACTAACCACACAACTAGAGGTAGCCGTGGAGCGTTCCTACGTTGATCCTAGACGCCTCGTCACAGCCTGAGAGATAACTACACCTATAGCCAGAAAGAGGAAAGCTATCTGCCCCGGAGCAGATCCCCAAAGAAAATAGGAAGCCCCCAAACATGTAATGGCGGTTAGACAAGAAGAAGCACGGACACAGACAGAAAATAGAATGAGCAAATGCTGGGGCTCAATCTGTCTAGACAGAAAAGTACAGGAAAGGATTCTTACTGCAATCCAAAAAAAACCCCTAAAAAATACCAACTCTTCTGATTGCAAAAACACCTGAGATCACACGATCTCCACCACCTAACTCTGGTGTAACAAAACTTAGCCGCAGCCACAGAAAAAAAACAGGAAAAAGCAAATGAACAAATAACAGTGGCTACAGATAAACTGAGAGGAGCACAGGCCCCAGAAGGGGACCTGGCTGACCTCCACAAAAGTGCAGAGAACTATGCAAAAAGCAAGCACAAAAATAAAAGCAGAAAATATCTTATCTGAAATCAGAAGATGCAGGCAAGACTCAGCAAACTTACAAATGAACCAGGAACCACAACTGAGACAAGAACAATTGATCACCGGCAACCATCATGGGAGGGAACCTCCCTTATATCAGACCAGTCAGCGATCCCAGATTGCTATTCCTCGCTGAAAGGTTCAGTACTGTCTGTAACCACCAGAGGGAGCCTCTGCTCAGAAACCATCTCTAGCACATTCATAACAGGAGACTTAATAGCTGTATACAAATATCTCAAGGGCTGTCAAATTGTAGAAGGATCATCTTTATTCTTATTTGCCCAAGGAAAGACTAGAAGCAATGGGATGAAGCTGAATGGGAGGAGACGCAGATTAGATATTAGAAAAAACTTTTAGACAGTTAGGGTGATCAGTGAGTGGAACAGGCTGCCTTGAGAGGTGGTGAGTTCTCCTTCAATAGAAGTCTTCAAACAGAGGCTGGACCGATATCTGTCTGGGATGATTTAGTGAATCCTGCTTTGAGCAGGGGGTTGGACCAGATGGCCCAGGAGGTCTCTTCCAATTCTTCCATTCTATGATTCAATGATTCTATCAGATACAAAAGCATCTAACTGTGTCATCAATCTCTCAGTTTATAAACTCAACAAAGTGCACCTGGCCGTGCTTTCTAGAGGAATCTCATTTTGTCCTACTATGGCCTTAGATAAAACTGAACTCTGCAGTGTTATAGAACATTATTTCAGGAGACTGCACCTGAGGGAATATTTCAATGATACAGAAGATTCAGAAAACACTCGGACTGAAGGAAATTTGATTCTAACAACCAAGAAGAAGTCAGTCTGGGCACCTCCACCTGGACGCAACCCTCATTTGGATAAATATATAGACTCCTTTAGACATTTGATAAAATCCACCATCATAGACACTAACAGGAGACAAGCATCTAATATCGGTGCCCAGGAGAGAAAAGTCATACAGTCTTTGAAAACCAGCAAAGAAATCATCATTAAACCTGCTGACAAGGGAGGTGCAATAGTCATGATGAATACGTCAGACTACATGAAGGAAGCAGACAACTTATGGACACACTCTACTACAAAAAATTGGGAGTCAGATCATGCATAAGACTATTATAAGGCACTAAACAAGTTGGTATCTTGTCTGCCTGTTGAATCCATAAGAGCCGATGACCTGATACCAGAGAGACCAAGAATAGAGACATTTTACATGTTTCCTATAATCCACAAATCTGGAAATTCAGGGAAACCAATTATTTCAAGTGTGCGCACCCTTACTGAGAAGGTATCTGGATGGGTAGAGGGTGTTCTTAAACCTCTGATAAAGGATACACTCAGCTACATTCAGGACACAACTGACCTATTGAATAAACTAGCAGCAATAGGTCCTCTACCAGAAGGAACCATCCTGTGGATGTGAAATCTTTGTACTCTAATATTCCACCTCAGGATGGATTAAATGACTGCAAAGTCTTCATGGAAAACACAAGGACTGATGCTGATTCTGTGGTGAAACTTAAAAAATTCATGCTCACCCACAATTACTTTGAATTTAACAACAAAATATATCTACAAGAGACTGGCACAGCAATGGGAAGTAAAATGGCTCCACAGTATGCAAATCTTTTCATGGCCAAGCTTGAAAGAGAATTTTTGTCCTCATGTCCCATCAGTTCTCTAGCCTATTACCGTTATATTGATGATATTTTAATCATCTAGACGGAGTCTGAGTCACAGCTAAAGACGTTCATGAACAGTTTAACCCCTTAATGACCCCAGCTTTTTTCGGTTTTGCGTTTTCGCTTTTCGCTCCCCTTCTTCCCAAAGCCATAACTTTTTATTTTTCTGTCAATATGGCCATGTGAGGGCATATCTTTTGTGGGATAAGTTGTACTTTTGAACGACATCACTGGCTTTACCATGTCGTGTACTCGAAAACGGGCAAAAAATTCCAAGTGCAGTGAAATTGCAAAAAAAGTGCAATCTCAAACATGTTTAATTGTTTGGCTTTTTTGCTAGGTTCACTAAATGTTAAAACTGACCTGCTATTATGATTCTGCAGGTCATTATGAGTTCATAGACACCAAACATGTCTAGGTTTTTTTTTATCTAAGTGGTGAAAAAAAATTCCAAAGTTTGCTAAAAAAAATTGCGCCATTTTCTAATACCCATAGCATCTCCATTTTTTCGTTATCTGGGGTTGGGTGAGGGCTTATTTTTTGCATGCCAAGCTGATGTTTTTAAGGACACCATTTATAAGCAGATCAGTTCTTTTGATCGCCCGTTATTGCATTTTAATGCAATGTCTCGGCTACCTAAAAAAGGTAATTCTGGCTTTTCTATTTTTTCCCGCTACGCCTATTAGAGATCGGTTTTATCCTTTTTTTATTGACAGATTGGGTGATTCTGAATGCGGAGATACCTAATATGTGTATGTGTGATTTTTTTTTTGTTTTATTTTGAATGGGGCGAAAGGAGGTGATTTAACCTTTTATATTGTTTTATTTTTCTCATATTTTTTAAAACTTTTTTTTATTATTTTGGCATGGTTCAATAGCCAATAGCAATCCGGCATCAACAACCATAGAGGTCTCAAGGAGGCCTCTGGTTCTTATGCCAACGAATCGCTGACCCACAATCACGTGACGGGGTCAGCGATGCGCGTATTATCGGCCCAGCAGCCGGAAGCACTTGTTAAATGCAGCTGTGAGCGTTTGAAAGTGGCATTTAACTAGTTCATAGGCACGGGTGGTTCAAAAGAGCTGACAGGTCCCAGCTTTAATGCGGGCTCACCGCCGGAGCCCTCATCAAAGCGGGGGATTTGACCTCGGACGTACTATGCAGTAAGAGTAAAAATAATGGATCTATCTTTAGGCAAACATTTTTGTGTCCCTCATCACAGCACCATGGACATGAAATTACTTTTATTAAAAGGTAACTTTAAATCTCAGAGAGACAGAAGGGTCTGGTAGTATAAACTCATGACAACCTTTGACACACTCAGTGCAGGAATGAATGTGTCGCATGGATTTATGTCTTTTTACATCAATTAAGGAATTTACTCCTCAGACCTTGTGGGGCATCACAGCACAGAACCAGACCCCAGTCACAGGACAGTAAAACTTTCACACTCCTTATCTATGAACTGTTACAATATTTATGACCATAACTGTTCATCTCTCTCCCATAATGGCAATTCTGCTTCACATCATTTATCTTATCTATTCCATTATTTCTGTGCTGTGTTGCGTATAAATATGTGATTCTTCAGATTTTTTATTAGTCTATGCCTGATGAAGAGACCTGAGTAGTCTCAAAAGATTGCAATTTGTTACCATCTTTTCAGTTAGCCATTAAAAGGTATAAACCATCGAGGACTCTCAATTCTAAATATTTAGAAGAATAGCAGAATACTATCTTCTCTTGTATTAACTGCTTTATTAGTTTTGTATCATCTGCAAATATCGATATTTTACTGTGTAAATCTTCTACCAGATCGCTAATAAATATGTTGAAGATAATATGTCCCAACACTGACACCTGCAGCACCCCACTGTTCACAGAGACCCAGTTAGAGAATATACCATTTATAACCACCCTCTGCTTTCTATCACTAAGCCAGTTACTTTCCCACTCACACACATTTTCCCACAGACCCAGCATTCTCATTTTGTGTAACAACCTCTTGTGTGGCACGGTATCAAGCGCTTTGGAAAAATCAACATATACCACGTCCAATGACTCACCTTGGTCCTGTCTATAGCTTACCTCTTCAAAAAACTGATTAGATTGGTTTGATAGGAGCAATTCCTCATAAATCCATGCTGATATGGAGTTACAGTTATTCTCATTGAGATAATCCAGAATAACATCTCTCAGAAACCCTTCAAATATTTTACCAACAAAAGAGGTTAGACTTGCTGGCCTTTAATTTACAGGTTCACTTTTAGAGCCCTTTTTGAATATTGGTACCACATTTGCTATGCACCATCCTATGGAACAGACCCAGTCACTATCGAGTATCTAAATATAAGAAACACGGTACAAAGATATATATGTTTCCTTGCAAAGAAAGGAACTTTCCTCCTTGTGACCCTTGGATCATGGTCAAACGCCTCTCACCTAGCCAAACCAGATCTCACATTTTGCATTGATGAGGGGCAGTTCCCTCAAGCACAGTGTTAGGGGTCGAGTTCCCGCTTCTGCACAAGGGGAATCTCAAACCATCCCTGCTGCGGTCTCCCATCCCTCTCCGGCCGCAGTGGACTCTGCTCAGCAGAGACATCGGTCCCAGCGTCTCGCCCAGTCTAACATTGTGCAGAGGATTACTGCTGCCTCTCCAGGTTCTGCTATTGTAGCCAGTACTGGTTAGCGGCGAGCAGACGTCTTTAGGACTAAGTCCTGCTTTTCCCCTTCTGAGCATGCCCAGGGTAAGATCTCTCATTGGAGATCAGGGGTCACATGCTTGGGTACTGCAGCAGCTCCTATTGGTCCGCAAGGAAGGTCCTGAAACTACATGTGTTCTAGAACAGTTTCTCATTGGTCCTTTTCTGGCAGGTCCTGTAGTTGCTACTATAAAAGGGTTGCATGGTCCTGTGGCCATGCGCTAGTATCACTTGCATTATGTGCTTTGCGCCAGTGTGATCATGCACGCATGTGGTTAGGGCTAGGCTGAAATAAGCCCCTAGAATACCGGCTTCCCCGGTGAGGAGTTGCTTGTTTGCGTTGCTGAATGCATGATCACGGACTGCTATCCGCACAGCAGTTATCTGTGTATCCCTGTGGTGTAGCTTACTGTTTGCCACTTGGGTTTTTTTTTGCCTTCCTCTGGATCAACATGTTAGGGCAGGTTAGGATAGGATATGGGTTGAACTAGATGGACTTAAAGTCTTCCTTCAACCTTAATAACTATGTTACAGTCTCTATTTCTGCGTCTCTACCTCAGCGACTCTGTGGTGTAACAGAGTTCGCTTATACTGCCATATAGTGCTACAGCATCTATGTCTGCGACTCTGTGAAGTAACAGAGTTTGCTTATACCGCCATCTAACTAGCAGCAGGATCTGCCTGCAGGGTGGACCCCAGGCTGCGAACGCACCTAATATTTATATTTATTTTGTGCGTTCCGCCAGCCCTAACACACAGTGTCTGCAAATTGAGATTTTGCTTTTTGGTTTTGGCTTTTATCCTACGTCATGTGACAATGCTCGTTAGAGAGTCGATATTGACTGTTAGGATTGCTAATTCTCATAGGTGGCACTAGAGTTGTAGTCTTCTTCCTTTCTGAAGAGACATTCTCCACAAGGAGAAACATTACCTCTTAAACATTCAATGAGTCTGCAAGGCAGAAAACGGAACAGATCCTAGAGATTGCTTGAAGGTGAAGAAGATGCCAACTTGCCTAAGTATTTTTAAAACTATAATCAATACTTATAATCAATGTGCTTTTGGGCATAATCTTTGCTTGAAATATTTAGTTGTTATAAGGCAAAAATAAATCTACAAAGTTACATTTTACATATAACACAAATGGATCAGCTCATGGTAAAAGTATGTGCATTAAAAACATAGGTTATATGCTTCTACAGGCAAAGTATATATTATTTTCTAAAGTATCGGATACTTATGTTTGCCAAAGATTTCAACATTTTCTTGCCAAAAATTATCAATCTTTGAAATAGTAAAATAAAACCTGCTAAAAGTGTTTGATTTCATATAAACAAAGCTTTAATAATTCCTAAGTAGATTTGTCAAATTGTAATTTTTAACCTCCAATATATTGGTCATGAAATCCTTTCCAATTTCAATTAAAGCCCAAAAGTTTTTTTGTCTGATGTATATGTAGGATAATAATACCCTCTACTCATGCTAAATCAAGCAACTTTCTTGTTCACTATGGATCAAAATAAAGCTCCTCATACATGAAATAAAATAGTAACTGTCCCATATAAACCTTTTCTATTTTGTATCATAATGCAGCTATTTAAACGCAAACAGCCATGTAAATAATAGGTGCTTTTGTTGCTAAAGCATCTACATACTTACTAAAAAAATCACATGACATGTGTAATATTATTTTGGCACATTATTACATCCAATACAGCCTAACGGAAAAAGTAAACTTAGCTTTAGCTGCTGAAAAATAATAACGTTAAAAAGTTTCACTTTTTAGTTTTCACTTCATAGCTCATGCTATAGATATTCTAGTGAATTTCTCTAGTGTAGCTTGAGTTATCCAAATCATTACTTCCATAGAATTAGTTACACCACTAGAAATAATACATACACATGCACTGGACAATTTCAAGAGTATTTTTATCTTGTTATATAAGCTGAATCCAATTTAACACCTTAAGAATGGAAACAATTTTGGTCAAGAAGCACAACCTCAAAGCAGTTGACAATTTCACCTATCTGGGCAGCACACCCTCCTGTGTAGTGAGCATAGACTCTGAGGTCAAAATCAGCTATGACTTTGGAAAAATATTTAGAGTTGAGAGTCCTCAGTGGTTGATACCTTTTAATGGGTAACTGAAAAGATGGTAACAAATTGCAAGCTTTCGAGACTACTCAGGTCTCTTCATCAGGCAAAGACTAATACAAAATCTGAAGAATCACATATTTATACACAACACAGCACAGAAAAAATGCAATAGTTGAGACAAGTGACGTGAAGCAGAACTGTCATTATGGGAGATGGATGAACAGTTGTGGCAATAAATATGGGACTAGTTCATAGATTAGGAGTGTGAAAGTTTTATTGCCCTCTGATTGGGGTCTGGTAATGTTTTGTGATGTTCTCACAGGATCTTTGAAGCAAATTCACTCAGTAAGAACATCTGGGAGCAGAGAGGACTCAGCCTTACCCCTAAGCTGAAAGTCTACTGCATGGTGGTCCATACCACACTTCTCTCTCAGCTGTACCTGTACTGTTTCTAGCCGGCATGCTGAAAAGGTCAATCACTTTCTCCTGATCTGTCTTTGCCAACTTCTACACATCAGTTGGCAAGACAATGTCCCCAACATGGAAATCCTGGAACAAGCTGCACTCTGCAGCATCTACACTCTCCTGCTGAAAGTTTATGTCAGGTGGTCTGGTCATGTGGTCAGAATGCCAGACAGCGGATTGCCTAAAAAACTGTTGCACAGAGAACTCTGTCAGTGAAAGTGAACAGTTGGTGGAAGAAGAAGCAGTACACTGTCTTATTAAGTTGCTCAAAATCCTAGGAGTCTACCGAATGGGAAAAGCTTGCCCTGGACGCTGCCCTGTTTGGTGAGGCAGGATCAACTTACCAGCTCATGCAGATGAAGACAGGAGAATATGGGGCAAAACAAAAGCGAGCTGCTTGCAAGACACAAGCAGTATCTACTGATGTGACGACATCTACATATCTACCATATTTTTTGGACTATAAGACACACTTTTTTCCTCCAAAAATGTGGAGGAAAATAAGGGGTGTGTCCTATAGTCCAGACATTCCAGCTGGCTCTGACTTCAGTGGGTAGATGAAGCAGCAACGGAGGAGCAGTTGGTCACAGGAGGCTGGAGTCGGCAGCTGCAGCTAACTCCTGTGCCCGCTGCTAAAGAGAAATGAATATTCACTGGATTTCACGCCCATGGGCATTAAGGGCAATAAATATTCATTTCTCTTTAATAGCGTCTTGGTATGATTGGCCCAACCCCGTTCCTGGTATGCATGGCTCCATCCTTATGATTGGCCCCCAACTCCATTAAGGAATGCATGGCCCAATCAGAAAAAATTAAAAAAACTAAACCATTACACTTACCTTCCCGGCGCTCTCTCGTAGCATCCTGCTCCATTGCCAGCTGCTGCTTTATGATTGTAAGCAGTGCATGGCAGGGACATCATGTGCTGCTTGCAAGCTGAAGAGCAGCTGCTGGAATACTCACTGCTCTGCACGCCGTAACTGTGCGCACAGAGAGTAGCGAGTATTCATTGTTCTTTAGTAGCACATACAGTGTCAGCCACCAGCTTCCTGCTGCCGAGAGAGGTGAATATTCATTTCTCTTAAGTAACGGCACACGTGACCTCCCGGCTGCTGCAGGAAGGCTCTGGCTAACACTGTGCTTACTACCGAAGAGTAATGAATGCTCACTGCTCTCTGCACGCAGAGTCCCAGCATGCAGAGCAGAGAGTATTCCAGCAGCTGTGCTCTGCTTGTGAGCAGCGCATGTTGTCACTGCCACGCGCTGCTTTCAAGAATAAAGCAGCTGCTGACAACGGAGCAGGGCGCTGCGAGGGAGCACCGGGAAGGTAAGTGTAATTTTTTTTATGTTTTCTTTTGGGACCCTGCATACCAGGATGGGACTAGGGATGGAGATGGGGGTGTCACGATGTGTGACTCAACCCAATGGGTGGACAGTCAACAGACAGCAAAACTCGCTCACAACGGGAAGGGACCTAACAATAGGGAATTAGTGATGGTCATCACCTGAGCTCAAACCTGAGCCTGTCCCTGCACTCCCATAATGCCCCTTGTGGGTCCTTCCTGCCGCCGTCAGGTTACCTCATCCCTAGATGTCGCCTATAACTGCCCTGGCTAGTGCACTGACCGGCAGAGAGCACAAGCCTCTTCTCTGCAGATAATAAACACAAGTGGAAGTGACAAACACCAAAAGGACAAGGTAACAATAAACATCAAAACTTAGCTTGAAAACACCACTGTTAAGCTCCACACAGCAGAAAACTCAGCAACTGGACTCCAAACAGCAGTCAGAGAGCTGCTCCTGCTAGGCTGGTTTCCAGAAAGGACCTGTATCACCAACAGTCAGCTGATGCATCAGGTGACCTTTTAAAGCAGACCCGGGCAAGGGGCGGCCCGCGGGCCGCATCCGGCCCGCCGGCTGTCCGTGACCGGCCCGCGGAGGCGCTCCGGCAGTCTCAGGGCCCCGGCATCAGCTGGCACAATACTTACCTCTCCCGTGCCTCCGCTGCTGCAGCTCCGGGCTCCACCGGCGCTTCCTCTCACAGCCGGCCGCTGAATGACGTCATCATACAGCGGCCGGCTGTGTCAGAGAGCGGGGACGCTGAACAGGTAAGACGTGTCTCTGTGTGTGTCTCTGTCTATGTAGTGCGGTGCTTTGTGTGTGTGTGTGTGTGTGTGTGTGTGTGTGTGTATGTATGTATGTATGTGAGAGAGTGCTTATGTGCTGTCTGTGTGTGATGATGGGCAGGCATTGCTGATAATGGGGAGGCATTGATGATGATGGGGAGAAGATGATGATGGGCAGGCATTGCTGATAATGGGGAGGCATTGATGATGATGGGGAGAAGATGATGATAATGGGCAGGTATTGATGATAATGGGCAGGCATTGATGATGGGGAGAAGATGATGATGATGATGGGCAGGCATTGATGATGATGGGAGAAGATGATGATAATGGGCAGGTATTGATGATAATGGGCAGGCATTGATGATGATGGGAGAAGATGATGATAATGGGCAGGTATTGATGATAATGGGCAGGCATTGATGATGGGGAGAAGATGATAATAATGGGCAGGTATTGATGATAATGGGCAGGTATTGATGATAATGGGCAGGCATTGATGATGATGGGGAGAAGATGATGATAATGGGCAGGTATTGATGATAATGGGCAGGCATTGATGATGATGGGGAGAAGATGATGATAATGGGCAGGTATTGATGATAATGGGCAGGCATTGATGATGGGGAGAAGATGATGATGGGCAGGCATTGCTGATAATAGGGAAGCATTGATGATAATGGGGAGAAGATGATGATGGGCAGGCATTGCTGATAATGGGGAGGCATTGAAGATGATGGGGAGAAGATGATGATGGGCAGGCATTGCTGATAATGGGGAGGCATTGATGATGATGGGGAGAAGATGATGATAATGGGCAGGTATTGATGATAATGGGCAGGCATTGATGATGATGGAGAGAAGATGATGATAATGGGCAGGTATTGATGATAATGGGCAGGCATTGATGATGGGGAGAAGATGATGATGGGCAAGCATTGCTGATAATGGGGAGGCATTGATGATGATGGGGAGAAGATGATGATAATGGGCAGGCATTGATGATAATGGGCAGGCATTGATGATGGGGAGAAGATGATGATGGGCAGGCATTGCTAATAATGGGGAGGCATTGATGATGATGGGGAGAAGATGATGATAATGGGCAGGTATGTATATATACAGTATACAGTATATATATATATATATATATATATATATATATACATATATATATGTATATATACAGTATTGGGTAGAACGGAGTTAAGTATATTAGTCCGGCCCTCTAAAACCATCCCAATTTCTCATGCGGCCCCCTGGCAAAATTAATTGCCCACCCCTGTTTTAAAGGATAGTGGGAGTGGTCATCACCTGCATCAGCTGACCCAGCAGAAATGTAATAACACCAGAAGGCCAGCGGGGGAAAACTGATATTAACCCCCAATGGTCCAAAAGAAAAACAGTTTTAATTGAGTGGAACCAGAGCTGTCACAAATCCAAAAATGGATCGTAACAAGGGACCATTTATAAGCGTGGAGCCATGCATACCAGGATGTGGGTGGGGGCCAATTATAAGGATGGGGCCATGCATACCAGGACTGGGATGGGGACCAATCATACCAGAATTGGGATAGGTCCATGCATACTAGGAAAAGATGGAGGCCCTGCATACCAGGATAGGGATGGGACCATGCATATTTGGACGAGATTGGGGCCATGCATACTAGGATAGAAATGAGGCGATCATTCCTGCCAGGATAGGGATGAGGGGGACCATTCCTACCAGCATAGGGATTAGGGGGCCATGCATACCAGGATAGGGGTGAGGGGGCATACATACCAGGATAGGGATGACGGGGCATGAATACCAGGATAGGGATGAGGGGGCCATCCATACCGGGAAAGGGATGAGGGATATATGCATACCAGGATAGGGATGATGGGGCCATGTGTATCAGGATGGGGACAAAGGGTGTTAGGATTGGCAGATTGCACTAAATAAAATATAATAAAGTGCAATTGCAACCCGGGGTCCACCGTGCAGATATGTAACCTGCTGCTAATGTAAACAATGGTGGAATGAAACAGTGAGCATTAACTAAGGGCCCTATCTCACATAGCGACACACCAGCGATCCCGACAAAGATCAGGATCGCTGGTGTGTCGCAACATGATCGCTGCTGAGCTGCCAAACAGGCAGCTCAGGCAGCGATCAGGACAGCGACACTGCTGGAAACGTTGCCTAGTTACCCGCAGTGTACGTTGAATACCAGCGCGCTGATGCAGGGAGCTTGTAACCAAGGTACACTTTGGGTTCCAGGCTCTGCCCCCTTTTCCAAGGCTGGAAAGTAACTTAGACAAAATCTGGGGTGCGTGGATATTCTCCCGGGGCTCCCAAGATCTCTCTTCAGGCCGAAGCCCTTCCAATCAATTAGAAAGGGAGTCCTTCCTCTTACCTGCTTCATGGCCAAGATATCATTCACCTCAAATTCATCCCACATACCAACAGGCTGGGGTGTGTGGCCCGGAGAAGGATGAAACTGATTGAGTACCATGGGCTTGAGGAGGGACACATGGAAGGAATTGGGAATGCGGAGTGAGGCGGGTAACTTCAATTTATACACCACGTCATTAATGCGCCTGAGAACCTCAAAAGGACCAATGTATCGGGGACCAAGTTTGCATGAAGGTACCTTGAGGCGAATATACTTGGAAGAAAGCCACACTTGGTCACCAGGGAGATAAGTAGGAGAGTCCAGGCGTTTTTTATCAGCATGTAATTTCATCCTGTTTCGTGCTTTCTCGAGAGCGGTTTCGGTCTCCTGCTGTCACGTCGCCATTGGACTCAGTGGCTGGTGTTCCTGCCTCGGTTGCTGGGAGGCGCCGGACTCCTTCGGCTGGTGGTGCCGGTGATAGGAGATCGGTATCCTCATATGGTTCCACTCCTTTGATGCCGGCCTCTGTTGCTGGGCATCGCCATGTTTCTCCTGTGGGTGATGTCGGTGACAGAGAAGGGGTCCCTGCGCAGGCATCTGGTGGGTACAGGATTCGCTCTTCTGTCAGAGATGAAGTGGTTGGTGTCAGTCGTGCATCATCATCTGGCCTGGTTCTGGGGGTGGTCCAGATGAGGTCATCAGGCTGTGAGCCTGTGAGAGGTAGCCATGCCCTTCAAGTACTTTGGAGCCTGTCTTGTAGGCCACTAGATATAGTCTTGGTTTCCCCAGTGTGCTAGTGTTTATTGCTATTTTGACTCTTACTTTTGCCTGGATTTTGACCCTTCTACAGCCTGACGATTTTGTACCTCTGCTGCCCTCCCGGTTTTGACTCTGACTTTTGCCTGGATTTTGACCCTTCTTTAGACTGCCGATTTTGTACCTTTGCTGCCCTCCCGGTTTTGACTTTGGGACTTCTGACTACGCATTTGGTCTCGCTTTTTATTCCCTCCCTAGCGTCCTTCCTGCTCCGGTTCACTGCTCTTATAGGCAGCTACCCCTTGGGCTTCGCTGTAATTCCACATCCCTGTATAGGGGTAAAGGGTCTTGGGGTTTCTCGGGGTGCTGTCTTACCTGCAGTTCAGACCTGCAGCGGGCGGACACTACATTATATCTGGCCTTAAAAAAACACTTTATATATATCCAGAATATATATAAAGGCATTTCCTAACCTTTTCCCTGAATTTTTTTTTCCTTCCTCTCTTTTTCTGAGCTGATTCTGTTGCTAAAGCACCTGTGTCCTGCTTCATTGCTCAGTCCTGTGGAGGATCACTCCCATCATCTCTTGCTAACATGCAGCACAAGCCACAGTCTGGAGACCTATGGGAGAACACTGGACGTCAGAAGTCTTCACTCCCTGGACGGCTCTGGCCATGCCTGCCCAGGTGCCCAGGTATTGCCCGCTGATGCGGCCAAAGTCCTTTTACCTACTTCTCTGTCTTACTTGAAGAAATCTGTGTGTGTGAAGGCTTATGTGGATAGTGGCTAAGAAGGGAATTTCATAGATCTCCTGGTAGAGAGGAATCTTGGTGTACCACTGTTAAGGCTTAATGTGCCCATTAAAGCCACAGCTATTAATGGCACTCCTATCGTCCACAATGGAGTGGAGTTTGTCACTAAGGAAGTATCAATGTCAGTGGGATCACTACATGCTAAACATGTGTCATTTTTTATTATTCATAATTTATCATCTACTGTTATTCTGGGTATGCCATGGTTACGCAAACATAAACCAGTCATAGACTGGCACTTAGGTGATGTGGTGCGCTGGAGCTCAAAGTGTCTGGATAACTGTATATCGCTATCAGTAAACCAAGTTAAGGCCACACCTTGTTGGGGTTCGAATTCCCACTGCTGCACAGGGGGAGTCTCGAACCAGTCCCGCTGCGGTCTCCCATTCATCTCCGTCCGCAGTGGAGCCTGCTCAGCTTAGACGTCAGTCCCAGCGTCTCGCCCAGTCTAACATTGTGCAGAGGATTACTGCTGCTCCTCCAGGCTCTGCTATTGTGGCCAGTACTGGTTAGCGGCTAGCAGACGTCTTTTGGACAAAGTCCTTGTTTTCCCCTTCTGAGCATGCCCAGAGTGAGATTTCTCATTGGAGATCAGGGGTCACATGCTCAGGTACTGCAGCAGCTCCTATTGGTCCGCCAGGAAGCTCCTGTGACTACTGGTGTTCTGGAACAAGTTTCATTGGTCCTTGTTTCTGGCAGGTCCTGTAGCTGTTACTATAAAAGGGTAGCATGGATGGGCCCATGCGCTAGTATCAATCTTTATATGCTATGCGCCAGTGTGGTCATGCGTGTGTGTGGTTAGGGCCAGGCTGAAATAAGCCCCTAGAATACCGACTTAATCGGTGAGGAGTTTGGTATGCTAGCTGGTCAGGGTCGGTGTCCTAGATGCCCTAGATTACCGGCATAACCAGTGAGGAGTTTGATTGCCGTATTCAGGGTCTGGCGTTCAGACGCCATAGATTGCGGGTGACTCCCGCAAGGACATTAGCGCATGATCACGTTCTATGTTCGCTTAGCAGTTAACTGTGTACCTGGGTGCCTGACAGGACACAGAAGTTTGTCTCAGCGGCTCTGTGATATAACAGGGTTCGCTTTCAACACTAGACAGCGCCCTAGCGTGTTTATTTTGCGACTTAGTTGTGTTAAGTGAGTTCGCACACATCGCCATATAGCGCTGCGGCACTCCTTCTAGCGGCTCTGTGGATTAACAGAGTTCGCACATATTGCCACAGCGCGTTACGGCGTTTATTTTGGCGACTCTGCGGGATAAGAGTTCGCTTCTGCGCCATTTTACTAGCAGCAGGCTCCGCCTACACGGTGGACCCCGGGCTGCGAACGCACCTCTCCACATCATATATTTGGTGCGTTCCGCAGACCCTAACACACCTCCCTTTGTACCCTATGCATTCAGAGATTATGAGGATGTATTTTCTGTATTGGAATCAGAGAAATTACCCCTTCACAGAAAGCACGATTGCCCCATAGACTTAGTACCGGATTCTCGTCTCCCTAAGGGGAGAATATTTAACCTCTCTGGTCCAGAAAATCAGGCCATGAAAGACTACATAGTAGACAGTTTGTGAAAAGAATTTATTAGACCATCCACCTCACCAGTTGGGGCCGGGTTCTTTTTTGTGGAAAAGAAAGATGGTGGTCTCAGATCTTGCATTGATTACCGTGAGTTAAACGCAATCACTGTGAAAAACCAGTATCCGCTTCCACTCATTCCTGATCTTTATAATCAGCTGTTGGGAGCCCGTTGGTTTACTAAACTTGACCTCCGAAGAGCATATAATCTTGTCCGTATAAGAAAGGGAGATGAGTGGAAGACCGCGTTTAACACACCCCTCGGCCACTTTGAGTATCTCGTAATGCCGTTCGGGCTCAGTAATGCACTTGTAGGGTTTCAGAATTTTGTGAACGAGATTTTCAGAGACATCAGTGGTGTTTATGTTGTCGTTTATTTGGACGACATCCTGATTTATTCTGACCTTAGGACGCACACCCAACACGTTTTCTCTGTCCTCCAGAGACTCAGAGAGCATTCTTTATTCACTAAACTAGAGAAATGTGTCTTCATGATGTAGGAAATACAGTTTCTAGGGTATATTTTGTCGGCTAAAGGGTTTCGCATGGATCCTTCTAAAATTCAACCCATTAAGGAATGGGTACAACCCAAGTCTCTAAAGGCACTGCAGTGATTTCTGTGTTTCGCTAACTACTATCGTAAATTTATTAAAGGTTTTTCCGAGATAGCCAAACCACTCACTGATTTGACTCGGAAAGGGGTGGATGTGGTTAACTGGAAGCCTGAAGCACTTCATGCGTTTTCTGCCTTAATGGAATGTTTTTCCTCTAACCCGATATTGGTTCAGCCTGATCTGGACTGCCTCTTTATTGTAGAGGTAGATGCCTCTGAAGTTGGAGTCGGAGCAGTGCTATCGCAAGGCACTGCATCCCTCACTCAACTTCATCCGTGTGTCTTCTTTTCCCGAAAATTCTCTTCCTCTGAGAGGAATTATGATATAGGCAATTGAGAATTGTTGGCAATCAAATGGGCCTTCGAGGAATCGCGCCACTTCCTCGAAGGTGCCAAACATAAGATCACTGTAATTACTGACCAGAGGTACCTGACCTACTTGGAGTCAGCAAAAAGACTGAATCCTAGACAGGCAAGGTGGGCCTTGTTCTTTTCTAGGTTTGGTTTTGTTATTACTTTCCGACCGGGTACTAAAAATGTAAGGGCTGATACCCTTTCTCAAAGTTTTTGCCCCTCACAGGTCGAGGACTCTGAACCGACTCCAATACTAACAAAGGGAATTGTTATTTTGGCTTTATCCTTGGATCTTCTGGAAGAAATCCGTTGATCCCCAGAACAGGCCCCTGACACTACTCCTCCCCAAAAACTATTTGTCCTGGCCACATTCCGCCTTCAAGTTCTGAAGGAATCATATGATTCCGTCCTTGCAGGGCATCCAGGCATCAAAAACACCATCAGACTGGTAACTAGGAATTTTTGGTGGCCAACTGTAGTAAAGGACTGTAAGGACTATGTACTGGCCTGTGAAACCTGTGCTCGCGCTAAGTCTTCCCATAATTGCCCTGCCGGGTGGCTCCAGTCCTTACCTGCCCCTGAGAGTCCTTGGACCCATATCTCCATGGACTTTATTACTGATCTACCACTCTCAGAAGGGAAGACATGTATCTGGGTGGTGGTGGTGGATAGATTCAGCAAGCAGTGTCATTTTGTTCCTCTGTCCGGATTACCTAATTCCGAGACCCTGAGCAAACTATTCATTACTCATGTTGTGCGGTTGCATGGTGTTCCTGTGAATATTGTGTCTGACAGGGGCACCCAGTTCGTTTCGAATTTTGGAAAGCATTCTGTAAACGGATTGGAATTGAATTGTCCTTTTCCTCTTCCTATGAGCCTGAAACCAATGGTCAAACCGAGCGCACCAACCAAGCTCTTGAGCAGTATTTACGTTGTTATATCTCTGAGCATCAGTCCGATTGGGTGGAACACCTGCCGCCAGCAGTGTTTGCCATGAATAATCAGTACCAGGAGTCCATCAAGACTACCCCTTTCTACTGTAATCATGGGCTGCACCCGCGCTTTGGTTCGTTTTCTTCTAGGAAGTCAGAGGTCCCTGGGGTAGAAAGATCCGTAGATCAGTTAAAAACTATCTGGTAGGAAATCAACGTAAACTTGAAAGGGGCTCAGACTAGACAGGCTTCTTCTGATAATAGACGGCGCTCCAAGGGCCCGGACCTGGGAGTTGGGGACAAAGTTTGGCTTTCTAACAGGAATAGTAAACTCAAAGTGCCATCTGCCAAACTAGGTCTCAGGTTTATTGGTCCATATGAAATTATTGAGGTGATTAATCCAGTAGCCTTTCGTCTGAAGCTCCCTCAATCATTTAAACTGCCCAATGTATTCCATAAGTCCCTTCTCAAATTTTACCGCTCTCCGATTCGTACTGTCCAGTCCCCTCCTCCTCCGGTTTTGGTCGGGGGTGCTTTGGAATATGAAGTCCAAAGGATCCTTCATTCCCACTTAGTGAGAGGATCCGTGCAGTATCTGGTGCATTGGAAGGGCTATGGTCCGGAGGAAAGGTCCTGGGTGCCTGCCAGTAACGTCCATGCCAAGGTTTGATCAGGAAGTTTTATCTCCTTCATCCCAACAAACCGGGTTTTGAGGGTCCAGAGGCACCTCTTAGAGGGAGGGGTACTGTCACGTCGCCATTGGACTCAGTGGCTGGTGTTCCTGCCTCGGCCGCTGGGAGGCAGTGATGCCGGTGATAGGAGATTAGTATCCTCATATGGTTCCGCTCCTTTGACGCCGGTCTCTGTAGCTGGGCATCGCCATGTTTCTCCTGTGGGTGATGTTGGTGACAGAGAAGGGGTCCCTGCGCAGGCGTCTGGTGGGCGCAGGCTTCGCTCTTCTGTCAGAGGTGAAGTGGTTGGTGTCAGTCATGCATCACTATCTGTAGAATTTCACAAAAAATACAGTGCAAAATGTCCATTCAGTACAAAACCATTTTATTAAATTAAAATAGCAAACGGAACATTAATTGGAAGATGGGGGACTAAAAGAGTGACTAGTGCAAACAAAACCGCATGCCAAAAAAATGGCAGAGGTTCAGATAGGTGTCCTGAAGTAGAAGTATGGCCACAAAGGTATACAGATGATAAATGTTACGTAACATACATATATATCTCTCTCCATATCCATATATGACTCAATCAATATACAGCATAAATATATACAGCAAATGGACAGATATATAGATAAATCCTGGCTAGTGCAAGAGCAATAGTTATCCACATACCAATATCAGATGGATATCCCTAATACAAAAGTAGATAGAAATAGGTAGAGGGCATATATATTGCAAGAGCCATAACAAGCAGTGGACATACCAGATCGCAATGTGACGTGCTGGACACCGCTGAGATCCCCGCCACCCCAACGCGCGTTTCGGCTACGTGCCTTCCTCAGGGGGCATGTCAAATTGGAAGAGGGGTGTCTATTTATAGCTGCCATAATGAAGATGCAGTGCAAGAGAGCCGCCAGCTGATCCACCATGTGGTTACATCACATCCGCTGACGTCGGTACACACGGGCCCCATGAGACCGAACGTCAGACAGTGGGAGGAAACCATAGGGACCCAGACACAGCAGCCCACTGCGCATGCATCAGAGGTAGTGGTGGACATTGTGATTAAGGGCAACATGACCAAAACACCCAAAACGAGACATAACATACAATTATTACATGCACAAATGTATATATAGATAATAAAGGATCGGCCCAACGAAAATTAAAATGGATGATGAACGGCACATACCCATAATGCCAAATTGGCCATATTAAAAAAAAAGGGAAACTCAACATCCAGCGCAATAATCTACCACATATGATATTATAATATGGACATTTAACATCTGTACACATATAGGAACAATTATATACTCTATACTAAATCTAATACAGTACACCAACTATCAAAATATACAATTTATGGCAGACAAAAATAATTACAACCTGAATGGATATATACTCTGAAAAAATCCAATAGACAGATAATCCTCATATGTATTCAGCATATATATTTAGCATTCAATTATGCATGTAACAACCATGTATATTATGTAATCTTACATGTAATTAAAAGAAGAATACATATTAAAGTGGATAAAATTTCCACAGATATTACTTATATTGACCAAAGTCATAAGGATCAGAGCCTGAACAGCTCACACTATATAGAGGCTTGAACTAATGTAGTCTTCGGAATGTTCATTTCACCACTCAATGGCATCTTCATCCAACGATTCCAACATGACAGGCAATACACATGAAAAGTCACTAGAGAATCATAAAATAAACAAGTTAAAATAAAAAAAATAAGAAACATGCGGGAACACGAGACACTTGTATTGTATATAGCAACCAATCAGAGGAATGGGGCAAAAGAAATACATTCATTCAGCCCAGAGGATGGACCGTATTGAGAAGCCAAATCCATCTCGTCTCCAGTCTAGCCAATCTACTGGACAGGGCACCACCCCTAATGTTGATATATAGGGATTCGATACCACGCACACGTAATAGGGAACTATCGCAATTATGAAATTCCCTAAAATGGCTCGGAAGTGTTTTGAGGGTGGATATATCCGTGTGGCCGGATGCCGCCTGGATACCCAAAACGTGCTCTCTCACTCGCACTTTGAGTTGGCGAGTGGTGAGTCCAATGTAAATCAAATTACATGGACACTGAGCATAATAGATCACGTATCTGGTCGTACATGTTATCCATTGTTTAATAGTGTATGACTTTGAATTGTCAAAATTGGTAAATGTATCGCAGCGATCTATATTGGGACAGGCAACACACCTGCCACACAGCCTACACCCACCCCCTGACCTCAATTCATCGAGAAATGTAGGTGTACCGTGTCCAGCATAGTGACTGGAGACGAGATGGTCCCTTAGATTTTTAGCACGGCGAAAAGCCATAGATGGATTTTTTGGAATAATTCCACTCAAAATAGGATCAATCCTCACTATCGGCCATGCCCTCTATAAGATAGCACAAATTCTATCTGATTGAGAGCTGAATGAAGTCACAAATCTCACCATCCCCTCAGTTGATCCAGCTGTAGACTCAGTCTTATATAATAGCTGTTGTCGGGAGGCATGCTTAGCTCTATTGTATGCCCTCTTAGTCATCCTCCGGCTATATCCACGTTCCACAAAGCGTTGTTTTAATTCCTCTGCTCCAAATTCGAAATCAGCGTCAGATGAACAAATACGCCGCAATCGGAGGAATTGACCAATTGGAACAGACTTAATCATATGTTGTGGGTGTCCAGAAGATGCATGTAAGAGGGCATTGGTGGCAGTTTTCTTTCTAAAGATATCAGTCTGTAAGCCTCCTGTGGGGTCCCTCCTAATCGTCACATCCAAGAAATCAAGAGAAACATCACTGTGTACAAATGTCAAAGGGATATTACGGTCATTGTCATTAAGGGTATGAATGATCTGCCCAAGGTCGATGGATGTGCCTCCAGGAGGTTCCCTCCATTATCATCATGTGCTAACATAGATTTGTTCGTCCAGGTGGTTACGGAGGAACTACATAAAATTTGTGAACTATAATTTGACCCGTGAAGAGAGGTGCAGATTGAGATATCTTCGTGAGCTTCCTGATGTCATCTTTAAACCAGCTGATAAAGGAGGTAATGTCGTCCAGTGGCCGGTTGATATGTACGAGAGGGAGGCATATCGTCAGCTTCATGACACCGCCAACTATAGAAGACTGACTTATAATCCCCTCTCGGCATATACTGAGCAATTGGATAAGATTTTAAAGCGTGCCCTTCAGGACGGCATTATCTCCAAAGAATTAGCATCATCTCTGGTTATTCAGGAGCCCACGATCTCAACCTTGTACCTTCTTCCTAAGATTCACAAGAATGCCTCCGTACCATCTGGAAGACCAATCATTGCTGGCAATGGGAACTTCCTGGAGCATATTAATAAATGGATAGACTTTCATCTTCAACCATTGGTCTCAGGCCTCCCTTCCTTCCTCCGGGATATGGGTGATTTGCTGCGCAGGGTCGATGGTTTGTGTCTTGAGGATCATTCTCTACTAGTTTCAGCAGATGTGGAGTCCCTCTATACTAACATCAAACACAAGGATGGACTTATGGCGGTACAATTTTTTCTTAATACTACCTCCTTGCCATTGGTTATGAGGGACTTCCTGCTGGAACTACTGGAGTTTGCACTCACTCACAATTTTTTTGTGTTCAAGGGGTCCTTCTACCTACAGCTCCAGGGGACCGCTATGGGTGCGTCCTTTGCGCTGGCTTATGCGGGGCTCTTCCTGGGGCTGTGGGAGAGGGACCTTTTCTTGTCTGATGAACAGGGGTTGATGGACCGTGTCCCATTTTGGACACGGTACATTGACGATATCTTCTTCATCTGGCAAGGCACATCCATCGACCTTGGGCAGCTCATTCATACCCTTAATGACAATGACCGTAATATCCGTTTGACATTTGTACACAGTGATGTTTCTCTTGATTTCTTGGATGTGACGATTAGGAGGTACCCCACAGGAGGCTTACAGACTGATATCTTTAGAAAGAAAACTGCCACCAATGCCCTCTTACATGCATCTTCTGGACACCCACAACATATGATTAAGTCTGTTCCAATTGGTCAATTCCTCCGATTGCGGCGTATTTGTTCATCTGACGCTGATTTCGAATTTAGAGCGGAGGAATTAAAACAACGCTTTGTGGAACGTGGATATAGCCGGAGGATGACTAAGAGGGCATACAATAGAGCTAAGCATGCCTCCCGACAACAGCTATTATATAAGACTGAGTCTACAGCTGGATCAACTGAGGGGATGGTGAGATTTGTGACTTCATTCAGCTCTCAATCAGATAGAATTCGTGCTATCTTATAGAGGGCATGGCCGATATTGAGGATTGATCCTATTTTGAGTGGAATTATTCCAAAAAATCCATCTATGGCTTTTCGCCGTGCTAAAAATCTAAGGGACCATCTCGTCTCCAGTCACTATGCTGGACGGGGTACACCTACATTTCTCGATGAATTGAGGTCAGGGGGTGGGTGTAGGCCGTGTGGCAGGTGTGTCGCCTGTCCCAATATAGATCGCTGCGATACATTTACCAATTTTGACAATTCAAAGTCATACACTATTAAACAATGGATAACATGTACGACCAGATACGTGATCTATTATGCTCAGTGTCCATGTAATTTGATGTACATTGGACTCACCACTCGCCAACTCAAAGTGTGAGTGAGAGAGCACGTTTTGGGTATCCAGGCGGCATCCGGCCACACGGATATATCCACCCTCAAAACACTTCCGCGCCATTTTAGGGAATTTCATAATTGCGATAGTTCCCTATTACGTGTGCGTGGTATCGAATCCCTATATATCAACATTAGGGGTGGTGCCCTGTCCAGTAGATTGGCTAGACTGGAGACGAGATGGATTTGGTTTCTCAATACGGTCCATGCCTCTGGGCTGAATGAATGTATTTCTTTTGCCCCATTCCTCTGATTGGTTGCTATATACAATACAAATGTCTCGTGTTCCCGCATGTTTCTTATTTTTTTGATTTTAACTTGTTTATTTTATGATTCTCTAGTGACTTTTCATGTGTATTGCCTGTCATGTTGGAATCGTTGGATGAAGATGCCATTGAATGGTGAAATGAACATTCCGAAGACTACATTAGTTCAAGCCTCTATATAGTGTGAGCTGTTCAGGCTCTGATCCTTGTGACTTTGGTCAATATAAATAATATCTGTGGAAATTTTATCCACTTTAATATGTATTCTTCTTTTAATACATGTAAGATTACATAATATACATGGTTGTTACATGCATAATTGAATGCTAAATATATATGCTGAATACATATGAGGATTATCTGTCTATTGGCTTTTTTCTGAGTATATATCCATTCAGGTTGTAATTATTTTTGTCTGCCATAAATTGTATATTTTGATAGTTGGTGTACTGTATTAGATTTAGTATAGAGTATATAATTGTTCCTATATGTGTACAGATGTTAAATGTCCATATTATAATATCATATGTGGTAGATTATTGCGCTGGATGTTGAGTTTCTCTTTTTTTTAATATGGCCAATTTGGCATTATGGGTATGTGCCGTTCATCATCCATTGTAATTTTCGTTGGGCCGATCCTTTATTATCTATATATACATTTGTGCATGTAATAATTGTATGTTATGTCTCGTTTTGGGTGTTTTGGTCATGTTGCCCTTAATCACAATGTCCACCGCTACCTCTGATGCATGCGCAGTGGGCCGCTGTGTCTGGGTCCCTCTGGTTTCCGCCCACTGTCTGACGTTCGGTCACATGGGGCCCGTGTGTACCGACATCAGCGGATGTGACGTAACCACATGGTGGATCAGCTGGCGGCTCTCTTGCGCTGCATCTTCATTATGGCAGCTATAAATTGACACCCCTCTTCCAATTTGACATGCCCCCTGAGGAAGGCACGTAGCCGAAACGCGCGTTGGAGTGGCAGGGATCTCAGCGGTGTCCAGCACATCACATTGCGATCTGGTATGTCCACTGCTTGTTATGGCTCTTGCAATATATATGCCCTCTACCGATTTCTATCTACTTTTGTATTAGGGATATCCATCTGATATTGGTATGTGGATAACTATTGCTCTTGCACTAGCCAGGATTTATTTATATATCTGTCCATTTGCTGTATATATTTATGCTGTATATTGATTGAGTCATATATGGATATGGAGAGAGATATATATATGTATGTTACGTAACATTTATCATCTGTATACCTTTGTGGCCATACTTCTACTTCTGGACACCTATCTGAACCTCCGCCATTTTTTTGGCATGCGGTTTTGTTTGCACTAGTCACTCTTTTAGTCCCCCATCTTCCAATTAATGTTCCGTTTGCTATTTTAATTTAATAAAATGGTTTTGTACTGAATGGACATTTTGCACTGTATTTTTTGTGAAATTCTATATGTATTTATATACAGTGTGTCCCACACTGTCCTTATACTCTGGCTACCTGATCTTACATGTCATTTATGTATGACTATGATTTATTGTGGTGGCCTTTGGTGTTTTCCACACGTTATGCATCACTATCTGGCCTGGTTCTGGAGGCGGTCCAGATGAGGTCATCAGGCTGTGAGCCTGTGAGAGGTAGCCATGCCCTTCAAATACCTTGGAGCCTGTCTTGCAGTCCCCCAGATATAGTCTTGGTTTCCCCAGTGTGCTAGTGTTTATTGCTATTTTGACTCTGACTTTTACCTGGATTTTGACCCTTCTTTAGACTGCCGATTTTGTACCTTTGCTGCCCTCCCGGTTTTGACATTTGGACTTCTGACTATGCATTTGGTCTAGCTTTTTATTCCCTTCCTAGCGTCCTTCCTGCTCTGGTCCACTGCTCCTATAGGCAGCTACCCCCTGGGCTTCGCTGTAATTCCAGATCCCTGTATAGGGGTAAAGGGTCTCGGGGTTTCTCGGGGTGCTGTCTTACCTGCAGTTCAGACCCGCAGCGGGCGGACGCTACACCCGCCATAACCTGGAGAACTCCACGGACAGAGAGTCGACTGCCGACACTCCTGAGACAGGAAGTACTGGTAGAGGCACGCTGGGATGTTGTCTGAAAACAATGAAAAAGGGAGACTTGGATGAAGATTCGCTGGTGTGGTTATTGTATACAAACTCAGCCCAAGGAAGTAAACTGACCCAGTCGTTCTGATGAGCATTTGAGAAGTGACGGCTATAAGATGTAAGAATCTGATTTGTTCGTTCCACCTGCCCGTTGCTTTGGGGTGATAGGCAGATGAAAATTCACGAACTCCTGGAATACCGCAGGAGCGTTGCAGAGGCCAAAGGGCATGACCAAGCATTTTTTTGCTACAAATTTACACCTTTAATTAACCCCTATATGTGTCAAATTTTGCACACATACACTCATGTAATTGTTAGTGAAAACCATATATCAAACTACATGAAATGACATGGTTAACTCTATGTAAACCATGTGTCATTTCATGTCGGGTTCTGTATTTTCACAAAAGTCGGCAATTGAATTAGCGGCTATTATACTATGTAGAAGTGTATGTACTATAAATATATATATATGTGTCACAAATTCAATGACATGTATATATATATATATATATATATAAGGTGTAAAATTGTTGAAAAAAAATGCGTGGGCTCCCAACACCAGACAGACAAAGCCAGCGAGTGGGGGCAGATAATAATAGCCCAGAGAAGGACCATTATTTTTGGCCCCCCCCCGGCTACTAACATCTGCCCCCAGACACCCCAGAAAAGGCAAATCTATAATTAGATTCGCCCTTTCTGGCACTTTGCCCATCTATTCCCATTGCCCTGTAGTGGTGGCAAATGGGTTAATAAGGGGTTAAAGCCACCTTGCTATTGAAAGGTGACTTTAAGTCAGGTTAATAATTGAGAGCTGTCAATTAGACAACTATCAATTATTTATCCTATTGTATGAAATAAAAATAAAACACACACACTTTAATTAAAAATAATTTTAATGAAATAAACACAGTTTTTGACCATATTTATTTTATTGCCATTCCTTGCGAAGCCCTTGTTCACCTGTAATAAAAATAAAATAATAAAGTAACATTATTCTTACCTATCCGATGTTCAGTCAGGTCCCCCAATGTAATCCTTCTGAAAGGGTTATTGTTTACTGCAGGGACCGCAGTTAATGCTGCCAGCCTTGCAGTAAACCACCGACTGAATCATCTCCTCTCCTGGCTGACAGTAGAGGAAGTGGTTAGCATAATTGATTGCTTCCCACTTTAACTTCAGGTCAGCCAGGGACACCGCACTGCATCAATGACGTCAGAGGGAATCCCGGCTGACCTAAATAGGGGATCCCCTTGAAAAAAAAAATGGCGTGGGGTCCCCCCTATTTTTGTTAACCAGCCTGATAAAGCAGACTACTGAAGCCTGGTTTTTCAGGCTGTTAAGGAGCCAATATCCATGGACCTTGCAAGCCTGATAATACCAGGCCACAGCAGTCTGCTTATCTTGGCTGGTTAACAAAAATAGGGGATCCCCTCAAAAAAATGGCGTGGGGTCCCCCCTATTTTTGTTGACCACCCAGATGAAGCAGACTGCTGAGGCCTGGTTTTTCAGGCTGGTAAGGATCCAATATCCATGAACCTTGCAAGCCTGATAATACCAGGCCACAGCAGTCTGCTTAGCTTGGCTGGTTAAAAAAATAGGGGATCCCCTCGAAAAAAAAAATGGCGTGGGGGTCCCCCTATTTTTGTTAACCAGCCAAGTAAAAAGCAGACTGCTGCGGCCTGGTATTAAAAGACTGTCAAGGCCCATGGATTTTGGCCCTCAACAGCTAAAAATACCAGGCTGCAGCAGCCCCAAAATTGGCGCATCCAAAGATGCGCCAATTGTGGCACTTTACCCTGCTCTTCCCACTTGCCCTGTAGCGGTGGCAAGCGGGGTAATAAGGGGTTAATGTCACCTTTGATTGAACGGTGACAATAAGCTCGATTAATAATGGAGAGGCGTCAATAAGACACCGATCCATTATTAATCATAGTTTGTAATTTTTTTAAAAAAAGACACAGCAAAAATAAAGTCTTTTAATGAAATAAAACACAACACAGTTTTCATTATTTTTATTTCACGCTCATCCTGCGACGCCATCGTTCTCCTGTAAAAAAACAAAAATAGCAAACCAACACAAATACTCCCTGTCCGACGCAGTCCAAGATAACGAGTGTCCCACGACGAGTCCAGCTCTGCTACATCTGCACACTGCATTGCCTCGTCGGCCATGGGGTAACAGACCCCTTTTCTGACCCCTGATGAACCCTAAAAGAAATTGAAGGGGGTGACGCGTCGGGTCTCGTTCTTATATCTGGCTGATAAGTATTGCCTTATTATTTATTGCACGTTATATGTCTGACAAAACTGTGGGAGCATAGTAACAACCATTATTTTCTGTACATTTGGGTCTTGTTTTTATATCTGGCTGATAAGTACTGTCTTATTGATTGCACACAAGGTTATGGGATCTTAGTAATAGCTAAATATCTGATAAGGGTATTATTATGTATGATACATGCATGTCTCCTTAAATTTTCAAGCGGCTGAAACTATGCATATTGTTGCGGGGTGTACAGCCGTGGGGAGGGGAAGTGCTTATCCACTTGAATATCGAAATTGCTGAGATTATATACAGTAGTGCTATAGCTATTATGAGAGATTCAAGCACTAAACCCCATATAATATAATGCTGATCTAATCCCACTAATATTATCTGCTCTAGTGTGCAATATATTTTGATATTTCCCAGGTGGGAGTCTTTGTTAAGTGCTCTTTTCATCCACTTTTTGTGGAATTTTTCATATACTATCTATTTGTCTGTAGATGTTTTATCTATCTTTTTGCAATTTTTGCATTTTTTGCATCCTATTAGTATTTTTACTACGAGATAAGTCCCTAATATGGCTGCAAGTTTTTCTCTGATATCTAGCAGCATATGAGTATTTTTGACTACGAGATAAATTGATTAGTTGGCTGCATTGTTTCTCAGAGATTGTGTCTTTTTTCTGCAGCAAAAAATATTTTTTTCTACGAGATAAGTCCTAATTAGCTGCAATTTCTTCTCCGACACTAGTCCTTATTGAAGGAGGCTCCAAGATAAGTTTACAGCACCTGAGCACTTTATTTAGAGACAATTAGGTCTCTCCACCTTGATATTTTTTGGTGTTATATGTATGTGTGTGTTTTTTTCTGTGTATCCCATTTTTAGGACTTAGGGTGATACAGGGTTTACTAGGGGCACCGACGTTGAGTGGGGGCGCCATGTCGTCAACAACTAGGGTGCCAACCTCCGCGGTCAGGAAGGGATTCATTAGGGCCCATTAGGGTTATCCTAGATTTTTGGCCCCCAAAAATAAGTAATACATTGTGATATTTGATCATTCTGTATTTTTCCTGGTATCCCCTAGTCTTTTTGTTATGTGTCTATTAATGATGGTTTTAATCAATGAATTAAAAGGTATTTTTTAGGGATTTTTTGTTTTTTTCTCTCTGGTACATCTGGTTGCCAGGCTGAGCCTGACATCCACATAGAGTAGAGCTGCTTACCATTGCGGCTTCCCCGCCGGTGACGTCATCGGACTGGTTTACAGCCAGCTGTCGCGAAAGTACAGCTGGCCGAGATTACCCAGTACCCGGCAGCCCGTGCAGTTATTGTGAGATGCTGCACATGACTGGCAGGGAGAGGGTAATGGACGGCCATCAAGGAGTCCAGGACGTGACCGCCGGGGATCTTCTGCCAGGTAAGAGCTGCTGACACCTGACAGACTCGACCGACACTGACAGTGATAGTTTCGGGAAGTTCCTGTGTCACGTACTTCGTTCTGTGACACAGGAACTCCCCATAGACTTTGTCGGAAAACTCAGATTCCGGTATCCGATATGACAAAAATATCGGAACTCAGAATCGGAATTCCGATACAGCGAATATCGGCCGATACCCGATATTTGCAGTATCGGAATGCTCAACACTATTTATTACCTTTTTGGCTGAAAATAAAACCCCATGCTTTCTTTATATGGACTATGTCTATCTATGTCACTGCCACGATGCCCTACAACACTCTAGAAAAATATTTAGAATTGAGAGTCCTCAGTGGTTGATACCTTTTAATGGCTAACTGAAAAGATGGTAACAAATTGCAAGCTTTCGAGATTACTCAGGTCTCTTCATCAGGCAAAGACTAATACAACATCTGAAGAACCACATATTTATACACAACACAGCACAAAAATAATGCAATGGATAAGACAAGTGACGTAAAGCAGAACTGTCAATATGGGAGAGGGATATTTTTCTATCTACTGGCTAACATGGTACAAAGATATGCATCTTTCCTACAACACTCTAGCGCATTACAATGTATATATTCGTCCGAGTTGGAAGCATCATATCTCACAACTTTTTCAACTTTTATAACTATGCAGCTATTGAAGCTTATATACCCACCACTCAGCAGAATGTCCCCACAGGCATCACTCAGTATGACACACCCCACAGTATCATTGTGCTCATAATCCCCTGCACAGTATGATGCTCCCAAAGCCCTCTACTCCACACAGTATCATGGTTCCCACAGCCCCCTACACAATATGGTTGCCCCTCAGTTTGATACTCCCACATACCCTTTCTCAGTATGATGCCCACCATAGCCAATGGTCCTTAATGCCATCTAACCAATTAGCATGATAAGCTTCCACAGTCAGCCTTCCATTCAATATGATTGACATCAATAGTCCTCACAGACAGAGTATAGAGTATATATCAAAAAACTAACTGTTGTGAATGGGTTTGAGATGAGTTCTGAGCAGAGGCTTCCTCTGGTGGTTACTGGCAGTGCTGGTCTGTCCAGTGAAGATTGTGAGGACTGGGAATCAGGTGTTACTGACTGGTCTTATATAAGGGAGTCACCTTCCCATCAGGGTTGCCGGTGATCAATTGTTCTGGTCTGAATCCTTCATTCCTGTTTCCCTTGTAGCCTGCTGTGTCGTGTCTGCATCTCCTGCTAACAGATAAGACATTTTCTTCTTTTTGTTTTTGTGCTATATTTTGCATTTTGTCCTGCACTTCTGTGGGGGCCTTCAGGGTCCACTCTGGGGCTTTTGCCCTCTCAGTTTAGTTCAGCCACTGATGTTTGTACTTTTGCTTTTTCCAGTTTTTTCAGTGGCTGCTGTTTTGATTTTGTTACACCAGAGAACTAATTTAGGTGGAAGAGGTCGTGTGATCTCAGGTGTTTTGAAATTAGTAGAGTTGGTGCTTTTCAGGGTTTTCTGGGATTGCAGTAAGTACCCTTCCTATCCTTTTCTATTTAGTTAGTTTGGGCCCCAGCGTTTGCTCATACTATTTTCTTTCTGTGTCAGTATTTCATCTTGTCTAACCGCCATTACTTGTTTGGGGGCTTTCTATTATCTTTGGAGTTCTGCTCCGGGGCAGATAGCTTTCCTATTTCTATCTTTAGGTGTAGTTAGTTTCTCAGGCTGTGACGAGGCGTCTAGGACCAACGTAGGAACGCTCCACGGCTGCCTCTAGTTGTGGTGGTTAGTCAGGGTACTGCAATCTCATAGATTCCAACTGCTCTGGTGTATTGCCTTTTTTACCTGCACTCCTCAGCTACCGAAACATAACAGTATCACCGGCCCAAAAATTAAAAATTGTATGGTACTCACAGAAGGGAAAAAATATTGTGAAAGAAAAAAGGTTGTCAGAGTTGTCAGAGATATTTTTCTGTTTGTTGCTTTTTTTCCCTCTGTATCTCTGGGTGCTGGGGAGGATCTTTTCTCTCAATGGAGTTTGCGCAGTTGTCTGGCCGTGTGGATCAGCTTGCCGCTGAGGTTCGGAGTATTGCTACCTATCTTGCTAGGTTGCCTGTTGTGGAACCTAGGATTCCCATGCCAGATTTGTTTTTAGGGGATCGAGCTAAGTTTCAGAATTTCAAAAATAATTGTAGATTGTTTTTTGCCTTAAAATCTAAGTCCTCAGGGAACGCAGCGCAGCAGGTTCAAATTATCATCTCTCTCCTGCGCGGCGATCCTCAGGATTGGGCTTTTTCCCTGACACCTGGGGATCCTGTTTTGAGTGATGTTGATGCATTTTTTCAGGCTTTGGGGTTATTGTACGATGAGCCTAATGTCACTGATCAAGCTGAAAAAGCCTTGTTGGCATTAAATCAGGGGCTTGATGACGCTGAGTTATACTGTCAGAGATTCCGTAGGTGGGCAGTCCTGACCATGTGGAATGACGACGCTTTGGCGGCCCTTTTTCGGAAGGGTCTGTCAGATAATGTAAAGGATGTCATGGTGGGATTCCCTGTCCCCTCTGGTCTCAATGATTCTATGTCATTAGCGATTCAAATTGACAGACGTTTGCGTGAGCGGAGAAGTATGCGTGGTATGGTGTTGCCTTGTGAATCAGCTTCTGAACCCATGCAGTGTGATAGAGTGGTGTCTGGGGCACAGCATCATGAGTTTCGAAAGCGCAATGGGTTATGTTTCTACTGTGGTGATGCCTCTCATGCTATTTCAGTCTGCCCTAAGCGGGGAAGACGTTTTGTCAGTATTCCAGGTTTTCTAGGTAACTTTGTCAATGATTTTGCCCTTTGTTAAAATGGAGTTTGCTGTTTTGTGTGCCCTACTTCCTGTTCGTTTGTTTAAAGCCTGGCTCAGGTGTTGGCTTCACTGCTGGAATATTCTGTTTCCGTTTCCCTGCAACCCAGCTGCTTTGTTCCTCACAGATCTTTTGTGTGTTTACTAGGAAAGTGCATAGCCTTATCTTCAGGTGTTTCTCAGCCACAGCAGTTTCTACCCATGGCTCTGGACATTCTCTGCATATGTAAGTTGCACAAAGTACTGTGTTATCACTAAACTGTTGACTTGGGAATTTAACCCTTGGTTCACTCCATCTGATAAGAACTGTGTTTCTGAACTGTTGCTGTTTAACCCTTTGTGCATTACCTCTGGTGAGAGCTGTTGGAACTGTTACTGGAACCTTACTGACATATGAACTTGTTGTTGGACTTCACTGAATTAAGCCACAACTGAGATTAACTTGTTCCTGGACTTCCCTGTGTTTTCTGCATACCTGGATCTGACTCTTCACACACCAGCAGTGTGTAAATCCAGCCACGTTATCTGTGCATCAGACTTACCTTGTGGTCACATTTGTGTGAGGACTCCGTCGTAAGAACTTTACCACCCTCGCTATAGAGGTTCAAAGACTTATATATCCGGATTCATATAACTGGACTTGTGTATATATATATGGACTCATTGCATGTCACTACGGGTTGTTTGAATATTGTTTTTGGGTGTTTTGCTGTTTCACAAATACATTATTTGCATTCAAAGAAACCCGTCTCTGATTGTTCATTGCCCCACGCTATCAGAATCCTCGAGTTCCTACAATAGTATTACAGGATATTCCAGCCTAAAAAAGAGGATTCTGCTGGGGCAATGACGGAGACACGGGCAGACAAATTGTTCACCATAGTTAACTCCTTGCAGCAGGAGGTGGCGGCTGCACTCAATCAGATTAGAGATTTGGAGTCTCGGGTTAACCACAATGCACAGGGGTTTGGTCAGGCTCTCCAAGATCTACGTTCTAGGTTAGGAGTCCTGGAGGCCTTACCTACTGAGCCTACCTCATCCACCAGTATGCCCAAATTGCCTCCATTCCGTTTTAATGGTGACCGAAGTCAATTCCGTGGGTTTGTTAATCAATGTATATTATTTTTTGATGTACATGCCTCCTACTACCGGTCTGATAGATCTAAGGTTCTATGTATTATTATGTTGTTGACATCACGTGCACTGGCTTGGGCAAATCCTATGGTTGAAAGTCATGATACCCGTCTAAATAATTTGGACAATTTTCTGGCAGCCATGGCGCAAATGTTCGACGATCCCAACCGCCGTGCTACCGCTGAATCTGCCTTGCTTTCCTTACGCCAGGGGAAACGGTCAGTCATAGAATATGTTACTGAATTTAAAAGGTTAGTGGTGGACACCCAGTGGGAAAACAATGCTTTATTACCAATCTTTAGAAAAGGTTTGTCAAATGCAATCAAGGATGAGCTAGCTCGTTCAGAGTCTCCACAGGAGTTTGAATTGTTTATACAGCACTGTGTACGTATTGATATCCGTTTAATTGAACGCAGACAAGAAAAATGGGCCGCTGTAAATCGCATTACTAATTACTCTCTTCCGTCCAGGGAAACCACAGGCAAAAACCCGCGAGAGGCTGAGGAGGTGCCTATGCAGGTGGACTCACTGCAGAGACGTGAGAATAATGAACGCCGCGAACACCGTCTCCGTGAGCGCTTATGTTTCTATTGTGGTCAATCGGACCATTTCCTCATCAATTGTCCTAAATGTCCTAGGCGACCCAACAAGGTGTTGGCGGTAGTAGGGGATTATGATAACACAGACGCTGAGTCTGAAGTTTCGGAAACCAGTCTACATCTAGATGCGGTTTTTCCCCCAATACTGATGCCGACTTCCCCTAAAGATCAAGGGGAGAAATATTCACATTGTTCTCTTCCTATACAGATTCAGTGGGAGGAACAGTGGATATCAAGTTCTGCCATGATAGACTCTGGAGCAGGTGGGAATTTCATGGATTCTTCTTTTGCAAAGGAACATGGTATAAAGACACAACTAAGAGCTTCACCAATCACTATGGAAACGGTGGATGGTTCCCCATTAGTTTCTGGACCAGTAGATCGGGAGACAGTGCCTCTGGAGTGTAAGATGGAACCAGACCATCAAGAAACACTTTCATTCATGTTAATATCTTCTCCTCATTTTCCTGTAATTTTAGGAATTCCCTGGTTACGGTCACAAAATCCAATCATCAATTGGGAAACCAAGGAGATAACCTTTCTCCCGAAGTGCAGTTCTACCATCAGTCCAACTGTAGCGGCTCCAGTTACCCAGAACTTGGAAGAGGTGATACAGGTACCTACTCTCCCTCTGATATATCAGGAATTCTCAGACATTTGTGATAAAAGGAAGGCAGATCAACTTCCCCCACATAGACCGTATGACTGCCCCATAGAATTGCTTCCTGGAGCAGCGATTCCTTTCGGCCATGTTTACCCGTTGGCGGCTCCGGAATTAAAATCTTTACGAGAGTATATAGATGAGAATTTAGCCAAGGGGTTTATCCGACCATCTTCTTCACCAGCGGGAGCTCCAATATTCTTTGTAAAGAAGAAGGATGGTACTCTAAGACCCTGCATTGACTACCGGGAGTTAAATAAGGTAACCATTCGTAACAGGTACCCGTTGCCCCTAATTCCAGAATTGTTGGAAAGAGTTCGCCAGGCCAAGGTATTTACCAAATTAGATCTTCGTGGGGCATATAATTTACTCCGTATACGGCCCGGAGACGAATGGAAGACAGCTTTTAGATGCCGGTATGGACATTTTGAATATTTGGTGATGCCATTCGGACTCTGTAACGCTCCTGCTGCTTTTCAACATTTAGCCAACGACATTTTCAGGGATTTATTGGACCAATATGTGGTAATTTACCTTGATGACATCTTAATCTTTTCTGACTCCTTACAGGAACATCAGGAACATGTCAAGACCGTACTTAGACGTTTGAGAGATAATCATTTGTACATCAAACTCGAAAAGTGTGAGTTCCATTGTTCTGAAATTCAATTTTTAGGCTATGTTATCTCGCCTCAGGGATTGAATATGGAGTCCAGCAAGATCCAGGCAATCTTGGACTGGCCGGTACCAGGAAACATTAAGGAGGTACAACGATTCATTGGCTTTGCTAACTTTTATAGACGGTTTATCCGAAATTTTTCAGAAATTGTCCGTCCCATCACTCTCCTCACCAAGAAGGGGAAGAAGTTTGAATGGTCTTCGCAAGCTCAGGAAGCCTTTGATCGCCTGAAGGGTTGTTTTACCACGGCTCCAATATTGATGCATCCGGATCCTGCACAGCCTTTTATCGTGGAGGTGGACGCGTCTGACTGTGCATTGGGAGCTATCCTCTCACAACGTACCGGAGACAAAGGTTTGCTGCACCCGTGTGCCTTCTTCTCTCGTAGGTTATCTTCTGCAGAACTTAACTATGATGTGGCAGATAAGGAACTTTTGGCAATTATTTCTGCCTTTAAGGAATGGAGACACCATTTGCAGGGGGCAACTCAGCAGGTAGTAGTACTCACGGATCATCGCAATTTGGAATTCCTTAAGTCTGCCAGGTGTCTTTCTCCTCGACAAGCTAGGTGGAGTTTGTTCTTGAACCAGTTTAATTTTATTATTTCGTACCGCCCAGGTTCACGTAATGGGAAAGCTGACGCATTATCCCGAATCCATACCGTGGATTCCGTGCCTGGGACCCCGTCGAAGACCATCTTGTCGGAGGCCAATTTCGTTGGAGTGCTCCGGAACCGGGACTTGTGGCAGGAGATCAAGCTGGCCTATGACGGTGACGTATTTCTTGCAGCTCCACCTGACAATGTGAATCTTGTCCTTCGGAATGGTGTGTGGCTTAGAGATCGATGTATTTATGTCCCAGAGGCTGTAAGACTTCGAGTTCTCAAATTGGTCCACGACTCTAAATTGGCTGGTCATAGGGGGGTACAGAAGACGCAGGAATTGTTAACTCGTTTTTTTTGGTGGCCTACCTGCTTGAAGGATGTGAATGACTATGTCCGCTCTTGTGAAGTTTGTGCCCGGTACAAGGTTCCTCGCGTTTCACCTACTGGTCTTCTTAAACCGCTACCTGTACCGTCTCGCCCTTGGGGGTCTATTTCAATGGACTTTATTGTGGAGTTACCCACCTCTGGTGGTAAAAATACTATTTTGGTGGTAGTAGATCGTTTAACGAAAGCTGCTCATTTCATTCCGTGTGCTGGTCTTCCCTCAGCTACAGAGACAGTAGATCTAGTTATCCAGAACATTTTCCGGCTGCATGGGGTACCAGATGACATCATTTCTGACCGAGGAATACAATTTACCTCTAGATTTTGGAAAGGATTTTGTTCTGCGCTCCACATTAATGTTTGCTTGTCTTCTGCATACCATCCTCAGACCAACGGGCAGACCGAACGGACAAATCAAACCTTGGAGCAATATCTACGCTGTTACGTCAGTCATTTGCAGGACGATTGGCTGAAGCTACTTCCTCTAGCGGAATTTTCGTACAACAACTCCCAAAGCAGTTCCACGAAGGTAACGCCTTTTTTTGCCAACCTGGGTTATCATCCAAGTATTTTGCCTAGGTCTCCGGTTACGATTTCGGTACCAGCGGTTGAAGACAGAGTGACGGCGTTGCAACGTAATCTTGAAGTTTTGAAGGACTCCCTGACCACAGCACAGGAGCGTTACAAGAAGTCGGCCGATAGATTCCGGAAACCAGCACCTATGTATAAGGTAGGAGACTCAGTTTGGTTGTCCACCAAGAATCTAAAATTGGGTGTTCCTTCGCAGAAACTGGGACAGAAATTCATCGGTCCATTCAAGATCACTGGGATTGTGAGCTCTGTTGCCTGTCGGTTGAAGCTACCACGGACTTTAAAGGTACACCCAGTATTTCATGTTTCCTTATTAAAACCAGTCTCTCCTAACACGTTTCAGGGACGTATCGTACCTCCCCCTCCACCAGTGTTGGTCGATGGCGAAGAACAATTCGTGGTACAGGATATTGTTAATTCGAGACTTCATAGAAACCGGCTTCAGTATCTAGTTAGATGGCAAGGTTACTCTCCTGAAAATGATTCTTGGGAACCAGTAAGTAACATCAATGCGCCTCTGAAGATTGCTCAGTTTCATCGGAGATACCCGGACAGGCCTGGTCCAGGACCGTCCGGAGGCCGTCTTTAGGGGGGGAGTAATGTCAGTATTCCAGGTTTTCTAGGTAACTTTGTCAATGATTTTGCCCTTTGTTAAAATGGAGTTTGCTGTTTTGTGTGCCCTACTTCCTGTTCGTTTGTTTAAAGCCTGGCTCAGGTGTTGGCTTCACTGCTGGAATATTCTGTTTCCGTTTCCCTGCAACCCAGCTGCTTTGTTCCTCACAGATCTTTTGTGTGTTTACTAGGAAAGTGCATAGCCTTATCTTCAGGTGTTTCTCAGCCACAGCAGTTTCTACCCATGGCTCTGGACATTCTCTGCATATGTAAGTTGCACAAAGTACTGTGTTATCACTAAACTGTTGACTTGGGAATTTAACCCTTGGTTCACTCCATCTGATAAGAACTGTGTTTCTGAACTGTTGCTGTTTAACCCTTTGTGCATTACCTCTGGTGAGAGCTGTTGGAACTGTTACTGGAACCTTACTGACATATGAACTTGTTGTTGGACTTCACTGAATTAAGCCACAACTGAGATTAACTTGTTCCTGGACTTCCCTGTGTTTTCTGCATACCTGGATCTGACTCTTCACACACCAGCAGTGTGTAAATCCAGCCACGTTATCTGTGCATCAGACTTACCTTGTGGTCACATTTGTGTGAGGGCTCCGTCGTAAGAACTTTACCACCCTCGCTATAGAGGTTCAAAGACTTATATATCCGGATTCATATAACTGGACTTGTGTTATATATATATGGACTCATTGCATGTCACTACGGGTTGTTTGAATATTGTTTTTGGGTGTTTTGCTGTTTCACAAATACATTATTTGCATTCAAAGAAACCCGTCTCTGATTGTTCATTGCCCCACGCTATCAGAATCCTCGAGTTCCTACAATAGTATTACACGTTTTGCACGCTCAGTTGTCTTGGGTAGTGTTCAGACTAAGTTTTTATTAACTGTCACTCTGATATGCTCTCTGTCCTCATTTTCTGTTCAGGCTTTCGTTGATTCTGGAGCAGCTATTAACCTGATGGATTATGATTTTGCTAAACGTTGTGGGTTTCCCTTGATACCCCTACAGAAGTCTATTCCCCTACTGGGGATCGATTCTACCCCTTTGGCTGAGAATAAACCCCAGTTTTCTACTCAGGTGATAATGAGGGTTGAACCTGATCACCAGGAGTGCTGCAAATTTTTGGTTCTGTATAATATGCATGACATTATCGTGCTGGGTTTCCCTTGGTTACAGTCTCATAATCCTGTTTTGGATTGGAAATCTGTGTCTGTAACCAGTTGGGGCTGCCAATGTGTTAATACCAACACTCCTGTTTTTTCTGCCTCCCCCAGGCTCAGGATGTTCCTGACTTTTTGATTGATTTTTCTGATGTGTTTAGCGAAAGTAAATCTGCATCCTTGCCTCCCCATAGGAGCTATGACTGCGCTATTGAATTAGTGCCGGGTAGTAAATTCCCTAAAGGTCGCCTTTTTAACTTGTCTGTACCTGAACATGACGCTATGCGGTCTTATATCAAGGAATCATTGGAGACTTATCTAAGATGCTTTGTGTCTGCTGATCAGGATGACTGGGTCTCTTTTTTGCCTTTGGCTGAGTTTGCTCTTAATAATAGGGCTAGCTCTGCCACTTTGATGTCTCCGTTTTTCTGTAATTCTGGGTTTCACCCTCGATTTTCTTCAGGACAGACGGAGGCTTCTGTCTGTCCGGGTGTTGACTCTGTTGTGGAGCGTATGCAACAGATTTGGGACCAGGTAGTGGAGAGGTTGTCCCTCTCTCAGGAGAAGGCCCAGCAGTTTGCTAACCGGCATAGGACTGATGGTCCTCGGTTTAAAGTGGGGGACTTGGTCTGGTTGTCCTCAAAGAATATTCCTATGAGAGTAGCATCTCCTAAATTTAAGCCTAGGTTCATTGGACCATATAAGATCATGGAGATTATTAATCCTGTTTCTTTTCGTTTGCTTCTTCCAGGGACATTTAAGATCCATAACGTGTTCCACAAGTCCTTGTTGAAGAGGTTTGTTGAGCCAGTGGTTCCTGCTGCTGTGCCTCCTGACCCTGTTTTGGTTGAGGGCAATCTGGAGTATGTGGTTGAGAAAATATTAGATTCTCGTTTTTCTAGACCGAAACTCCAGTATTTGGTTAAATGGAGAGGTTATGGTCAGGAAGACAATTCTTGGGTGTTTGCTTCGGACATCCATGCTAGGAGACTTATCCGTGCTTATCATAGAACTCATCCTGACCGACCTGGTTGCTCAAATGAGGGTTCGGTGACCCCTCCTCAAGGGGGGGTACTGTTGTGAATGGGTTTGAGATGAGTTTTGAGCAGAGGCTTCCTCTGGTGGTTACTGGCGGTGCTGGTCTGTCCAGTGAAGATTGTGAGGACTGGGAATCAGGTGTTACTGACTGGTCTTATATAAGGGAGTCACCTTCCCATCAGGGTTGCCGGTGATCAATTGTTCTGGTCTGAATCCTTCATTCCTGTTTCCCTTGTAGCCTGCTGTGTCGTGTCTGCATCTCCTGCTAACAGATAAGACATTTTCTTCTTTTTGTTTTTGTGCTATATTTTTGCATTTTGTCCTGCACTTCTGTGGGGGCCTTCAGGGTCCCCTCGGGGGCTTTTGCCCTCTCAGTTTAGTTCAGCCACTGATGTTTGTACTTTTGCTTTTTCCAGTTTTTTCAGTGGCTGCTGTTTTGATTTTGTTACACCAGAGAACTAATTTAGGTGGAAGAGGTCGTGTGATCTCAGGTGTTTTTGAAATTAGTAGAGTTGGTGCTTTTCAGGGTTTTCTGGGATTGCAGTAAGTACCCTTCCTATCCTTTTCTATTTAGTTAGTTTGGGCCCCAGTGTTTGCTCATACTATTTTCTTTCTGTGTCAGTATTTCATCTTGTCTAACCGCCATTACTTGTTTGGGGGCTTTCTATTATCTTTGGGGTTCTGCTCCGGGGCAGATAGCTTTCCTATTTCTATCTTTAGGTGTAGTTAGTTTCTCAGGCTGTGACGAGGCGTCTAGGACCAACGTAGGAACGCTCCACGGCTGCCTCTAGTTGTGGTGGTTAGTCAGGGTACTGCAATCTCATAGATTCCAACTGCTCTGGTGTATTGCCTTTTTTACCTGCACTCCTCAGCTACCGAAACATAACACTGACTGGCACATCCAAAAATAGACCTAATGTGAACAGGTGCTAAACCTAGAGTCACCAACTCATACACATTCAAGAAAGAAAGGTAGCACACTGTAGCGCTATAGCTTGCAGACACAAAATATGAAAACTGAATTGCATCACTGCCTTAGAAATATGAAAAATTGAGAAGTCTTAGCGCATAAAATGGCCAATTTATGTATACCTGGAAGCAACGTTAAGGCTCTTCTCGTATTCCAGGTCCTAGCTAATTGCCAATCCTCGCTTAGAAAAGTCTGTCTGTATGGGAACATATGAATCCTCTCTCTAGACTAAAATCTACATCTCTGTGGAGGGGTAATGGACCTGGTATAATTAAAACGCCTGTGACCAATAGGTGGAGTGCTTAGGCAGAAGGTAAATGAATACATATCAAAAAACTGACCAACACATCCAAATAGACCTAATGTGAACAGGTGCTAAACCTAGAGTCACCAACTCATGCACATTCAAGAAAGAAAGGTAGCACACTATAGCGTTATAGCTTGCAGACACAAAATATGAAAAATGAATTGCATCACTGCCTCAGAAATATAAAAAATTGAGAACTCTTAGCGCATAACATGGCCAATTTATGTGTACCTGGAAGCCACATTAGGCTCTTCTCCTATTCCAGGTCCTAACTAATGCCAATCCTCGCTTAGAAAAGTCTATCTGTATGGGAACATAAGAATCCTCTCTCTAGACTAAAATCTACATCTCTGTGGAGTGGCAATGGACCTGTTATAATTAAAACGCCTGTGGCCAACAGGTGGAGTGCTCAGGCAGAAGGTAAATGAATACATATCAAAAAACTGACCGGCACATCCAAAATATGACCTAATGTGAACAGGTAATAAACCTAGAGTCACCAACTCATGCACATTCAAGAAAGAAAGGTAACACACTGTAGCGCTATAGCTTGCGGACACAAAATATGAAAACTGAATTGCATCACTGCCTTAGAAATATGAAAAATTGAGAAGTCTTAGCGCATAAAATGGCCAATTTATGTGTACCTGGAAGCCACGTTAAGGCTCTTCTCGTATTCCAGGTCCTAACTAATGCCAATCCTTAGAAAAGTCTAACTGTATGGGAACATATGAATCCTCTCTCTAGACTAAAATCTACATTCTATATTCTAAAATCTACGAAAGCTTTCTGCAACCTGAGGGCGTTGGCTGTCCCAATGCACTCTGTCCCCAGCTGACACTGTTTTTTCCCAGTGTGCCGTCCCGGGTATTACACAAGTACATGTCCCACAACATTACCTGTGCCCTCAACAATGCAGTTACAGGGAAAGTACACTTAACCACAGACACATGGACAAGTTCTTTTGGGCAGTGCGGTACATCTCGCTGATGGCACACTGGGTTAACATAGTGGAAGCCGGGTCCCAGTCTGACCTTGGAATGGAACACGTTCTACCATCGCCGAGGATTGATGGCCCTAGGTCAATCAGGGCTTCCCCGTAGTCTACAGCTCCTGCACGTTATCCTCCTCCTCCTCTTCAGCCTGCATCTCTGAAATGACCACATCAGTCGCAAGTTGGAAGCACTGCATCACTGCCTCAGTCAAGCTTCAACAGGCTGTGCTGAAGCTAATATGCTTAGGTGACAAACCTCACAATGCTGAAGAGTTGTGGACAGCTCTGAAAGAGGGGGTAGATCTGTGGCTGACATCGCTGAACCTACAGCCAGGCATGGTTGTGTGTGACATCGGCCGGAACCTGGTGATGGCTCTGAGGTGACTTTAGCTCACACACGTACCATGCCTGGCCCATGTGCTTAACCTTGTAGTTCAGCGGTTCCTCAAAACCTACCCGGAGCTGCCGGATCTGCTTGTGAAAGTTCGCCGCCTGTGTGCCCATATTAGAAAGTCAGCTATAGCTTCAGCCGCCCTTGCCGTGCTCAAGGACTGGTGTGTGATATCCCCACGTGTTGGAACTCTACATTGCATATGCTGGAAAGTTTTTATGAGCAGAAGAGGGCAGTTGTTGACTACCAGCATCAACAACGCCTTCGGTATTTAGTTCAGACTCCACACATAAGAGCTCAGGAGTGGACATGGATGTCAGACATATGTACCACCCTACAAAACTTTGAGGAGTCCACAAAGATGATGCCATAATTAGTGTCACCATCCCGCTTCTCTGTATTCTGAAAAGTTCTCTACTCACAATCAAAGAGGATGCATTGCAGGCGGAGCATGATGAGATGGAGCAAGGAACCATACACGGTGAATACGCACAGCCCAGCCCCATGTCATCACAATGTGGATTGGTTGACAATGAGGAAGAGGAGGAGGAACAGGAGCTACTTTCCTGCTCTATAGACTGTATTACAAGCACAACTGTCATACCATCTGTTCAGCATGGATGGCCTGAGGACAGAGAGGAGGACAGCATGGTCAGTCATGCAGCTGGTGAGGACACGCAAAGTTTGCCAGTTATCAGTCTGGCATGCATGGCAGACTTTATGTTGCGCTGCCTTTCCCGTGACCCTCGCATTATCAAAATTTTTTCTGACACTCAGTACTGGTTAGTGGCACTTCTAGAACCATACTACAAGGAGAACTTTCAATCTCTTATTCCAGAATAGGTTTATTAAAATGATGCAGTACCAGAGGGCCATTGTTGCGGAATTACAGAAAAAATTCCCATCTGAAAACGATATTGGCAGAAGTCGTACAAACTTCCTTCGGGATTCCTCTGTGCCTTTTAATTATTGGGTATCCAAGCTGGAAACGTGGCATGAACTGTCTCTCTACACCTTGAAGGTCTTAGCCTGCCCTGCCGCAAGCGTTTTGTCAGAGCGGGTTTTTAGTGCCATTGGTGGAATTATAACTGATAAGCGCATACGGATGTTAACTGTAAATGCTGACAGTCTGACTCTTAGAAAAATGAACAAGGCCTGGATTGGAGCTGATTTCTGTACACCACCGAATGATAACAGTGAAATATTACCTCCAATAGAGTGTATTTTTTTGGGAGGTGTATTACCATGCACCTCTTCACACCCACACATGGGTACACGTTTCCTGACCTTGGCTATTTGGTGTTTTATTGTCCTCCTCCTTCTCCTCATCCTCATCATCCACCACCACTATAACATGAGGGTGACCGTGGTCCGTGATGCAAATGACAGTATAAATTTTTACAAGGGGATTTTGATGCCCGCTCCTTTAAATTGTGAAGACCTTTTTCGCAGGCCATATTCTACGTCTCTTCCTACACCACCCATAAATCACCAGGATGACCATGTTCCATGATGAAACAACCACTACATTGTTTTTCAAGGGTGTTTAGGATGTACGTAAAAATTTTACAATGTCCCTAAAAATATTTACACAGTAGATTAATGTCCAAATTGTGGCAGACCTTACATTCAATGCATAGGCTAACAGTATTATAGTAGAAAAAGGCGTGCACTCTGTAGTAACGAATAGGTGCAGGCTGAACCTGGAACTAGGCCAGATACTCATGTAATTGGAAAAACAGCCGCACTCAAGCAATCTTTCAATGCAAGTGAAAAAAGTTTATTTGAAGACACCACAGCATAAAAAACGTGTAGAGGTAACGTTTCGACCCTGCAATGGGTCTTTCTCAAACCTTCAGGAAGATAACAGAAAAGGAACAGAGGAGGCCACTGTGGAATATGAAAACTTGAAAAGGCTCCAGGCCGTATATACGGAAATCCGACAGGGCAGGGACCAACTGAAGGTCCTGGTAGGATGAAGGTACAGGTGCCGTCTGTGGCACCTGTACCTTCATCCTACCAGGACCTTCAGTTGGTCCCTGCCCTGTCGGATTTCCGTATATACGGCCTGGAGCCTTTTCAAGTTTTCATATTCCACAGTGGCCTCCTCTGTTCCTTTTCTGTTATCTTCCTGAAGGTTTGAGAAAGACCCATTGCAGGGTCGAAACGTTACCTCTACACGTTTTTTATGCTGTGGTGTCTTCAAATAAAACTTTTTTCACTTGCATTGAAAGATTGCTTGAGTGCGGCTGTTTTTCCAATTACATAGGCTAACAGTATGGCAGAACAAAATGAATAATGTGAACTTGGTTTTCCTGTGGCCATCCAGTACATATGTTCAAAGGCTTATTGGGGTGCGTTTCAGTTTGGTGCAGGGCGGACTTTGCATTCAAAGCATAGGCAAATAGACCCACTTCCTAATAATGTGAACTTTGTTGGTTATTCATCTTCTTCAGCAATGCAATTCTACAATTTCAGTTCTTCAGCCTCAACACAGCAATGATAAAATGCAGGGTTTTCTGCTTCACCACAGCAATTCACCAATGCAGGTTCTTAAGCCTCAACAGTGCAATTATCCACTGATAGCTCTTCAGGCTCAACACTAAAATGCTCCACTGTTGGGTCTTCAGCGTCAATACTGCAATTTTCAAAAGCAGGGTCTTAAGCATCAACACTGCAATTGTCCACTGCTGGGTCTTGAGCATCAACACTTCAATTTTCAACTGCAGGCTCTTTAGCATCAACACTGCATTTGTCCACCACTCGGTCTTTAGCATCAACACTGCAATTGTCCACTGCCGACAGTGCCGAGTCTTCAGCGTCAACACTGCAATTTTCAACTGCAGAGTCTTTAGCATCAACACTGCTAATGTCCACCGCTGGTTCTTTAGCATCAACACTGTAATTGTCCACTGCCGGTTCTTCAGAGTCAACACAGCAATTTTCAACTGCAGGGTCTTTAGCGTCAATACTGTAATTGTGCACCGCTGGGTCTTTAGCATCAACACTGAAATTGTCCACTGCCGGGTCTTCAGGCTCAACAATTCACTGCATAGCCAAACAATATGGGAGTAACAAATTAATAGGAACAATGCTTTTAGGTGGCCATCAAGTACGTTGGTTCAAAGGCTTATTGGGGTGTGTGTTACTTTGGTGCAGGGCAGGCCATGCATTCAATGCATAGGCTAACAGTATGGCAGTGGCCAAAAAATAATGTGAACATGGTTTTCCTGTGGCCATTCAGTACGTCGGTTCAAAGGCTTTTTTGGAGTGTGTTAGAATTTGGTGCAGGGCGGGCCTTTCACTCAATGCATGGGCTAACACTATGGCAGTGCACAAAAAACAATGTGAACTCGGTTTTCCTGTGGCCATCCAGTACGTGGGTTCAAAGGCTTTTTGGAGTGCGTTTGAATTTAGTGCAGGACAAGCCTTGCATTCAGTTCATAAGCTAACAGTATGGCAGTGCCAAAATAATAATGTGTACTTGGTTTTCCTGTGTTCAGCCAGTACGTCGGTTCAAAAGGTTTTTGGGTGCGTTTGAATTTGGTGCAAAGCAGACCTTGCATTCAATGCATAGGCTAACAGTATGGCAGTGCCAAAATAATAATGTGAACTTGGTTTTCCTGGTTTTTCCTGTGTCCAGCCAGTACATCGGTTTAAAGGCTTATTGGAGTGCATGTGACTGTATTACGTCGGGCCTTGCGTTCAATTCATAAGCTAACAGTATGGCAGTGCCGAAAAAATATTGTGAACTTGGTTTTCCTGTGGCCATCCAGTACGTCGGTTCAAAGGCTTTTTGGGATGCATTAGAAATTGGTGCAGGGTGGGCATTGCATTCAATGCATAGGCTAACACTATGGCAATTCACAAAAAACAATGTAAACTTGGTTTTTCTGTGTCCATCCAGTACGTTGGTTCAAAAGCTTTTCGGAGTGCGTTTGAATTTGGTGCAGGGCATGTTAAGGATCTGCAACTCAGTAGTAGGGCAGAAGGGGGAGAAGCTAACCCTGATCTAGGGCTAGGCTGAAAACTTATGATGGAGCGGGCCACCTATTCCTAGTGAATAGACCCACCAACGTATCCTAGACTAAACTCAAACGAAGACCTAAAGGTAGGGGAAGGGTATCCCTGAACGATCTAGGGACTGGAAACAAAAACAGGCAACCTCCTAGTAGGAAAATAGAGGGAGTTGCAGAAACAAAAGGAAAACCAAAATTCAAAGCAGGCAGAACTAGAGCTCCCAGAACTGCACAGTATCAAATACAGAAAGCTATCAAAGCACATAGTCAGAACTATACAGGATTAAAGGGAATCTGTCACCCCATTTTTGCCCTATGAGATAGGACCACCGCCATCAGGGGCTTATCTACAGCATTCTGTAATGCTGTAGATAAGCCCCCGATGTCACCTGAAAGTGAAGAAAAACGGGAAAGGTCCGGCGCCTGCGCACTGTAGTGCTCTGCTCTGTCCTCACCAGGGCAGAGCAGTGCACCTGCGCAGGAGCCGCGATGGCATGGAAAGAAGAGGCCGGCTTCGCTACAAGATGGGAGGCCCCGGACCGGACCGCGACGCCCATTGGACCCGACCGGACGGCGGAACGCTCCTGGATGAGTATAATATAACTCGTTTTTCTTCACTTTCAGCTGACATCGGGGACTTATCTACAGCATTACAGAATGATGTAGATAAACCCCTGATGGCGGTGGCCCTATCTCATAGGGCAAAAATGGGGTGACAGATTCCCTTTAACACTGTTGTCCAGCGAGGACTGGGAAGCAGGTGCTGGGTAATAAAAGGGGATACAATCACCTCACTTTAGACAAACCCAGCACCAGGGGAAAAAGACCAGCAGCCAAAAAACCACAACAAGATGTCAATGGTCAAAACGAAATAGATTCTAACAGTACCTACCCTTTGAAGAGGATCCTCCGGATCCTCTTGGCCAAGCCTTATTCAGAAATCTCCTGTGAAAAGCCTTGATCAGCCCTGAGGCCGAGGCGTCCTCAACTTTCACCTAGGAATTATCCTCGGGACCGAAACCCTTCCAGTACATGAGATACTGCAACCTTCCTCTGTGCCACCTGGAATCTAAAATGCGTGAAATCTTAAACTCGCCATCCTCAACAACTGGAGGAACAGTCAGCATCGCCTCCCTATCTGGCGTGTCAACTTTCTTCAGTAAAGATACATTAAAAACGGAATTAATTCTCCAGGACGAGGGTATGTCTAATCTCACCGCTGCCGAGTTGACAACCTGAACCACTTTGAAGGGTCCTACAAACTTAGGCCCCAGTTTTTTTGAAGAGATCTTCAAACGCAAATTGCTAGAGGACAACCAGACCATATCCCCAACTGCAAACAACATCTCTCTTCTTTTCTTGTCAAAATATTTCTTTGACCTCCTATTCGCCTCTTTCAGATTATGGCGTACACTGGTCTAAACCCTTTCCAGATTTCTAAAAAAATTCTCCTCCTCAGGCACAGCCGTCCCAATCTTAGAAAATGGACGGAAAGATGGATGCCTCCCTGTACAGCAAAGAAAAGGAGAACACCCAGCCGAGGAAGATGTATGATTATTAAGAGCAAACTCAGCTAGTGGTGGACATTCCAACCACATCTCCTGATTGTCTGCTAAAAAACATCTCAATAACTGCTTGACGGCCTGGTTCTTCCTTTCGGTCTGTCCATTGGACTCCGGATGATAACCTGACGAAAATGACAAATGAACCTTTAATCTGTCACAAAAAGCACAAGAGCGAGCCATAATCTATGGTCCTCTATCAGAAACAATGTCCGTGGAATCACCATGGAGCCTGACAATCTCTTTCACAAATGCCTTAGCTAGAGTCTTGGCTTATGGTAATTTATTGAATGGGACCAGATGACACATCTTACTAAACTGGTCCACAACAACCCAGATGACAGAAAAACCCTCAGAGACAGGCAGATCGGTGATAAAATCCATAACAAGATGCATCCATGGCGAATTAGGAACCTCTGAAGGACACAGAAACCCTGCAGCTGGGGAATGTGAGGCCATCGACCTAGCGCACACAGTACACTAACGCACCCACTTGATGATTTCTCTTTGCCACCCTGGCCACCAGAAACTTCGACTGAATAACTTTCTAGTTTCCGAAATCTCTGGATGACCCGTCAACGGAGACTCATGACATTCAGCAAACAAAGCTCTTCTCAAGACTCTAGGCACAAATAATTTACCATATGGAGTGTTTGTTGGTGCAGCATTCTGGGCCTCTAGGATGCTATTCTCCAACTCAGAATGCAATGCTGCCACCATCACCCCTCTCTGCAAAATACATTCCTCCTTTTCAGTATTAACTGCTGGAGAGAAACTATGAGACAAAGCATCCGCTTTAACATTCTTTGTCCCAGGGATATATGTTACGGAGAAATGGAACCGGGCAAAAAACAGTGCCCACCTAGCTTGACGGGCATTCAAATGTTTAGGAGCATCCAGATATATCAGATTCTTATAATCAGTAAAAACCAGAATTTGATGTCTAGCTCCCTCCAAAAAATGTTGCCAATGCTCAAACACGAGTTTAATAGCCAGCAACTCATGGTTCCCAACATCATAGTTGAGCTCAGTCTCCAAAATTTTTTTCAAAAAGAAAGCACAGGTATGCACCCCATCCTCTCCCTCGTGTGACAGACCTGCCCCCCACCCCTACTGATGAGGCATCAGCCTCTACCAGAAATGGCTTGGTCTCATCTGTCTGGATCAAAACGGGCAGAGCTAAACCTTTCCTTGAGATGCTCAAAAGCCTTAACAGCCTCAGTGGACCATTGGACAGTATTAGAAACCTTCTCTGTGAGATCAGTTATACTGTAGGTTTAGCAATAACAGAAAAATTCTTTATAAATTTTCTATAATAATTAGCAAACCCTAAAAATCTTTGAACAGACTTTAAACATTCAGGCCTAAGCCACTCCAGTACAGCCTGAACCTTCACCGGGTCAATCTCAAGCCCATCACTGGAGACAAGGTACCCCAAAAAACTCATTTTCTGTACTGCAAACTCGCACTTCTCCAATTTAGCAAAGAGTGTGATTTCGCTCAAAATCTGTAGAACTTAGCGGACTCTCTGCCAATGTGACTCCAGATCAGGTGAATAGAACAAAATATTACCCAAATAAACAATAATTCTCCTACCGATCAATGGCCTCAGAATGTCATTAATGAAATTTTGAAAAAACGCAGGCGAATTAGCAAGGCAAATTAGCAAGGCCAAAAGGCATCACCAGACACTCAAAATGACCTTCGGGGTATTAGCAGGCAAATTAGCAAGGCCAAAAAGCATCACCAGACACTCAAAATGACCTTCGGGGTATTAAAGGATGTCTTCGATTTATCGCCCTCCTTTACCTGCATCAAATTATATGCCCCACAAAGGTCAATCTTAGAGAACCACTTAGCTCCGGTTAGTTGGTTAAACAAATCCGGAATTAGCGGCAAAGGGTAAGGATTGCGCACAGTACTCTTATTAATCTCCTGAAAATCCAGACATGTCCTAAGGCCCCCATCCTTCTTTTTGACAAAAAAAAAATACTATAGCCACAGGGGACTTAGAGGGTCTTATATGACCTGCAGCTAAGCTAGTCTGTAGGTATTCCTTTAAGGCAGTATTTCTCAACTCCTGTCCTCAGGACCCACCAACAGGTCATGTTTTCAGGATTTCCTTAGTATTGCAAATGTGATGGAATTAATGCTTGAGCAGGTGATAAAATTATCACCTGTGCAATACTAAGGAAATCCTGAAAACATGACCTGTTGGTGGGTCCTGAGGAATGGAGTTGAGAAACACTGCTTTAAGGTCTCCCTTTCAGGAATCGTCAGATTAAATAAATGACTCTTAGGGAGTTTAGCAACTGGGACGAACTCAATAGTGCAATCTTAATCTCTATGGGGTGGTAGAGCTTTGCTTGCGACTCAACTTCAGAAAAAACCTTCCAGAAATCCTGAATGGCTTCAGGTAGCTCCCTCTTCACAACAGCAGCCATGTGAACATTACAACATTTACCATAACCACCCTGACCCCAGGACCTTATAGTACTAGATGACCAATCCAGCAAAGGATTGTGCATTTTTAACCAGGGTAATTCCAGCATGACTGGAAAAGGTAAATTAGCAAATACAAACAAGTCTATACACTCCTGATGTTCCGTGTTCAGAATAAGAGGGAACCAGGAGACCTTTCGAGAAACGCACCCATGCTCCAGGGGAGTGGCATCAATGGCCATAATAGGAAAAGGAGATGACAATGGTTCAGAGTCAAACTTATATTTGTCTAAAAATTGTTGATCAATCAAATTAAGTGCAGAACCACAATTCACCATTACCTGAAAATCAATGGAATGACAACGATAAGTGGAATTACCTGAAAAAAATTGTGCGGACCATAAAAAAGCAATACGAACGGGAATGATGCTCGCACTGACCTTTTTTTTATTATCCTTCCTTATGTGAACCTCGCATTGTTTAATAAAATGGTCAGCCTTACAACAATACAAGCATAGCCCCTCAGAGAACCTCCTCACCCTCTCCTGGGAACAAGAGGAAATCGCTCCAAGTTGCATCTGTTCCCCGCTGTCGACGGGGCTATCCTGAGGGACTGGGTCCAGCAATATAAGAGCCTTCTCTTCATTCTGCCTGTCTCTCAATCTTCTATCCACAGGGATAGCTAACTGCGTAGCAGTTTCCAAAGTATCAGGTGCAGGATATGCAATGAGCAAATCTTTAACCCTTTCACTCAAACCTGCTAAAAACTGACTCTTGAGCGCTGGGTCATTCCACTTGACCTCTGCGTACCATCGTCTGAAGATTGTGCAATACATCTCAACATCACCAGAACCCTGTTTAAGCCATCTGATTTCTGCCTCAGCTGATGTGACCCGATCAGGATCATCATATAACAACCCAATAGCAGTAAAAAATGCTTCTACTGACGTCAAACAAGGATCATCAGGATGTAATGAAAATGCCAAGATTTGGGGTTCACTTCGCAGTAAAGACATAATACTCCCCACACGCTGTAATTCATTCTCTGAGGATCCAACCCTAAGCCGAAAATATAGTAAACATGCATTTTTAAACGTAAAAAATATCTGCCGTTTATCAGAAAAAAACTCAGGTAATCCTACCTTTGGTTCTTCAAAGCATGCCTCAGGGTAATTACTCACATGCTGCTGCAGGCTGGCTACTTCCAAAGTTAACCCTTTCAAGCGTTGAGCAAGTTCTTGGAAGCTGTTCATATTGAAGGCATCCGGGAGAGGATTTTTTTTTAATATGTGTGGCTGGACAAACTGTTATGGATCTGCAACTCAGGACTAGGGCAGAAGGGGGAGAAGCAGACCCTGAACTAGGACTAGGCTGAAACCCTACGATCGAGCGGGCCACCTATTCCTAGAGAATAGACCCACCGACGTTTCCTAGGCTAAACTCAAACGAAGTCCTAAAGGTAGGGGGAAGGGTATCCCTGAACGATCTAAGGACTGGGAACAAAAACAGGTAACCTCCTAGTAGGAAAATAGAGGAAGTTTCAGAAACAAGCGGAAAACCAAAAAAACAAAGCAGGCAGAACTAGAGATTCCAGAACTGCACAGTATCAAACACAGAAAGCTATCAAAGCACATAGCCAGAACTGTAGCGGATTAACACTGTTGTCCAGCAAGGACTGGGAAGCAGGTGCTGGGTAATAAAGGGTGATACAATCACCTTACTTAAGACAAATCCAGCACCAGGGGAAAAAGACCAGCAGCCAGAAAACCACAACAAGATGGAGATGGTAAAAATGAAATAGATTCTAATAGGGCAGGCTTTTCATTCAATGCATAGGCTAACAGTTTGTCAGTGCCAAAATAATAATGTGAACTTGGTTTTCCTGTGTCCAGCCAGTACGTCGGTTCAAAGGCTTTTTGGAGTGCATGTAACTTTGTGGTAGGTCGGGCCTTGCATTCACTGCATAGGCTAACACTATGGCAGAGCAAAATAAATAATGTAAACTGGGTGTTCCTGTGTCAATACAGTACGCTGGTTCAAAGGCTTATAGGGGTGCATGTTACTTTGTGTCAGATCGGGCCTTGCAGTCACTGCATAGGCTAAGACTAGGCAGAACAAAATGAATAATGTGAACTGAGTTTTCCTGTGGCCATCCAGTACGTCGGTTCAAAGGATTAAAGGGGTGCGTTTGAATTTGGTTCAGGGCAGACCTTGCATTCAATGCTTAGGCTAACAGTATGGCAGTGCCCAAAAAATAATGTGAACTTGGTTTTCCTGTGTCCAGTCAGGACGTCGGTTCAAAGGCTTTTTCGGGTGCATGTTACTCTTTGGTAGGTCGGGCCTTCCATTCAATGCATAAGCTAACAGTATGGCAGTGCCCAAAAAATAATGTGAACTTGGTGTTCCTGTGGCCATCCAGTATGTTGGTTCAAAGGCTTTTTGGGGTGCATTAGAATTTGGTGCAGGGCGGGCCTTGCATTCAATGCATAGGCTAACAGTATGGCAGAACAAAATGAATAAAGTGAACATGGTTTTCCTGTAGCCATCCTGTAATTGGGTTCAAAGGCTTGTTGAGGTGTGTTTGAATTTGGTGAAGGGCTAGCTTTGAATTCAATGTATAGACAAACAGTATGGGAGATCCACTTTCTAATAATGTGAACTTTGTTGGTTGTTCATCTTCTTCAACAATGCAATTCTTCAATGCCATTTCTTCAGTCTCCACACTGCAATGCTTAAATGCAGGGTCTTCTGCCACACCACAGCAATTTACCAATGCAGGTTCTTAAGTCTCAACAATGCAATTATCCACTGATGGTTCTTCAGGCTCAACACTGCAATTGTTCACTGCTGGGTCTTCAGCATCAATACTGACATTCTCCAATGCAGGATCTTCAGGCTCAACAATTCACTGCGTAGCCAAACAATATGGGAGTACCAAATTAGTAGCCATAATGCTTTCAGGTGACCATACAGTACGTGGCTTCAAAGGCTTATTGGAGTGTGTGTTACTTTGGTGCAGGGCAGGCCTTACATTTAATGCATAGGCAAACAGTATGGAAGTCAAAAATGAATAATGTGAGCTTGGTTTTCATGTAACCATCCAGTACGTGGGTTCAAAGGCTTATTAGGGTGAATGTTTCTTTTGTGCAGGGCAGGCCTTGCATTCAATGCATAAACAAACAGTATGGCAGCAACAAATGAAAAAATGTGAACTTGATTTTCATGTGTCCATCTGTACGTGGGTTCAAAGGCTTATTGGGGTGCGTGTAACTTTGGTGCAGGGCATGCCTTGTATTATTTCCTAGGCTAACAGTATGGCAGTAACAAATGGAAAAAATGGGAACTTTGGCTTCATGTGGCCATTCAGGGCGTCTGTTCTAAAGTGTTATTGTGGTGCGTGTTACTTTGGTGCAGTGAAGGCCTTGCATTCAATGCATAGGCTAACACTATGGGAGACACATTTTCTTATAATTGGAACACTTTTTCATGAGGTCCTCCTGTCCTTCTCGTCAAAGGTGTATGGTGGTGCGTCCAAATTTTTGGTAGTCCAGCCACTCAATGCATAGGCAATAACAGTATAGGAGACCCACTGTTTAATAATGGGAACAACAAAGCATAGCTAGATGATGGCCCTTTAAGAAAATTAATGCTGCCTGATGCCCCTATAAAAATAGGCTTTGTTACTTTCAGAGTCTTTCCTTCATAAATGAAACGGGATGTGTCTGATGATGTGTCACACACCACATGGCCAGCTAAGGTTGTTAAATGTTAAAATGACATTTCCCTAGAATGCATTTGTATTGGATGAAAACAATGGTAATGTTGAAAAATGCATCAAAAACGCTACGTGTGAACACAGCCCAAGTGGTGGAGGAACTTTTTTGATTTGGGTTAATTAATTTGCCTTATTTAAAAGTAATTACCCTGGAAAAGATGTTCCTTTAAATGTTTCCCAGAAAACTCCATTTTGGTTTCGTTTTTGTATGTTTTTTGGTGCTCCTGTAAAAATGGCATGAGACTCTGACAACATTATTCACAGCTGTTACCTGGGAGTCAAAAATGCTTCGAGGGACATTCCCCATCATGTTCCCGTGTCATTTAAGCACTGTTTCCATCATTTACAGATGTTTTTAAACTTTAAAAGCCCCCCCGGTGGGATTGAGGCAAAAATGCTTTGTTTTCCCATAGACTTACATTGGGTTCGTTGCTCAGGTCAAGTACCCGGGTATTCCAATTTGCTCGACCCAAACAACGAGCACCCGAGTATATTAGTGCTCACTCATCCCTAGAGTTGAGCGATACTTTCCGATATCAATAAGTATCGGATCGGAATGGGTATCGCCGATACCCAAAAAGTATCGGCGATACCCGATACCGATACCGGAAATGCAATGCAAGTCTATGGGACAAAAATATCGGAATTAAAAAAAAACCATTCTTGCCTTGTAGGTTAATTGTACATGAAGCAAAACAACAAAGAGTAATGTAGAATGTATTGGGGGAGGTGGAGGAGACATTAAAGGCATAGATGTTTAACCCAATCAAATGGAATAGCAGGAATACTTTTTTTTTTAAAGACGTTCGGATTGACAAAGAAATTGACTATGTTGTTAATGTTTTTTCTATTTTGGCACATATGTATGTTTCACAACTTCCATGCTCTTCACCTTTTTTACTTATGCCACACTTTCTCCTTCATGATCTTCAGCAGCATCATCTTTTTCATTAAATGATTCTTCATCTTCACCTTATCTTCTTCTTAAACTTCTTGCTATTCATCTTTTTGTTAACATTACTCATATTCTTCTTATTCAACTATTATTCTTCATCATATTCAACTTCTTCATCTTCTTCCTATTCATCTTCTTCATCATATTATTATTTGTGACACATAGTGTTGAGCGATACGATACTGCAAATATCGGGTATCGGCCGATATTAGCTGCATCGGGCTTTCGATTCCGAGTACCGATATTTTCGTCATATCGGATACCCGAATCGGATTTGTCACTGTCAGTGTCCGTCGGTCGGGTCTGTCAGGAGTCAGCGGCACTTACCTGGCAGAAGATCTCCGGCGGTCACGTCCTGGACTGCTTCATGGCCGCCATCATCTTTCCCCGGCAGAAGATCTCCGGCGGTCACGGGCTGGACTGCTTCATGGCCGACATCATCTTTCCCCGGCGGTCACATGCAGTTTCTCGCGATAACTGCAGTGACTGCTGGGTAATCCGGCCGTAAAGCAGTCAGTCCGATGACGTCACCGCCGAGGAAGCAGGTAATCAGCTGTGCTGCGTCGCGATGACAGGCTCTGCCTGTCATTGCGATGTAGCAGAGCTGGATCGTCGTGGGACAGTCGTTACTATGGACTGCGTCGGACAGGTGGTATACTGTTAGTTTGGTTTTTTTCTTTTTTTACAGGAGATCGATGGCGTCGCAGGAATGAGTGTATAATAAAATTAATGAAAACTGTGTTGTCTCTTTTATTTCATTAAAATACTTTTTTCTTGCTTTGTCTTTTTTTTATACATTTAATAACTTTGGGATTAATAATGGATCGGTGTCTTATTGACACCTCTCCATTATTAACCGGGCTTATTGTCACCGTGCAATCAACGGTGACATTAACCCCTTATTACCCCGCTTGCCACCGCTACAGGGCAAGTGGGAAGAGCCGGGTAAAGTGCCACAATTGGCACATCTTTTGATGCGCCAAATGTGGGGCTGCTGTAGCCTGGTATTATCAGGCTGTTGAGGGCCAAAATCCATGGGCCTTGACAGTCTTTTAATACCAGGCCGCAGCAGTCTGCATTTTACTTGGCTGGTTAACAAAAATAGGGGGACCCCTACGCCGTTTTTTTTTCGAGGGGATCCCCTATTTTTGTTAACCAGCAAAGCTAAGCAGACTGCTGTGGCCTGGTATTATCAGGCTTGCAAGGTCCATGGATATTGGATCCTTACCAGCCTGAAAAACCAGGCCTCAGCGGTCTGCTTCATCTGGCTGGTTAACAAAAATAGGGGGGACCCCACGCCAATTTTTTTCGAGGGGATCCCCTATTTTTGTTAATCAGCCAAGATATGCAGACTGCTGTGGCCTGGTATTATCAGGCTGGCAAGGTCCATGGATCTTGGCTCCTTAACAGCCTGAAAATCCAGGCCTCAGCGGTCTGCTTCATCTGGCTGGTTAACAAAAATAGGGGGGACCCCACGCCAATTTTTTTCGAGGGGATCCCCTATTTTTGTTAACCAGTTCCCTCTGACGTCACTGATTGTGTCCCTGGCTGACCTGAAGTGAAAGTGGAAAGCAATCAATTAAGCTTTCCACTTCCTCTCCTGTCAGCCAGGAGAGGAACTCATTCATTTGGGGGTTTACTGTGAGGCTGCAGCATTAGCTGCGGTCCCTGCAGTAAACATTAACCCTTTCTGAAGGATTACACCGTGGGACCTGACTGTACATTGGATTGGTAAGAATAATTTTGCTTTATTATTTTATTTTTATTACAGGAAATGGTTTTAGCAGGAAAATAAAATATGGTCAAAAACTGTGTGATTATTTCATTAAACTTCTTTTTTATTAAAGTGTGTGTGTTTGATTTTTCTTTCATACAATAGGATTAATAATTGATAGTTGTCTAATTGACAGCTCTCAATTATTAACCTGGCTTAAAGTGACCTTTCAATTGCAATGTCATTTTAACCCCTTATTAACCCATTCGCCACCGCTACAGGGCAATGGGAATAGATGGGCAAAGTGCCAGAAAGGGCAAATCTAATTAGAGATTTGCCCTTTCTGGGGTGTCTGGGGGCAGATGTTAGTAGCCGGGGGGGGCCAAAAATAATGGTCCCTCTCTGGGCTATTATTATCTGCCCCCACTCACTGGCTTTGTCTGTCTGGTTGCGAAAATAGGGCGTGAGCCCACGCATTTTTTTTCAGCAATTTTACACCTCATATATATATATATACATGTCATTAAATTTGTGACACATATATATATATATATTTATATTTATAGTTCATACACTTCTACATAGTATAATAGCCGCTAATTCAATTGCCGGCTTTTGTGAAAATACAGAACCTGACATGAAATGACACTTGGTTTACATAGAGTTAACCATGTCTTTTCATGTAGTTTGATATCTGATTTGCACAAACAATTACATGAGTGTAAGTGTGCAAAATTTCACACCTGTAGGGGTTAATTAAAGGTGTAAATTCTTAGCAAAAAAGTCCGGTTTTTTTACAACGAATTTACACCTTTAATTAACCCCTACAGGTGTGAAATTTTGCACACATAGACTGATGTAATTGTTTGTGCAAATCAGATTGCAAACGACATGAAAAGACATGGTTAACCCTATGTACACCAAGTGTCATTTCATGTCGGGTGCTTCTGTCTTTTCACAGAAGCCGGCTTTACCCGGCAATTGAATCAGAGGATATTTTACTATGTAGAAGTGTATAAACTATACATATATGTATATATATATATGTCACAATGACATGTATATATATATATATGTATTCTATGTGTGTATATTTAGTGTTTACAAGGAAATAAAGGTTTTTTTTAGTTGCAATATTTTGTTCCCATAGACTTACATTGGACTTCCGGTATCGGAATCGGATATCGGCGATATTTAGTGATATCGGCGATACCATTCCGATCCGATATTTTTAGATATCGAGCAGTATCGCTCGACACTAGTGACACACATTCCTGTAGTTGTAATCTGTAAAAGTTTGAAGATTTCATCCTTCCGTTCTTGCTGTCACAAAACATTAAAATTACAACAGTATTTGTCCGTGTTCAGTTTAGCCTGCATCAGCAGGCATTTTCCAGGGGCACCACGAGGAGGAACGGACTCACCCCCATACACTGCTTAGTCTTCTTCTGCTTATAATTTAGAGCATATATTTTGCTCTTAATTTTGGTCTTATACTTAATGTTCTTCTGCTTTTTGTTCTTCTGCTTCTTGTTCTTCTGTCTCTTGTTCTGTATCTTGTAGTTTGTCTCAATCTTCTTTGTCCTGTCTGTGATCTTCTGGGTAATCTTTTATTTCTTCTTTGTAATGGTGTTCAGGCTCGTTGTCTTGATGGTCGTCGTCCTTGGGGTCGTCTTCTTCTGGGTGGTCTTCAGGGTCGTCGTTGTCGTCTTCAGGGTCCTCGTCTTCAGGGTCCTCGTCTTCGGGCTCGTCGTCTTCTTCGGGGTCGTCGTCTTCAGTGTTGGACATCCAGAATGATTACCCAAAAAAATATTTAAAAAATCTTAAACTTGGAAATGTAGCTGAAGGTACAAGAAGGCTGAGTAACTTCCGACAACCAGCTGATGGCACTGGAACCCGGTCGGGTATCAGATGGTACAAGAGACAATGGAAGTAAGGAGGACCAGCTGACTGTGCTGGAACCCGGAGGGGCAGCAGAAGGAAAAGAGCCAATGGCACAACCGAGGACCAGCTGACGTTACTGGGACACGGTTACTAAGCAGGAGGTACCTGTGCTCCAAAGCACTACCAAGGACCAGCAGACGTTGCTGGAACTCGGATACCGAGATGGAGGCACCTAGGCCAAAGGCACTGCGGAAAACCAGCTGACGGTACTGGAATCCGGGCGGGTAGCAGAAGGTACAAGAGCCAATGGAAGTAACGAGGACCAGCTGACTGTGCTGGAACCCGGAGGGGCAGCAGAAGGAAAAGAGCCAATGGCACAACCGAGGACCAGCTGACGCTACTGGGACACGGTTACTAAGCAGGAGGTACCTGTGCTCCAAAGCACTACCAAGGACCAACAGACGTTGCTGGAACTCGGATACCGAGATGGAGGCACCTAGGCCAAAGGCACTGCGGAGAACCAGCTGACGGTACTGGAACCCGGATGGGTAGCAGAAGGTACCCATGAAAATTTAAGTTGACAGGCCACGAGCCGACCGCAGTTACCGAATCCCACAGTCCTGCAGTGGGTGATTGTCCTATTGTCACAACGGAAACAGCCTTTAATTTACATATCCCGCAGCACACATAGGAAACACCTAAACTGCAGGCACCATAGAGTCGGCTAACCCGACCGCAACATGACAGGACAACTTATTGGAGGCTAAGTGACGTTGACACTGACAGGAAACAGCTGGCATGCTGTAACCAGTCTGGGCAGGAGTGAGTACCCGTGCCAATTACACTTCCGAGCACCAACTGGCGGTGTTGAAGCCCAGGGATGACAGGAGAACAGGGTGGAGGCAGCAGGACTTTTTGCCGTTCACACAGCAGGGGAACAGCTGACATTACTGAACCCCAGTAACACAGGAGCAAGTGTTGACTGTGCAAACAGCACTTCCGTGCACCAACTGGCGGTGTTGAAGCCCAGGGATGACAGGAGAACAGGGTGGAGGCAGCAGGACTTTTTGCCGTTCACACAGCAGGGGAACAGCTGACATTACTGAACCCCAGTAACACAGGAGCAAGTGTTGACTGTGCAAACAGCACTTCCGAGCACCAACTGGCGGTGTTGAAGCCAGGGATGAGAGGAGAACAGGGTGGAGGCAGCAGGACTTTATGCCGTTCACACAGCAGGGGAACAGCTGACATTACTGAACCCCAGTAACACAGGAGCAAGTGTTGACTGTGCAAACAGCACTTCCGAGCACCAACTGGCGGTGTTGGAGCCCAGGGATGAGAGGAGAACAGGGTGGAGGCAGCAGGACTTTTTGCCGTTCACACAGCAGGGGAACAGCTGACATTACTGAACCCCAGTACCACAGGAGCAAATGTTGACTGTGCAAACAGCACTTCCGAGCACCAACTGGCGGTGTTGAAGCCCAGGGATGAGAGGAGAACAGGGTGGAGGCAGCAGGACTTTTTGCCGTTCACATAGCAGGGGAACAGCTGACATTACTGAACCCCAGTAACACAGGAGCAAGTGTTGACTGTGCAAACAGCACTTCCGAGCACCAACTGGCGGTGTTGAATCCCAGGGATGAGAGGAGAACAGGGTGGAGACAGCAGGACTTTTTGCCGTTCACACAGCAGGGGAACAGCTGACATTACTGAACCCCAGTAACACAGGAGCAAGTGTTGACTGTGCAAACAACACTTCCGAGCACCAACTGGCGGTGTTGGAGCCCAGGGATGAGAGGAGAACAGGGTGGAGGCAGCAGGACTTTTTGCCGTTCACACAGCAGGGGAACAGCTGACATTACTGAACCCCAGTAACACAGGAGCAAGTGTTGACTGTGCACACAGCACTTCCGAGCACCAACTGGCGGTGTTGAAGCCCAGGGATGAGAGGAGAACAGGGTGGAGGCAGCAGGACTTTTTGCCGTTCACACAGCAGGGGAATAGCTGACATTACTGAACCCCAGTAACACAGGAGCAAATGTTGACTGTGCAAACAGCACTTCCGATCACCAACTGGCGGTGTTGAAGCCCAGGGATGAGAGGAGAACAGGGTGGAGGCAGCAGGACTTTTTGCCGTTCACACAGCAGGGGAACAGCTGACATTACTGAACCCCAGTAACACAGGAGCAAGTGTTGACTGTGCAAACAGCACTTCCGAGCACCAACTGGCGGTGTTGGAGCCCAGGGTCAAGGAGGATATGTAAAAAATATATAAAGTATTTGCCTTGTTACGTTGCAATTAAAAATGTATATACTCAAAACAAGAGAAAGATAACCTTTACTACCATAAGATGATGATTTTAATTAAACAAATGTATATAAATAAAGAATTGACAAAAATAAACGCATACATTAACATGTCTAACAGCAATGCAAACCAAAAAAAATTTTGGTAATGAATCTGATATACGGTTTTAAATAAAAGCATACAAGTACATTTCAGTATACATTAATGATGTATAAGTAACAGTATGTACACCTGTTATATTGTATAGACAATGAATGTAGGACATAAAAACATCCTCAGCATTACAAGTTATCTGTGACATCCAAAAAAAATTCATTTGGTGAATAATGTCACTAAACCGTTTCTACAAATATATAAAATCTCCATCATGTAATACTCATAATATGGGCCAATAATCATTTTTATTAACAAATATAACCTTTAAAAAGTGCATAGTACATAGTGAAAATTGCTATTTATGCCTGACTGTGGACTTGCAAGAATGACAACGGATAGATAAGGTATATATAGATGAGACTGCATAGCCACAGATGGTGAATGGCGATATAATACTGTACCTCAATAAAGTGTGCGGCACTATCTCCAGATCTTTTTTCATATAGCGTTATAAACTGGGTACGTGCATGTATGCTTGCGCCTTTGTTTTGACGCACAGACTGTCTTCGTGCTGTCACGCGTTGGGTAGTGGAGCGTCTGTGCGTCTTATGACGCAGACTAACATTCACGTTGCGCATCGTTCATCATCGCTAGCGTACCGACAACACAAAGCCGTTGTCATGACAGCTTTACTCAGTAGGGGAAGATGTTGAGCACAGCTAATAAAGGTGAAGGTGCTTAAGCCTAGGTTCCCACACCGAGATAATATAAAGAGAAAGACTAAGCACTAGTGTTGAGCGATGCGATACCGCAAGTATCGAGTATTGGCCGATATTAGCTCTATCGGACTTTCGATACTTAGTTCCGATATTTTCGTCTTATCGGATACCGGAATCGGATTTGTCACTGTCACTGTCAGTGTCCGTCGGTCGGGTCTGTCACTGTCAGTGTCCGTCGGTCGGGTCTGTCAGGAGTCAGCGGCACTTACCTGGCAGAAGATCTCCGGCGGTCACGGGCTGGACTGCTTGATGGCCGCCATCATCTTTCCCCGGCGGTCACATGCAGTTTCTCGCGATAACTGCAGTGACTGCTGGGTAAGCCGTAAAGCAGTCAGTCCGATGACGTCACCGCAGGGGAAGCAGGTAATCAGCTCTGCCTGTCATTGCGATGTAGCAGAGCTGGATCGTCGTGGGACCCTCGTTACTATGGACTGCGTCGGACAGGTGGTATACTGTTGGTTTGTTTTTTTTCTTTTTTTACAGGAGATCGATGGCGTCGCAGGAATGAGAGTATAATAAAAGAAATGAAAACTGTGTTGTCTTTTTATTTCAGTAAAATACTTTTTTCTTGCTGTGTCTTTTTTTTTATACATTTAAAAACTTTGGGATTATTAATGGATCGGTGTCTTATTGACACCTCTCCATTATTAACCGGGCTTATTCTCACCGTGCAATCAACGGTGACATTAACCCCTTATTACCCCGCTTGCCACCGCTACAGGGCAGTGGGAAGAGGCGGGTAAAGTGCCACAATTGGCACATCTTTTGATGCGCCAAATGTGGGGCTGCTGTAGCCTGGTATTATCAGGCTGTTGAGGGCCTTGACAGTCTTTTAATACCAGGCCGCAGCAGTCTGCATTTTACTTGGCTGGTTAACAAAAATAGGGGGACCCCTACGCCGTTTTTTTTTTGAGGGGATCCCCTATTTTTGTTAACCAGCCAAGATATGCAGACTGCTGTGGCCTGGTATTATCAGGCTGGCAAGGTCCATGGATATTGGATCCTTACCAGCCTGAAAAACCAGGCCTCAGCAGTCTGCTTCATCTGGCTGGTTAACAAAAATAGGGGGGACCCCACGCCAAATTTTTTTCGAGGGGATCCCCTATTTTTGTTAACCAGCCAAGATATGCAGACTGCTGAGGCCTGGTATTATCAGGCTGGCAAGCAGGGTCGGACTGAGGCACCGGGACACCGGAGAAACCTACGGTGGGCCCCAGCTCCTGTGTGGTGGGCCCTGGTTTGAAAGGATAGGTCGCGGGGCAGAGGGGGTGGTGGCCCCGGGGCCCGCGCTCTGAGGGGGCCCACCCGGAGCTACGATACAGTTACATTCTGCGGCAGAGCAGGGAGAATCGCTCTCCCTGCTCTGCCGCCCGGAAGCTATGGTGCCTGAACAGGCGTTGGGGGGGCCCGGTGCCAGCAATGGGCCCCCCACCCGTCATCGGAGGGTCAGCTGTATCGGCATCCAGCCGATAAAGCTGACCGCATGGAGAGAGAAGGAGCGAGCGCTCCTACTCTCCCATAATCCCCCTCTCAGCGTATGACAGCGGGCGCAATAACATCACCTGCCGGCGCCCGCTGTCAGACGCTGAGAGGGAGAACAGTGAGCAGCACAGGAGCCGGGAGGTGAGGTTTTTTTTTATTTTTTTTTTAATGGGGGTGCAGTCGAGTCCTGGCTGGAGAAGTCGTCATGTCGGTGTGGGCCAGATGGAAAAGACATGAAAAGTGAACAATTCCATTAGAAAGAACATCAGCGGTAAGTCATTATCTGTACCTGTGCTGTAATCTATTATATGTTCTGTAGGACTGGTATTATTTAACACAGACCATATGGCGGTAATATCAATATTGGTCTTTTTATATAGAGATTATTTTGGCCAACAGCGCGGTCATTTGCTGAGGTTCTCTGATGATGGGCCCACTCAGAAGTTTTGCCCCCACTAAACCAAAACCCTAGCTACGCCTATGGCTCTCTCTCTAGTCTTTCTTTCTCGCTCTCTGTTCTTTCCTTCTCGCTCTCTGTTCTTTTTTCTCTCTGTTCTTTCTTTCTCTCTTTTCTTTCTTTCCTCTCTTTCTTTCTCTGTTTGTTCTTTCTCTCTCGCTGCTCTTTCTTTCTTTTCCTCAGTACCAGCCACTGTGCCCTCATTACCAGTCAGTGTGATCAGCAGTGCTAAATGGTTACGCTTGGGGCGAGGATATGGGTGTGATTAGCTGTGAAATGGGTGTTGTCGGGGCGTGGGCTAAAATTTTCAGCGGCGCGCAACACGCGCCGCAGCCTTTAATCCTCTTTCCTGTCTTCCAAATTTGGGAGGTATGCTGTATGACCTCCCTACAACTTCTGGCCATGCTCCTGATCGTCTCGTGAGGGATCTCCTCCCACACCTGGACTAAAGCATCCACCAACTCCTGGACAGTCTGTGGTGCAACGTGGCATGGCCTAAAATTTTCTGCAGCATGCACAGCGTGCCACAGCCTTTGTCCCTCTTTCCCTTATTCAAAGGTTGGGAAGTATGATGTTGGGCCGCAAGAATATATTTTCTCTGGTGGGCCCAAGGTACTCCAGTCCGACGCTGCTGGCAAGGTCCATGTATGTTGGCTCCTTAACAGCCTTAAATACCATGCCTCAGCAGCAGGGGCGTACATATAAATCATGGGGCCCCATAGCAAAAGTCTGAATGTTCCCCACCCCCCAAAAAAAAAACCCCAAGCATTGTAAATGTAAAGTGCCAGCACAGTGAGGGAAGTTGGTCGCACAGAGACAGGGGTTTTGGGGGTACTCGGCACCGATCACGTCGACTTCTATGGGGGATGTCACGAGTAGCACAGCTCGGTCCGTGACCTGGGCGACACGGAATGTGGGATATTTCCAGGGGAGATAGAATGTTCGTGTAGTTTGTCGTGACACCACCTGTAGTAAACCCGGCAGGGTGTCCAGCGCTGCTGTGCAGGTCCTCTGGAAGGGGTGTGTAGTGAGGTAGGTGGGAAAAATCTTCTACAGGTAACACGCTATCCTTCCAGGGCAGATAGAAGTGAGATAGAGCAATGGTGCAAGTGATGTAGCAGAGTGGACTATGCGACGTAGTAAGAAAGCAGGAAACACTTCAAATTAAACGTTGTTTAAAAAAATTTTTAATAATAACATTACAAAAGTGCAAATGGCTTATATTATGTGACAGTTTGTTACTGTTATACCCTTGATATGTGTTAATACATGTGTGTTAATAAATACATATTCAACAAAAGTGCAAATAGCATTAGTGCCGAAGTTCGTGGAGACTTCTTAGGACTACAACCCCACCGGGGTAACTTCACAGTGTCCTTTACTTGTGCTTGTGGAGGACCCCCTCCAAACCTCCAACTGTGGTCTTGGGTGGGCTTGCAAGACTTTTCCTTGAGCGACCTCATTTGGCCCCCCAAAAAGGGGTTTTTTTTGTTTCTGGCTAGTTGAAAAATGCACAGCAAAGTTTTTTTGTAAAACCAAAATGGGGCCCCGAAGTCCAACTATTTTCAAAAAATTTTTGGGGGACCTTCAGGTTCAAAGTT
>JARQOD010000003.1:310472879-310510904 GCA_033576555.1 Oophaga sylvatica
TTTTCCTGTTTTTTCAGTGACTGCGGCTTAGTTTTGTTACACCAGAGATCTGATTTAGGTGGTAGAGATTGTGTGATCTCAGGTATTTTTGCAAAAAGAAGAGTTGGTATTTTTTAGGGGATTTTTTGGATTGCAGTGAGAATCCTTTCCTGTACGTTTCTATCTAGACAGATTGGGCCCCAGCGTTTGCTCATTCTATTTTCTGTCTGTGTCCGTGCTTCTTCTTGTCTATCATGTTTGGGGGCTTCCTATTTTCTTTGGGGATCTGCTCCGGGGCAGATAGCTTTCCTCTTTCTGCCTTTAGGTATAGTTATCTCTCAGGCTGTGACGAGGCATCTAGGATCAACGTAGGAATGCTTCATGGCTACCTCTAGTTGTGTGGTTAGTTCAGGTTACTGCAATTCAATAGGTTACAGCCTCTCTAGTGTATTGCCGTATTTGCTTTTTCTCCTCAGCTACTAAAACACAACAGTATCACCGGCCCAAACTGAAAATTATATGGTACTCACAGAAGGGAAAAATAGTGTGGAAAGAAAAAAAGTTGTCAGAGTTGTCAGAGATTTTTTTTCCTGTTAGTTGCATTTTTTCCCTCTTTTTCTCTGGGGGCTGAGGAGGATTTTTTTTCTCTCAATGGAGCTTGCACAGTTGTCTGGCCGTGTGGATCAGCTTGCCACTGAGGTTCGGAGTATTGCTACCTATCTTGCTGGGTTGCCGGTTGTGGAACCTAGGATTCCCATGCCAGATTTGTTTTTGGGGGATCGGGCTAAATTTCTGAATTTCAAAAATAACTGTAAGTTGTTTTTTACCTTCAAGCCTAAGTCCTCAGGGAGCGCAGCACAGCAGGTTCAAATTGTCATCTCTCTCCTGCGCGGCGACCCTCAGGATTGGGCTTTTTCCCTGACACCTAGGGATACTGTTTTGAATGATATTGATGTATTTTTTCTGGCTCTGGGGTTATTGTACGATGAACCTAATGTCACTGATCAAGCTGAAAAAACCTTGTTGGCATCAAATCAGGGTCTTGAAGACGGTGAGTTGTACTGTCAGAAATTCCGAAAGTGGGCAGTCCTGACCAAATGGAATGATGATGCTTTGGCAGCCCTTTTTCAGAAGGGGCTGTCAGAGAATGTAAAGGTTATTATGGTGGGATTCCCTGCTTCCTCTGGTCTCAATGATTCTATGTCATTGGCTATTCAAATTGACAGACGTTTGCATGAGTGCAGAAGTATGTGTGAGATAGTGTTGCCTTGTGAGCCAGCTTCTGAGCCCATGCAGTGTGATGGAGTGACTTCTGGGGCACAGCGTCATGAGTTTCGAAAGCGCAATGGGTTATGTTTCTACTGTGGTGACGCCTCTCATGCTATTTCAGTCTGCCCTAAGCGGGGAAGACGTTTTGCACGCTCAGTTGTCTTGGGTAGTGTTCAGACTAAATTTCTGTTGACTGTTACTCTGATTTGCTACCTGTCCACATTTTCTGCTCAGGCTTTTGTTGATTCAGAAGCAGCTATTAACCTGATGGATTTTGACTTTGCCAAACGTTGTATGTTTCCCTTGATACCCCTGCGGAAGTCTATTCCCCTACTGGGCATTGATTCTACCCCTTTGGCGGAGAATAAACCCCAGTTCTCTACTCAGGTGATAATGAGGGTTGAACCACATCATCAGGAGAGTTGCAAATTTCTGGTGCTGCATTATCTGCATGACATTATTGTACTAGGTTTCCCTTGGTTACAGTCTCATAATCCTGTTTTGGATTGGAAATCTGTGTCTGTGACCAGTTGGGGCTACCAATGTGTTAATGCTGACACTCCTGTTTTTTCTGCCTCTCCCCAGTCTCAGGATGTTCCTGACTTTTTGACTGATTTTTCGGATGTATTTAGTGAAAGTAAATCTGCATCCTTGCCCCCTCACAGGAGCTATGATTGCGCTATTGAATTAGTGCCTGGTGGTAAATTCCCTAAAGGTCGCCTTTTTAACTTGTCTGTACCTGAACACGAAGCTATGCAATCTTATTTCAAGGAGTCATTGGAGAAGGGTCATATCAAATCATCCTCTTCACCCTTGGGTGCCGGTTTTTTCTTTGTGGCCAAAAAGGATGGTTCATTTAGGCCGTGTATTGATTATCGTCTCTTGAATAAGATCACTGTGAAGTATCATTATCCGTTACCCTTGATTTCTGACCTGTTTTCCAGAGTGAAAATTGCTAGTTGGTTTACCAAGCTTGATCTCAGGGGGGCGTATAACCTTATTCGCATTAAGCACGGGGATGAATGGAAGATGGCGTTTAATACCCCAGAGGGGCATTTTGAGTACCTAGTGATGCCCTATGGGCTCACTAATGCTCCTTCCGTCTTCCAATCCTTCATGAATGATATTGTCAGGGATTTTGTGGATAAATTTCTGATTGTTTATTTGGATGATATCTTGATTTTTTTCAATGACTGGGACTCTCATGTGAAACATGTTCGGACTGTGTTCCAGATTTTGAGAGAGAAATCACTGTATGTGAAGGGATCAAAGTGTCTTTTTGGCATACAGAAGGTCTCATTTTTGGGATTCATTTTGTCTCCGTCTGTTATTGAAATGGACCCTGTCAAGGTTCAGGCCATCTGTGATTAGGTTCAACCTACTTCATTAAAAGCTCTTCAGAGATTTTGGGGTTTTGCCAATTTTTATCCTAAATGTATTGTTAATTTCTCCAGTATTGTTAAACCATTGACTGATTTGACCAAAAAGGGTTCTGATGTGGTGAATTGGCCTCCTGAGGCAGTTTCTGTGTTTCAGGAACTTTCGCAGAGATTCACCTCTGCTCCTGTTCTATAGCAGTCTGATGTTTCTCTACCGTTTCGGGTGGAGGTTGATGCCTCTGAAACTGGGGCAGGTGCCGTTTTGTCCTAAAAAGATCCAGAGACCTCTAAGAGTAACCCTCGTGCCTTTTTCTCTCGAAAATTTTCTCCAACTGAACGTAATTATGACGTGGGTAATCGGGAGTTATTGGCCATGAAGTACGCCTTTGAAGAGTGGAGACATTTGCTGGAAGGAGCCAAACATCAGGTGGTGGTCCTCATGGACCATAAGAACCTGGTTTATCTCGAATCAGCCAAGCGACTTAATCCTAGACAGGCCAGGTGGGCCTTGTTTTTCACACGTTTTAATTTTGTGGTTTCTTTTCTTCCTGGCACTAAGAATGTTAAGGCGGATGCCCTCTCGAGGAGTTTCTTTGCGGACTCTCCTGAGTTATCTGATCCTACTGTTATTTTGCAAGAGGGTGTAGTTCTTTCCGCCATCTCGCCCAATTTGAGACTGGCTCTGGAAGGGTGTCAGGAGGATAAACCTGAGTGCTGCCCTGTTGGGAAATTGTTTGTCCCAGACCAGTGGAAGAAGAGTGTGATGTCTGAGATTCATTGTTCCGCGTTGGCTGGTCATCCCGGGATTTTTGGTACCAGAGACTTGGTGAGTCGGTCCTTTTGGTGGCCTACTTTGTCTCGTGATGTCAGGGAATTTGTGCAGTCCTGTGGGACTTGCTTTCGTTCCAAGCCTTGCTCTCGCTCTAGTGGTTTGTTAATGCCATTACCTGTGCCCAAGAGGCCATGGACCCATATCTCTATGGATTTTATTTCCGACCTCCCTGTTTCTCAGAGAATGACCGTTATCTGGGTAATCTGTGATAGGTTTTCCAAGATGATACATCTTGTGCCATTACCTAAGTTACCTTCCTCCTCCGAATTGGTGCCTTTGTTCCTTCAGTACGTGGTTCGGTTACATGGCATTCCGGAGAACATTTTGTCTGACAGAGGAGTCCAGTTTGTGTCCAGATTTTGGAGGACATTTTGTTCTAAACTAGGTGTTCAATTATCTTTCTCCTCTGCTTTTCATCCTCAGACCAATGGACAAACCGAGAGAACAAACCAGACCTTGGAGACTTATTTGAGATGTTTTGTGTCTGCTGATCAAGATGACTGGGTCTCTTTTTTGCTTTTGGCTGAGTTTGCTCTTAATAATAGGGCTAGCTCTGTCACCTTGATGTCTCCATTTTTCTGCAATTTTGGGTTTCACCCTCGATTTTCTTCGGGACATGCGGAGGCTTCTGTCTGTCCGGGTGTTGACTCTGTTGTGGAGCGAATGCAGCAGTTTTGGGACCAGGTAGTGGAAAGGTTGTTTCTCTCTCAGGAGAAGGCCCAACGGTTTGCCAACCGGCATGGGACTGATGGTCCTCGGTTTAAAGTGGGGGACTTGGTTTGGTTGTCCTCAAGAAATATCCCTATGAGGGTTGCATCTCCAAAGTTTAAGCCTAGGTTCATTGAATCTTATAAGGTCATGGAGATTCTTAATCCTGTTTCCTTCCATTTGCTTCTTCCAGGGACATTTATGATTCATAACGTGTTCCACAAGTCCTTATTGAAGAGGTTTGTTGAGTCAGTGGTTCCTATGGCTGCGCCTCCTGACCCTGTTTTGGTTGAGGGCAATCTGGAGTATGTGGTTGAGAAAATATTGGATTCTTGTTTTTCTAGACAGAAACTCCAGTATTTGGTTAAGTGGAGAGGTTATGGTCAGGAGGACAATTCTTGGGTGTTTGCTTCGGACATCCATGCTAGGAGAGTGATCCGTGCTTATCACCGAGCTCATCCTGATCGGCCTGGTTGCACAAGTGAGGGTTCGGTGACCCCTCCTCAAAGGGGGGTACTGTTATGAATGTGCTAGAGATGGTTTCTGAGCAGAGGCTCCCTCTGGTGGTTACAGACAGTACTAAACCTTTCAGCGAGGAATGGCAATCTGGGATCACTGACTGGTCTGATATAAGGGAGGTTCCCTCTCATGATGGTTGCCGGTGATCAATTGTTCTTGTCTCAATTGTGGTTCCTGGTTCATTTGGAAGTTTGCTAAGTCTTGCCTGCATCTTCTGCTTTCAAATAAGATATTTTCTGCTTTTATTTTTGTGCTTGCTTTTTGCATAGTTCCCTGCACTTCTGTGAAGATCAGGCGGGTCCCCTCCTGGGGGCCTGTGCTCCTCTCAGTTTATCTGAAGCCACTGTTATTTGTTCATTTGCTTTTTCCTGTTTTTTCAGTGGCTGCAGCTTCGTTTTGTTACACCAGAGATCTGATTTAGGTGGTAGAGATTGTGTGATCTCAGGTGTTTTTGCAATCAGAAGAGTTGGTATTTTTTAGGTTTTTTTTTGGATTGCAGTGAGAATCCTTTCCTGTACGTTTCTGTCTAGACAGATTGGGCCCCAGCGTTTGCTCATTCTATTTTCTGTCTGTGTCCGTGCTTCTTCTTGTCTAACCGCCATTACATGTTTGGGGGCTTCCTATTTTCTTTGGGGATCTGCTCCGGGGCAGATAGCTTTCCTCTTTCTGCCTTTAGGTATAGTTATCTCTCAGGCTGTGACGAGGCGTCTAGGATCAACGTAGGAACGCTCCACGGCTACCTCTAGTTGTGTGGTTAGTTCAGGTCACTGCAATTCAATAGGTTCCAGCCTCTCTGGTGTATTGCCGTATTTGTTTTTTCTCCTCAGCTACCAAAACACAACAGTCTTTTGTCTATGGGATGGAACAGCAGATACTCTCTCTTTTGTTACTCAAATTAATGGTGTTAGATCCGAACTACAATTTGTACTGAACTTTCATACCCATTAAATCCCTTTCCTTGGTACCCTAGTCATTAAAAACAACACGGGTGGTCTGATCACGGACATCTTTGTAAAACCCACTTATTCCAACAACCTTCTCTTATTTACCTTTTGCCATCCAAAATCCACGAGGGAAAGTCTTCCACGCTCCCAATTTCATAGAGTGACCAATATAGTCTCTGACCCACAATTGATCAGTACTCGTTTGGGTGAAATGTCTCAAAAATTCAGAGAGAGAATATCCAAATAGAATTCTTGCCTTGGAAAAATAGAGAGCACTAGGACGACCCATTCCTCCTACCCAAACGAATAGACCCAAGTGTGTTCATTTCATACACACCCATCATCCCATCATGGCCATGGTCTACAAAATTATCAATAAACACTGGCCCCATCTATCAGAATCATATCCGCATATTACATCCTTCCAGGTGCCGGCACTGATGTGCAAACGAAGACAAGGAACATCAAAGACCATCTGGTCAAGCTGATATTGGTAGTCTCACAAAACAACCCAAACAACTTTTCATCGGAACACAGTGGGTAGGCACATTCCCTTGTTTGGAATGTGCCTGCTGTGCTAATGTTGCTAATGTTATTAAATCCAGTGAAGTGGTACATCTACACTCTGGGAAGAGATACAGGATCAGAGGTTTCTACACATGGGAGAGCAATTTTGTGGTAAATATGGTCAAGTGCCCTTGTGGCCTCCTCACTATAGGGAGACCACCCAACACATCCGTGACAGAATCTCCAGCATAAGTCCACTATTAGACTGAAGAAAACTTGGCTCCCCCTTCCACACCATTTCGTTGAGGCCAACCACTCAGTTTCACAGCTCCACTATCAAGTAATAGAACAAGTAGCGAAACCCAGACAAGGGGGCAACCATGTTAGACTCCTCAAGGAAAGGGAATCCTTCTGGATCCACACACTACAGACCCTGGCCCTTAGAGGCCTGAATAGGGAACTTGATCTCTTTATGACTTAACTGTGTTTTACATTTTCAGAGTTCCTAATCTCATATGTCTTTGGGAAATGTCTCTAACTAATTCCTTTTTACAGGCTCTTTGACCATGCTGGTAATCTAATTATCTATCCCCCCTTCCCATTTAGAGATCATATAGGTCTTATCAGAATGAATGAATCTTCCTTTCTTGTCCAAAGCCATATACCTACCTGGGTAAGTTCTCTTATCCTCCACTTTTTCGTATTTTTATTTTTTATTTTTCATTTTATTTTTTTATTTTTATTTTTGTTTTTCGTTTTATTTATTATTTTTTAGTTTTTATTTTTATTTGCTTTTATTTTCTATTATTTATCATTTATTTTTTATTTTTATTTATTTTTTATTATTTTGCTTTTTCTTATCATTTTCTCACTGTTATTTTATTCATTTTTATTATAATTTTGTTTCTGTTATTTTTATTTTTACTATTTCTTTATATGGCTTCCGTTTTACTTCCTTTGTATCCCAATCTATAGTTTAATTTTTGTTTTTAATTTCATTTTTATCTTCATTCTTCTTTTTCTTTTTTTCATTTTTTTTTTTTTTTTTTCGTTTTTTCATTAGGTACATATCACTCTCATATCCTGCTGTTTAACATTTAGTCATCCTTGTCTTATCCACTAGATGGGGACCATCACATAGCCTCCCTATGGGGCTTGTGATTCTTAAACAGCGCTCTACAATAAGCTAGACCTCTGTAGATTTGCCTGTTTCTATTTTGTTTACTGCGCATGCGCAGCCATCTCTGGGTAGACGCTGTGCCTCTCTCCACAAACTCAGTTGATACTAAGTCTGCAACTCTTTTACTGCGCACGCTCGGCTGAACATTATGTCAACTCTGTGCTCTTCTGCGCAAGCGCTACTGATCGACCTTGGACTCCGTGCTTCCCAAGCCTCTTTTTTCTGCACTTCTGGACCAGTTGGTTCCGGAAGTGACTGCACACACTTCCATTAAATCGCCATCACCACTACCAATATGGCTACACCATCCACCAGGCGTGCAGGTCATCTGGCAACCTCTCTGTGGTAGGTCTGGACAATCCTTCCAGTGCTCTTCATATATTCTACATACATTCTATACTTATTTGCCCAGCTTTGATCATTATGGTCTCCTTTGCTCTTTTTTTCTATTCAGCCCACCGGGGACTTTTCCCCTAAAGAATTTAAGTCTTTCTGTACTCCTCTTTACAAGGTTAGTACTCTACATTACCAGCTTGTTCATTTTGCCTGTTATTCCTTTATTATCGTATATAGCCTATACATATCTATCCATATGTGTTTCTCTGGATTTGTCCCTCTTATATTTATTATCCTAGTATATATCCCGTGATTGCTTATGATTTTTTCTTGTATATGTGTTGGGTTACACATCCCATGTTTTTTTGTGCATGCCCTTTTATTGTTTTCTGTTACTGTACATAGTCTCTTATCCACTGGGTTCAGTATTGTACTATATTGATGTAAGTTGGATATTCATATATTTATGTACAGCATGTTCATATTTTATTTCTGTTTTTTCAGTGAGGTTTTGAAAAAGACCATTGCTGGTCGAAACGTTAACCTTGCCGTCCACATCTAAAAATTATCTCATGCCATATGCACCTTGTGATTTCTGTATACACTAATAAAGAAATTTCATTTTTGGCATAATTTAATTGAGTCCGGCTGTTTTTCTAAAATTTTGGACTTTCATGGTTCAGTGTGTGTGTATGGGTCTGTGTGTAGGCAGGCATCGTCCGATAGGACTGCTAGTCCCACCCGGCTATGTCTGCTACAGTGACAGCATTAGCCGATGATGGGACAGTAGTAGTCCCATTATCTGGCTACTGTGTTGAATAGTAAAAAAAAAACACTACACACATACAGTACACATACCATACAGCTATTTCCCTACGCCCTCGATTACCTGCAAAAAAAATAAAATAATAAACCAACAGTATACTCCCTGTTCCTACATAATCCATTTAATAACGAGTGTCCCACGACGATCTTCCTTGGAGAGCGGTCACATCAGCAGATGTGACCGCTCTCCAGTGGTCTCCGGTAATATAATGACGAAAGGTATCCTCCACAGTGTATCACTCCACCGTCAGAGGTCACAGGTGTTCCTCCTGTCACTCGCGGCACTGCTGCATGGGAAAATTCTTACGCAGCATTGCCGTCAAGTGAGAGCATGAACTTCAGTGATCCCGCAGTGACAACACTGCAGGAGCCTTTGCCTCCTGTCAGCGTGTCACTGCAGGCCCTGTAAAGCGGTCACATCTCCTGATGTGACACTCTATAGGGGAGATCGTCGTGGAACACTCATTATTACATGGATTACATCGGAACAGGGAGTATTTGTGTTTGTTTATTATTCTTTTTAGCAGGTGATCGAGGGTGTCGCAGGAATAAGGAGGATAATAAAGATGGGAAAATGTGTTGTGTTTTATTTAATTAAAATACTTTATTCTGGATGTTTTTATTTAACCCATGAACAACTATAGGATTAATAATGGAGAGGTGCCTTACTGACAAGTCTCCATTACTAAGCCAGGCTTGCTGTCACTTTACAATACAAAGGTGACAGCAACTCCCCCATTGCCCCATATGTCATCGCTACCCCATTACCCCATATGCCAGGGCAGTGTTAAAAGAAAGGCTAAGTGCTGGAATTTGCGCATCTTAGAGATGCGCCATTTCTGGGGCAGCTGTGGGCTGGTGTTTGTAGCTGGGGGGCAATATCCATGGCCCCTTCCTAGGCCATGAATATCAGCCCACAGCTGTCTGCATAGCCTTTTCTGGCTGTCTATTATAGGGGGACCTCACATCATTTTTTGGGTGGCTCCTCTATTTTAATAGCCAGTAAAGGCTATGCAGACAGCTGTGGGCTGATATTAATAGCCTGGGAAGCTCCATGTGTATTACCGCCTTCCCAGGCTATAAATATCTGCCCAGTCGCTGGCTTTCCCTCTCTGGACTGGAAAATTGTGCTAGAGCCCACACAATTTTTTACCCTTTTTTTAAAAAAAAATTAAACAGATATTGCGTTTACGGCGGCCGAGGTCACACTAGTGAGAAACTTGCGCGAGTCTTGCACCTCAATACTCAGCACTGCCACTGGCACTCGGGACTGGAGTGTGCATCTGCATGTATTTCTATGCGAGTGAACGCTCCAGTCTGAGTGCCAGCGGCTCTGCCGAGTATTGAGGTGCGAGCCTCGTGTGAGTTTCTCGCAAGTATGACCATGGCCTAACACAGATTTTTTCTATCTAATCTATCTATCTATAGTATATTTACACAGTCATGGCCAAAAATTCAGAGAATGACACAAATATTATATTTTCACATTATCTGCTGCCCTCTGGTTTTTATGTGTGTTTGACAGATGTTTTTATCACAGACAGAAATATAATTGCAAACATATAAGTAACAAAAGCTTATATTGACAGTTAGAATGAGTTAATGCAGCAAGTCAATATTTGCAGTGTTGACCCTTCTTCTTCAGGACCTCTGCAATTCTCCCTGGCATGCTCTCAATCAACTTTGGACCAAATCCTGACTGATAGCAGTCCATTCTTGCACAATCAATGCTTTCATTTTGTCAGAATTTTTAGGTTTTTGTTTGTCCACCCGTCTCTTGATGATTGACCACAAGTTCTCAATGGGATTAAGATCTGGGGAGTTTCCAGGCCATGGACCCAAAATCTCTATGTTTTGTTCCCTGAGCCATTTAGTTATCACCTTTGCTTTATGGCAAGGTGCTCCATCATGCTGGAAAAGACATTGTTGATCACCAAACTGCTCTTGGAGGGTTAGGAGAAGTTGCTCTTGGAGGACATTCTGGTACCATTCTTTATTCATGGCTGTCTTTTTAGGCAAGACTGTGAGAGAGCCGATTCTAGTGTTGAGCGATATTGCTCGATATCTAAAAATATCGTATCGAAATTGTATCGCCGATAGCACTAAATATCGTCGATATCCGATTTCGATAGCGGAAGTCCCATGTAAGTCTATGGGAACAAAATATCGAAACTAAAAAAAACCCTTTCTTACGTTGTAAACACAAAATATACACACATAGAATACATATATATATATTATATACATGTCATTGTGACATATATATACATATATTTATAGTTTATACACTTCTACATAGTAAAATAGACTCTGATTCAATTGCCGGGTAAAGCCGTGACATACCCCATAGAAGTCGACGGGCTCGGTGCCGAGTACCCCCAAAACCTCTGGCTCTGTGCGACTCAACTTGGGCGTCACGAACAGGATTCTGTAGCTCGCTATAAGCGAGTCCTGTGTGCCTGAATTGAACTGGTTTTGTGCTTGAGAATTGCTAAAATCATCAGAGAATGTATTTGCCATTTTTCCGCCATATCTGCGTCACGACGAGGCACTGGTGAAGAAGAAGGGCGTGCTCTTCATGGGTGTACTGTACACTCACTCAGTGACGCGAAAACGATGGCTCTAAATGGTACTGCAATGTAAGATCGTGCCCCACAGCTCTTCAGTTCCGCCTCCTCATCCTCCTCAGTGTGTGGAAACTAACACAAAGGTCCCGCCTCCCTACAAAAGAGGGGCCCTCTCCAGATGCTAATGACACATGTGACTTGGCAGAGATGGCTAATGGACACGAGCAGAAGTGTGAAGGGATGGAGCAGTCAGAGCTCTCCCCCCACGGAAGCGACCCGATCGCCACGGAACCACCGTTGGGCACCCGGCCTGGAAACCCTCCTACGCTGCAAGAAGCGGCGGATACCCTAAGAGGCCTGGCCCGGCACCGGGAGGAGGTCGCCAGGATGGAAGCGAGCTGGCGTGCCCTAAAACTAAACTTGGAGCGGCGCCAATCCCTCTTACCTGAAGTGTCTGTACCGGAAGGTGAGGCACCCGTTCTAGTAGAGGAGTCCTTGCAATGTGATCCGGTTGACGTTGTCGCAGTGGAGGCACCCGTTCCTGCAAAAAACCGCAGCACCGTCAGCACCCCAGAACCCGCTGTCTGCCCCCGTCGCTGAGACAGAAGAAGCGACACCCGTCCTCATGGAGGAGGCCGCGCAGGCACCAGAGCACTACCTGCCTGTACCGGAGCCCCGACTGTCATCTGATTTAGAGCCGTCTGCTTCCTCCACAGGGGAGCGCCGCCAGGACTGGGGGGCGACAGGAGAGCTGCCGCAAACCGGATACTGTAAGCTGCAGTGGAGTGGTGGAGACATGGAGCAGCTGGTGGAGGAGAATTTCAACCGGCGTCAGGAGGAAGAGTGGAGACGTTGGGAGCGGGAAGCAGAGCGACAAAGGGAGCAGCGAGAAACCCTAAAACTTCGGCAACGTAACCTGGAGAAGGACCGGGCAGATAAGGACCGGATGAGAAAGGATAAAGGAACCCTGTGTGAGCCGCGGCGTAAGGGTGCAGTACGGAACTTTAAATTGAAAGGTGGTTGGGGCTTCATCAAGGAGCCTGGACTTTATTTAGAAGTCTTTGTGAACCGGCGGGACGTGGAGGCTCACCTCCCAGAAGGACACCCGGGGAGGGACCTGTTGCCAGGAGACTTGGTGACTTACACCCGACACTGGGGTTACAATGGATGGTACGCCCTAAATTTACCAGGTGCGACCCCTACTCCCCAGTGTGTCAGGAACCTGTGAGACCCTCGGAGCCTTCAGCCTCCCACATCCAGGCCTCTGCAAAAGTGCCCACCCCACGCCGTAAATCTCCCAAGCCTCCCTCAGTGGTCTCCTCAGCAGCCCCAGCTATGGACATGATAAGTATAGCTGGCCCGTACCCGGCGCCTGTTAGGCCCCCTGGGGTTCGTTCAGTCCGGGACATAGGGTTCCAGACCCGGAGGGAGATGAAAGAGGTGGCCACACAGACCCAGATAGCGGGTCACGACTTGACTGTACAGGCCACACGACGTCATCAGGTCCTGGTGGTCCTTGGTGCCTCGGATGTTTGGCAAGCATCAGAAGAGTACCAGGTGGTACCTGGAACACCCCTGCCAAAGAAGTATAAATAACCCGGACAGGGTCCCTGTATGTAAATAGTTAAATTGTTGATAAATAGTTAAATTGTTTATGTACCCGGACGGGTGAATGTTTATAAAAAAGTTTTTTAATTTAATAAAAAAAAACAAAACACAGTTTTCATTACTTTTATTACAGTGTCATCCTGCGACGCCATCGATCTCCTGTAAAAAAATGAAAAAAAAAAAAAGTATACCACCTGACCGACGCAGTCCATAGTAACGAGTGTCCCACGACGATCCAGCTCTGCTACATCAGAATCCCGGCGCAGCACAGCTGATTACCTGCTTCCCCGGCGGTGACGTCATCGGACTGGTTTACGGCCGGGATTACCCTCCAGTCACTGCAGTTATCGCGAAAAACTGCATGTGACCGCCAGGGAGAAGATAATGGCGGCCATCAAGCAGTCCAGGACGTGACCGCCGGAGATCTTCTGCCAGGTAAGTGCCGCTGACTCCTGACAGACCCGACCGATGGACACTCACAGTGACAGTGACAAATCCGATTCCGGTATTCGATAAGACGAAAATATCGAAACGAATTATCGAAAGGCCGATAGAGCTAATATCGGCCGATAGCCGATATTTGCATTATCGTATCACTCAACACTAGCCGATTCCCTTGGCTGAGAAGCAACCCCACACATGAATGGTTTCAGGATGCTTAACAGTTGGCATGAGACAAGACTGGTGGTAGCGCTCACCTTGTCTTCTCCAAATGGAGTCGTTTTCCTGATGTCCCAAACAATCGAAAAGGGGATTCATCAGAGAAAATAACTTTACCCCAGTCCTCAGCAGTCCACTGCCTGTACCTTTTGCAGAATATCAGTCTGTCCATGATGTTTTTTCTGGAGAGAAGTGGCTTCTTTGCTGCCCTCCTTGAGACCAGGCCTTTTTCCAAGAGTCTCCGCCTCACAGTGCGTGCAGATGCACTCACACCTGCCTGCTGCCATTCCTGAGCAAGCTCTGCACTGCTGGTAGCCCGATCCCGCAGCTGAAACACTTTTAAGAGACGGTCCTGGCGCTTGCTGGTCTTTCTTGGGTGCCCTGGAGCCTTTTTGGCAACAATGGAACCTCTCTCCTTGAAGTTCTTGATGATTGTTGACTGAGGTGCAATCTTTCTAGCTGCGATACTCTTCCCTGTTAGGCCATTTTTGTGCATTGCAATGATGACTGCACATGTTTCTTTAGAGATAACCGTGGTTAACAGAAGAGAAACAATGATGCCAAGCACCAGCCTCCTTTTAAAGTGTCCAGTGGTGTCATTCTTACTTAATCATGACAGATTGATCTCCAGCCATGTCCTCATCAACACCACACACCTGTGTTAATGGAGCAATCACTGAAAAAGGTTAGCTGGTCCTTTTAAGGCAGGGCTGCAATGATGTTGAAATGTGTTTTGGGGGATAAAGTTCATTTTCTAGCCAAATATTGACTTTGCAAGTAATTGCTGTTAAGCTGATCACTCTTTAAACATTCTGGAGTATATGCAAATTGCCATTAGAAAAAGTGAAGCAGTAGACTTTGTAAAAATTAATATTTGTGTCATTCTCAAAACTTTTGTCCATGACTATAGATAGATGTATCTATAGATAGATAGATAGGTCTATAGGTAGATATCTATAGATATTCACTTATATTTGTTTTGTGTGTGTAAACGTATGAGAAAAAGGTATGTGATGATATGGTATTCAATGGAGTGTGTAAAAGAGGAGGTTGGACAAAGAAGTGACATTACAATTCTTTTTTTTATGTTAAATAACATATCTTTATTTAGCTTACAAAAACGCATACAAATCCACATAAAAAACGCATGAAAATCCGCATCAAAAACAAGCGGATTTTTACCTGTGTTTTCTGCTAATAGAGGCAGAATCTGGTCAAAAAATTCCACAGGCAAATCCCGCAACATGTGCACATAATCTTATAGCTTTTACCACACATTGAACATCTAAAAAAATAAATAAAAATAAAGTGCTATTTTTGATCATTTTGCCACCCACACAATAATAGGAATAGAAAGCGCAGTCAAAAAATGCAACCTACCTGAAAATGGTACCAATGAAAACTTAAATTCTACTTGCAAAAAACAAGTATTCATATGACTGTCTGCAGCAAAATAAAAAAATTATAGCTCTCAAAACCTGACTACAATATTCAAATTTTTTTTTTCAAAAGCATTTTTAGTGTGTAACAGTAGCAAGACATAGAAACATATCTATTTTTGCTGCAATCAAAGTGGCTGAAAGAATAGTGATGTCTTATCTGTTATTCTGCACTGTGATCTGCGTAAAAAATGATTATCGGTTTGTTCATTCTGCCTCCCAAAATTTGCAATAAGGCTCGATACCCATATATCCTGTGCTTTACCCTGAACAATTACATCGGAAAACCATCTGAATCAGTATTTCCTGAACTCCACTCCTCATTGCCCTGCAACAAGTAATATTTTCAGGTTTTCCATATTATTGTTGGTGCACAGGTCAGAGAACCTATGGCAATTTCTGATGTCTTGATAATAGTTACATGATCTGTGCAATTCTAAGCAAATCCTGAAATATGATGTTCGGAGCTGCGATGACTGGAGTTGGGGAACAGTGGTCTAAAATCCTTGAAAATCGTGATACAAATAGAACCTCCCCCAGAAAAATTCACTACAAATAGGTTGCTGGATTAAATTTTGACTCCATCTGGCGGTATTTTTATGCATGCACAAAAGTGCAACTGACTATGCATTTGTACACTTCTAAAAAATGAACACCGCTGGAACAGAGGCCATGCGAAGTCGAAAGTGTCTCCACCTACAGCATTGTAGTGAAAGTTTCTGTCAGGGGTTCTGTCTAAATAACATATTTCGGAGATTTAGACAGAAGCTCGCAGGTTAGAGCACAAGATAAGTGTGAACCAAGCCTTAACCCCTTTCCGACATTGGGCATAATAGTACGCCGACGTCAGACTCCATCCCTTTGATGTGGGCTCCGGCGCTGAGCCCACATCTTTTCGGGCACGTCAGCTGTTTTGAAGACCTGACATGGGCCTCTAACAGCCGCTGGTGGGAACTCTGACAGCGGCATTTAACTCACACTTCTGGCAAGTGCGCTGGAATTTTCGCCCATCGGTGACCCCTGTCACGTGATCGCGGGTCGGCCAATGGTTCAGCATGACAACCAGAGGTCTCCATCTATTGCTGGAGCGCCGCCTAGTGGTCAATGCTCATAGCAAATGAGTAATTCTGCTACATACAGGCGATCTGATGTAGCAGAGCCGATCGGACAACTGCAGCTTCTAGTTTCCCATAGAGACTATTGAAGCAAGCAAAAAGTAAAAAAAAAGTTTTAAAAAGTATTTTAAAAATAAAAAGAACAGAAAAGTTCAAATCAACCCCCTTTCACCCCATTCAAAATAAAGCAATAAAATAAATCTAACATACACATATCTGGTATCGCCGCATTCAGAATCGCTCAATCTATCAATATAAAAAATAAATAATCTGAACACTAAATGCGTAAAGAGAAAAAAATTAAAAACACCAGAAGTATGTTTTTTTGGATGCCACAACATTGCATTAAAATGAAATAACAGGCAATCAAAAGATTGCATCTGCACCAAAATGGTATAATTAAAAATGTCAGCTCGGCATTCAAAAAAATAAGCCCTCACCCAACTCGAGATCACGACAAATGGAGATGCTATGGATATCAGAAAATGGTGCAATTTTTTTTCCAAACTTTGGATTTTTTTTTCACCACTTTGTTAAAAAAGAACCTAGGCATGTTTGGTGTCTATGAACTCGTAATGACCTGAAGAATCATAATGGCAGGTCAGTTATAGCATTTAGTGAACATGGTGAAAAAAAAACCCACAAATGTGGGAATGCACTTATTTTCAATTTCACCACATTTTGAATTTTTTCCTGCTTTGAGAACAAGATATGGTAAAACGAATGGTGTCCTTCAAAAGTACAACTCGTCCCGCAAAAAAAATGCCATGATATGGCCATTTTGACCAAAAAATAAAAAAGTTATTGCTCAGGGAAGAAGGGGAGCAAAATTGAAAATGCAAAACCAAAAATACCTCTGGTCATTAAGAGGTTAAAAATGAATCAAAATTTTAATGTAGCCCAAAATAGTACTAATAAACTTCGACTTAACCCAAAAAATACCAAAGTCCACTTTGGTGCCTCATCTGTCATTTGAAAATTAGGGAGTGTCCATGTTGTTGGTAATCCAAACGATCTGGTAAAACAACATAGCTTAAGAAAGATTCAGCGAAGTCTATGTTCTTAAATCCAATTTCCCTCCCTCCTTTCTGAACATCACAGTGTACCAAAAACACAGGTAGCATCAACATTTGTCAGTACTGTAGAAAGGAAACCACTTAAAGGGTGTATGTGTAAGCAGCTTGCAGGATGCAGTGGCAGGCAGGAAGCAGAGCAATGGTTAACAAGATTTAACAATTTAGTGGAACAGTGTATTCACTCTTTGCAGGGAGGTTGGTTAAAGACTGGGGAATGGTAGGAATAACAAATGTAAAACAAGGGTAGTCCAATGACGAAAATTATGTGTCCCGTATGATTCTCTGTCGAAGATGATCCCGCAGGGGTTGCAGCTCTGGCAGAGTCAGGGGGATGACTTCCTCAGATGGGGTCCATTAACCGGTGGTCCGTCTTCTGGAGGCAGCGGTCGGTCTCTGGTACCTTCCTCTGACCCCCTACTCCATGAACACATGTGGCCGGAACAAACAAATCCGCAGCCCTCTTTGAGTTCAACAGGAACTGGTGTGGAGAAAGTGGCAGTGAAGGCTGCAGGAGTCTGTCCGGTACTCGGCTTTTCCTTCCCTGCATGTGCGCAGTACTCACAGTCACAGGGCACACTGCGTTTCTGTCTCCAGCAGTCACTGAGTGCACGGCGCTTCTGTCTCCGACAGTGACTGAGCGCACGGCACCTTTCAGAGCAGCGGTCCCACTGCAGACGGCTGGGCCCAACCAATGCAGCCTGTCATGGTGCCAGTACTCAGTGAATGGAGGGCGCTACTCGCCTGACTGCCTGCTGCTGCGGGTTGGTGCCAAACTACTTATTTTTTATTTTACCTGGCCTCCCCGGGTCATGAGGTCGGTCGGCTCCTCATGTCTTCCCCCAGGCAACAGGGAAGGCATCCCCTATAGTTCCAGACCAGGCTCGGCACAGGTACCTGCAGCCCAGTCCTCCTACTTACATATATTTCTAGGAGCACAAGCTGAGCACAATGTATAGGCACCAAGGTAATACTTGCAATTTTCACCTAAGACCAAATCAAACTTATTTTTGGAAAACAACTGTGATCAAAATAGTCATTACACCTGTTGATGAATTCCGCAGATGTGTAATTTCCAAGATGTGGTCACTTGTGGGGGATTTCAGCTGTTCTGGCACTTTTAAGTGCTCAGCAAATGAAAATTGCAAACTATTGCAGAAAAATCTGTGCTCCAAAAATCATGTAGCACACCTTCCCTCTCAAGCTCTACCTTGTGTCCATTACCCCTTGTGAAAATAAAATAATCTGGCAACATTTTTTTTCTTTCCAGCCAAGTGTTATATAATTATTTGAAACACCCGTGGCGTCAATATGCTTACTGCAACTCTATATAAATTTATTGAGAGGTGTACTTTGGAAACTGGACTCAATTTTGAGGTCTTCTGCTGTTCTGGCAACTCAGGGATTCTACTAACGTGACATGATACCTACAAAGTATTCGAGTAAAATGTGTACTTCAATATAGCACTCCTACTCTCCTGAGCTTTCCAGTGTGCCTGAACAGTAGTTCTTCTCCACATTCCACAAATTAGGGATAAATTGTGTTAAAAATTGTGGTTCCTTTTTCTCCTACTAAATCCCTGTGAAATTGAAAAATTTGAAGCTAAATCTAGAATTTTGTGAAAAAATAATTTTTCATTTTTATAATCATTGCTATAAAATTGTGTGAGCTGTGTATTCAAAATTCTCACTATACCATCAGATAAATTCCTTGAGAAGTGTAGTTTCCATAATGGAGCCATTTGAAGGGATTTTATATTATTTTGACACCTTAGAATCTCTTTAAATGCCGCATGGAATCCGCAATATTTTTGAGCTAAAATTGAGCTCCAAAGTCAACAACACACATTTGAACAACCTATACAGTATGTACCACTAACGTAAAGTATAATGTGTCCAGAATAAAGCTTTCTCACTGGGATATGTGGAACCAATCTAGATTGATGAGCGAATGTGCGCAGATAACATCTTATATTATAATATTCAGTGGGTACGGAAAGTATTCAGATCCCTTTAATTTTTTTCACTCTTTGTTTCATTGCAGCCATTTGGTAAATTTTAAAAAGTTAATTTGTTTCTCATTAATGTACACTCTGCACTCCATCTTGACTGAAAAAAACAAAAATGTAGGAATTTTGCAAAATGTATTTAAAAAGAAAACCTGAAATATCATATGGTCATAAGTATTCAGACACTTTGCTTAGTATTGAGTAGAAGCACCCTTTTGAGCTAGTACAGCCATAAGTCTTCTTAGGAATGATGCAACAAGTTTTTCACACCTGGATTTAGGGACCCTCTACCATTCTTCCTTGCAGCTCCTCTCCAGTTCCTTCAGGTTGAATGGTGAACATTCGTGGACAGCCATTTTCAGGTCTCTCCAGAGATGATCAATTGGGTTTAGGTCAGGGCTCTGGCTGGGCTAGTTAAGAATGGTCACAGAGTTGTTCTGAAGCCACTACTTTGTTATTTTAGCTGGGTGCTTAGGGTCATTGACTTGTTGGAAGGTGAACCTTCGCCAAGTCTGAGGTCCAGAGCACTCTGGAAGAGGTTTTCATCCAGGATAACTCTGTACTTGACTGCATTCATGTTTCCTTCAATTGCAACCAGTCGTCCTGTCCCTGCAGCTGAAAAACATCCCCATAGCATGATGCTGACAACACCATCTTTCACTGTTGGGATTGTATTGGGCAGGTGATGTGTTTTTCTCCACACATAATGCATATAATTACCACCAAAACGTTCCATCTTTGTCTCATCAGACCAGAGAATCTTATTTCTCATAGTCTGGGAGTCCTTCATGTGTTTTTTAGCAAACTTTATGCAGACTTTCATATGTCTTGCATTGAGGAGAGGCTTCAGTCGGGCCACTCTGCCATAAAGGCCCAACTGGTGGAGGGCTGCAGTGATAGCTGACTTTGTGGAACTTTCTCCCATCTCCCTACTGCATCTGTGGAGCTCAGCCACAGTGATCTTGGGGTTCTTCTTTACCTCTCTTACCAAGGATCTTCTCCCACTATTGCTCAGTTTGGCTGGACTGCCAGGTCTAGGAAGACTTCTGTGGTCCCAAACTTTTTCTCTTTAAGGATTATGGAGGCCACTGTGCTCTTAGGAACCTTGAGTACTGCAGAAATTCTTTTGTAACCTTGGCCAGATGTGTGCCTTGCCACAATTCTGTCTTTGAGCTCCTTGGCCAGTTCCTTTGACCTTATGATTCTCATTTGGTCTGACATGCATGGTGAGCAATGAGGTCTTATATAGACAGGTGTGTGCCTTTACAAATCAAGTCCTATCAGTTTAATTAAACACAGCTAGACTCCATTGAAGGAGTAGAAGGAGTAGAACCATCTCAAGGAGGATCACAAGCAAATGTACAGCATGTGACTTAAATATGAGTGTCTGAGTAAAGGGTCTGAATACTTATGACTATGTGATATTTCGGGTTTTCTTTTTAATAAATTTGCAAAAATGTCTACATTTCTGTTTTTTTCAGTCAAGATGGGATGCAGAGTGTACATGAATGAGAAAAAAAAATATTTTTTTTGATCTTACCAAATGGCTGCAATGAAACAAAGAGGAAAAAATTTAAAAGGGTCGGAATATTTCCGTACAGACTGTATATTGCATCAAAATAGACCATATTGATTAAATCTCTAAATATCCATTATATTACAATGTTAATGTCATCTGTGGGATCTTATCGCTGTGGGGAACCAAATATCTTTCTTGTGACATGTTAAAACAGGGATGCAGGGAGTTTGGGTACTGGATCACATGTGGCATTTTTCATCCAAATTAATTTTTGAATTGCAATTCAAGTTATGTGATCTCAGGATTACAGTGTAATTGCAATCTTCATTATTTAGGATGAAGCAATCAATCAGTACACAACAGGATTAATAAACATAGATATAACATTCGTAATGGAGCTAACAAGAACAGTTTATCGAGACAACATTTAATGCAACACCAAAAAGATCCAAGAAGTTTAAAATTATCAATAATAGACACTAGATGACATGCCCAAAAACTTTCAGAAGGTCAATTATAGAGAATCATTGCATTTCACATTATCAACCCCAACGCCTGAAAGTTTGAATGCATGTTTAGAGAATATGACCTAAGGAAGGGTTAATGTGGGGACGCCTCCTAGAGGTTAGCCAAGGCTCACTTCTTAAGTGAATAAAGTTTCCTTTTTTTAACAACATATACTATGTACTGCTGTGATTTATTCATACATTAGTTTACATATATCTATCTATTATTTATCTATCTATTTATCTATCTATTGTCTATCTCATATCTATTTATCTATCTCCATGTTATGTATATGTAACTTATACAAAGTATTATTTATTTTCAATTCAGAAATGTTTGAAAATAATACAAAATAAAAATGTAAATGTTTTAAATAGCTTTACAACTATTGCAAAATCTGATGCTAAATCGTATATAGTATTTTCATTATAAGTTTAATATTAAGAATACTTGCAGAAATGTACAGTTCACAACCTACAGTGATCACTAAGACTGATCATGCAATAAAAGAATAATCATTGTATGGTGAGAGAAAAAAAATATTTTCCATTTAATACTGAAAGAAGTGTACATTCACTACATAAAAACACAAGAACTCACATTTACGAACAAAGAGATTATAGCCAAGCCATTGGGGTTGCGGGATGCCTCATTGACATTACTGTACAAATCCTGGTTATAATGAATAAGCTGTACCTGTAATAAGAGAGGGGTGTCTCACAAGGTCAGAAACTAAAAGGGAAAATAGAAAGTCAAGGCTCACAGATTCTAAGAAATCAGATGGAAAAGTAGGAAATAGAGAGTACAGACATGGACAAGCAGACTTTAATGACGCTGTAAAAAAATAAGAGAAACATAATAAAGAAGAGTGTGATTTAATGGTTTAACAGCTTACTATAAGAACAAGTTTCAAGATATGTTTATGATTTTATCTGCTTAAAGAAGTTTTCTTCTTTTGGAAAGTAATTCCCATAAAAGCTGTAACTCGGGTAAGACACATGTTCACACTACTGTTCAGGGTAATGTTGGGGTTTCCAAGATCCTATAATGAACAGAGCCTTAAAGGTGCTCTCTCGTACGCTAATTATCATATCCTCTGAGGTAAAAGCATGAATCATTTATCAGTGGGTTCTGGCTTCTACATTCAGAACAATGGAGATTTGGCTTTATGTAAGAGTATCAGTAGCAGCTGAACACCTTATTCTTGACTCTTGTATTGTGAAATTTAACAAGCCAAGAGGACTCGATATGGACATTCTTTAGCACAAATCAAACATGGTTTGTCAAGCGTTTGGACTGGCCTCTAAACTAATTAAAATTAGCATGTAAAATAAAATACTAAAAAATGTAATACTTTACCAGTTCTCTACTGTTTATGTTCCAATGTTGCCGTCTGCCAAAGTCATAAGTACAGAGCAAGTCTATGAACTTCCTGTACCAACCAATTGACAAAATTGGAAGTAAGGACACCAATGGAGAATCAATAAAGTGAATATTACTTATTTATTATTTTGCAGTATTCTGAGTGTTTTTATTTATTCATTTATTTATTTTCAAATCAATCAAAATTGTTTGTGGTGGTCATGTCTCAATATTGAGGAACACAGACAGGTCAGCATTCTTTCACTATTTTTATCTGTATACAGGATATGTTTGAAGAATATTGAATACTTAATATTGGATTATTATAGGATTTAAAGCTACAGCTTATTCTATGCTTGTTCTTAATAATAAAATGACAGTTAGTTATGAAACAAAAGAAAAAAACAGATCATGATCCTAGTAATTGAGCAAAATGTTTGTTACAGTGAAATAATGCATTTCATATTCATTCAGTATCTATCCAAGCTCATTTATATTTCACTGCACACTGCCTAATCTATTCCAATTATTGATTTACTTTACACATAAGTAATATTTCCATAACTAAGCAACAGTGACATAAAAATATAAAATCGCTTCATTGAGAGCTATACTTAGGCGAATCAATCAATCTGGCACTTGCTTCAGTATAAGTGTCTTATTCACTAATAAATTACGTCTCAGTTGGACTTGAATTGAAACATCATTTATGACGGTTATTTAAAGGCTGTAAGAGAATTGCAATAAACGTTCCTATTTAAAGACAAATAATGTAATTTTCTCATGTTTTAATGAACCCTGTGTACTAACGACATAATTTATCACTTGCAATTGTTTAGTTTGCTATTTACCATTACCTTAATGATAGTAACATTTTATGCAAAGGAAATGGAGGTTGGGGCTGCCTTATTGATATTTATGTAAGGTAATGCTATCTATTCATCTATCTATCCATCTATCTATTTGTTCAGATATTATATGCATTTTTGTATGTTTCAGTCAGACACAATTTTAATAACTGAAATGCTTTAAAATTTAAATTACTTTTGTGTCTCTCTCTCTAGTTACTAGTGTTGAGCATTCCGATACTGCAAATATCGGGTATCGGCCGATATTAGCTGTATCGGAATTCCGATTCCGAGTTCCGATATTTTCATCTTATCGGATACCGGAATCGGGATGTCACTGTCACTGTCAGTGTCCGTCGGTTGGGTCTGTCAGGAGTCAGCGGCACTTACCCGGCAGAAGATCTCCGGCGGTCACGTCCTGCACTGCTTCATGGCCGCAATCTTCTTTCCCCGGCGGTCACATGCAGTTTCTCGCGATAACTGCAGTGACTGCTGGGTAATCCCGGCCGTAAAGCAGTCAGTCCGATGACGTCACCGCCGGGGAAGCAGGTAATCAGCTGTGCTGCGCCGGGATGTCAGGCTCTGCCTGTCATTGCGATGTAGCAGAGTTGGATCGTCGTGGGACTGTCGTTATGGACTGCGTCGGACAGGTGGTATACTGTTGGTTTGTTTTTTTTCTTTTTTTACAGGAGATCGATGGCGTCGCAGGAATGAGAGAGTAATAAAATTAATGAAAACTGTGTTGTCTCTTTTATTTCATTAAAATACTTTTTTCTTGCTTTGTCTTTTTTTTATACATTTAATAACTTTGGGATTAATAATGGATCGGTGTCTTATTGACACCTCTCCATTATTAACCGGGCTTATTGTCACCGTGCAATCAACGGTGACAATAACCCCTTATTACCCCGCTTGCCACCGCTACAGGGCAAGTGGGAAGAGCGGGTAAAGTGCCACAATTGGCACATCTTTTGATGCGCCAAATGTGGGGCTGCTGTAGCCTGGTATTATCAGGCTGTTGAGGGCCAAAATCCATGGGCCTTGACAGTCTTTTAATACCAGGCCGCAGCAGTCTGCATTTTACTTGGCTGGTTAACAAAAATAGGGGGGATCCCCACGCCGTTTTTTTTTTCGAGGGGATCCCCTTTTTTTGTTAACCAGCCAAGCTAAGCAGACTGCTGTGGCCTGGTATTATCAGGCTTGCAAGGTCCATGGATATTGGATCCTTACCAGCCTGAAAAACCAGGCCTCAGCGGTCTGCTTCATCTGGCTGGTTAACAAAAATAGGGGGGACCCCACGCCAATTTTTTTCGAGGGGATCCCCTATTTTTGTTAATCAGCCAAGATATGCAGACTGCTGTGGCCTGGTATTATCAGGCTGGCAAGGTCCATGGATCTTGGCTCCTTAACAGCCTGAAAATCCAGGCCTCAGCGGTCTGCTTCATCTGGCTGGTTAACAAAAATAGGGGGGACCCCACGCCAATTTTTTTCGAGGGGATCCCCTATTTTTGTTAATCAGCCAAGATATGCAGACTGCTGTGGCCTGGTATTATCAGGCTGGCAAGGTCCATGGATCTTGGCTCCTTAACAGCCTGAAAAATCTGCTTCATCTGGCTGGTTAACAAAAATAGGGGGGACCCCACGCCAATTTTTTTCGAGGGGATCCCCTATTTTTGTTAATCAGCCAAGATATGCAGACTGCTGTGGCCTAGTATTATCAGGCTGGCAAGGTCCATGGATCTTGGCTCCTTAACAGCCTGAAAATCCAGGCCTCAGCGGTCTGCTTCATCTGGCTGGTTAACAAAAATAGGTGGGACCCCACGCCATTTTTTTTTCGAAGGGAACCCCTATTTTTGTTAATCAGTTCCCTCTGACGTCACTGATTGTGTCCCTGGCTGACCTGAAGTGAAAGTGGAAAGCAATCAATTAAGCTTTCCACTTAAGGGCCCGTCTCACATAGCGATATCGCTAACCGAGATCGCTGCTGAGTCACTAGTTTTGTGACGCAGCAGCGAGCTCACCAGCGATATCGCTGTGTGTGACATTCAGCGACGATCAGCCCCCCTGCCGGGTATCGCTGATCGTCGCTGAAATGTCAGGACCTTTTTTTGATCGCTGGTTTCCCGCTGACAGGCACACATCGCTGCGTGTGACAGGCGGGAGACCAGCGATCCGCTGGTAACCAAGGTACACAGCGGTTTCCAGGCGCGGGGCTGTGCCTAGAAACCCGCTGTGTACCTTGGATACCAGCGCCCTGATGCAGGGAGCTGGTATCCAAGGTACACAGCGGGTTTCCAAGCGCTGCGCGGTGCCTGGAAACCCGCTGTGTACCTTGGTTACCAGCGGATCGCTGGTCTCCCGCCTGTCACACGCAGCGATGCGTGCCTGTTAGAGGGAAACCAGCGATCAAAAAAAGGTCCTGACATTTCTGCGACGATCAGCGATACCCGCAGGGGGGCTGATCGTCGCTGAATGTCACACACAGCGATATCGCTGGTGAGCTCGCTGCTGCGTCACAAAACTAGTGACTCAGCAGCGATCTCGGTAGCGATATCGCTATGTGAGACGGGCCCTTAAGCGATGTTACCCGCAGTGTCGCTGTCCCAGATCGCTGCCTGAGCTGCCTGTTTGGCAGCTCAGCAGCGATCATGTAGCGATACACCAGCGATCCTGACAAGTGCATATCGTTGTCGGGATCGCTGGTGTATCGTTATGTGACACCCAGCCTTTACTCTCCTGTCAGGCAGGAGAGGAACTCATTCATTTGGGGTTTACTGTGAGGCTGCAGCATTAGCTGCGGTCCCTGCAGTAAACATTAACCCTTTCTGAAGGATTACACCGTGGGACCTGACTGTGCATGGGATAGGTAAGAATAATTTTGCTTTTTTATTTTATTTTTATTACAGGAAATGGTTTTTGCAGTAAAATAAAAGATGGTCAAAAACATGTGTCTTTATTTCATTAAAATGATTTTTAATTAAAGTGTGTGTGTTTTATTTTTATTTCATGCAATAGGATTAATAATTGATAGTTGTCTAATTGACAGCTCTCAATTATTAACCTGGCTTAAGGTCACCTTTCAATAGCAAGGTGGCTTTAACCCCATATTAACCCATTCGCCACCGCTACAGGGCAATGGGAATAGACGGGCAAAGTGCCAGAAAGGGCGAATCTAATTATAGATTTGTCTTTCCTGGGGTGTCTGGGGGCAGATGTTAGTAGCCGGGGGGGCAAAAATAATGGTCCCTCTCTGGGCTATTATTATCTGCCCCCACTCACTGGCTTTGTCTGTCTGGTTGCGAAAATAGGGCGGGAGCCCACGCATTTTTTTTCAGCAATTTTACACCTCATATATATATATACATGTCATTGAATTTGTGACACATATATATTTATATTTGTAGTTCATACACTTCTACATAGTATAATAGCCGCTAATTCAATTGCCGGCTTTTATGAAAATGCAGAACCCGACATGAAATGACACTTGGTGTACATAGGGTTAACCATGTCTTTTCATGTCCTTTGCTATCTAATTTGCACAAACAATTAAATCAGACTATGTGTGCAAAATTTCACACCTGTAGGGGTTAATTAAAGGTGTAAATTCGTAGCAAAAAAGTCCGTTTTTTTACAACGAATTTACACCTTTAATTAACCCCTACAGGTGTGAAATTTTGCACACATAGTCTGATTTAATTGTTTGTGCAAATCAGATAGCAAACGACATGAAAAGACATGGTTAACCCTATGTACACCAAGTGTCATTTCATGTCGGGTGCTTCTGTCTTTTCACTGAAGCCGGCTTTACCCGGCAATTGAATCAAAGGATATTTTACTATGTAGAAGTGTATAAACTATACATATATGTATATATATATGTCACAATGACATGTATATATATATATATGTATTCTATGTGTGTATATTTAGTGTTTACAAGGAAAGAATGGGGTTTTTTTAGTTGCGATATTTTGTTCCCATAGACTTACATGGGACTTCCGGTATCGGTATCAGGTATCGCCGATATTTTAGTGATATCGGCGATACCATTCCGATTCCGATACTTTAGGATATCGGAAAGTATCGCTCAACTCTACTAGTTACAGAACAAAATGTTTTCACAGAATATTCTCATTATTTCTGCCATTAGAGTCACCTCTCCAGCCGCAGCCTCCTTGTTCATGAGATGTTCTGACCCAATGCCATTCTCACTGCCAAAATGCAACATGATCTCATCAAGTCGATGATTATATAACAGGGGTCCCCCGAAATGTTAACTTGAAGCTGCTTGTCCAGACGGAAGGATACATGTCGTCCTGTATTGTGCATTGTTCCACTGATCTGGAATACAATGGGTAGATGCAAATAGTAAATAAGTTTTGACCTAACTAAAGCTTCATAACAAAGTTTGTAAAAAAATATCAAAAGTTCTTCTACCCTCAAAAAAGTACACACAGGCAGACCAATGTATAACCTTCTATTTGACACCAACATCTTTTGAGAGGTACTGATGCATTTAATTGCTTCTATTATGTAGAATGTGTGTTTTCCCAAAAACGTAATTACTACTGGCCACCACATTCTACACTTGCCTTAAATGCTGTCCTTTTGGTCTTAGCATTATAAAAAGTCATATAGGAGGATTCAAATACTAGATCCTCCTCTATGGCAAAACAAAGCAACATAGCAAAGCGACCATTTTGATCTTTGTATAAGGCTCCTTCTCTTCAATAAAGTCACTGATAAAATGTGTGAATGAAACTCTTCCAGGTGCACACTGTGGCAAGAAATAAATATTTTTTTTTTCTTGAGTCGATAATGACTAAATATGTAGGGGGTAAAGCTGAGGTGACAGTTTTGGCTGTAAATGTAGTGGTGGAATCACTTTGTCATGATCCGAGGAGAGCCTGGAGGGATGTAACTATTTGAATACCTGACTCTCCGCTAGAGCCCCTGTTGGTAGAGTTAGACTGCGATCCAGATGGACACCAAGTGCAACACTAAGACAGACCACAGATGTACAACAGTTGACCCCAAGGCACAGGAAGCTGGAACGGCCTACAAGGGAAGGTGCTGGCGGGCATGGCTGATATACACAGGCAAGTATTGGTGGGAAAGGCTGAATTACAAGAACACAAGGCAAGTACAGACTGAATGGTACAGGACAGGTAGACTGCCTGGTAGGTAGAGGGGACCTGAGAACTAGCTAATGTGCAGACCACTGATATTACACGTTGATCAGACGCCGCACATCAGGTGGAGGTGCCTTAAATAATAAGTATCAACCATAGTGATGGGCGAGCACTAAAATGCTCGGGTGCTCGTTGTTCGGGTCGACCAAATTGGAATACTCGGGTACTCGGACAGAACAATAAGCCCAATGTAAATCTATGGGAGACCTGAGTATTTTTGATGCGATCCCCCCGGGGTCCTTTAAAAGGCTAAAAAACGTCTGAAAATGATGGAAACACTGCTCAAATGACACGGAGACATCATGGGAATCGCCCCTGGAAGCATTCCTGACTCCTAGTTCACAACTATAAACAATGTTGTCAGAATTTCATGCCATTTTTCCCGATGCACCCAAAAACATACCAAAACGAAACCAAAACCGATTTTGCTTGGAAATATATTAAGTCACATCCTTTCCAGGTTAATGACTTGTTTATAAGGCAAAATAACCCCAGACAAAAATGTTCCTCCTCCACTTGGGATATGTTCAGATGCAGCGTTATTGAAGCGTTTTTCTACTTTAATATTGATTTCAAATGTAAAAAATGCATTCACTGGGAAATGTTATTGTAACATTTAACAACCCTAGCTGGCCATGTGGTGTGTGACACATAAGCAGACACATCTTGTTTCATTTATGAAGGAGGGCCTCTTAAAGTCACAGAGCCTATTTTTACAGGGGTATCAGGTAGCATTAATCTGATTAAAGGGACATTATTAAACAGTGGGTCTCCTAAACTGTAATAGCCTATGCAGTGAATGGATGGGCTGTCAAGAATAACGACGCACTCCAATACCCCTTTCACAAGATATCCAGGATGGCTTCAATAAAAAATGTTTAATTGAATGCAAGGCCTGCCTTGCTACCAAGTCATATGCACTCCAAAAAGCCTTTGAACCACATACTGGATGAGCCCAGGAAAATCCACTTCAAATTATTCATGTTGTCCTCCCATTCTGTTTTTTTTGTCAGTGACTGCAAGGCTTGCCCAGCTACCAAGTCATATGCCCCCAATAAACCTTTGAACCCACATACTGGATGGGCACAGGAAAATCCACTTCACATTATTCATGTTGTCCTCCCATTGTTTTTTTTTTGTCAGTGACTGCAAGTCTTGCCCTGCTACCAAGTCATATGCACCCCAATAAGCCTTTGAACCCATAAACTGGTTGGTCCCAGGAAAATTCACTTCAGAATATTCATGTTTTACTCCGATTCTGTTTTTTTTGTCAGTAACTGTAAGTTCTGCCCCACTACCAAGTCATATGCACCCCAAAAAGCCTTTGAACCCACATACTGGATGGGACCAGGAAAATCCACTTCATATTAATCATATTGTTCTCCCATTCTGTTTTTTTTTCCAATGACTGCAAGTCCTGCCCAGCTACCAAGTCATATGCACCGTAATAAGCCTTTGAACCCAGGTACTGGAATGGCACAGAAAAATCCACCTAACATTACTCATGTTGTCCTCCCATTCTGTTTTTTTTGTCAGTGACTGCAAGGCATGCCGTGCTACCAAGTCATATGCAGCCCAATAAACCTTTGAACCCACGTACTGGATGGGCCCAGGAAAATACAGTTCACATTATTCCTGTCCTCCTATTCTGTTTTTTTTGTCAGTGAATGCAAGTCCTGCCCTGCTACCAAGTCATATGCACCGCAATAAGCCTTTGAACCCACATACTGGATGGGCCCAGGAAAATCCACTTCACATTATTCATGCTGTCCTCCCATTCTTTTTTTGACTGTGACTGCAAGGCTGCCCCACTACCAAGTCATATGCACCCCAATAAGCCTTTGAACCTACATACTGGATGGGCCCAGGAAAATCCACTTCACATTATTCATGTCCTTCCTTTCTGTTTATTTTCAGTGACTGCAGGTCATGCCCTGCTACCAAGTCATATGCAACCCAATAAGCCTTTGAAGCCACATACTGGTTGGGCCCAGGAAAATCCACTTCACAATATTCATGTTTTCCTCCGATTCTGTTTTTTTGTCAGTAACTGTAAGTCCTACCCCACTACCAAGTCATATGCACTCCAAAAAGCCATTGAACCCACATACTGGATGGGACCAGGAAAATCCACTTCACATTATTCATGTTGTCCTCCCATTCTGTTTTTTTTTCCAATGACTGCAAGTCCTGCCCAGCTACCAAGTCATATGCACCGTAATAAGCCTTTGAACCCAGGTACTGGAATGGCACAGAAAAATCCACCTAACATTACTCATGTTGTCCTCCCATTCTGTTTTTTTGTCAGTGACTGCAAGGCATGCCGTGCTACCAAGTCATATGCACCCCAATAAGCCTTTGAACCTACATACTGGATGGGCCCAGGAAAATCCACTTCACATTATTCATGTCCTTCCTTTCTGTTTATTTTCAGTGACTGCAGGTCATGCCCTGCTACCAAGTCATATGCAAACCAATAAGCCTTTGAACCCACATACTGGTTGGGCCCAGGAAAATCCACTTCACATTATTCATGTTATGCTCCCATCCTTTTTTTTGTCAGTGACTGCAAGGCCTGCCCTGCTACCAAGTCACATGCACCCCAATAAGCCTTTGAACCCACATACTGGATGCTCCGATACGGAAGAGAAATATAGGTATAGTACAATGACAAATACTTCACTTCTTACATTACATGAGTGATATCTATTTTAAATTCTACAATAGCTCAAAAACCGGACAGTATATTCCTCCATACAGTATTAAGGCCACCACATAGTGTGCCATGCATAATAATGAGCCCCATATATTGCTCCATAAATAATTTGTCCCATATAATGTTCCATACAGTATATGATGAGCTCCACATAATGCTCCAGTATATGATGGTCCCCATATAATGTGCCATACAGTATAGGACGGTCCCCATAGAGTATAATGAGCCTCACATATTGTTCCATACAGTATAATGAGTCGCATATAAAGCTCCATACAGTATATGATGGGCGCCACATATTGCTCCATACAGAATGGGCTCCATATAATGCTCCACACAGTATAGGCCCCATATGTGCTCCATATGATGCTCCATACCCTATATGATGCCCCATAAATAATGAACCCCATATGATGCTCCAGTATATGATGGGCCCCATGGATGATGCTCCAGTGTATGATGGGCCTATATAATGCTCCATATATAATGGGCCCCATTTATAATGCTCCTGTGTATAATGGGCCCAGTATATGATGCTCCAGTGTATGATGGGCCCAATTTATGATGCTCCAGTATATGATGTGCCCCATGGATGATGCTCCAGTGTATGATGGGCCTATATAATGATCCATATATAATGGGCCCCATTTATACTGCTCCAGTGTATAATGGGCCCCGTATATGATGCTCCAGTGTATGATGTGCCCATTTATAATGCTCCAGTGTATGATGGGCCTCATAGATGATGCTCCAGTGTATGATGGGCCTACAGTCATGGCCAAAAGTTTTGAGAATGACACAAATATTATATTTTCACATAATCTGCTGCCCTCTGGTTTTTATGTGTGTTTGACAGATGTTTTTATCACAGACAGAAATATAATAATTGCAAACATATGAATAACAAAAGTTTATATTGACAGTTAGAATGAGTTAATGCAGAAAGTCAATATTTGCAGTGTTGACCCTTTTTATTCAGGACCTCTGCAATTCTCCTTGGCATGCTCTCAATCAACTTCTGGACCAAATCCTGACTGATAACAGTCCATTCTTGCACAATCAATGCTTTCATTTTGTCAGAATTTTTAGGTTTTTGTTTGTCCACCTGTCTCTTGATGATTGAACACAAGTTCTCAATGGGATTAAGATCTGGGGAGTTTCCAGGCCATGGACCCAAAATCTCTATGTTTTGTTCCCTGAGCCATTTAGTTATCACCTTTGCTTTATGGCAAGGTGCTCCATCATGCTGGAAAAGGCATTGTTGATCGCCAAACTGCTCTTGGAGGGTTGAGAGAAGTTGCTCTTGGAGGACATTCTGGTACCATTCTTTATTCATGGCTGTGTTTTTAAGCAAGACTGTGAGAGAGCCGATTCCCTTGGCTGAGAAGCAACCCCACACATGAATGGTTTCAGGATGCTTAACAGTTGGCATGAGACAAGACTGGTGGTAGCGCTCACCTTGTCTTCTCCGAATGAGGCGTTTTCCTGATGTTCCAAACAATCGAAAAGGGGATTCATTAGAGAAAATAACTTTACCCCAGTCCTCAGCAGTCCACTGCCTGTACCTTTTGCAGAATATCAGTCTATCCATGATGTTTTTTCTGGAGAGAAGTGGCTTCTTTGCTGCCCTCCTTGAGACCAGGCCTTGCTCCAAGAGTCTCCGCCTCATAGTGCGTGCAGATGCACTCACACCTGCCTGCTGCCATTCCTGAGCAAGCTCTGCACTGTTGGTGGCCCAATCCCACAGCTGAAACACTTTTAAGAGACGGTCCTGGCGCTTGCTGGTCTTTCTTGGGCGCCCTGAAGCCTTTTTGGCAACAATAGAACCTCTCTCCTTGAAGTTCTTGATGATGCGATAGATTGTTGACTGAGGTGCAATCTTTCTAGCTGCGATACTCTTCCCTGTTAGGCCATTTTTGTGCATTGTAATGATGACTGCACGTGTTTTCTTTAGAGATAACCATGGTTAACAGAAGAGAAACAATGATGCCAAGCACCAGCCTCCTTTTAAAGTGTCCAGTGATGTCATTCTTACTTAATCATGACAGATTGATCTCCAGCCATGTCCTCATCAACACCCACACCTGTGTTAATGGAGCAATCACTGAAAAGAGGTTAGCTGGTCCTTTTAAGGCAGGGCTGCAATGATGTTGAAATGTGTTTTGGGGATAAAGTTCATTTTCTAGCCAAATATTGACTTTGCAAGTAATTGCTGTTAAGCTGATCACTCTTTATAACATTCTGGAGTACATGCAAATTGCCATTAGAAAAAGTGAAGCAGTAGACTTTGTAAAAATTAATATTTGTGTCATTCTCAAAACTTTTGGCCATGACTGTATATAATGCTCTATATATAATGGGCCCGATAGGATGCTCCAGTATATGATGGGCTCCGTATATGAGGCTCCAGTGTATGATGTGCCCATTTATAATACTCCAGTGTATTATGGGCCCCGTATATGATGCTCCAGTGTATGATGGGCCCCATTTATACTGCTCCAGTGTATGATGGGCCCTATGGATGATGTTCCAGTGTATGATGGGTCTATATAATGCTCCATATATAATGGGCCCCAGAGGATGCTCCAGTATATATGGGCCCCATGAATGATGCTCCAGTGTATGATGGGCCTATGTAATGCTCTATATATAATGGGCCCCATTTATAATGCTCCAGTGTATAATGGGCCCCGTATATGATGCTCCAGTGTATGATGGGCCCCATTTATAATGCTCCAGTGTATGATGGGCCCCATGGATGATGCTCCAGTGTATGATGGGCCTATGTAATGCTCCATATATAATGCGCCCCGTTTATAATGCTACAGTGTATAATGGGCCCTGTATATGATGCTCCAGTGTATGATGGGCCCCATTTTTAATGCTCCAGTATATGATGGGCCCCATGTATGATGCTCCAGTGTATGATGGGCCTATATAATGCTCCAACTATAATGGGCCCCATATATAATGCTCCAGTGTATAATGGGCCCCATATATGATGCTCCAGTGTATGATGGGCCCATTTATAATGCTCCAGTGTATGATGGGCCCCATTATGATGCGCTAGTATATGATAGGCCCCATAGATGATGCTCCAGTGTATGATGGGCCTATATAATGCTCCATATATAATGGGCCCCATTTATAATGCTCCAGTGTATAATGGGCCCCGTATATGATGCTCCAGAGTATGATGGGCCCCATTTATAATTCTACAGTATATGATGGGCTCCATGGATGATGCTCCAGTTTATGTTGGGCCCCATATATACTGCTCCAGTTTATAATGCTCCCCATATATTGCTCCAAACATTAAAAAAAAAATGAAATACCTCTCCTCGCTGGGCACTGCTCTACTCTGGACTCCTCAGCGTCGCCATCTTCCAGCTCTCTGCACTTGGACTGTTCAGCCAGAGGGCATACAGACGTGACGTCATCACGTTCTCTGACCTGAATGTCACTGTCAGGAAACACGGAAGACGTCACAGCGGTGGAGCAGGGAGAGTTAAGTAGGAGGACAAAGCGAGCCATTTTGCTGACAACCTTTGTGTCATCAGGGGAAGGTGGTACAAAATCCTTTGAAACACAGGCATGGTTCATTTTAATGAAGGTGAGATCACCAACATTTTGGGTCGAAAGCCGTGTCCTTCTTTCTGTCAGGATTGATCCAGCAGCATTGAAGACTCTTTCTAATAGCACACTACCAGCAGGGCAAGCGAGCTCCTGTAAGGCATGTTGTGCCAATTCAGGCAAGGTGTGCAGTTTACAGGCCCAGTAGTCAAAGGGGAATGAACTGTGAGGGAGAACATATATAGAGGAGGAGAGGTAATTTTGAACCATAGTTGACAACTGCTGTCTCCTGTCTGTTGCAATCGTTTCGGTATTACCAGTCGTGTGAGAGGTACTCAAGAAATCAAATAAAAACAAATAGACCCCTGCGCTTCCACAAATTTGTTTTTTGTTTTTATTTTATTTTTCTTTTTTTAGTCAGTACATGCACAGAAACTGACAGTTCCCCAGCAGCCTCCATCAAGCATATATTCAGGTCGATCCACAGGGTACTAACCAACTATTACACTGTGGAATATTATATACACATACTTTACAGTTATATATGCACCATTTTGTTTGCTCAAATTTTATTTGCGCCAGTGTATTATTTGTATCTACTCAAGAAATCAGTCCACAACATGGTCATGAAACCCCTGTCTCCAACGCCACTTCAGCTGTGTGCACCACGAACACCTCTTCCATGTTGCCCAGTACGGCTCGTGGTAAACCTGCACCGCTGCTGTGTGCTGGGAATGCCTTTAACAAACCGTTTACCAGAGTTGCTTGCTTGTTCGCCAATATTAGCTCTAGGTTCTCCTGTGGCATGATGCTCTGTAATTTGCCTTTATAGCATGGATCGAGGATGTTGGCCAACCAGTAGTCGTCATCCTACATAATTTTGGCAATGCGGGGTCCCATTTTAGGATCCGTAAGACATAATCACACATGTGGGCCAATGTTCCAAGTGTCAATAATGCACTGACAGTGGTGTGTGGAGGAGCACTTTCTGCCAAATCCACATCCCTCCATTCACGCGCAAACCCTGTACCTGACCTTGGCAAGCCAACATTTTCTCTTGCCCCTGAGAAGCATCCTCCTCCCCAAAATAATCATCCCCCTCATCCTCCTCCTCTTCTTCCTCCACCTCGTCCAGGACAGTTCCCTGAGCAGACAATGGCTAACTGTCATCAAGGCTTCCCTCCTCCTCCTCCTCTTCCTTCTCCGCTGCAGACGCCTGATCCATAATGTGCGTCAAAGTTTGCATGAGCAGATGCATAAGTGGGATGTTCATGCTTATGATGGCGTCGTCTGGGCTTACCAGTCGTGTGTATTTCTCAAAACACTGAAGGACTTTATAGAGGTCTTTCAGCTTTGACCACTGCACACCCGACAACTCCAAGTCTGCCCTAAAACTGCCTGCCCGTGTATCCTCCCACAAATGCATTACAACCTGCCTCTGTTCGCACAGCCTCGCAACCATGTGCATGGTGCAGTTCCACTTTGTTGCAACGTCTATGACTAGGCGGTGCTTGGGGAGGTGAAGCGATCGCTGCAGCCTATGCATATGAATGGAGTCTACGGGCGTGCGACGGATGTGCGAGCACAGTCTTCGCACCTTATGGAGCAGGGCTGTTAACTCTGGATAATTATTTAGGAAGCACTGCACCACCAGGTTCAAGGTGTGAGCCAGGCAAGGTATGTGTCTGAGTTTTGCCAGGACTATGGCCACCACAAAATTACGACCGTTATCACTGACTACCTTGCCTGGCTCAAGATGTAGACTGCCCAGCCATGACTCAGATTCTCGTTGCAAGTAGTAGGCCAGTACCTCTTTGGTGTGTCTGTTGTTGCCCAAAGACATCATCTTTAAAACAGCCTGCTGACGCTTACCACTAGCTGTTCGATAATGGGATACCTCGTGTGCAACACTGGCAGCTGCGGATGCAGTGGTCGTGCGACTGCGCTCTGTCGACGAGCTTTCGCTTCTGGAGGAGGAGGAGGGTCGAATGCCTACAGCCAACTGTTGCCTATACCGTGGGCTAGGCAGCACTGTCCCACCACCGCTGTCCCCTGTGGACCCTGCATCCACCACATTAACCCAGTGCACAGTGATGGACACGTAACGGCCATGGTCATGCTTACTGGTCAATGCATCTGTTGTGAGGTGCACCTTTCCACTCACTGATTGTTTGAATACATGGACAATGTGTTTTTTCTCATGCAGGTGGAGGGCAGGGATGGCTTTTCTAGGAAAGAAGTGCCGACTGGGTAGGTCATAGCATGGGACAGCGTAGGCCATGAGCTCTCTGAACCCTGCCCTCTCAACCAAACGGAATGGCATAATCTCTAATAAGATCAGTTTGGCAATGTAGGCGTTCAAAGCCAGTGTACACGGATGAGAGGATGAGTAATTTCTTGTACTACTCAGAGTGTCTGCTAGGGTGAGCTGGACTTGAGAGCTGCATATGGGGGAACTAGCGGTGGACATGACGGACTGAGAGGGGGTTGGTGATGGTGATGGTGGTGGTGATGGCCTAGGTTCAGTCTTTCGTTGCAAAAACATTGTGATTTGTTTACTGCTTTGGCCTTGCGATGACACCTCAAAATTTCTTGCTGGTGGTGTGCTAACTGGTGGGCTTACAGTCGGGGAAGCGATGTAGCCAGGGGCAGATTATAATAGGGTCAATCTGGGCTACCGCCTAGGGCCCAGTGGTGTGGGGGGTCCACCACAGGGCCGCCATCAGGGCATTACTGCCCTGACGGTGGCGCGCTGTGGCAGTTTAACGCTATTGACGTGCGGGCGCCTGTACATCAATAGTTACCAGCCTCCAGCCAATCGGAGGCTGGCAGCTGACGTCGGCCGCAGTGCATACGTCGCCGGCATCTCACGTCATTGTCAGTCGCCGGCGAGTGTGCGCTTGTGGAGGGAGCTTCGGCGCTGGAGCACGGAAAGGTAAGAAGAGAATGTGTGTTTTTTTTTTTTTTTATTGAGTGGCAGGCAGGGGGACAGACTCACTGGACACATGGGGAAGAATGCTGCCTGCCATGATGGGGACATAATGCTGGACATGATGGGAACAGAATGCTGGACATGATGGGGGCAGAATGCTGTACATGGAGGGGGCAGAATGCTGGACATGATGGGGCAGAATGCTGGACATGATGGGGGCAGAATGCTGGTCATGATGGGGGCAGAATGCTGGACATGATGGGGGCAGAATGCTGGACATGATGGGGGCAGAATGCTGGACATGATGGGGGCAGAATGCAGGCCATGATGGGGACATAATGCTGACATGATGGGGGCAGAATGCTGGACATGATGGGGACATAATGCTGGACATGATGGGGGCAGATTGCTGGCCATGATGGGG
>JARQOD010000003.1:310511004-310564949 GCA_033576555.1 Oophaga sylvatica
CAGCAGGCATCGACATCGCAGCTGCGGTTATCTGGCAGGCCCATAGCAGTCCATAAACGTGTTAAAAAAAGCAAAAAGAGTTGCAGGACAGCTTGGCCAGATGGTCAAATTAGCACAGCGTGCAAGCTCTGAAAAGTTTTCCCATAGTAGGAAGAGTGCAGTGTGGCACTTTTTTGACCAAAATCCTATTGATGAGGCAAAGGTTATCTGTAAGAAGTGCCGAAGGACCTTTTGCCGAGGGAAAAATATCTGAAAATTTAATGCCAGTTGCATGCTTAGACATTTAAACACCATGCACTTGCAAGCGTGGATAGACTACAAAACCTCACTGGCTTTAAACGCCTACATTGCCAAACTGATCTCATTAGAGATGATGCCCTTCCATTTGGTTGAAACGCAGCGTTCCGAGAGCTCATGGCCTACGCTGTCCCACACTATGACATACCCTGTCAGCACTTCTTTTCTAGAAAAGCAATCTCTGCCCTCCACCTGCATGTGGAAGACTGCATTGTCCATGCACTCAAACAATCAGTGAGTGGAAAGGTGCACCTCACAACAGATGCATGGGCCAGTAGGCATGGCCAGGGTCATTACTTGTCCATCACTGTGCACTGGGTTAATGTGGTGGATGCAGGGTCCACAGGGGACAGCGGCGGTGGGACAGTGCTGCCTAGCCAATGGTATAGGCAACAGTTGGCTGTAGGCGTTCGACCCTCCTCCTCCTCCAGATGCAAAAGCTCGTCGACAGAGTGCAGTCGCACGAGCACTCCATCCGCAGCTGCCAGTGTTGCACACGAGGTATCCCATTATCGAACAGCTAGTGGTAAGCGTCAGCAGGCTGTTTTAAAGATGATGTCTTTGGGCAACAACAGACACACCGCGGAGGTACTGGCCGACTACTTGCAGCGAGAAACTGAGTCATGGCTGGGCAGTCTACATCTTGAGCCAGGCAAGGTAGTCAGTGATAACGGCCGTAATTTTGTGGTGGCCATAGCCCTGGCAAAACTCAGACACATACCTAGCCTGGCTCACACCTTGAACCTGGTGGTGCAGTGCTTCCTAAATAATTATCCGGAGTTACCAGCCCTGCTCTATAAGGTACGAAGACTGTGCTCGCACATCCGTCGCTCGCCCATAGACTCCAGTCATATGCAGAGGCTGCAGCGATCGCTCCACTTACCCAAGCACCGCCTAATCATAGACGTTGCAACAAGGTAGAACTCCACCATGCACCTGGTTGAGAGGCTGTGCGAAGAGACGCAGGCTGTAATGCATTTGTATGAGGATCCACGGGCAGGCAGTTTGAGGGCGGACATGGAGTTGTCGGGTGTGCAGTGGTCAAAGCTGAAAGACCTCTATAAAATCCTTCAGTGTTTAGAGGAATGCATACGGCTGGTAAGCACAGACGACGCCATCATAAGCATGAGCATCCCACTTATGCGTCTGCCCATGCAAACTTTGACGCACATTAAGTATTAGGCGTCTGCAGCGGAGGAGGAGAAGGAGGGAAGCCTTCATGACAGTAAGGCGTTGTCTGCTCAGAGAACTCTTCTGGACGAGGTGGAGGAAGAAGAGGATGAGGGGGATGATTATTTTGGGGAGGATGATGCTTCTCAGGGGACAAGAGAAAATGTTGGCTTGCCAAGGTCAGGTACAGGGTTTGTGCATGAATGGAAGGATGTGGATTTGGCAGAAAGTGCTCCTCCACCCACCACTGGCAGTGCATCATTGACACCTGGAACATTGGCCCACATGTGTGATTATGTCTTGTGGATCCTAAAAAGGGACCCCTGCATTGCCAAAATAATGAAGGATGACGACAACTGGTTGGCCAGCATCCTCGATCCACGCTACAAAGGCAAATTACAGAAGATCATGACACAGGAGAACCTAGAGCTAATATTGGTGAACAAACAAGCAACTCTGGTAAACCGTTTGGTTGGAGCAATATATGGGGAGCATTATACATTGGAGAATTATATATGGGGCCCATCATACACTTGAGCATCATAGATAGGGCCCATTTTACACTGTAGCATCATCAATGGGGCACATCATATACTGGAGCATCATATGGGGCCCATTATATATGGCGCATCATATGGGGCACATTAGATATGGAGCATCACATGGAGACCATTATATAAGGAGCATTATATATGGGGACTATTATATTTGGAGCATTTGGGGTTCATCATATAGTGGAGCATCATATATGGGGCCCATCATATGAGGTATCATAGAGCATCATATGGGGTTCATTATTTATGGGGCATCATATAGGGCCCTTTATATATGGAGCATCATATGGAGCACATATAGGGCCTATTCTGTATGGAGCATTATATGGAGCCCATTCTGTATTGAGCAATATATGGGGCTCATTATTCTGTATAGAGCAATATATGGGGCTCATTATTCTGTTTGGCGCACTATGTGGTGTCCACAATACTGTATGGAGGACTATACTGTCCGTTTTTTGAGCTATTGTAGAATTTACAATAGATATCACTCATGTAATGTAAGAAGTGAAGTATTTGTCATTGCACTATACCTATATTTCTCTGAGCATCATTAATTGTGGTATGTGTTAAAGGGGCCCACTGAGACTCTTTGGCCAGGGGCCCACGAAGACCTGGAGCCAGCACTAACCCCCCCCACAACTTTAGCCAAATAACCCCCAGTTTTCAATGCGTTACTATTATTATAAAGTTAATTAAGGTTGCCAAGCTTAAGTAATAAGAATTGATGTCGTTGGCAATGAATTGGGCACTGTAGGTGTGTTTACTGTCCTCCACTCCCTGCCGACTTTTATTCCCCATTGACTTGCATTGGGGTTGGATTTTCGACTCCTACCCGACCATTTCCGTTAGTCGGCCGACTTTGTTCGACTCGACTTTTGAGAAAGTCGGGTTTCACGAAACCCGACTCGACCTTAAAAAAGGCAAAGTCGCTCATCTCTAATAGCGATTAAATCATTTCACAATCCTGTTACATAAATATATTGCCGTATATTGACTGAATAAGGGTAGTCTCACAATACTTTGAAGGGATGTGTTCTGCCATACATTTTCTATCTTTTATTTAAAATGAATAGAAAATAGCAAAATGCAGAAGGAAAGCATTTCCCTTAAACACTTTGTTGCAATCTATTCTTATATTTTACTAAAGCAGAAGTGTTCGTGATGAGTCACTTAACTGTATTAAAAATAGGCTTACATTGCCATAAAGTGATTGCATAGAACTAGCACCCTCTTTAAGCACTTTAAGTCTTGGGTATCAAAGGGGTTAATACTGCCTAACTTGGTGGACTAAGATATTGTGTTCTTATAGCTAAAGGGGTTAAACCAACAAATGCCTTTTTGTGTCATTTCTTTAAAAAATTGTATTAAAAAAATAATTTGTAAAATGTGAAAAATCTAAGTCTGGAATTTTGGAATGAATCCTGGCTTCAACAGGATTACTCTTACAATTTGGGATTCAAACATTAAGACACATGGGGGTAATGGGGAATAGATCCAGCGTGAGTTGAAAAAGGTTAAAATTACTATTTATTGGTAACTTTAAAATGGAAAAACATTTTCCAGGAAAAATCAAAGCAGATACAGCTCCATAAGGATAGGTGACGCAGATCAATGCGTTTCGACGTGAGTATTTGTCAAGATAACGTCAAAATTGCGTCGAAACGCGTTGATCTGCGTCACCTATCCTTATGGAGCTGTATCTGCTTTGGTTTTTCCTGGAAAATGTTTTTCCATTTTAAAGTTACTAATAAATAGTAATTTTAACCTTTTTCAACTCACGCTGGATCTATTCCCCTTTTTCTTGTGCTGTCTGGTTGCTCTGCCTGGATCCGTGCTGGGAGTTGGATTGGTATCCACATTCTGGAGTGGAGTAAGCTGATTGCTCTCTTTTTTCTTTGCACATATGGGGGTAATGTATCCTGTTCCCCACGCCTCCCGAATCCTAATCAGCCCAGTTTTTCATTTTAATTTTGAATACGGGAAGGACTCTTTCGCCTTGTGGTCACTATCTGTCCAACATTCAGTCTCAAGTGCTCTTCAGTTCTCTCACCATTAGAGGAGCATATACATTTGACATCTGCATGTGTCAGTTCCTGGGGAATCGTTAAATGCTCAGAGACATAGTAAAGGAGACAGCACTGGAAAAATGCAAGCATGTTTATTAGTTGGGATAGTGGAATGTTTAATGTCTACCTCTAAGATAGTAGGGGGTTAATATTTGCTTCTCTGGTGTAAAACTTGATGTAAATGGTTTGCATATCCTCAGTTTCTTAGCATTGTTTCCTGCTCTGTCACAAAGCTAGACTTAATTATAGTAATTCAAGTAAGTATTTCTGGTAAATTTTTTCTGCAGATGCCAGAGACCTTTGCTTGGCCTTTAACTCTTTCTACATCTCTCCCCAAGTAGAAACATTGCCCTTAATCAGAACATAAATCTGAACTGATGTGGTCCAAGAAACTTTAAATACCTATCTGCAGATGAAGATTTTTCCTTTGGAGAATACTTCCTGTGCTTTTTACATACAGACCAAATAAGAAACCATTGATGCAAATCTGCCATGCATGCCCCAAACCATGTGGAGAAGCAATAATATCAAGAGCATAATTGCCCTGTACACATAAGACCACCCCATAACCTGTGGTTCCTTACCCATAATGTGGTATGTTGGGCTATGCTAGCCCCCTGACGAAGCCAACGTGAAATGCGCTTTGGGGCTGTGCAGCGTGAGTCCCGATATACCACATTATGGGTAAGGAACTATAGGATATGGGGTGGTCTTATGTATTATTACTATTGTTACCTATCACCCTATTGCCTTATTTTTCTCCTCTACATGATAGGACTGCACTAAGCACTTTACTATATAAACAATGTGGTATAATTGGGTTCACACACAGCTATCTACCTGATCTCTCTCCTGAATATGTCTCTTGTATTGTTGTTCTACTGTATGTCATAGGCATTAATATAAGTGTTTTCAGTAATAAATTTATACCTTTTTACAATTTATGGACATACAGTGGGGAAAAAAAGTATTTAGTCAGCCACCAATTGTGCAAATTTTACTACTTAAAAAGATGAGAGAGGCCTGTAATTGGCATCATAGGTAGACCACAACTATGTGAGTCAAAATGAGAAAACAAATCCAGAAGATCACCTTGTTTGATTTGGCAAGATTTATTTTGCAAATTATGGTGAAAAATAAGTATTTGGTCACCTAAAAAAATGCAAGATGTCTGGCTCTCACAGACCTGTAACTTCTTCTTTAAGAGGCTCCTCTGTCCTCCACTCATTACTTGTAGTAATGGCACCTTTTTGAACGTATCAGTATAAAAGACACCTGTTCACAACTTCAAACAGTCACACTCCAAACTCCACTATGGTGAAGACCAAAGAGCTGTCGAAGGACACCAGAAACAAACTTGTAGCCCTGCACCAGGCTGGGAAGACTGAATCTGCAATAGGCAAGCAGCTTGGTGTGATGAAATCAACTGTGGGAGCAATAATAAGAAAATGGAAGACCTACAAGACCACTGATAATCTCCCTTGATCTTGGGCTCCACTCAAGATCTCACCCATGCGGGCAAAATGATCACAAGAATGGTGAGCAAAAATCCCAGAACCACACGGGAGGACCTAATGAATGACCTGCATAGAGCTGGGACCACTGTAACAAAGGCTACCATCAGTAACACACTACGCTGCCAGGGACTCAGATCCTGCTGTGCCAGACATGTCCCCCTGCATAAGCCATTACATGTCTGGGCCCATCTGAAGCTTGCTAGAGAGCATTTGGATTATCCAGAAGAGTATTGGGAGAATGTCATATGGTCTGATGAAACCAAAATAAAACTGTTTGGTAGAAACAAAACTCGTGTTTGGAGGAGACAGAATGTGGAATTGCATCCAAAGAACATCATACCTACTGTGAAGCATGGGGGTGGCAACTTCATGCTTTGGGGCTGTTTCTCTGCAAAGGGACCAGGTCGACTGATCCGTGTACATGAAAGAATGAATGGGACCATGTATCGTGAGATTTTGAGTGCAAACCCCCTTCCATCTCAAGGGCATTGAAGATGAAAAGTGGATGGGTCCTGGAGTGGCCTAGCCAGTCTCCAGATCTCAATCCCATAGAACAGAGAGAGAGAAAGAAAGAAAGAGGGGAAAGAAAGAACAGAGAGAGAGAAAGAAAAAAACAGAGAGAAAGAAAGAAAGAAAGAAAGAAAGAGGGGAAAGAACAGAGAGAGAGAAAAAGAAAGAGGGGAAAGAACAGAGAGATAGAGAAAAAGAAAGAGGGGAAAGAACAGAGAGATAGAGAAAAAGAAAGAAACTGAGAGAGATAGGAAAGAAAGAAGAAGAGGGGAAAGAAAGAACAGAGAGAAAGAAAGAAAAAGAACAGAGAGAAAGAAAGATGGGAAAGAAAGAACAGAGAGAAAGAAAGAAAGATTCTATAAAGATACTATAGCAGCCCAGCTCCCATTGTAGTGCCCACCTGAGCCTCCCGGTGCAGGACATATCATGCTGTAGATATAGTATATCTTGACTTCAGCAAAGCATTTGACAAAGTATCTCACACAATCCTTATTGAAAAAATGACTAAGTATGGAATGGACAAGGCAACTGTTAGGTGGATTCATAACTGGCTTAGTGATCGGACCCAAAGAGTGGTTGTAAATGGCTGCACATCCAGTTGGAAGAATGTCTCAAGTGGGGTACCACAAGGCTCTGTTTTGGGCCCTGTATTGTTCAACATCTTTATCAATGATTTAGATGAAGGAATTGAGGGTAAACTGATCAAATTTGCTGATGACACAAAGCTAGGAGGGGTAGCTAATACTAGAGAAGAGAGAGAGAGATTAAAAAAGATATACATAAACTGGAGCAGTGGGCAGCAACTAACAGAATGGATTTTAACAGGGAAAAATGCAAAGTACTACATCTGGGCAATAAAAATGAAAAAAGCATATACAAAATGGGAGGAATAGGGCTAAGTAACAGCACATGTGAAAAAGACTTGGGTATACTAATTGATCACAGACTTAACATGAGTCAACAGTGTGATGCAGCAGCAAAAAAGGCAAATGCAATTCTAGGATGTATCAACAGAAGCATACAGTCTAGATCACGTGAGGTCATTATTGCCCTCTACTCCTCTTTGGTCAGACCTCATCTGGAATACTGTGTCCAGTTTTGGGCACCACATTTTAAAAAAGACATCAACAAACTGGAGCAAGTTCAGAGAAGAGCCACCAGAATGGTGACCGGTCTGCAAACCATGTCCTATGAGGAACGGTTGCAGGATTTGGGAATGTTTAGCTTGCAAAAAAGAAGACTGAGAGGAGACTTAATAGCTGTCTACAAATATCTCAAGGGCTGTCACATTGTAGAAGGATCATCTTTATTCTCATTTGCGCAAGGAAAGACTAGAAGCAATGGGATGAAACTGAATGGGAGGAGACACAGATTAGATATTAGAAAAAACTTTTTGACAGTTAGGGTGATCAATGAGTGGAACAGGCTGCCACAAGAGGTGGTGAGTTCTCCTTCAATGGAAGTCTTCAAACAGAGGCTGGATAGACATCTGTCTGGGATGATTTAGAGAATCCTGCTTTGAGCAGGGGGTTGGACCAGATGACCCAGGAGGTCCCTTCCAACTCTACCATTCTATGATTCTATGATTCTATGATTCTATGATCCGCTCACATGGCTGACATCCCCGATTCCAAGGCGAGGACACGGTGATGGATCTGAAGCATTCCCTGAAGTGCCTCCATGGTTCCATCACAATCTCCTCCCGGAATTACCTAATTTCCGGTCATCTTCCAGCACATCACTTCTGGTGGAACATCACGTGCGAGTTTTAAAGTGCTCTTCGAGGCTCCGGCATGTACTCCTGTGTCCACGGGAAAAGCTCCCGGCCAGGACAGCGGGGCAGACTCTCAAAATCGGTAGTGTCCCGCTGAATTCAGGATGCTTGGGAGGTATGAATGCTCCCCACCATACACCTTGTACACGCACGGCTCTGCACACCTCATACACACACTGTTCCACTTTGTATGCCTTGTACACACACGGCTCCGCTCCATCCACCTCGCACACACAAGGCTCCACTCAGTATACACATGGCTCCACTCCATACACCTTATACACACGCAGCCACTCTTTGTACACCTTGTACACACACGACTCCACTCCGTAAACCATGTACACATGCGGCTTTGCAGCATACACCTCGTACGCACGTGGTTCTGCTCTGTACACCTTGTACACACGCGGCTCCACTACATACACACAAGGCTCCACTCCATACACACACGGCTCTCCTCCACTCTGTACACACACGGCTCAAGCATGGAGCGGATCAACTCCGTACACTCCGCACACACAGGGCTCCGTTTTGTACACACACAGCACTGCTATATCCACCTCGTACACATGGCTCCGCTCCGTAAACCTCGTACGCGTGCGGCTCAGCTCCGTAAACCTCGTACACGAGCGGCTCGGCTCCGTAATCCTCGTACAGACACACGGCTCAGCTCCATCCAACTCATACACACATGGCTCCGCTCCATACACCTCATACACACACGGCTCTGCTCCGTACACCTCGTACACAGTACAGCACTGCTACATCCACCTCGTACACACACGGCTCTGCTCTGTACACCTCGTACACACAACGGCTCAGCTCTGTACACCTCGTACACAGTACAGCACTGCTACATCCACCTCGTACACACACGGCTCCGCTCCGTACACCTCGTACTCACACGGCTCCGCTCCGTACACCTCGTACATACACGGCTCTGCTCTGTACACCTCGTACACAGTACAGCACTGCTACATCCACCTCGTACACACACGGCTCCGCTCTGTACACCTTGTACACACATGGCTCTGCTCCGTACACCTCATACACAGTACAGCACTGCTACATCCACCTCGTACACACATGGCTCTGCTCCGTACACCTCGTACTCACACGGCTCCCTCCGTACACCTCGTACACACACTGCTCCGCTCCGTACACCTCGTACACACACGGCTCCGCTCCGTACACCTCGTACACACACGGCTCTGCTCCGTACACCTCATACACACACGGCTCTGCTCCGTACACCTCGTACACACATGACTCCGCTCAGTACACCTCGTACACACACGACTCTGCTACATTCAACTTGTACACACTACAGCTCTGCTACATCCACACTGTAAACCCGTCCCGACCCCACATACAAACTTACCCTCAGTCATCCCGCACCATGACAACATCACAGCAGTCCACACAACGAGGACACTGATTATGGTAACCCTGACTCCTCCCCTCCTGTGACCTCATCACAGGTCTTGTGGGCACAGAAGAGTTCAGCATAGCAGCGTCATTGACAGCTATGACAGGCTGAGCTGTAAAGGCAAGGAATGGGTGCATGGGGGGCGTAGCGGCTCATCTCACTGTGGGACATATAGTCTCCAGAGCGGGACAGCTGGAGGGGGGGTCAGATGTGACTGTGTGAGGGATTAGGGAGAGCCAGCCGGCACCACACCACGTGTTATGATTTCTGCTCTGCCGCCCCCTATCTGCGACTGAGACAACAGGCTCAACTCGCCTCATTATAGCTGCAGCCCTGAATAGGAGGTGAAACCAAACACACAGACAACGCCTTAAACAGGGCCAAAGAGTTCACAAATAGCTCAAATTTGGGACAGGCAACAAAAAAAGTGGCATCGATTGACCCAGAGTACAAACGGTATAATTGTGCAATATGGATGTGAGTCGCACACACCAGGCGGTGTGGGTCCAGGGCTATGGGGTACTCGGCACCGAGCCCATAGAAGTCTATGGGGAATGTCACTGGCAGCGGGGCTCGGTCCGTGGCCCTGGGCGATCTTGTAATGGGGGATATTTACAGGGGATTATTAGGATAGGTAGTTCGTGACGCCACCTGTGGTATCTGGTCAATTGTACCAGCGCTGCTGTAAGGGTCTTCACAGGGGATGTTATGGGGGCAGCTAGATGGTGGGTCTCCCACAGGTGAGACTGGTCCCTGGAAGTCTATAGTGATGATGCAGGGTGTAGATAAGAATTCAGTCACACACAATGCAGCTTCTTTTCATACCTTTTACTGGTAGATGGTTCATGCAGGTCCCGGGGAGCTGGTCGGGGTGGAGAGTGCACATTCGGGTAACCGCTGAGCAGGTTAGAGGCCTCCTTTACTTCCATATACATGTGAGTCCAACTTGCCTGAAGCGAAGTTAACTCTGAACTCTCCAGCTTTCTCAATAGCTGTAATGCCCGGCCAACATTGTGGTGGAGCCTTCTAAGTGGTGAGAACTAAGTCCTTACTTTTGCAGCGTCCTGCTCAAAGTCCCCGTTCTCCCTGACTCCGGTTACGTATTGACACTTTGGGCTGCAATCTGCGACCTGTAGTCCAGATGCCTCCGGTTTTCTTGTTACTATGCTTGAAACACTAGCAACGCTTCGGACCCTGGTGTCCGGCAATTTAGTGCAAGTAATCCAATACCTGTAGCACTTCTCTCTGTCTTCTCCACTGTGCCCTTCGCCCTGCTTCCCGCTTTTAACATAAGCACTTGTAGCTTCGATGTGAAAAGTCAGCTTTCTCCTAGAGCTCACTGAATAGCTCTCAGTATCCTACAAGTCCAGACTGGACTGAGACTGATCTGACCTGTACTCAGACAGGAAGCAGACTGAACTATGAATGAACTCTTCTCCTCTCCCTCCTGAGCTTGACTGAACTGATCCCACTCTGCCACGTGTCACTCCCTTTTATACCCTGATGGGTTGTCTAAAAGTGTGAGTGTAGTGAATGCATATCAAGCGTTGCTGTTACCTTCCTGTGCACTCTCCTGGATTTTTATGTGTGCCTGCGTAGCTGGGCCACACAGATGCATGGGACATGGATTGGACCATCATTTCTAGCTGAAACATTGATCAGTAACAGGTGGATGAGTGACTGTTGTAGGCCTGCTGCTCTGAGAGGTCTGCCAAATTCTGGCAACACACATGAAGAAGACCCAACATGGAGTTAAAACATTTACGAAAAATAGGGGCATACACCAGGAAAAGTGGAATCAATTGACCCACAGTAGATATGTGATAATGGCAAAGTAGCAGTCAGCAAAGGGCCATACATGAGGTATCAGGGTCTGGGCCAACATTTCGATTTTTGAAATGTAGTTTCAATTAAGATGAGGTGGGTGAGGGAACTATGTAAGCCTTCTTTGCTGGGAGCCCTATTAACTCATTCGACAGCTCAAACTGTTTTTTTTCCCCAGCCACACTCAGGGTGGCACAAATATCAGCTTGGTAGAGCACTAATGTTTGAAAAATGTAAGGAAATTAATGTAAGTAGTTGAGTGATTAATTGACCCATAGTAGAACATTTTATAATGGCACAGATGAAGTCAGGCAGCAGCCATTCATGAGGTATCAGGGTCTGGGCTAGCATTTACAGTTTTGACTTGAAGTTTTAATTAAGATGGGGTGGTTGAGGGAGCTATGTAAGCCTTATTTGCTGGGAGTCCTGATACCTCATGCAACAGCTCAAACTGTTTTTTACCCAGCCACTCTTAGGTGGCTCAAACATCAGTTTCATAGACTACTATTGGTAGAAAAATGTAAGAATAGTAACACAATAGGTGACTGAAAGTAAGTTCAAGCCTGCTGGTCTGGCAACCCTACTGCTACAGACAACGCACATGAAGGAGACCCAGCTTGAAGTGCAAACATTTAAAAAAATTATTACCACACACCACTAAAGTGGATTCAATTTCCACAGAGTAGAAATAGTATAATGGGCTCTGACACCCCTTTCACTACAGGCAACCCAACTTGGAGTCTACACATTTTTTAAAATTGTTTGCACATTCAGCAGCAGTAGCAATAGCAGGCACAGAGGCCATGACAAAGGTGTCATGGACTGCAGTAACGCAAGATCAATGCATGACACTAAAAACAACACCATCCTCTAGCCTGCCCAACTGGGGTGCAAAAGTCATTGGAGATCCATGACTTTTTGCATTTCATTTTGATGAAAGTTATGTGGTCTATACTTTCAGGGGACAGCCATCAGAACACCACCAGCAGTGCTTAAGACACCTTCTGAGAGAACACTGGCCACCAGGCATGACAAAATCTCCAAGGCGTCACCGGCAAGCTCAGGCCACTCTTCCTTTTTTGAAGACCAAAATGTGAAAGGGTTGAAATTCCCCCTGATGGAATTTATATTGAACTTGGGATACTCCTGTAACATCCTCTCCATTTATTCACAATTTATCAGACTAGTACTCTGTTCGGCTTTTGCACGGGCTTGTCTAAAAAATATGTAAAATGACTCACAGAAATTGTCTTTGCCACTTACATTGCTGCTGCTAATGTTTCTATTTTGATAACATGACTTTCCCAACATTGGTAGTCTATTACTGCAATATACACTGTGTGCCTTAGGCTTCTTTCACACTTCAGCCGTGCGACGTCAGTCAAAATCCGTCAAAATGTGAAAAAAACACATCCGCCATTTTTTTTTGGCGGATCCGTTTTTTTCCCATTGACTTGCATTAGTGACGGATTTTGACGGATGGTCGTCCGTTAGGTCCGTTTTTTGACGGATCCGCCAAAAAATTGGCGTCTGTCATTTCAGAAAAACGTCCAATGCAACGTTTTTTGGCCGCCAAAATGGCGGACTACGGCGGACTCCGCCGCATCCGCAATTTTGTATACTGGCCCCCTATGGGCAGCGGATCCGCTGGCATCTGTTTTTGACGGAATCCGCCCGCGGATCCGTCGTCTCCATAGAAAACCATTGAAAATGCTGACAACACTCTCCGGTCTCTCTCTCTCTCTCCTCGGTCCGGACTTGCATTACATTTCCGGAACGAAAATTTCATCATTTCAGGGTGAAAACTTCTTGGCGGATCCGTCAGAAAACGGATCCATTTTACATCCGTTTTTACACTTTTCTGACGGATCCGCCATTTTCACACTTCGGCGGACGTCACACGACTGAAGTGTGAAAGAGGCCTTGGGCCTCTTTCACACTTCAGTCGTACGACATCAGTAAAAATCCGCCAAAGTGTGAAAAAAGCGTATCCGCCATTTTTTTTTTTGGCGGATCCGCTTTTTCCATTGACTTGCATTAGTGATGGATTTTGACAGGATGGTCGTCCGTTAGATCCGTTTTTTGATGGATTCGCCAAAAATTTGGTATCTGCCGTTTTTGGAAAACGTCCAATGCAACGTTTTTTCTGTCCGCCAAAATGGCGGACTATGGCGGATCCGCCGCATCCACCATTTTGTATAATGGCCGCCTATGGGTGGTGGATCCGCTGCCATTCGTCTTTGACGGAATCCGCCAGCGGATCCGTTGCTTCCATAGAAAACCATACAAAATTCCAACAACACTGTCTGGGGTCTTTCTCTCTCTCTCTTTCACTGTACCAGACATTCGTACCTGCATTTTCCGGGTTGAAAAGTTCATGACGGAGCCGTTTGAAAACGGATCCGTTTGCATCCGTTTTTACACTTTTTGGACGGATCTGCTAATTTCAATCTTTGGCGGATTTTAACTGACGCCAAACGACTGAAGTGTGAAAGAGGTCTTACTACTGTCTTGGGGAAAACCACTCTTAAGATTGTCTACAATCGTATTTCTACACTCCAGCATGTGCGGGTAACTTTCTAGGGGGGGGGAGAATCTGGCTAAATCTACTCTTGTACCCTGGATCTACCAAAGTGGCAACGCAGTACTCACCACTATTTCTAATCCTAATAATACAGGCATCATGTTGCAGATAGTGCAGCAAAAAGGCTTTAACGTATCAGATACTTCCATCATTATCCTCTTCATCTCTTGATTGTTGTGCGCCCATCAACACTTCCTCCTCATTCTCCTCAATTTGATCCTCGGCTCCTGCACCTTCAGTAACAGTTTGTCTGGTACCATGAGCCTCCCTTGATCGCTGTAATCCACTCTCCCAAGGCACCTGCGTGTGCAACGACAGTCCAGAACTCAGAGATATTGCTTCCCTTTCATCATCCCCCTCTGTTTCCTCCTCTTTTTCTGCGACCACCACCTCCTACTGCAAACTATTCAAACTGAGCTCCAGCATGTAGGCGACTGGTATAGTGATGCTGATGATGGCATCATCAGTGCTAACCATCTTAGTAGCCATTTTGAAACTGTGCAAAAGGGTGCAGAGGTCCTTCATCTGTGGCTACTCCATGAGCATGATTTGCAACACATCTGTACTGTGTTGGCACAGGCTGTGAAAAAGAACATACTGCACAAGGGCTCATCGCTGCTGCTGCCACAGTCACTGCAACATGTGCTGAATGGAATTCCACTGTGTTGGCACATCGCAAATCAAACTGTTACCCAGTAGGTCAAAAGACCTCTGTAGCGATGCAAGTCGATGACCCCGGTGCAATCGATGGAAGTGAGCACACAATGACCGTGCTTTCTGCAGCAGCATATCTAGGCTGAGATAGTGGTGGAGAAATTGCTGTATCTCCACTTTGAGGACATGAGGCTGGTAGGGCCGCCACCAGGTTTGCGCAATTATCGCACACTGCCACTGCTCAAACTCGGCCTGGATAGCTGTCCACAACTCTTGTGCTGTGTGACTGTGATCTCCAAGGAATCTTAATTTAAACACTGCCTGATTGTGGTGAGTCCTGGCTGCGCAGAATGGAGGTGCGGAGATTCTCTCTACTCTCTTGAAAAGCATGTCTCATAAAGGGAGAGGTTGAGGGAACAGATAGAGGCATTAGAGGAGGTGGAGTAGACAGAAGCAGTGGAGGAAGTGTTAGATACAGAGGTTTGTCCTTTGAGTCTTGGGGATTCCAAGACTTGTGGACCAGCCCCTTGCCTGCTCCACCCACTGCCCAGTCATCGAGATGTAACACCCCTGCCCATGTTTGCTCGTCCAAGTGTCAGTGGTGAAATGCACCCTGGCAGACATAGATTTTGTCAGGGAATGGATGATATTGTCTGTGACATGCAGGTGAAGCACAGGCACAGCTTTCTTAGAGAAGTAATGTAGACTGGGCAACTGATACTGGGAAACTGCCATCAATTTTGGAAACCATCTGTATCCACCAGGAGGAAAGGCAGCATTTTATGGCCAACAAACTGGAGATGGTGGAGTTCAAGCTTTTAGCTTTAACATGTGTAGGAGGAAACATTTTTTTACGTGACCACAACTATGGGACTGAGGGCTGGCTGCTGTGCTGAGAGAAGGTGGAGTAGGGTAAACATGACAAACTGTTGGAATTTGAGTTAGGTGCAGGCATAGATTTTATGGTGGGTTGAGAAAGATATGGTGTGCTATGTGAGACAAAAACAGCAGTCATGTGCACTTCTATAAAAGCTGAGGGGCTCTCACTCACCCCAATTCTATTGGGTAATAAGTGGAGGTTCCGCTGCCAGAGACCTATGTGAGAACACTTTCCACATTAGCGGAAGAGGAAGAAGTAGCAAGTGCGGTTTATGGGACAGCCGGTGGTTGGCAAGGCTCAGTAGTCTGCATTTTAGGGTAGTGTGATTTCCAGACTAATGCATGTTGATCGCGCATGTGCTAGTAAATGCATGTAGTAGTCAAATTATTGCAACTTTTGCCTGTACTAATTCATTTTTTGCAAAGTTGGCAGAAAGAGTGATTTAGGTCATCCTTTATGGTCTCAAAAAATGCCCAGACTAGTTAACCCTTTCCGCACCTGCAAACTGCAGACTTATGACTGATGCTGGCTACAGTCACAGTTGTGGCTGAGGATGCAGTGCTTGTCTTGGCTTTAACACTTCGTGTCTGAGCAGAAAGCTGCAGCGTAAACTCCTCATTTTCTTTCTCCTACACCTCCTCTGCGAACGGATCTAAAAGCTCATTGTTATCCTTTCTGTTTCCCAATCCTTGCCCTGAGAGTCTTCTCCTCCTCTTCCTGCCCTGACCGCACAGTGCAGTCAAGTCCATATGCACCTCAGGTATTTGAGTCTCAACAGTATCACCTCCACCCCCGGGGTTAATGTCTGCTGATGAGAGTTTGGATTCTGCTTGGATCATACTTTCCCGGGCATGTATCCGAGAGGAAAAAAATTGGGGCTTTGGCATAGATGTTTTCCTTCTTTGGAATCTGTGAATTTTTGGAGCAGACCTCTGATGCTCATGGAAAAGAATATGTGAACAGCTCTGCAGACTCATCCATATGTGGTTCCCTGCATTCAGTTGGGCAGTTGGAAAATTGTGACGCAAGGGGAAACAAAGGTAATTGGGGTGCCATCTATGAGGATTGTACAGTGTGTGATGTTAAAGAGGAGAAAGAAGAGGAGAGGCCACTTGATGAAGTGCTTGCTATTCACTGGAGCACATACTTTTTCTGACCCTTGTCTACAAGGTGTACCACTGTGCGGCTGCCAAAGAAAGTGAGTTGAGTAGCCTCTATAATAACAGATGTTTTCGTCTGTCTTTGGATAGGATGCAACGGTGTTTGTTCAGTAGTAGAGACGAGCGAATATGTTTGAAAAATGATCGGCAAACATAAATTAGACATATGGTACATCAGGATTTGTGGTCAGTAACACGAACATTTTTCTTAAAATCAAAAGAAGTCAATAATATTTAGTAAAAGATAGAATAAAAGCCAGCAAATTCATGTGCCGCTTTCATTAAAATCACAGCATGACCGGTTAGAATAGAATAGATAGAATAGGTATATACATATAGAATGCAGAGATATATAGATGTCAGTGACACATATATATATATATATATATATATATATATATATATGTATATATATATATATATATATATATTATATATTTATATATTACATAGATAGAAGAAAACACCAGAAATTCATGTGCCATGTACTGTAAAATCACTGCAGGAGCCGACAGGATAGAAGAGATGGATTACATACAATAAATACAAATAGAATAGGTAGATACACAGATTTCCTTGACAAATACAATTATTACTGTGTGTGTGCTGCTTACTGTACATGTACAGTACAGACCAAAAGTTTGGACACACCCTCATTCAAAGATTTCTCTGTATTTTCATGACTATGAAAATTGTAGAATCACACTGAAGGCATTAAAACTATGAATCAACACATGTGGAATTATACTTTACACTTTACAAAAAAGTGTGAAACAACTGAAAATATGTCTTATATTCTAGGTTCTACAAAGTAGCCACCTTTTGCTTTGATTACTGCTTTGCATGCAGAAAAGGTGAACGGATGGACTCTACATGCCTGGTTCCCACCGTGAAGCATGGAGGAGGTGGTGTGATGGTGTGGGGGTGCTTTGCTGGTAACACTGTTGGGGATTTATTCAAAATTAAAGCGGTGAGCGGTCCAGCTCACCTCAAACCATCTCGATTGGGTTCAGGTCTTGTGACTGTGGAGGCCAGGTCATCTGGCGTACACCCCAGCACTCTCCTTCTTGGTCAAATAGCCATTACGCAGCCTGAAGGTGTGTTTGGGGTCATTGTCCTGTTGAAAAATAAATGATGGTCCAACTAAACGCAAACCGGATGGAATAGCATGCCGCTGCAAGATGTTGTGGTGGCCATGCTGCTTCAGTATGCCTTCAATTTTGAATAAATCCCCAACAGTGTCACCAGCAAAGCACCCCCACACATCACACCACCTCATCCATGCTTCACGGTGGGAACCAGGCATGTAGAGTCCATTCGTTCACCTTTTCTGCGTGCAAAGCAGTAATCTAAGCAAAAGGTGGCTACTTTGAAGAACCTAGAATGTAAGACATATTTTCAGTTGTTTCACACTTTTTTGTAAAGTGTAATGTATAATTCCACATGTGTTAATTCATAGTTTTGATGCCTTCAGTGTGATTCTACAATTTTCATAGTCATGAAAATACAGAGAAATCTTTGAATGAGAAGGTGTGTCCAAACTTTTGGTCTGTACTGTATTTAATTAATAAAAGACTGTTTGTAAGAAAAAATGGTGTGGGTTCCCTGGGGGCTGATGTTTAAAGCCTGGGAAGGGGGTAATACCCATGGTGTTTCCCAGGCTATTAATATCAGCTCACATCTGTATACGTAGCCTTTACTGGCTATTAAAATGGGGATCCTAAAAGAATTGATGCAGGGTCCCCTTATAATTAATAACCAGTAGTGATGGGCAAGCACTAAAATGCTCAGTTGCTCGGGTTGAGCAGATTGGAATACTAGATTATTCGGATATAACAACGAGCCCAATGTAAGTCTTTGGGAGACCCGATCATTTTTGGAGCGATCCACCCCGGGGGGTCCTTTTAAGGTCTAAATGCATCTGAAAATGATGGAAACACTGCTCATATGACACGGGGACATCATGGGGATCACCCCTGGAAGCATTCCTGACTCCTAGTTCACAGCTTTAAACAATGTTGTCAGAGTTTCATGGCATTTTTACCGATGCACCAAAAAACATAACAAAACGAAACCAAAACGGATTTTGCTGGGAAATATGTAAAGGTACATCCTTTTCAAGTTAATGACTTGTATATAAGGCAAAATAATTAACCTCAAACCAAAATGTTCTTCCACCACTTGGGCTATGTTCAGACGCAGCTTTTTTGAAGCGTTTTTCAACTTTATTATTGCTTTCAACCAAAACAAATGCTTTCACTGGGAAATGTCATTGTAACATTTTACAACCCTAGCTGGCCATGTGGTGTGTGACACGTAAGCAGGCACATCTTGTTTCATTTACAAAGTAGGGACTCTTAGAGTCACAGAGCCTATTTTTACAGGGGCATCAGGCAGCATTAATCTGCTTAAAGGGCCATTATTAAACAGTGGGTCTCCTAAACTTTTATAGCCTCTGCTGTGAGTAGATGGGCTGCCAAGAATTACTACGCACCCCAATACCCACTTCACGAGATGTCCAGGAGAGCTTCCATAAAAAATGTTCCATTAAATGCAAGGCCTGCCATGCTACCAAGTCATATGCACCCCAATAAACCTTTGAACCCAGGTACTGGATGGGCCCCAGAAAATCCAATTCACATTATCCATTTTGTATTCTCATTCTGTGTTCTTATGCATTGACTTCAAGTCATATGCACCCCAATAGTCCTTTGAACCCAGGTACTGGATGGGCTCTGGAAATCCACTTCACATTATTTATTTTGTCCTCCCATTGTGTTTTTTTTTTTGCATTGACTGCAAGTCTTGCCCTGCTACCAAGTCATATGCACCCCAATAAGCCTTTGAACTCAGGTACTGGATGGGCCCAGGAAAATCCATTTCACATTATTCATTTTGTCCTCCCATTCTATTTTCTTATGCATTCACTGCAAGGCCTGCCCTGCTACCAAGTCATATGCACCCCAATAACCCCAATACCCCCTTGGAAGAAACATGGAGGAGGGCCTTTTAACAAAAAAGTTCCCATTAAAAAGAAGCGGGTCTCCTAGAATTGGAATGCCCATACACTAAGTGTATGGGATGGCAAATATTTTCCCATGTGGGGTACACCTCAACCTTTTCCTTAACAAGTATTTAACACCCAGCAAAACACCCACTCTTGTTAGGATTTTGACAATGACTGTAGCAGCATGGAATACGTTAACTCTTGTCATCTTGAAGGGCGGATGATGAGACGTGGAGGAAGGCCTGATTAAAAACTAGGCCCAATTTCAAGGAGCGGGTCTCTTAGACTTGGAATGCCCATACACTAAGTGTATGGGCTGGCAAACATTTTCCCCTTTGGGGTACACCTCAACCTTTTCCATAACAAGTATTTAACACCCAGCAAAAACACCCACCCTTGTTTGGATTTTGACAATGGCTGAAGTAGCACAGAACACGTAAACCCTTTTGATCTAGTGGCGGTGGATAATCAGACGTGGAGGAAGGCCTGATTAAAAACTAGGCACAATTTCAAGGAGCCGGTCTCCTAGAATTGGAGTGCCCATACACTTAATGTATGGGCTGGCAAACAATTTTTCCTGTGGGGTACACCTCAACCGTTTTCAGAACAAGTATTTTACGCACAGCATAACCTCCCACCCCTGTTAATAATCCGACATTGGCTGCAGCTGCTTGCAACACGTAAACCCTATTGATCTAGTTGCTTTGGATGATCAGACGTGGAGGAAGGCCTGATTAAAAATTATGCTCAATTTAAAAGAGCGGGTCTCCTAGACTTGGAATGGCCATACACTGGCTGGCAAACATTTACCCCTGGGAGTAGATATCAACATAGTGTGTAAATATTTTTTTTAGGGGCATAATAATCATCTTGCAAAACTGTAATGTGGTTTCCTACACAGTTGCTGCTGGGAAGGTGCAGATTTTTAGTAAAAACATAGTGGACGAATCGTTGGATGAAGTGACCAGGAAAAGGGGCATGGTGATGACAGGAATGGAAAAGTACATGATTAATAACTGCAGTGGCTATGGGAGGTATGAGATCCAGGATACAGCCTACAATGATTCGTCATTTAGCCACCATCAATTACCAGAATCGATTTCATGCTCGTCAGAAGATCGGTATAACAGATGCGCGTGTCAGAATAGGCCTAAGAAATGCCTGTCCAAAATATGTTGCCAAACACGCACGTGTCTGTATAAAGTGCAAAGTGCAGCATCTTTGTGAGGTGCTAAATTAGAGAAAACAGATCAGTGTCGGAGGAAAACCAAACAAACTGATGGATGCTCATGAAAAACTAAGTTTAAAGAGGAGTGCACCGTCAGTAACTATAAATACTCCCGTGGCACAAGCTTCTTCATCTTCACCCATACATATTAACAATAAGATTCAAATGTACCAGTGGAAAATTATTTGTCATAGTGTAACGAACACTGTTAAAGCAATGCCACTAGACGTACATAACCACGACTCTTGGAAACACCAGATTTCCTCTTTACAAGATATGGACGATGATGGTATTGATGACGAATTTGAAATTTACCACATCCACAGCAAGTAGACGAAGATCACAGCTGTAAAAAATGTGCAAAAAAGGCCATGAATGTCCGGAAAATCGTTTTCTGTAGGGCTAAGTTAGCCTCTTACTAAATTGGTACCGAATGATGCATACACAGCTCTCATGTCTACAAAGCATGAGATGCTTGAAAGATGATGATGTATTCTGATTCGTTCATGACCACTTTTTCAAAAGCGAGAAGAAAAGAAGGATGATATAGCTGGAAGATGTGTGATTTTGGTCAGTAAGGAGGTGATGTCAGGTACAGATAGGTAGATCTGAATTTCATCGGAGCAGTGATGATATTGCAAACCGTGCCATTACATTAACTGTCCCAGGCCGAAGGTGTAGATGGATAAGAGTAGGGGTCCTAGAACAGAGCCTTGGGGAACACCAAAAGACAGGTGTCGAGGTCAGGAGGTGGTGTAGGAGAGGAAGACAATGAACGTCCCACTAACAGTCTTGTTTTTTTTAAAGACTCTGCCGATAACCCAGAAAGGCGGTTTGCACCACCGGCCATGCCCGCATCAGCAGGGGTAGCAAAACTACCAGCCTCACCACCACCAGCATGATCAGGCACATGACAGCAAAGCACACGACTTTGTTGATTGAACAGCAGGCTCCATGAACAGTGTCTGCAGGTGATGCCACTGTGTCTTCAGCTGTTGTGAGTGCAAGCCAATCCTCTGTCCATGGTGCATGCAAAGATGCCTCTTTCCCTGCATCTGTAGTTGCACACAAACTCAACTAGCACCATTAACAATCACGTCCACATCCTTGTCCCAACGCAGGGTTCAGTTGTCCATACCCCAGTCCTTGGAACACAAGCGGAAATACGCAGCCAACGCAACAGTACTAAATTCACACATGTCTTGCCTGTTTGCGATGGAAATGTTGCATTTTAGGCTTGTGGAATACGGAAGCTTTCCGCAACCTGATGACGGTAACCGTAACAAGGTACTTGGTCCCCACCCGGCACTATTTCTCCCGGTCAGCCATCACGATATTAGACAAGCAAGCAGGTACAGGGAAAGTGCATCTAATCATGGACATGTGGACAAGTGATTGTGGGCAGGGACAGTACATGTTGCACACTCTGTTTGCGTAGAAAAAGTCATGACCAATTCGGACATTGTGAGATCATGTCACAGATGTATGGAGGAGACAGTTTGGTGAAGGCTTTGTATGTCATATTTACGGTTTTGAACTGCAGCCTAGGGGCAATAGGAAGACAGTGAAGGTCAAGGCAGAGAGGAGAGGCTGTGGAATAATGGAGGGACAGTTGGATTACTCTGGCAGCAGAGTTTTGGATAGATTTGAGTGGTGCAACAGTGCTAGATAGGAGGTTACACAGTATAAGGTTGCAATACTCGAGGCGGAAGATCATGAGGGCGTGCACAAACATTTTATAAGTTTCTTGTAATGTACGGATCCAGGAAATGTTTTTGAGTTGTAATGGACAGGAGGAGGCAAAGGTAGTTTGAAAGAGAGGGCAGAGTAGAGGATCGCCCGAGGCCAAAAACATGCGGGAATATTTGTCCCGGTATGTGGTCCCGGCATTACACAGGGACGTGTCCCACAACATTACCCGTGCCCTCCACAATGCTGGTACTTGGAAAGTCCACCTAACCACAAACACGTGGACAAGTGTGTTAGGGGTTGAGTTCCCGATTCTGCACGGGGGGGAATTTCGAGCCGTCCCTGCTGCGGTCTCCCATCCGTCTCCGGCAGCAGTGGACTCTGCTCAGCCTAGACGTCGGTCCCAGCGTCTCGCCCAGTCTAACATTGTGCAGAGGATTGCTGCTGCCTTTCCGGGTTCTGCTGTTGTGGCCAGTGCTGGTTAGCGGCGAGCAGACGTCTTTGGGACAAAGTCCTTGCTTTTCTCATCTGAGCATGCCCAGGGTAAGATCTCTCATTGGAGATCAGGGGTCACATGCTCAGGTACTGCAGCAGCTCCTATTGGTCTGCCAGGAAGGTCCTGAAACCACTTGTGTTCTGGAGCAGTTTCCTATTGGTCCTTATCTGGCAGGTCCTGTAGTTGCTACTATAAAATGGTGGCATGGTGTGCCGCCATGCGCTAGTATAATTACATATGTGCTTTGTCATTATGTGCATTGTGCCTGTGTGATCTATTGTAGCATGTGTTAGGGCTTCGGCTGAAATAAGCCCCTAGAATACCGGCTTCTCTGGTGAGGAGATTGTCTGTTTGCGTTGCTGACTTTGTTTACTATGGACTGCTGTCCGCACAGCAGTTGTCTGTGCATTCCTGTGGAGTTAACAGCACACAGTCCATATCTCAGCGTCTCTACCTTAGCGACACTGTGATGTAACAGTGTTCGCTTATACTGCCGTATAGGGCCACAGTGTCTAAAGTTGCTACTCTGTGAAGTAACAGAGTTCACCTTACTGCCCTCTTACCAGCAGCAGGCTCAGCCTGCACGGTGGACCCCGGGCTGCGAACGCACTTATTATTTATATTATTTTGTGAGTTCCGCCAGCCCTAACAAAGTGTTTGTGGTCAGGGACGATACACCTCACTGAGGGTACACAGGGTTAATATAGTGGAATCCGGGACACAGTCAGACCTTGGTATGGTGACCGTCCTCACAAACACAGAGTATTGGGTGTCCTACGTCAATCTGGGTTGCCCCCACAGTGTACAGCTCCTACACCTCCTCCTCCTCCTCCTTCGCATCCTCTTCAGCCTCCAGCTCCAAAAGGTAGTACATCAGTCACAAGCTGGAAGCACTGCAACACTGCCTAATCATAGCGGGAATAGGCTAGGCTGAAGCTAATATGCTTCTGTGACAAACACCACAATGCTGAAGAGTTGTGGACAACTCTGAAACAGCAGTGGTGGCTGCTCTTTGGCGAGGCGAGCTCACAAAAGTGCCATGCCTGGCTCATATGTTTAACCTAATTGTTCAACGTTTTTTGAAAAGAGACACGGAGCTGGCAGATCTGCTGTTAAAAATACAACGCTCTAAATACCCTTTTTAGAAAGTCAGCTACAGCTTCAACAGCCCTTGCCGTGATTCAGCAGACACCTCAATTATCGTCTCCATACTGCTTATCTGTGTTCTAATTTGAATATTGAGAGTTATTATAGAGCGAAAACATATTTACAGTGTAACAGTTTCAAACACAACAGTTCTAAATAACAACGAAAGCAATAATCCAACAATTAAACCCAAATAAACCTACCCTGCTCGTGACAGCTTACAGTCTACACTAAGTAACAACGATAACAATAATTTAACCCAAGCAAAACAATCCTGCTCGTGACAACTTACAATATAAAATGAAGTGGGGGAGATACAAAATACAGGGGTGTATTTACAAAAAGGTATTTACAATGATGTTTGTACTATGATCTTACTGAGGTTCGTTTTAAGTGTTGTAGGCCTGAGGACAAGGAGGAGGAGGACAGCATGGTCAGTCATCCCCTTGGTGACTACACGAAGTCTTGCCTGTTAGCAGTCTGGGATGCATTGGGCTGACTTTATGTTATGCTGCCTTTCCCGTGACCCTCACGCTTTCAAAATTTTGGATGACAGACAGGCAATACTGATTTGTGACACTTCTAGATCCACGGTAATTGGAGAACTTTATATCTCTTAGTCCTGAGGTAGACAGGTGTACTAAAATGTTGCAGTACCAGAGGGCCCTTATAGCGGAATTATTAATAAAATTACTATCTCAAACACTAGCGGCAGAGGACACAGTTCGTTGACCAACCAAGGAGTACAGGTGAGAGAGACACAACTCCAATGCAGCAAAGGCAGTGGAACAATGGCAAAGTTCTTGTAGAGTTTTAACAGACCCTCTCATCGCCCTGACACAGAGGTGCAGGGTACTGTCACAAGTAATGCAATGTTTTGGAAGATGCTGAGGGAGTACCTTGCTGACCTTACCATCGTCCTCTGTCATTCCTCTGTGCCTTATAAATATTGGTAAATATTGGTTATCCAAGCTGGACATGTGGCATGAAATGGCTCTCTCTACTGCACAAGTGCGCTGTACTCATGGTCGTGGAGTGCACGGCACCTCACTCTCTGGTGGTAACTGATCAAATGGCACCTTGCTAACTGGCAGTACCACTTTTAGTGCCGGGAGACAACGGGAACAGTCCTTTGCAGCGCCACTGCTGTAAGTATGGAGCACGCTACTAAGCCTCCTATGTGCTGCTTGTCTGAGCAAAAAATCATTGCTGTCTTGCCTGTTTTCTCTTAAGCTGTCCCCCTGCCTCTAGGTCAACAGGTCTGTCTGTCTGCATTTTGATGCAGCGTCGGCGCTTCAGGTGCATATAGCATTGCCCCCTTGCTGCTTACACAGTCACGGCTGGAGACTCACTCCTTCTTCTCTTTTTTTTCCCTAGCTTCCGGGCTTGTTCCCTGTGTAAACACAACCCCTCATTCTGTGTAATGGGGCCTGTCCATTTCCTTATTCCTTCTGCCAGTAAACAGGGGACGCAGCCAAAACAGGTCCAGAACTGGTGCAGCACAGGTGCCCGGGACCGGTCATCCTGACTCTGTACATATCTGGCAAATCAGTTCTTTTATGCAAGCAGCATAGAGGGCATGTACTTCCAAATTTCAAGAGAAAATTCTACAGTACACCCACAACAGTTTCAATTTGAAGGGCTTTGTGGCTCATATCATCCCACAAGATGACACTAGTATGATACTTTAAATTTTCGGTAGAAAATAATTTCACCACTGATAGGTTGTGTATGTTTAGAATTATGTAACATCATTGGTGTGATTAATTTTTCATACCTATTAGCTTCACAATACATTCATCTTTTTCTTCAAGGCTTTTGAATATAATGTGTTGTAAAAGTTAAAGAAAATTGTTGAATTGTGTTTTACCTCAAATGAGAAACTACTTATCAATTGTCATCTTTAGAAATGAGCGACTTTGCCTCAGGACCACCCGATTTTCCCAAAAGTCGAGTCGAACGAGATCAGCAGACTAACAAGCTGTAAAAGTCGGCGTTTCGACAAAAAACGAAACCCAACCCCTATGCAAGTCAATGGGGAATAAAAGTTGCCAGTGAGTGGAGGACAGTAAACACACCTACAGTGCCCATTTCAATGCCAACGACATCAATTCTTATTACTTAAGCTTGTCAACCTTAATTAACTTTATAATAATAGTAACGCATTGAAAACTGGGGGTTATTTGGCTAAAGTTGCGGGGGGGCAGGGCTGGCTCCAGGTTTTCGTGGGCCTCAGGTGAAAGAGTCTCAGTGGGCACCTTTAACACATACCACAATTCATGATGCTCAGATACGGCAGAGAAATATAGGTATAATACAATGCCAAATACTGCACTTCTTACATTACATGAGTGATATCTATTGTAAATTCTACAATTGCTCAAAAACCCGGACAGTATAGTCCTCCATACAGTATTATGGGCACCACATAGTGCGCCATACATAATGGGCTCCATATAATGCTCCATACAGAATAGGCCCCATATGTGCTCCATATGATGCTCCATATATAATGGGCTCCATGTGATGCCCCATAAATAATGAACGCCATATGATGCTCTAGTATATGATGGGCCCCATATATGATGCTCCAGTGTATGATGAGCCCCATAAAATGCTCCAAATATAATGGTCCCCATATATAATGCTCCATATATAATGGGCTCCATGTGATGCCCCATAAATAATGAACCCCATATGATGCTGTAGTATATGATGGGCCCCATATGATGCTCCAGTGTATGATGAGCCCCATTTATAATGCTCCAGTGTATGATGGGCCCCATATATAATGCTCCAGTGTATAATGGGCCCTATCTCTGATGCTCAAGTGTATGATGGGCCCATATATAGATCTCCAGTGTATAATGATCCCCATATATTGCTCCAAACATTAAAAAAAATGAAATACCTCTCCTCGCTGGGCACTGCTCCACTCTGGACTCTTCAGCGTCACCATCTTCCAACTCTCTGCACTTTCACTGTTCAGGCAGAGGGTGCACAGACGTGACGTCATCGCGCTCTCTGACCAGAATGTCACTGTGAGCAAGCAGGGGGTGCCCACTCATGGGCGTCGGCACTGGCACAGGGCCCCTCATAGTGCTCCAGTGTCTCTGATGGCGAGTGGGCGCCCCCATCTGCACAGGGCCTCGGCACTTGCCCTGGTGCGCCAGGTTCTGAGCCGGCCCTGGGGAGGGGTACAGCCCAGTTAGGGAGGTGGAAAAACTGGCATATGTTGAGCTTTAGGCTGGACGTTCAGCAGCTGCAAATGGAGGAATTGGAGAAGTCGGAGGAAGAGGAGGACAAAACGAGCCATTTTGCTGGCAACCTATGTGTCATCAGGGAAGGTGGTACAAAATCCCTTGAAACCCGGGCATGGTTCTTTTTAATGAAGGTGAGATCACCTACATTTTGGGTCCTTCTTTCTGTCAGGATTGATCCAGCAGCACTGAAACTCTTTCTGATAGCACACTACCAGCAGGGCAAGCAAGCTCCTGTAAAGCATATTGTGCCAATTCAGGCCAGATGTCCAGTTTACAAGCCCAGTAGTCAAAGGGGAATGAACTGTGAGGGAGAACATCGATAGGGGAGGAGAGGTAATTTTGAACCATAGTTGACAACTGCTGTCTCCTTTCTGTTGCAATAGATTCAGTGTTTGCCAATATTAGCTCTAAGTTCTCCTGTGGCATGATGCTCTGTAATTTGCCTTTATAGCGTGGATCAAGGATGCTGGCCAACCAGTAATCGTCAACCTTCATAATTTTGGCAATGCGGGGGTCCCTTTTTAGGATCTGCAAGACATAATCTCACATGTGGGCCAATGTTCCAGGTGTTAATGATGCACTGCCAGTGGTGGGTGGAGGAGCACTTTCTGCCGAATCCACATCCCTCCAGTCACACACAAACCTTGTACCTGACCTAGGTAAGCCAACAATTTCTCTTGCCCCCTGAAAAGCATCCTCCTCCCCAAAATAATCATCCCCCTCATCCTCCTCTTCCTCTTCCTCTTCTTCCTCCACCTCGTCCAGGAGAGTTCCCTGAGCAGACAATGGCTGACTGTCATCAAGGCTTCCCTCCTCCTCTGCTGCAGACGCCTGATCCTTAATGTGCATCAAAGTTTGCATAAGCAGACGCATAAGTGGGATGCTCATGCATATGAAGGCGTCGTCTGCGCTTACCAGCCATGTGCATTCCTCAAAACACTGAAGGACTTTATAGAGGTCTTTCAGCTTTGACCACTGTCATAGCGTGGGAAAGCGTAGGCCATGAGCTCTCGGAACGATGTGCTTTCAACCAAATGGAAGGGCATTATCTGTAATGAGATCAGTTTGGCAATGTAGGTATTCAAAGCCAGTGAGGTTTTGCTGTCCGTCCACGCTTCCAAGTGCATGGTGCTTACATGTCTAAGCATGCAACTGGTATATACATTTCGGAGATTTTTCCCTCGGTTTAAGGTCCTTCCGCACTTCTTACAGATAACCTTTGCTTCATCAACAGAATTTTGGTAAAAAAAGTGCCACACTGGACTCTTCCTACTATGGGAAAAATTTTCAGGGCTTGCACGCTGTGCTAATTTGGCCGTCTGGCCAAGGTGTCCTGCAACTGTTTTTGCTTTTTTAACATGTTTTTGGACTGCTAGGAGCCTGCCAGATAACCGCAGCTGAGATGTCGATGCCTGCTGCTGATCCTCCTCCTCTTCTGAGCTATTACCAGCGGCACCCTCTTCCCCCAATGGATGCCAATCAGGGTCAATAACTGGGTCATCCATCACCTCCTCTTCAATTTCATCTGCACCTTCCTCTGTGTCACCGTGTAAGGTGGTATAGTATGCTGGAAGGGGCACCTGAGTTTCATCAGGGTCAGATTCTGGCTCAGTAGACTGTGAGGGCAATGTAGTGCTCTGGGTGAACATACCAGCAAGATCATATAGCAGTGGCTGTGCATCAGTGCACTCCATGTCAGATTCATCTTGGACTGGGGAATTCAGGATTTGACTTGATAGCCCAGGCATGGTATGTGAAAAGAGCTCCATGGAGTAATCTGAAGTGTGGCCTGCCGCATCCTTCACTTTTGGTGGGGGTGAAGGACAAAAGGAAAGGTGTTGTTCCTGACCAGGAGTCTGCACTGACAAGTCAGTGCTTGCATTTTTTGAAACTTCAGAAGAGGAGGCGATAGAGCTGGAGGCTGTTTCGGCAATGTAAGCCAAAACCTATTCCTGATGCTCCGGCTTTAAAAGCGGTTTACCTACTCCCAGAAATGGAGTCTTCCAGGCCTTCTGGAGCCAGACAATGATGCAGGCTCAACACCTCCTGCCTTAGGTGCTATTGTGCTTTTGGCACTACCAGCAATGCACCACCACCAAGATCAGTACCAGCTGGCCCCCATCGCCCACGTCCGTGGCCTCTTCCACCATACTTCCTCATGCTTGGGAAAATGTACCAAAAACACCAGCAGATATATGGTACTGAATAAGAAGCGTACAGCTGTATACAGCGTAGGGGTAATTTTAAATCTCCGTATATATTTCAGGAGTCACACACAGATGCTCACTCAGTATGGATTAGACCAGAATATAAAAAGCAGAAAAAGGGTACTGTATCAGAAGATACCAGGTGTATATAGTATAGAGAAAAATTGTAAATCTCCATATATATTTCCGGAGTCACACACAGACGCTCTCAGGCTCAGTATGGATTAGACCAGAATATAAAAAGCAGAAAAAGGGTACTGTATCAGAAGATAACAGGTGTATATAGTATAGGGGAAAATTTCAATCTCCGTATATATTTCCGAAGTCACACACAGACGCTCACAGGCTCAGTATGGACTAGACGAGAAAATAAAAAGCAGAAAAAGGGTAACTGTATCAGAAGCATACAGCTGTATACAGTGTAGGGGTAATTGTAAATCTCAGTATATATTTCCGAAGTTACACACAGACGCTCACAGGCTCAGAATGGACTAGACGAGAATATAAAAAGCAGAAAAAGGGTATTGTATCAGAAGCGTACAGCTGTATTCAGTGTAGGGGTAATTGTAAATCTCAGTATATATTTCCGGAGTCACACATAGATGCTCACTCAGTATGGATTAGAACAGAATATAAAAAGCAGAAAAAGGGTACTGTATCAGAAGATACCAGGTGTATATAGTATAGGGGAAAATTGTAAATCTCCGTATATATTTCCGGAGTCACACACAGACGCTCTCAGGCTCAGTATGGATTAGACCAGAATATAAAAAGCAGAAAAAGGGTACTGTATCAGAAGATAACAGGTGTATATAGTATCGGGGAAAATTTCAATCTCTGTATATATTTCCGGAGTCACACACAGACATTCTCTCAGTATGGATTTGACCGTAATACAAAAGGCAGAAAAAAGGTACTGTATCAGAAGATACCAGGTGTATATAGTGTAGGGGAAAATTTCAATCTCCGTATATGTTTCCGGAGTCACACACAGATAGTCAGCATCTGTCCGTGATACCAGCCGGTACACTGTAGTGTTGAAGGGGCGTACAGCTCTATACGGTGTGGGAAAAAATGAACGCTCGGTAACAGTCCAGAAAAAAAGAATCAAAGTATTAGTGCTGTGTAAAAAGCAGTCTGCACAGCAGTGTACACACAGCAATACAGCTAGCAGGCAGCCTAATAACCAGCGCTGCTGCACACAAGAAAATCCTCCCCTTTCACTGGCAGGCAGCCTAATAACCAGCTCTGCTGCACACAAGAAAATCCTCCCCTGTCACTGCACACTAACGGTACAGCACAATTGCTATCAGCACAAGCACAGCAGAACTTCTCTTTCCAGCCCTAACTCTCTCCCTACTGATAAACAGCGTCAGCAACCTCTCCTTACTGTTAAGATCGGCAGAAGTAAAATGGCGGTCAGGGCTTTTATAGACACTATGATGCCCCACAAAGCAAGCCAATCACTGCAATGCCCTTCTCTAAGATGGTGGTGGACGCTGCCCATGTCATCTCATTGCCCACAGTGTACGTCCTTGCTCATTGGCTGAAAAAAGTCGCCTGCAAGCATTATGGGAAAACCGACTTTGGCTCTCGGTCGACGACCGCATGGCCGACTTCACGCTATGGTCGGGTTTCACTCTGTGAAACCCGACTTTGGCGAAAGTCGACGACTTATGAATCTGACCGACCTGTTTCGCTCAACTCTAGTCATCTTTAGTATTTTTCCATTCCATGTGTGGCTAACCACCTAATTGAAGTTATTGAGTTTCATGGCAAGAAAACAACAGCTTCACCAATACCACGTGTTTTCCGAATTAGTTCATCATGCTGCTGAAGTAGCGGTGATATTAGGGACCTACATAACATCTGGGTACTGTAGTCAACATGACACTGTGCCAACACCCACTGGGGTATAGTTACCAATTTGACATAGTTTGTGCCCAGCTGATAAGAGTTGTCATAACAAAAATCCTTCAATAACATGTTTGATAGATTGTCTCTAGGAAACACATATAGTATTATTATTAGTGTTATTTAGTTATTTTTATTGCACCATTAATTTCATGGTGCTGTACATGACAAGGGGTACTTTCAGTACGCACAGATATGAGCTGTCATGGAGATACCACACCGAAATATTTGAGTCCTGTTTTTTTTTTGGCTAAATACTGATGTATGTAAGTACAGTCACACCCAGGCTAAAAAAAATGGAACTGGCATACACTGGCCAAACTTTCAGTATGCGCAGATATGAGCTGTCACGGAGATACCACACCGAAACATGTGTGGCCTTTTTTTTTTTGGCTAAATACTGGTGTATATAAGTACAGTCACACCCAGGGTAAAAAAATGGAACTGGAATACACTGGCCAAACTTTCAGCACACATACAGTACAGACCAAAAGTTTGGACACACCTCATTCAAAGATTTTTCTGTATTTTCATGACTATGAAAATTGTAGACTCACACTGAAGGCATCAAAACTATGAATTATCACATGTGGAATTATACATTACACTTTACAAAAAAGTGTGAAACAACTGAAAATATGTCTTATATTCTAGGTTCTTCAAAGTAGCCAACTTTTGCTTTGAATACTGCTTTGCACGCAGAAAAGGTGAACGGATGGACTCTACATGCCTGGTTCCCACCGTGAAGCATGGAGGAGGTGGTGTGATGATGTGGGGGTGCTTTGCTGGTGACACTGTTGGGACACACACAAAGCACCGCACTACATACACACAGACACACACAGAGACACAGACACACACGTCTCACCTGTTCAGCATCCGCGCTCTCTGCCACAGCCGGCCGCTGAATGATGACGTCATTCAGCGGCGCTGCTGTGAGAGGAAGCGCCGGCGCCCCCTGGAGCCCGGAGCTGCGGCAGCGGAGGCACGGGAAAGGTAAGTATTGTGCCAGCTGATGCCGGGGCTCTGAGCAAGTGGGGGGGCCCAGTGGCGGCGCTGACACCGCTCTCCTCCGCTAACGGGCGCGGGGGTGCCAGACGGCGAGTGGGCCCCCCCGCCTGCTCAGGGCCCCGGCACTTGCCCGGGTGTGCCGGGTGCTGACGCCGGCCCTGTCTGTATACACACATACAGTGCCTGCAGGCCATGCACTGATGTGTATAGAGTGAGGTACACTCCCCTGCCTAACTAACACTAGAACCTATATACTCCAGAATTAGTCCTTAGAAGGACTGTTAGTTTATCTGGATTTCAGTAGTTTAGGATGGTAGACCCCACACTGACTAAGAAATCACAAAATCTGACCCTATCTCGGCAGCAGCTCTCCCTACACTATCTCAATCCGGAGCTGAATGCGGCAAGCAGGGCGGCATCCAGTCTATTATACCCCTGATGATGCTCTGCGGCCAGCCAATCACTGCACGACCACAAAAAAGATGGCTGTGGCGTTTCATTGCCTGGCAGACAATCCCTGCATTGTAACTGAGTCTCTAAAGTTCACCAAAAATGCTGTGTGGATACTCGAGTTCCCACCGAGTAATCCCAGAAATACCATGATACTCAGGCAAGTAACGAGTAGTGGCGAGCATGTTCACTCATCACTAGTCAGTTCCATGGGTTGGTAGGCTACTACTGAAGGTTCATCAAGGGCTTCACTGAAATATCAGCACCCTACAAAACCTCCTCGTGGGCCAGCCCAAGAAGGCCAAGAAGAAGAGTTCTATGTTTGACTGGAATGACGAACTGGAAAGATCCTTCACTCGGCTGAAGTTGTCTCTTACATAGTTATTATTAAGGATGAAGGAAGACTTTAAGTCCATCTAGTTCAACCCATATCCTATCCTAACCTGCCCTAACATGTTGATCCAGAGGAAGGCAAAAAAAAACTATGTGGCAAACAGTAAGCTTCACATTGGGGAAAAAAAATTCCTTCCCGACTCCACATATGTCAAGCAGACTAGTTCCCTGGATCAACGCAATATCTAGGAAACTAATGGAAACCTGTAATATTATACTTTTCAAGAAAGGTATCAAGGCCCCTCTTAAATTTTAGTAGGGAATCACGAATCACAACATTATAAGGCAGAGAGTTCCATAGTCTCACTGCTCTTACAGTAAAGAATCTGCGTTTGTGATTATGCTTACACCTTCTTTCCTCCAGACGTAGAGGATGCCCCCTTGTCCCTGTCACAGGTCTAAGAGTAAAAAGATAATTAGAAAGTTCTTTGTACTGTCCCCTCATATATTTATACATTGTAATAAGATCACCCCTAAACCTACGTTTCTCCAAACTAAATAACCCCAAGTGTAATAACCTGTCTTGGTATTGCAGACCCCCCAGTTCTCTAATAACCTTGGTCGCTCTCCTATGCACCCACTCTAGCTCAGCTATGTCTTTCTTATACACCAGAGACCAGAACTGTACACATTATTCAAAGTGTGGTCGCACTATTGACTTGTATAGAGATAAAATTATGTTCTCCTCATGAGCATCTATGCCTCTTTGAATGCATCCCATTATTTTTTTTGCCTTTGCAGCAGCTGCCTGACACTGGCCATTACTGTGAGTTTGTCGTCCACCCATACACCCAGGTCTTTTTCTTTGACAGTTTTGACAAGTGTTTTACAATTAAGCACATAATTATACATCTTGTTTGTTCCACCCAAGTGCATGACCTTACATTTATCCCCATTAAAGCTCATTTGCCATTTATCAGCCCAAGCTTCTAGTTTACATAAATCCTCCTGTAATATAAAATTGTCCTCCTCTGTATTGATGACCCTGCAGAGTTTATTGTCATCTGCAAATATTGAAAATCTACTCTGTATGCCCCCTACAAGATCATTAATAAATACTGTTTGTTAAAAAGAAAGGCCCCAATACTGACCCCTGTGGTACCCCACTGCTAACTGTGACCCAGTCCGAGTGTGCTCCATTAATAACCACCCTTTGTTTCCAATCCCTGAGCCAGTTCTTAACCCACTTACACATATCTTCCACTATCCCCATTGTTCTCATTTTATGTATCAACCTTTTGTAGGGTACTGTATCAAAAGCTTTTGAAATGTCCATATACACCACGTCCACTGCATTTCCTTGGTCCAGTCCGGAACTTACATCTTCATAAAAGCTTATCAGATTAGTCTGACAAGAACGGTCCCTTGTAAACCCATGCTGATACTGTGTCATGAGATTCTTCTTCTTCAGATACTCCAATATAGTATCTCTTAGAAAACTCTCCAGGATTTTACCCACAGTAGAGGTTAAGCTCACTGGTAGTGTTGAGCGATACTGCTCGATATCTAAAAATATCGTATCGGAATGGTATCGCCGATATCACTAAATATCGTCGATATCGGATTCCGATACCGGAAGTCCCATGTAAGTCTATGGGAACAAAATATCGCAACAAAAAAAAACCCTTTCTTTCGTTGTAAACACAAAATATACACACATAGAATACATATTGTGAGACAGTGAGAGCGTATGTATTGAATGGGGTGTACATTTCACAGGTACTTTGCTGACTTGTATGAGGGAAATGTGTGCCTTTGTAAAACTAGTGGTGGAGAAAGGTCATTACACCATCCATTCAAGTACACGTTTGCAGCTCAAACCTGTGGCCACTCAGGTATTGATTAGGAAGCCAGAAGTAGGTGCTTGGGAGCACAGTCAGGGAGCTAGTTTAGCCTGGACACAGGAAGGTGTCTCGGCACAAGAAACAGTCTCCAAGAGTGTTAGAGCTGTCTTTAGCCTGGACACAGAGAGGTGTCCTGGCACAAGGAAGCAGTCTCCTAGAGTGTTTGAGCTATCTCAGTCTGGGTGCAGGAAGGACCCCGGACATAGGAGTAGTCTCAGTGTGAATCAGTGTGAAGAGCGGCTGAATAGGAGTGGATCTCTCTCAAGTCTGGACGTCGGGTGGACCTTCAGACATAAGGAGGAGTATCTGGAAGACTCCATACTGGTAACATATATCATATGTGTTGTTTTGGGCACAGACTGATAGAGTCTGGGTTCCTGATAGAAAGGGACATTACATAAGTGTAATTAGTGGCTAGACAAGCCTAGGTCTTTTGTTTATGCTTTGTTTTATCTGTTTGCTGTGGACTTTAATAAAACTGGTTGCGGCTAGTTTTTACCATAATTGCTGTCTGAATGAACTGTTTCCGTGCCATTCTGTCTACCCAGACAGCGATCTCAGAGCTAAAACCCCCTGAAAGCTTACAATATATATATATATACATATATTTATAGTTTATACACTTCTACATAGTAAAATAGACTCTGATTCAATTGCCGGGTAAAGCCGTGACATACCCCATAGAAGTCGACAGGCTCGGTGCCGAGTACCCCCAAAACCTCTGGCTCTGTGCGACTCAACTTGGGCGTCACGAACAGGATTCTGTAGCTCGCTATAAGCGAGTCCTGTGTGCCTGAATTGAACTGGTTTTGTGCTTGAGAATTGCTAAAATCATCAGAGAATGTATTTGCCATTTTTCCGCCATATCTGCGTCACGACGAGGCACTGGTGAAGAAGAAGGGCGTGCTCTTCGTGGGTGTACACTCACTCAGTGACGCGAAAACGATGGCTCTAAATGGTACTGCAATGTAAGATCGTGCCCCACAGCTCTTCAGTTCCGCCTCCTCATCCTCCTCAGTGTGTGGAAACTAACACGAAGGTCCCGCCTCCCTACAAAAGAGGGGCCCTCCCAGATGCTAATGACACATGTGACTTGGCAGAGATGGCTAATGGACACGAGCAGAAGTGTGAAGGGATGGAGCAGTCAGAGCTCTCCCCCCACGGAAGCGACCCGATCGCCACGGAACCACCGTTGGGCACCCGGCCTGGAAACCCTCCTACGCTGCAAGAAGCGGAGGATACCCTAAGAGGCCTGGCCCGGCACCGGGAGGAGGTCGCCAGGATGGAAGCCAGCTGGCGTGCCCTAAAACTAAACTTGGAGCGGCGCCAATCCCTCTTACCTGAAGTGTCTGTACCGGAAGGTGAGGCACCCGTTCTAGTAGAGGAGTCCGTGCGGGCATCCCAGCCCTTGCAATGTGATCCGGTTGACGTTGTCGCAGTGGAGGCACCCGTTCCTGCAAAAAACTCTGCACCGGCAGCACCCCAGATCCCGCTGTCTGCCCCCGTCGCTGAGACAGAAGAAGCGACACCCGTCCTCATGGAGGAGGCCGCGCAGGCACCAGAGGTCTACCTGTCTGTACCGGAGCCCCGACTGTCATCTGTTCCAGAGCCGGCTGCTTCCTCCCAGGTGAGCGCCGCCAGGACTGGGGGCGCCAGGAGAGCTGCCGCAAACCGGACATTGTAAGCTGCAGTTTGATGGTGGAGACATGGAGCTGCTGGTGGAGGAGAATTACAACCGGCGTCAGGAGGAAGAGTGGAGACGTTGGGAGCGGGAAGCAGAGCGACAAAGGGAGCAGTGAGAATCCCAAAAGCTTCGGCAACGTAACCTGGAGAAGGACCGGGCAGATAAGGACCGGATGAGAAAAGATAAAGGAACCCTGTGGGAGCCGCGGCGTAAGGGTGCAGTACGGAACTTTAAATTGAAAGGTGGTTGGGGCTTCATCCAGGAGCCTGGACTTTATTTAGAAGTTTTTGTGACCCGGCGGGAGTGGAGGCTCACCTCCCAGAAGGACACCCGGGGAGGGACCTGTTGCCAGGAGACTTGGTGACTTACACCCGACACTGGGGTTACAATGGATGGTACGCCCTAAATGTTACCAGGTGCGACCCCTACTCCCCAGAGTGTCAGGAACCTGTGAGACCCTCGGAGCCTTCAGCCTCCCACATCCAGGCCTCTGCACAAGTGCCCACCCCACGCCGTAAATCTCCCCAGCCTCCCTCAGTGGTCTCCTCAGCAGCCCCAGCTATGGACATGATAACTATAGCTGGCCCGTACCCGGCGCCTGTTATGCCCCCTGGGGTTCGTTCAGTCCGGGACATAGGGCTCCAGACCCGGAGGGAGATGAAAGAGGTGGCCACACAGACACAGATAGCGGGTCACGACTTGACTGTACAGGCCACACGACGTCATCAGGTCCTGGTGGTCCTTGGTGTCTCGGATGTTTGGCAAGCATCAGAAGAGTACCAGGTGGTACCTGGAACACCCCTGCCAAAGAATTATAAATAACCCGGACAGGGTCCCTGTATGTAAATAGTTAAATTGTTGATGTACCCGGTCGGGTGAATGTTCATAAAAAAGTTTTTTAATTTAATAAAAAACACAACACAGTTTTCATTACTTTTATTACAGTCTCATCCTGCGACGCCATCGATCTCCTGTAAAAAAATGAAAAAAAAAACCCAGCAGTATACCACCTGTCCGACGCAGTCCATAGTAACGAGTGTCCCACGACGATCCAGCTCTGCTACATCAGAATGACAGGCAGAGCCTGTCATCCCGGCGCAGCACAGCTGATTACCTGCTTCCCCGGCGGTGACGTCATCGGACTGGTTTACGGCCGGGATTACCCTGCAGTCACTGCAGTTATCGCGAAAAACTGCATGTGACCGCCAGGGAGAAGATAATGGCGGCCATCAAGCAGTCCAGGACGTGACCGCCGGAGATCTTCTGCCAGGTAAGTGCCGCTGACTCCTGACAGACCCGACCGACGGACATTCACAGTGACAGTGACAAATCCGATTCCGGTATCCGATATGACGAAAATATCGGTACTCGGAATCGAAAGCCCGATACAGCTAATATCGGCCGATACCCGATATTTGCAGTATCATATCGCTCAACACTACTCACTGGCCTATAATTTCCAAGTTCAGTTTTTGTCCCTTTTTTGAATATTGGCACCACATTTGCTATATGCCAGTCCTGTGGTACAGACCCCATTATTATGGATTCTTTAAAGATTAAAAATAATGGTCTTTCTATGACTGTACTTAATTCCTGCAGTACTCGGGGGTGAATCCCATTTGGGCCCGGGGATTTGTCAATTTTAGTGATTTTTAGACCCGCCATACTTCCTGCTGGGTTAAGCAGGCGACATTTAATGGAGAATTTTTGTTATCACTGATCATGTTGTCTATCATGGGATTTTCTTGTGTAAATATTGTTGAAAAAAAGTAATTTAGCATATTGGCTTTTTCTTCATCCTCATCCACCATTTCACCCAGACTAATTTTAAAGGGACCAACAATATCATTTTTTAGTTTCTTACTAATTATGTAGTTAAAGAATATTTTGAGATTATTTTTACTTTCTCTGGCAATGAGTCTCTCTGCCTCAATCTATTTGCTTTTACAGAATTTATTTAATCTTCTGTATTGCTTCCATTATTTTTGAAAACTTATAACAAATCCCTATCAGTAATTTGCGATTTTTTCCCCCTCCCCTTATCTCCAGCCACAGGTACTCTGCATCTTCATTAGATTCACATATATTATCACGCAGAATGGGTTTTAAGAATGATTTTACATAAAAACATACCCACCTCCGTCGCTTATATGTATGGTGATTTCTGAACAGACTATAGCCCTGTAATTTAACAGGCCAGTCATGACTCTCATCCAACCATGTCTCAGATATCACCACCATGTCATAATTATGTTCCAACAAAATTAATTCTAAATCCTCCATTTTGTTGGTGAGGCTTCTGGCATTAGTATATATGCACTTTATGTAACTCTCTGTACCTCTATCCTTTCTTAAATTATTAACTGTTCTAACCCCACCCCCAATTTCATTATTTATGCCCATGTCTCTATCTGCACTGTCTTCCCTCCTATAAAATGTATTCCCTCCTCCCAGTCCCTAGTTTAAAGACTCCTCTAACCTTCTAGCCATTTTCTCGCCCAGCACAGCTGCACCCTCCCCACTGAGGTGCAGCCCTTCCCTAGCATAGAACCTGTAGCCAACTGAGATGTTGGCCCAGTACTCCAGGAACCCAAATCCTTCCTTCCTTCACCAATTCTTGAGCAACTTATTAACCTCCCTAATCTATTGTTGCTTCTCTGGTGTGGCACGTGGTACAGGCAGTATTTCAGAAAATACCACGTTGGAGGTCCTTGCTTTAAGCTTGCAGCCTAATTCCCTGAAATCATCTTTAAGGACCTTCCACCTACCTCTAACTTTGTCATTTGTGCCAATGTGCACCATGACAACTGGATCCTCACCAGCCCCTCCCAGTAATCTGTCAACCCGATCAGCGATGTGTCAGACTCGAGCGCCAGGTAGGCAGCACACTGTTCGACGATCCCTGTCTTTGTGACAGATTGCCCTATCTGTTCCCCTAATAATTGAGCCCCCCACTACCAGCACCTGTCTGGCCTGCCCTGCTCTCCTATTCCCCCCTTGCTGAAGCAGACACTCCTCTGGCTTTCAGAGGACATGCCTTGCTGCAGCAGTGCTACCCCTGTACTGACACCCCCCTCATCTTCCAACTTAGCAAACTTATTGGGGTGTGCCTGATCAGGACTAGCCTCCCTGGCGCTCTTCCCTCTACCCCACCTTCTAACTGTCACCCAGCTTGCTGCTTCATTGTCCTGCAGCTCCATCCTAGCATTGCCCCCCTCATGTATCCCATTGAGTGTCTGCTCAGTGAGGAGAAGACTCCTTTCCATATTGTCTATGGATCTCAGTGTTGCCAGCTGCACATTTAGATCCAGTATCTGGGCTTCCAAATGCACAACGTGCTCACATCTCGCACAGCAGCATGCACCCTCGACCGGCTGTTCAAGGATTGCATACATGTGGCAAGTTGTACAGTGGATGTCATTGGCAATAGTGGAGCACATTCCTAATGGGGATTTCCCAGACAAAAAAGATAAGTAAAAATATATAAAAAGTATTAATAAAATATAACAGCAGTTCAGTAATTCCTCCCTTGGAAACTCCCTGAATCCAAATTCACTGAATCCCAACTCACACTTACCACTGTTCCCACTTACACTCCAGTCACACTCAGCTCACTCACACTTGCTAAGGAAGAAGATTTAACCCCTTAACGTAAAGGGTGGTTTGCACATTAATGACCGGGCCAATTTTTACAATTCTGACCACTGTCTCTTTATGAGGCTATAACTCTGGAAGGCTTCAACGGATCTTCGAGATTCTGACAATGTTTTCTCATGACATATTGTACTTCATGACAGTCATAAAATTTATTCGATATAACTTGCATTTATTTATGAAAAAAATGGAAATATGGTGAAAATTTGGAAAATTTATCAATTTTCAAACTTTGAATTTTTATTCCCTTAAAACAAATAAATACAGTACAGACCAAAAGTTTGGACACACCTCATTCAAAGATTTTTCTGTATTTTCATGGCTATGAAAATTGTAGAATCACACTGAAGACATCAAAACTATGAAGTAACATATGTGGAATTTATACATTACACTTTACAAAAAAGTGTGAAACAGCTGAAAATATGTCTTATATTCTAGGTTCTTCAAAGTAGCCACCTTTTGCTTTGATTACTGATTTGCACGCAGAAAAGGTGAACGGATGCATTCTACATGCCTGGTTCCCACGGTGAAGCATGGAGGAGGAGGTGTGATGGTGTGGGAGTGCTTTGCTGGTGACACTGTTGGGGATTTATTCAAAATTGAAGTCATACTGAACCAACATGGCTACCACAGCATCTTGCAGCAGCATGCTCTTCCATCCGGCTTGCGTTTAGTTGGACCATCATTTATTTTTCAACAGGACAATGACCCCAAACACACCTCCAGACTGTGTAAGGGCTATTTGACCAAGAAGGAGAATGTTGGGGTGCTACATCAGATGACCTGGCCTCCACAGTCACCAGACCTGAACCCAATCGAGATGGTTTGGGGTGAGCTGGACAGTTGACCGCTTCAATTTTGAATAAATCTCTAACAGTGTCACCAGAAAAGCACCCCCACACCATCACACCACTTCCTCCATGCTTCACGGTGGGAACCAGGCATGTAGAGTCCAGCCGTTCACCTTTTCTGTGCGCAAAACAGTAATCAAAGCAAGAGGTGGCTACTTTGAAGAACCTAGAATATAAGACATATTTTCAGTTGTTTCACACTTTTTTGTAAAGTGTAATGTATAATTCCACATGTGTTAATTCATAGTTTTGATGCCTTCAGTGTGATTCTACAATTTTCATAGCCATGAAAATACAGAAAAATCTTTGAATGAGAAGGTGTGTCCAAACTTTTGGTCTGTACTGTATGTCACACAAAATAGTTAATAAATAAAATTTCCCACATGTCTACTTTACATCAGCACAATTTTGGAACCAAAATTTTTTTTGCTACAAAGTTAAAAGGGTTAAAAGTTGACCAACGATTTCTCATTTTTACAACAAATTGTACAAAGCCATTTTTTTTAGGGGCAACCTCACATTTGAAGTCACTTTAAGGGGTGTATATGGCAGAAAATATCCAAAAGTGACACCATTCTAAAAACTACACCCATCAAGGTACTCAAAACCACATTCAAGAAGTTTATTAACCCTTCAGGTGCTTCACAGGAGCTGAAGCAACTTGGAAAGAAAAAATGAATATTTAACTTTTTAGTCGCAAAAATTATCTTATACTAACAATTTTTTTCTTATTTTAACAAGGGTAAAAGGAGAAAATCGACAGAAAACGTTGTTGTGCAATTTGTGCTGAGTACGCCGATACCCCATATGTGGGGGAAAACCACTGTCTGGGCGCACGGCAGAGCTCGAAAGGGAAGGAGCACCATTTGACTTTTTCAAACCAAAATTGGTTGGAATCGAGATTGGATGCCATGTAGCATTTGAAGAGCCCCTGATGTGCCTAAACAGTTTGAACTCCCCACAAGTGACCACATTTTAGAAACAAGACCCCCTAAGGAACTTATCTAGATCTGTGGTGAGCACTTTGAACCCCCAAGTGCTTCACACAAGTTTATAACGTAGAGCCTTAAAATAAAAAAAATCATATATTTTCCACAAAAATGATCTTTTCGCCCCAATTTTTATTATTACAATGGTAAAAAGACCGCAAAAGTTATTGTGCAATTTGTCCTGAGTACGCTGATACCCCATATGTGGGGGTAAACCACTGTTTGGGTGCATGGCAGTGCTCGGACGGGAAGGAGCGCCATTTGACTTTTTTCAACGCAGAATTGGCTGGACTCCATGTTGCGTAGGGAGAGCTGTGATGTGCCTAAACAATGGAAACCCACCACAAGTGACACCAATTTGGAAACTATACCCCCTAAGGAACTTATCTAGATCAGTTGTGAGCACGTTCAACGCCCAAGTGTTTCGCTAAAATTTATAATGCCTGGCTGTGAAAAAAAAAAATTCCAAAAAATAATTTTTAGTCCGCAATTTTTGATTTTTCCCAAGGAAATTGAACCCCAAAAGATGTTGTCCAATTTGTTCTGAGTACGCTGATACCCCATATGTGGGGGAAAATACTGTTTGGGCACACAACAGGGCTCGGAAAGGAAGTAATGACATTTTGGAATGCAGACTTTGATGGATGTCATGTTCAGTTTGCAGAGCTCCTAATGTGCCTAAGCCGTGGAACCCCCCCCCACAATTGACCCCATGTTGGAGACTAGACCCCCTAAGGAACATATCTAGATCTGTGGTGAGCACTTTGAACCCTCAAGTGCTTCACACAAGTTTATAATGCCCGAGCATGAAAATAAAAAATCCTATTTTTTTCCAACAAAAATGATCTTTTAATCACCAATTTTTTATTTTCCCACTGGTAACAGAGAAATTGGACCACAAAAGTTGTTGTACAATTGTCCTGAGTAGAGGTGAGCGACTTTCCCTTTTTTAGGGTCGAGTCGGGTTTCATGAAAACCCGACTTTCTCAAAAGTCGGGTCGAACGAAATCGGGCGTCTATCGGGAAAAGTCTGGGGTCGGACTGAAACACGAAACCCAATGCAAGTCAATGGGGAAGCAAAGTCGCCATGGAGTGGAGGACAGTAAACACACCTACAGTGCCCATTTCAATGCCAACAACATAAATTCTTACTACTTAAGCTTGACAACCTTAATTAACTTTATAATAATAGTTACGCATTGAAAACTGGGGGTTATTCGGCTAAACTTGTGGGGGCTGGTAGGGCTGGCTCCCAGTTTTCGTGTGCCTCAGGCCAAAGAGTGTCAGTGTGCCCCTTTAACACATACCACAAATCATGAGGCTGGATACGTCACAGAAATATATTTATGGTACAAAGAAAAATACTTCACTTCTTACATGACATGACTGATAACTATGTTAAAATCTACAATAGCTCAAAAAACGGACAGTATATTCCTTCATACAGTATTATGGCCACCACATAGTGCGCCATACAGAATAATGAGCCCCATACATTGCTCCATACATAGTTGGTCCCATATATTGTTCCATACAGTATATGATGAGCTCCATATACTGCTCCAGTATATGATAGTCCTCATATAATGTGCCATAAAGTATAGGACGGTCCCCATAGAGTAGAATGAGCCCCACATATTGCTTCATACAGTATAATGAGTCGCATATAAAGCTCCATACAGTATATGATGTGCCCCATATATTGCTCCATACATAATGGGCTACATATAATGCTCCATACAGAATAGGCCCCATATGTGCTCCATATGATGCTCCATACCCTATATGATGCCCCATAAATAATGAACCCCATATGATTCTCCAGTATATGATGGGCCCCATGGATGATGCTCCAGTGTCTTATGGGCCAAAATAATGCTCCATATATAATGGGCCCCATTTAAAATGCTCCATTGTATAATGGTCCCCGTAAATTCAGCCCCAGTGTCTGTTTTCCCCCTTTTAGAATGCTCCAGTATGTGATGGGCCCCATGGATGCTGCTCCAGTGTCTGATCTGCCCCATTTAGAATGCTCCAGAATATGATGAGCCCCATGGATGCTGCTCCAGTGTCTGATCTGCCCCATTTAGAATGCTCCAGTATATGATGGGCCCCATGCAGGCTGCTCCAGTGTCTGATCTGCCCCATTTAGAATGCTCCAGTATATGATGGGCCCCATGGATGCTGCTCCAGTGTCTGATCTGCCCCATTTAGAATGCTCCAGTATATGATGGGTCCCATGGATGTTGCTCCAGTGTCTGATCTGCTCCATTTAGAATGCTCCAGTATATGATGGGCCCCAAGGATGCTGCTCCAGTGTCTGATCTGCCCCATTTTGAATGCTCAAGTGTATGCTGGGCCCCATATATTGCTCCAAACATTAAAGAAAATGAAATACCTCTCCTCGCTGTGCACTGCTCTACTCTGGACACCTCAGCGTCGCCATGTTACAGCTCTCTGCACTTGGACTGTTTAGGCAGAGGGCGTACAGACGTGATGTCATCGCGCTCTCTAACCTGAATGTCACTGTCAGGAAACGCGGAAGACGTCACAGCGGTTGAGCATGGAGAGGTAAGTATTGCAAGTGCTGGGGCCCTGAGCAAGCAGGGGGGCCGACTCGTGGGCGACCGCACTGGCACAGGGCCCCTGTGCACCAGGTGCTGACGCTGGCCTTGGGGGGGGTTTGTAGGGTTTGTAGTCCGTCCATGCTTGCAAGTGCATGTTCATTAAATGTCTAAGCATGCAACTGGTATTCAAATTTCTGAGATTTTTCCCTTGGCTAAAGGTCCTTCCGCACTTCTTACAGATAACCTTTGCCTCATTAATAGGATTTTGGTCAAAAAAGTGCCACACTGGACTCTTCCTGCTATGGTATAAATTTTCAGGGCTTGCATGCTGTGCTAATTTGACCGTCTGGCCAAGCTATCCTGCAACTCTCTTTGTTTTTTTAAGACGTTTTTGTACTGCTACGGGACTGCCAGATAACCGCTGCTGCGATGTCGATGCCTGCTGCGGATCCTTCTCCTCTTCAGAGCTATTGCCAGCGGCACCCTCTTTCCCCAATGGATGCCAATCAGGGTCAACAACTGGGTCATCCATCACCTCCTCTTCAATTTCATCTGCACCTTCCTCTGTGTCACCGTGTAAGGTGGTATAGTATGCGGGAAGGGGGACCTGAGTTTCATCAGGGTCATTTTCTGGCTCAGTGGACTGCGAGGGAAATGTAGTGGTCTGGGTGAATGTACCAGCAGAGTCATCTAGCAGTGGCTATGCATCAGTGCACTCCATCTCTGATTCATGTTGGACTGGGGAATTCAGGATTTGACTTGATAACCCAGGATGGTATGTGAAAAGAGCTCCATGGAGTAATCTGAAGTGTGGGCTGCATCATCCTTCACTTTTGGTGGGGGTGAAGCACACAAGGAAAGGTGTTGTTCCTGACCAGGAGCCTGCACTGACTACTCAGTGCTTGCATTTTTTGAACCTTCAGAAGAGGAGGCGATAGAGCTAGAGGCTATTTCGGCAATGCAAGCCAAAACCTGTTCCTGATGCCTTTGAAAGCAATTTACCTACTACCAGTAAAGAGAGCCTTCCAGGCCTTCTGGAGCCAGACGATGACGCCGGCTCAACACCTCCTGCCTTAGGTGCTACTTTGCTTATGGCACTTCCAGCAGATGCACCACAACCACAATCAGTACCAGCTGGCCCCCCATGCCCACGTCCACAGCCTCTTCCTCCATACTTCCTCATTTTTGTGAAAATGTACCCAAAAATACCAGCAGATATATGTTACTGTTTCAGAAGCGTATAGCTGTATACAGTCTAGGGATAATTGTAAATCTCGGTATATATTTCAGGAGGCAGACACAGATGCTCTAAGGCTCAGTATTGATTACACCAGAATATAAAAAGAACAAAAAGGTAATGTATTTGAAGCGTACAGCTGTATACAGTGTTGGGGTAATTGTATATCTCCGTATATTTTGCCAGAGTCAGACACAGGCTTTCACAGGCTCAGTTTGGATCACACCAGAATATAAAAAGTAGAAAATGGGTAATGTATCAGAAGAGTACAGCTGTATACAGTTTTGGGGTAATTTTTAAATCTCTGTATATATTTCTGGAGTAACAGATAGACTCTCACAGGCTCAGTAAGGATCACTCCAGAATATAATAAGAAGAAAATGGGTAATGTATCAGAAGCGTACAGCTGTATACAGTTTTGGGGTAATTTTTAAATCTCTGTATATATTTCTGGAGTAACAAACAGACTCTCACAGGCTCAGTAAGGATCACTCCAGAATATAATAAGAAGAAAAAGGGGTACTGTATCAGCAGATACCAGGTATATATAGTATAGTGAAAAGATTCTAAATCTCCGTATATATTTCAGGAGGCAGACACTGAATCTCACAGGCTCAGTATGGATTACACAAGAATATAATAAGAAGAAAAAGGGGTACTGTGTCAGCAGATACCAGGGATATATAGTATAGTGAAAATATTCTAAATCTCCGTATATATTTCAGGAGGCAGACAAAGACGCTCTCAGGCTCAGTATGGATTACACAATAACATAAAAAGAAGAAAAAGGAGTACTGTATCAGCAGATACCAGGTATATATAGTAGACTGAAAAAATTCTAAGGCTCATTATATATTTCAGAAGGCAGACACTGATGCTCTCAGGCTCAGTATGGATTACACAATAATATAAAAAGATGAAAAAGGAGTAATTTATCAGCAGATACCAGGTATATATAGTAGACTGAAAATATTCTAAATCTCCGTATATATTTCAGGAGGCAGACACTGATGCTCACAGGCTCAGTATGGATTACACATGAATAGAATAAGAAGAAAAAGGGGTATGTATCAGCAGATACCAGGTATATATACTATAGTGAAAATATTCTAAATCTCTGTATATATTTCCAGTGGCAGACAAAGACGCTCTCAGGCTCAGTATGGATTACACAATAATATAAAAAGATGAAAAAGGAGTACTTTATCAGCAGATACCAGGTATATATAGTAGACTGAAAATATTCTAAATCTCCGTATATATTTCAGGAGGCAGACACTGATGCTCACAGGCTCAGTATGGATTACACATGAATAGAATAATAAGAAAAAGGGGTATGTATCAGCAGATACCAGGTATATATACTATAGTGAAAATATTCTAAATCTCTGTATATATTTCCGGTGGCAGACAAAGACGCTCTCAGGCTCAGTATGGATTACGCAATAATATAAAAAGAAGAAAAATGTGTACTGTATCAGCAGATACCAGGTATATATAGTAGACTGAAAATATTCTAAATCTCCGTATATATTTCAGGAGGCAGACACTGAAGCTCACAGGCTCAGTATGGATTACACAAGAATATAATAATAAGATCAATTGATCAATTGTTCTTCCTGGTCTAGGTTGGAATTCAGCTTGCTTTCCTCCTGTCTCCTGCTTGCTTTCAGATAAGTCTCTTTCAGTTTTTTTTACTGTGGTTTGAACTCCTTGCTTTTTGCTGCATTGCTTTTTGTCTTCAGCCGGGTCCCCTTTGGGGGCTTTGGCTGGTCTCCGTTCGTTTTTTGTATTTGTTCTTTTGCTCAGTTCTTGTGATATTTTACTGCTGGGTTGCTACGTGTCCACACGAGAGATCTGATATAGGTGGTCGAGACAGTGTGGTCTCAGTATTTTTGGATTCAGAAGTGTTGGGAGTTTTTCCTAGGTTTTTTTTGGGTTGCAGACGGTATTTTCTCCTTTGCTGTCCTATGTAGACAGTTTTGGGCCCCAGCGTTTGCTCAATCTATTTTCTGTCTGTGTTCATATTTTCATCTTGTCTAACCGCCATTATATGTCTGGGGGCTTCCTATTCTTTTGGGGTCTACTCCGGGGCAGTTAGCTTTCCTCTTGCCATCTTCAGGGATAGCTATCTGTCCGGCTGTGACGAGGCGTCTAGGGCCCCGTAGGAACGTCCCACGGCTACTTTTAGCTGTGCGGTTAGTTTAGTGGTATGCAATCTATTAGTTTCCAACCTCTCTGGTGTTCGGCTGCCTATGCGGTTTTTTGCTCCTGCCTCCTCAGCTACCTAAACATAACAGAATCACCGGCCATACTGAAAATTCTATGGTACTCAATAGAAGGGAAAAATAGTGAAGGAAAAAAAAAAAGTTGACAGAGATGTCAGAAATTTTTTTTTTCCTGTTTGTTGCATTTTTTCCCTCTTTTTCTCTGGGGGCTGAGGAGGAATTTTTTCTTTCTCTCCTCAATGGAGGTCAAGCATTTGTCCGATCGTGTGGAGCAGCTTGCTGCTGAAGTTCGGAGTATTGCTATCTATCTTGCTGGGTTGCCTGCTGTGGAACCTAGGATCTCTCTGCCAAATTTATTTTTGGGGGATCGGTCTAAGTTTTTGAATTTTAAAAATAACTGTAAGGTTTTTTTTGCTTTGAAGCCTAAATCCTCAGGGAACACACTGCAGCAGGTTCAAATTGTCATCTCCCTGTTGCTCGGTGACCCTCAGGATTGGGCCTTTTCCCTGACACCTGGGGATCCTGTTTTGAATAATGTTGATGTGTTTTTTCAGGCTCTGGGGTTATTGTATGATGAACCTAATGTTACTGATCAAGCTGAAAAAACCTTGTTGGCATTGAATCATAGTCATGAAGCCGCTGAGCTGTATTGTCAGAAATTCAGAAAGTGGGCAGTCCTTACTAAATGGAATGATGATGCTCTAGCAGCTCTTTTTCGGAAGGGTCTGGCAGAGACTGTAAAGGATGTTATGGTGGGATTCCCTGTTCCCTATGGTCTCAATGACTCTATGTCATTAGCTATTCAAGTTGACAGACGTCTGCGCGAGCGTAGAAATATGCGTGAGATTGTGATGCCTTGCGGGCCAGACCCTGAGCCCATGCAGTGTGACGGAGTGACTTCTGGGGCACAGAGTCATGAATTTCGTAAGCGTAATAAGTTGTGCGTAGGGATGAGCTTTCCGATATTGCAATATCGGAAATCGGCCTGATATTTGCTATATCGGAATTCCGATTTCCGATTCCGATATTTTTTTCACATCGGAAATCAGAAATCGGAAATCCCATAATCCTTCAGCCTCTGAGTGCTCTGTGGAGCCAATCAGGACCTGAAGAATTGCTGACAACATTGTGTAACTCCCCTAAGCTTGGTAGGAGGCGTCCAAACTTGCTAGCTAGGGGCTGCGCTGCGATTGGCTGGCTGGATGGTGTAATCAGGCAGTATAAAAGGCTGCGCCTGCCATTTTAGCCTCACTCTTCTGTGAAAGCAGATAGGGATAGGTTGCTGTTGGAGATAGAGACCTTGAATCTAATAGTGAAATTGCCGTTCTGAATCCATCAATAGAGAAGAAGGCAGGGAGTAAGGGATGTCCCCGTGGCGGCCGTGGAAGAGGTGCATCAGCAGCTAGACATGGTGCACATCCAGGGCAACCAGCAGGCCCAAGTCACTCAGTACCTACTTTCACCTGGCAGCAGTCATTTATGCGCAGCTTGTTAGGAGCACAGGGTCATAGGCTGAAAAGAGAGGATCAGGAAGAAAACCGTTGTTGGTTGGATGGCAGCTGAGGCATCCACCTCAATGAGCGCAGCATCCTCCCAGGACCTCTCCACCACATCGGGTCAGGCCACTGAAGAGCATCACCCATCTGCTTCTTCATCGCCCACTAAATTGCCCAGACATTCAGAAGGCCAGGAGCCAACCTTAATCCTCTTCTCAGAATCTGTTGGCTTGGAATCTGTGTGCCAGCCAGACAGCATTCCTGCAGCTGAAGAAGAGGTAGTGTGCACAGATGCGCAACCACTGTGTGCGTCTGAGGAAGAAGTGGAGGGTGGGCCAGTGCCCACAGTGACCAGACCCCAGTCAGCAGATGATGATGAAACTCAGCTGCCAGTTTCTGCTGATGAAAGTGTATTGGAGGATTGTTGTGAATGGACTTGAAATGAGTTCTGAGCAGAGGCTCCCTCTGGTGGTTACAAGCGGTACTGGACTGTCCAGTGAAGATTGTGAGGAGTGGGAATCAGGTGTTACTGACTGGTCTTATATAAGGGAGTCGCCTTCCCATCAGGGTTGCCGGTGATCAATTGTTCTGGTCTCAATCCTTGAGTCCTGTTTCCTTTGTAGCCTGCTGTGTCGTGTCTGCATCTCCTGCTAACAGATAAGACATTTTCTTCTTTTTGTTTTTGTGCTTGATTTTTGCATTTTGTCCTGCACTTCTGTGGGGGCCTTCAGGGTCCCCTCCGGGGTCTTTTGCCTCTCAGTTTAGTTCAGCCACTGATGTTTGTACTTTTGCTTTTTCCAGTTTTTTCAGTGGCTGCTGTTTTGATTTTGTTACACCAGAGAACTAATTTAGGTGGTAGAGGTCGTGTGATGATCAGGTTCAACCCTCATTATCACCTGAGTAGAGAACTGAGGTTTATTCTCAGCCAAAGGGGTAGAATCGATCCCCAGTAGGGGAATAGATTTCTGTAGGGGTATCAAGGGAAACCCACAACGTTTAGCAAAATCATAATCCATCAGGTTAATAGCTGCTCCAGAATCAACGAAAGCCTGAGCAGAAAATGAGGACAGAGAGCATATCAGAGTGACAGTTAATAAAAACTTAGTCTGAACACTAGCCAAGACAACTGAGCGTGCAAAACGTCTTCCCCGCTTAGAGCATGAGAGGCATCACCACAGTAGAAACATAACCCATTGCGCTTTCGAAACTCATGACGCTGTGCCCCAGACACCACTCTATCACACTGCATGGGTTCAGAAGCAGGTTCACAAGGCAACACCATTCCACGCATACTTCTCCGCTCACGCAAATGTCTGTCAATTTGAATCGCTAATGACATAGAATCATTGAGACCAGAGGGGACAGAGAATCCCACCATAACATCCTTTACATTATCTGACAGACCCTTCCGAAAAAGGGCCGCCAAAGCATCGTCATTGCACTTGGTCAGGACTGCCCACCTACGGAATCTCTGACAGTATAACTCAGCGTCATCAAGACCCTGATTTAATGCCAACAAGGCTTTCTCAGCTTGATCAGTGACATTAGGCTCATCGTACAATAACCCTAAAGACTGAAAAAATGCATCAACATCACTCAAAACAGGATCCCCAGGTGTCAGGGAAAAAGCCCAATCCTGAGGATCGCCGCGCAGGAGAGAGATGACAATTTGAACCTGCTGCGCTGCGTTCCCTGAGGACTTAGATTTTAAGGCAAAAAACAATTTACAATTATTTTTGAAATTCTGAAACTTAGCTCGATCCCCTAAAAAAAAATCTGGCATGGGAATCCTAGGTTCCACAACAGGCAACCTAGCAAGATAGGCAGCAATACTCCGAACCTCAGTGGCAAGCTGATCCACACGGCCAGACAACTGTGCAAACTCCATTGAGAGAAAAAAAAATCCTCCCCAGCACCCAGAGATACAGAGGGAAAAAAAATGCAACAAACAGAAAAATATCTCTGACAACTCTGACAACCTTTTTTCTTTCACAATATTTTTTCCCTTCTGTGAGTACCATACAATTTTCAATTTTTTTGGCCGGTGATACTGTTATTGAAATGGACCCGGTCAAGGTTCAGGCCATCTGTGATTGGGTCCAACCTACTTCATTAAAGACTCTTCAAAGATTTTTGGGTTTTGCCAATTTTTATCATAAATTTATTGGTAATTTCTCGCTTATTGTTAAACCATTGACTGATTTGACCAGAAAGGGTTCTGATGTGGTGAATTGGCCTCCTGAGGCAGTCTCTGCATTTCAGGAACTTAAGCAGAGATTCACTTCTGCTCCTGTTCTACGGCAGCCTGATGTTTCTCTGCCATTTCAGGTGGAGGTTGATGCCTCTGAAATTGGGGCAGGTGCCGTTTTGTCCCAAAAAGATTCAGAGACCTCTAAAAGTAACCCTTGTGCCTTTTTCTCTCGAAAATTTTCTCCTACTGAACGTAATTATGACGTGGGTAATCGGGAGTTACTGGCCATGAAGTGGGCTTTTGAAGAGTGGAGACATTGGCTGGAGGGAGCCAAACATCAGGTGGTGGTCCTTACGGACCATAAGAATCTGGTTTATCTGGAATCTGCCAAGCGACTCAATCCTAGACAGGCCAGGTGGGCCTTGTTTTTCACATGTTTTAATTTTGTGGTTTCCTTTCTTCCTGGCACTAAGAATGTTAAGGCGGATGCCCTCTCGAGGAGTTTCCTTGCGGACTCTCCTGAGTTATCTGATCCTTCTGTTATTTTGAAAGAGGGTGTAGTTCTTTCCGCCATCTCACCCAATTTGAGACTTGCTCTGGAGGGGTGTCTGGAGGATAGACCCGAGCGCTGCCCTGTTGGAAAATTGTTTGTCCCGGACCAGTGGAAAAAGAGTGTGATGTCTGAGATTCATTGTTCCGCGTTGGCTGGGCATCCCGGAACTTTTGGTACCAGAGACTTGGTTAGTCGGTCCTTTTGGTGGCCTACCTTGTCTCGTGATGTCAGGGAATTTGTGCAGTCCTGCGGGACTTGCTCTCACTCCAAGCCTTGCTCTCGCTCTAGTGGTTTGTTGAAGCCATTGCCTGTGCCCAAGAGACCATGGACTCATATCTCTATGGATTTCATTTCCGACCTCCCTGTTTCTCAGAGAATGACCGTCATCTGGGTGATTTGTGATAGGTTTTCCAAGATGATACATCTTGTGCCATTACCTAAGTTGCCTTCCTCCTCTGAATTGGTGCCTTTGTTCCTTCAGCACGTGGTTCGTTTACACGGCATTCCTGAGAACATTGTGTCTGACAGAGGAGTCCAGTTTGTTTCCAGATTTGGAGGCCCTTTTTTTCTAAACTTTGGGGTTCAATTGTCTTTCTCCTCTGCATTTCATCCTCAGACAATGGTCAAACTGAGAGAAAAAAACCAGACATTGGAGACTTATCTAAGATGCTTTGTGTCTGCTGATCGGATGATGGGTTCTTTTTTTGCCTTTGGCTGAGTTTGCTCTTAATAATAGGGCTAGCTCTGCCACTTTGAGTCTCCTTTTTCTGTAAATTTGGGTTTCACCCTCGATTTTTTCAGGACGACGGGGCTTCTGTCTGCCAGGTGTTTTCTCTGTTGTGGAGGTATGCAACAGATTTGGGACCCGGTAGTGGAGGGTTGTCCCTCTCCCGGAGGGGCCAGGGTTTTTAACGGCATAGGGTGATGGGTTCTCGGTTTTAAAGTGGGGGGTTGGTTTGTTGTCCTCAAGAAAAATTCTAGGGTGGTTTCTAAATTTAAGCCTGGTTCATTGGACCCTTTAAAATCTGGAGTTTTAAACCCCGTTTCTTTTCTTTTTCTTCCCGGGGCATTTAAGTAAACGTGTTCCAAAATCATGTTGAAGGGTTTGTTGGCCGTGGTCTACTGCTTGCCTCCCGACCCTGTTCTGGTTGAGGGCAATATGGGTTTGTGGTTGAGAAAAAAATTAATTTGTTTTTTGAGGAAACTCCAGTATTTTGGGTTAAGTGGAGGGGTTATGGGCAGGGGAAAACAATTTTTTGGGTGTTTGCTTGGACATCCTGTAGGAGACTCTGTGGTTCTAGAATACTGAGACTGGTTGCAGTGAGGTTCGGGACCCCTCTAAGGGGGGGGGTTTTTTGTGAATGGATTTTAATGATTCTGGAGAGGCTCCTTGGTGGTTCAAGCGGGCGGGTCATGGGTTTT
>JARQOD010000003.1:310565049-310623289 GCA_033576555.1 Oophaga sylvatica
TAACCGCCATTACATGTTTGGGGGCTTTCTATGTTCTTTGGGGATCTGCTCCGGGGCAGATAGCTTTCCTCTTTCTATCTTTAGGTGTAGTTAGCTTCTCAGGCTGTGACGAGGCGTCTAGGCCCAACGTAGGAACGCTCCACGGCTGCCTCTAGTTGTGGTGGTTAGTCAGGGTACTGCAATCTCATAGATTCCAACTTCTCTGGTGTATTGCCTTTTTTACCAGCACTCCTCAGCTACCAAAACATAACAGAGGATGAGGTCCTTGACCCATCATGGCATGCTGAGGGGCAGCAAGCAAGTAGGGATAGCTCAGAGGAAGAGCTTGCAGGTGTGGCGCAGCGTGGCCGTCCACGTGGGAGAGGAAGAGGGAAAAATTTGTTGTCTGCTCCCTTAACTTCAGCACTCGTTAGGAGCAGGGCTCTTTTAAAGAGCACAAGGGGTGCGCCCAAGAGTTGTGATGCATGGGCCTTTTTCGACCAAGTTGCAGATGACGTTACAGTAGTCAGATGCAAGCTTTGTCGAAAAACTGTGCAGAGAGAGAAGAATGTCAGCAACCTTAAAACCACCAATATGTTGACACATGTCAGGAAGAGGCACCCTGTGGAGTTGCAGCATCACACCCAAGATGATTCGCCACCTGCAGCTGGTCCCCCACTTTCCATCTCTTCAGCCACCTCTTCCTCCAGCTCACAAACATCTGCTCACGCTTCCTCGCCAGAATGCCAGCGTGCATCTGCAGGCAGTGTTGTACGGCGGCACACTGTCTGTACTTCGTCAGCATCAGCATCCCGATCGCTGGCATCCTCACACTCCCAATCCAGTGTGCAGCCATCTGTCACACAGTTGTGGGAGAAAAGGCGACCGTACTCGGCAAACCACCCACGAGCACAGGGAATGAATTCTCGCATTACCAAACTGCTTGCAGTGGAAATGCTACTATTCTGGCTGGTGAGCAAGCCAGCCTTTATCGATATGTTGGGGTATGCAATCCCACATTACAGCATTCCCAGCAGCTTCTACTTCAGCAGGCAAGCCGTCCCCGCCCTGCAACAGCATGTGGAGCATAAAATTAAGCATGCGCTACAAAATGCAGTTAGTAGCAAGATCCACCTTACCACCGACGCGTGGACCAGTCTGCATGGCCAGGGACGCTACATTTCCATCACCGCCCATTGGGTAAATGTAGTTGAGCCTAGAACTGAAGTAGACAGTGCAAGTGCGCGGGTCCTGCCAACTCCACGGATTGCAGGCCTCTACTCCATATAAATTGACTCCTCCTCATACTCCTCGTCAGACTCGCCTGCACCCAGACGTACCACAACAACTGATTTCAGCACTGCATCGGCCAAACATCAACAGGCCATGTTGAAATTGGTTTATCTGGGTAATGTTAGCCACACCGCAACCAAGCTGTGGAACACTCTCAAGGAGCAGAGTGACATGTGGCTTGCGCCGCTCAACCTCCAGCCAGGTATGGTGGTGTGTGACAACGGCCAAAACCTGGTTGCGGCTCTGGGCCTAGGTGGCCTGGCTCACATTCCATTCCTTGCCCATGTCCTAAACTTGGTGGTGCAGAATTTCCTTAGGAATTATCCTGACCTTGAGGAGCTGCTGCACAAAGTCAGATACGATGCTCTCATTTGCGGCGTTCAAGCATGGCTGCATCGTGCCTTTCAGCCATGCAGCGCAGATTGGGTCTGCCCGAGCACCGCATCATTGTTGACCTCCCCACCAGGTGGAATTCGACTTTTCATATGCTGCAGAGGTTGTGTGAGCAGCAACCTGCAATTATGGAGTTGCAGCTGCAGCAGGCACAAAGTAGGCGACACACATCTCAGCCCTCCCACTTTGCAACCACAGAGTGGGCAACCATGAAGGACATATGCACCATTTTGAAGTGCTTCGAGGACTCCACTCTAATGGTGAGCGCGGATGCTGCCCTACTCAGCCTGACTATTCCCCTTATATGCCTTATAGAATCATCACTTAAAGGACTAAGGGATGAGGTTTCTCAGGAGGAGGAGGAGTATGATGAGACACTTGCACCAACCAGGCAATTTTCATCGGCCCGGTTGGTACAAAGCTCTGTGGGTGCATCACAAAGGTCCAGGCAGGACACAGCAAGCGAGGAGGATGAGAAGGACTATGAGGATGAGCTAGAGGAGGAAAGTACACAGCACTCTACTAGTAGTCACCAGATAGAGCATGGATGGGGTGATGCAGATCAGCCAGAGCACAGTTGGCAGCCTTCAGCACATGAGTGACTTCATGCTGCAGTGTCTGAGAAAAGACCCACGCGTGGCTCGTATTCTCCACACAAATGACTACTGGGTGGCCACCCTCTTAGATCCAAGTACCGGGACAGCCTTGAAAACCTAATTACACCGTTGAACCGGGTGCTTAAAATGCAGGAGTACCAAGAAGCACTGGTTAATTCATTCATGTACTCTTTTCCACCGCATAGCAGTGATGCGAGTTCACTAGCAGGCACCTCAGTGCGTCCTGGGCCCAGCAGAATCCGTTCAGAAGCCGGTAGCAGAAGCAGTACATCTGCTACTGACAGGTTCAGTATACTAAACCTGTTCCAACGGTTTCTGAACCCACAAGCAGTTCGGGCACCATCAGCACAGACAGTGCAACGCTCTAGGAGGCAACGTTACCGTGACATGGTGGCACAATACCTCTTCACCCCTGTCAGTGGGCTTCAGGATGGATCTGCCCCCTTCAAGTTTTGGGTCTCCAAGTTGGATACATGGCCCGAGCTTAGCCAGTATGTCTTGGAGGTCCTGGCTTGTCCTGGTGCCAGTGTGATTTCTGAACGCGTCTTTAGTGCAGCTGGCAATGTACTAACAAACCAACGTACCAGACTATCCGCTGCAAATGTGGACCGGCTTACATTCCTAAAAATTAACCAGGCCTGGATTTCTGGTGACTTTTGCTGTCCTGGGCTACAGTACACAGGATACATGCATGGTTGGTAGCAGTATGCATGCTCTGTCATGTGCCTATGTTGCACACAGCATAATCTGTTATGCCCGTGCTCTGGCCTCTACTTGGTAGCACCTGGTTCTGTGACTGACTCTTTCACCTCATACTGTTTTCCATTGGCTCTAGTACCGCCAGTTAGTGCCCATTTCTGTGACTGCCACTTTCACAGCATGCTGTGTTTCTGGGCAACAGTACCGCCAGCTGTACCTTGTTAGACTAAAGTGGAAAAAAAGGACGACAGATGCCAAACACCTATAGGCAGAAGCACAAGAGGCGGGATCCAGCCACGCCGGCTGTTTCGTGGCAGTGAAGTGCGGACACAGGTGTCTCCCCTAAAGGGTAAACCGAGTTCCAGCATCTCCAGCTGGTTCTTGGGAGTGCCCAAGGGCACGGGTACCTCCTGCTCCAAACCGTGTTTCGACAACGCTCGCTCTAAACCTAACCCTTACCCTACTAACCATAAACCCTAACCCTACCCCAACTAATCCTAACCCAAAGAAAAAACACCGCTGTTAAGAAGATGGCGACCAGTTTTCCTGCTACAGTTTTCGCTCTGTGCATTTTTCTAGCGATTTTTTTGCTCCTCTGCCTCTGCATACTCCTTCCCCATTATCCTGAGGTGTTTCCCATACATTTTATCCATTATATAGCACTGTAGTGATCATTTTGTAATTCCGATTTTCTTCTCCCATTGACTTGCATTGATATCGGAAATTGGATATTCCGATATTCGATATTTTTCCAATATCGGAAATCCGAATTCCGATACGATTTCGGGCAATATCGCTCATCTTTGTGCTACTATTGTGGTGACGCTTCTCATGCTATTTCCGTCTGCCCCAAGCGGGGGAAGACGTTTTGCGCGCTCAGTTGTTTTGGGTAGTGTTCAGACTAAATTTCTGTTGACTGTTACCTTGATTTGTTCCATGACCACATTTTCAGCTCAGGCTTTTGTTGATTCAGGGGCAGCTATAAAACTGATGGATTTTGATTTTGCCAAACATTGTGGTTTTCCTATGATACCCCTGAGGAAGTCTATTCCTTTGCTGGGCATTGATTCTACCCCCTTGGCAGAGAATAAACCCCAGTTTTCTACCCAGGTGATAATGCGGGTTGACCTGGACCACCAAGAGAATTGCAAATTTTTGGTGTTACATAATTTACATGACATTGTTGTACTGGGTTTTCCTTGGTTACAGACTCACAATCCTGTTTTGGATTGGAAGTCAGTGTCTGTGACCAGTTGGGGTTGTCAATGTGTTCGTGCTGACTCTCCTGTTTTTCTGCCTCCCCCAGTCTCAAGATGTTCCTGACTATTTGACTGATTTTTCTGATGTGTTTAGTGAGAGTAAGTCTGCATCCTTACATCCTCATAGGAGTTATGATTGCACTATTGACTTAGTACCCGGTTGTAAATTTCCCAAGGGTCGGCTCTTTAATTTATCTGTACCTGAGCATGAGGCTATGCGATCTTATATCATAGAGTCTTTAGAGAAGGGTCATATCAGACCATTCTCTTCACCCTTGGGCACCGACTTTTTCTTTGTGACCAAGAAGGATGGTGTCACGATTGGCTGCAGCCCATAATCGCCTCCACGCTGACCTACCACCACAGTGTGGGGTGGGCGTCCCCCGGGGACGCAATATGGACCCTCCATACCGCATAGGGGGACACCGGCCTACCCGAACTAGGGAAAGGCAGAGACCGGGTTCTGTGGCAGCTGAGCATGTGGACAAGGAAGAGACACGTAGAACTTGATTACACCGCACAACTTCAGGTATAGAGGAAGTAAAGTTTACTAAAGTAATAAAGTAAAGACACACAGTACATAAATCAAACATGACAAGGCCAGGCTCCCGATTCCACACCTCCCAGAAGGGTACCACCCAGAGGACCCCAAGGCACCAACGGATCTCCGCGGCACACATAGGACATCAGGACACAGGCATGACATCAGGGTACACAAGGTCATCAGGACGCAAGCAAAACATCAGGGTACATGAGGTCATCAGGACGCAGAAAGGACACACGAGGACATCAGGATCACAAACTCAGGAACACGAACTGGACCTCAGGAACGTGGACACTGGATGTAAGGTTCTATGTATATATTCCTGAAACTCAGTTTGTTCATCAGCCATTTTACTTTCTGTCTTTCTGTAGCTATCTTGCCCTCAGTCAAAATGGAGTTTCCAGCTTGCATGTTCCCGCCCTGATTCTCTCCTTTGCTTCTTAAGCAGCCACAGCTGAGCAATCAGTGCTTCAGAATCTAGCCTGCAGTGAACCTGTGACTTGACTCCTGTAAGCCTTGGACCTTGTACTCCAGCTATTCCCACTGAGGAACTCTGAAGCACTTGTGGACTCTGAACCCTGCTCTTTGAAAGACCCACGTTTGCATGGACTTACGGTAACAGAGAAGAAGATCCTGAATCTGTGTTGGAGAGTGATTTGCTGAGCTTAGTTTACTCTGGCCTGCTGTGTCTCCTGCTTCTGTGTCTGCAAACTGTGTGACTATTTCTGCCAACTTGTATGAAGTAATACAGGACTTTTCTATATCAAACCTGTGTCTCATGTATGTTCATCGCACCCAAGCACAAGATGCTATATGAACTGTACTACATACATTACAAGATTCTGAAGCCAAAACGTTAGTGTCTGCTGGGTCTGGAAGGCTGTGTCTGCTGTAACTCTGGATATCAGATGTCTGGTTGAAACTTTCTGTGATGATAGTGGTTGTGACTTCTCACAACCATTCCAGGTGAGCAGTTCCCTTAATTTTTTTTTCTCTCTGCAGTGTTGCCACAGGTGAACACTATTGTTTTTTTTTTTCTCCTCTCCTCTTCTTCCAGTAATCCTGTCTTAAAAGATCTGAAAAATGGAGGCCCGCATAAAGGAACTTTGCGGAGTGACTGATAATATCCTTGCAGATTTGCAGAATATAAAGGCCCGTTTTACAAATCTACAGGACCTCAATAATCACAATTTGCAAGTGGTTGGACAGACTACCCAGGATTTGCGAGCCAGGATTGAGGTTCTAGAGGGGCGAGTCCAGGCTCCTGCCGTAGCCCCGAGTGCTGGGATTCCCAAGTTGCCCCCTTTTCGTTTTGGCGGTGAACGTGAGAAATTCAGGGGATTTATTAATCAATGCAATCTTTTTTTTTCTACACATGCTTCACAATTTCCCACTGAACGATCTAAGGTGCTTACTATAATTATGTTGCTTACCAACAAGGCTTTGATGTGGGCAAACCCTCTGATTGAGACTGAGGATGATTGTTTGAATCACCTTGATGATTTTATTTCAACCATGGGGCAGGTGTTTGATGACCCCAATCGAGGTGCAACAGCTGAAACAGCCATGTTAGCTTTGCGCCAAGGTAAGCACTCGGTAGCTGAATATGCTTTGGATTTCAGGAGATGGGCCCTTGATACCACCTGGGACAGTTCCGCCAAAAAATCTATTTTTCGAAAGGGGTTATCTCCACTGATTAAGGATGAACTTGCTCGTGCCGACCCTCCCACTGCGTTAGGTGACTTTATTAACTACTGCATCCGTATTGATACTCGTCTGACTGAACGCAGGCAAGAGAGATGGTTCAAAAGCAATCGTACTAACCTTTTCCTACCTTCCTCTCCAGCTAAGGAACCTTTGAGTAGGATTACACGGGAACCTGAACCTGAACCCATGCAGGTAGACTCTTTACAACGACGGGTTAGTGATGCACGCAAGGAACATCGTTTTAAGGAGAATCTATGTTTCTATTGTGGTAAGTCAGGGCACTTCATTATAAACTGCCCCAGCCGTTCTCGTAAGACTACTGCAGCACTCATTCATTGTGAGTGTTGCGAGAGGGGATCTGTCAGGTCCGAGCCTCAGGCTCCAGAGAGATCTGCAGCAACAGATCTTGATTTCTCGGACTTAAACTCCGTTACCTCTGAGGACGTTGACTGTGTAAACGCTGCCATTTTTCAAGTTTCCTCAGCGGTGTCCCAGCTGAGTTGTAAGAAAAACAATTCTCATTGCTTTCTTTCCATCAAACTCTGGGTTGACTCAGCTTGGGTGTCTAGCTCTGCTATGATCGACTCAGGGGCAAGTGGAAATTTTATGGATGTCTCCTTTGCTCTGAAACAGGGAATACGTTCAGTGAAGAAGGCTACTCCAGTACAGATGGAAACTGTGGATGGCTCCCTGCTGACCTCTGGACCAGTGGATCAGGAAACAGAGCCTTTGAAGGTTCTTATGGGTAAAGATCATCAAGAGAAACTATCCTTTATGCTTATCTCTTCTCCCCACTTTCCCATTATTCTAGGGCTACCATGGCTGCAGGCTCAGAATCCTACCATTAACTGGGAGACCAAGGAATTACACTTTCCAGAGAAACAGATGAGTCCAAAAGTTTCAGCTTGCTCTGTTCCTAAAGGAATCATGTCAGTCCCTGAACTACCAGCTGTATACCAAGACTATGTGGATTTATGTGACAAGAAGAACGCTGACCGGCTTCCTCCTCACCGTCCATATGATTGTCCAATTGAATTATTGCCTGGAGCAGAGATACCTTTTGGTAAGATCTACCCCCTGGCGGGGCCCGAGCTAAAGGCTTTAAAGGATTACATTGACGAAAATCTAGCCAAGGGCTTCATACGCCCCTCTTCATCTCCTGCAGGTGCACCCATCTTCTTTGTAAAGAAGAAAGATGGATCTCTGAGACCATGCGTAGACTATAGGGAACTCAATAAGGTTACTATTAGAAACCGTTATCCATTGCCTTTAATCCCTGAGTTATTGGAGAGAGTGCGACATGCCAAAATTTTTTCTAAACTAGATCTTCGTGGGGCCTATAACTTAGTCCGTATTAGACCTGGGGATGAATGGAAGACTGCATTCAGGTCACGCTATGGACACTTTGAATATTTAGTTATGCCTTTTGGTCTGAGTACCGCCCCAGCCACTTTCCAACACTTGGTGAATGACATCTTCAGGGATCTCCTAGATACATTCGTGGTAATTTATTTGGATGATATTCTAATTTTTTCTAACTCCACAGAGGAACATCATGGACATGTGAGAATGGTCTTGGAACGTCTAAGACAAAATCATCTTTACATCAAACTTGAAAAGTGTGAATTCCATAGGACCGAAATTCAATTTCTGGGGTATGTACTGTCTACACAAGGAATCAGTATGGATGGAAGCAAAACCCAAGCCATCAAGGATTGGCCAAGTCCTAGAAATGTGAAGGAGGTACAGCGCTTCATCGGGTTTGCCAACTTCTATAGACGTTTCATTAGAAATTTCTCTGAGGTAGTGTCACCTATCACTCAACTTACCCGGAAAGAGTCTAGGTTCTCCTGGACTTCCCAAGCCCAGGAAGCATTTTCCCATCTAAAAGATAAATTTACCACTGCACCTATCCTAGTACATCCCAACCCTGAGCTTGCCTTCATAATAGAGGTGGATGCTTCAGACTGTGCCGTTGGAGCTATACTCTCTCAGAGAACAGGTGAGAAGAATGTCTTGCATCCCTGTGCCTTCTTTTCCCAGCAGTTGTCTTCGGCTGAGAGGAACTACGATGTGGGCAATAGAGAGTTGTTGGCCATTATTGCCGCCTTCAAAGAATGGAGACACCTTCTTCAGGGAGCTGCACAGCAAATAGTCGTCCTGACAGACCATCGTAACCTTGAGTTTATCAGGTCGGCTAAGTGTCTGACTCCTCGCCAGGCTCGCTGGAATCTTTTCTTATACCAATTTAATTTTATCATTTCTTATAGACCAGGATCGCGCAATGGAAAGGCTGATGCACTCTCTAGGATTTACTCAGCAGAGACACGTCCAATTACTCCTCCTAAGACTATTCTTCCTGACTCTAGATTCCTAGGAGTAATTCATAATCAAGACCTACTTAAGGACATCAAGGAAGCATACCATGCGGATTCCTTTTTGGCACAACCCCCAAGGGACGTAAGTCTTGTCTTTAAGAATGGTGTGTGGATTCAGGGACAACGCCTGTATATTCCTGAAACAGTCAGATTGAGAGTATTGCAACTCATTCACGATTCCAAGATAGCTGGGCATAGAGGAATTCTAAAGACACAGGAATTTCTTTCTCGTTTCTTTTGGTGGCCCACTTGCAGGAAGGATGTTTTGAATTATGTCACTTCATGTGAGGTCTGTGCAAGATGCAAAACACCTCGCTCCTCACCAACTGGTCTGTTACAGCCACTTCCCACCCCGTCCCGCCCGTGGGGATCCATTTCTATGGACTTCATTGTGGAGTTACCAACCTCTCAGGGAAAGAACACCATTTTAGTGGTGGTTGACCGTCTAACAAAGGCAGCTCATTTTATCCCTTGTGTCGGCTTACCCACTGCAAAACAGACATCAGATTTGATGATTAAAGATGTGTTTCGCTTACATGGAGTACCGGATGAGGTTATTTCGGATCGAGGGGTGCAATTCACTTCTAGGTTTTGGCAAAATTTCTGTGCAGCATTGGACATTAAAGTAAACCTTTCTTCTGCTTTTCATCCCCAGACTAATGGACAGACCGAACGAACCAATCAAACCCTGGAGCAGTATCTCCGCTGCTTTATCTGCCACCTACAGGATGATTGGGTGGATCTACTTCCATTAGCTGAGTTCTCGTATAACAACTCTCAGAGTGCCTCCACTAAACAGTCTCCTTTTTACTCTAATCTAGGTTATCATCCTAACATTCTACCACGATTTCCCATAGAAACGCCTTTACCAGCAGTGGCTGAAAGAATCACGTCTTTACAGAAGAATATGGATCTTCTAAAGGAAAATCTGGAATCGGCTCAAGAAAGGTACAAGAAAGCAGCAGATAAATTTCGTAAACCTGCACCAGCTTTCAAGGTAGGAGACTTGGTCTGGCTGTCAACCAGAAATCTTAAGTTAAGGATTCCATCGTCTAAGTTGGGACATAAGTACATTGGACCCTATAAAATCAGTAAAATTATAAGTGCCGTTGCGTGTCGTCTTCAACTGCCCAGAACTATGAGAATCCACCCTGTCTTTCATGTATCCCTACTAAAGGCTGCAACACCCAATACGTTTCCTGGACGTTCTTCTCCTTGCCCTGAACCAGTGCTAGTCGATGGTCAGGAAGAATTTGTGGTGGAAAGGATTTTAGATTCCAGGTTGTATAGAAATCAGTTACAATATCTGATTAAATGGCAGGGCTACCCAGTGGAAGACAACTCATGGGAACCAGTCAATAACGTTAATGCTCCTCGCTTGCTCCGTCAGTTTCATCAGAGGTACCCACACAGGCCTGGTCTGAGGTCATCCGGAGGTTGTCCTTAAGGGGGGAGTAATGTAAGGTTCTATGTATATATTCCTGAAACTCAGTTTGTTCGTCAGCCATTTTACTTTCTGTCTTTCTGTAGCTATCTTGCCCTCAGTCAAAATGGAGTTTCCAGCTTGCATGTTCCCGCCCTGATTCTCTCCTTTGCTTCTTAAGCAGCCACAGCTGAGCAATCAGTGCTTCAGAATCTAGCCTGCAGTGAACCTGTGACTTGACTCCTGTAAGCCTTGGACCTTGTACTCCAGCTATTCCTACTGAGGAACTCTGAAGCACTTGTGGACTCTGAACCCTGCTCTTTGAAAGACCCACGTTTGCATGGACTTACGGTAACAGAGAAGAAGATCCTGAATCTGTGTTGGAGAGTGATTTGCTGAGCTTAGTTTACTCTGGCCTGCTGTGTCTCCTGCTTCTGTGTCTGCAAACTGTGTGACTATTTCTGCCAACTTGTATGAAGTAATACAGGACTTTTCTATATCAAACCTGTGTCTCATGTATGTTCATCGCACCCAAGCACAAGACGCTATATGAACTGTACTACATACATTACACTGGAACATGGAATCAGGAACAAGGACCGGACATCAGGAACAAGGACCGGACATCAGGAACACGGACTGGACATCAGGAACATGGACCGGACATCAGGAACACGGACTGGACATCATGAACACGGACACAGGAACATGGACTGGACATCAGGAACACGGACACAGGAACAGGGACTGGATATCAGGAACATGGACACAGGAACACGGACTGGACATCAGGAACACAGACACAGGAACACGGACTGGACATCAGGAACATGGAATCAGGAACACGGACTGGACATCAGGAACACGGACACAGGAACACGGACTGGATCTCAGGAACTTCAGAACACCGGCATCGGACTCCAGACATCTGGCAACGATCGTCAGGTTCCGGATATCGGCCTACGGACATCAGGCTCCGACATGAGGCCGCAGTATCAGGCTCAGGACATCTGGCAACGATTGGCAGGCTCCGGGCATCAGGCAGGGAAGGATAGGATCCGGACATCTGGAAGTGGTCCTCAGACATAGGAAATCAGGCCGTGGTCATTAGGCTAGGGGCAAGAGGCCACGGTCATCGGACTCCGGACATCTGGCAGACCTTAAAAGGTACCCAAGCGGTCTGGTACAAGCCCCACCGGGTTGAACAGGAGCCAGCTGGGGATAGCACCGAATAACAAGCTGAGCACAGAGTAGCAGAAACTCAGCAGACACACCGCACTCCTACTTCCAAGAGGAACCAAGGTTATATCACAGCAAGTCAGTTAGCAAAGAGTCACAGTCACTGGGCACAGGGTTCAGGACACTGAAGGACTTCCAGTAACATAACTCAGCAGACACAGTTCAGACAGAGTCATGTACAGGACAGGTACAGGATCAAGGATTTAAGCCTGGATATACCGCCTCCAGGACAGGCACAGGAACAGGACCAAACAGGAATCAAAGCAAGGACTTTGGTACCAAAACATAAACAGGAGAGGTGCAGGATACAGTTCAGACAGGGTCAGGTACAGGATCAAGGATTGAGGCCTGGATATACCGTCTCCAGGACAGGTGCAGGAACAGGACCAAACAGGAATTAAGGCAAGGACTTTGGCACCAAAACATAGACTGGAGAGGTGCAGGAACACACAACACACATGGCAAGATTCAGAAGCTTTGGAGTAGCTAAGACCCTGCCCATAGGGCAGGGAGCCTTTATATAGGAGCTGCCCCTCAGAAATTGGCTGGGGTGTTGTGAACAGGTTTGGAGGCAACTTTGGAGCTGGGGCTCCATCCGGTGGTTGCTGAGGGTAATGAAACAATTGCTAAATGGCTTTCAACTGGGTCCGAATGGTCTGATATAACTGACCTGAACTCCCATCAGCCTTGTCGGTAATCAATTGTTCTTCCAGGTCTTGGTTGGAGCTCAGCTTGCATTCCTGCTTTCATTCAGATAAGTGAATTGCTGTTTTTTTCCCTCTGGTTGGATTTTCCTTGCTAGTTTGCTGCCTTGCAGTGGACTTCAGCCTGTTCCCCTTTTGGGGCCTGGCGCTGCATTTGTGCTCAGTTTGTGTTTGCACTTTTGCAATGTTCCTGTGTCACTTTTTATTTGCTGAATTGCTGTGTGTTACACCAGAGATCTGATTTAGGTGGTAGAGATCGTGTGTTCTCAGGTTTTTTGTTAATCAGAAGTGTTGGTATTTTTGTCAGGGTTTTTTGGGTTGCAGTCAGAATTCTTTCCTATACTTTTCTATCTAGACAGAATTGGGCCCTGGCATTTGCTCATTCTATTTTCTGTCTGTGTTCGCATTTTCTTCTTGTCTAACTGCCATTACATGTTTGGGGGCTTCCTATTTCTTTAGGGGTTCTGCTATGGGGCAGTTAGCTTTCATATTTCTGCCTTTAGGTGTAGCTATCGCTCCAGCTGTGACGAGGCATCTAGGATCACCGTTGGTACTTTCCACGGCTACTTCTAGTGTTGCGGTTAGTTTAGGGTTCTGCAACCCAGTAGTTTCCAGCCTCTCTGGTGTATTGCTACTTTGGCTATTTTTGCTGTTTCTCCTCAGCTACCGAAGCATAACAGTATTACCGGCCAAAAGAGAAAATTATTTGGTACTCAACAGAAGGGAAAAATAGTAAAAAAAGAAAAAGAAAAAAGGGAGTTGTCAGAATTTTTTTTTCCTGTTTTTGCATTTTTTCCCTCTTTTTCTCTGGGTGCTGAGGAGGAATTTTTTTTTTGTCCTCAATTGAGTTTGCACAGTTGTCTGGCCGTGTGGAGCAGCTTGCCGCTGAGGTTCAGAGTATTGCTACCTATCTTGCTAGGTTACTGGTTGTGGAACCCAGGATCCCCATACCAGATTTATTTTTGGGGGATCAGTCTAAATTTCTGAATTTCAAAAATAACTGTAAGCTGTTTTTTGCCTTGAATCCTAAGTCCTTAGGGAACGCAGCACATCAGGTTCAAATTGTCATCTCTCTGCTGAGCGGCGACCCTTAGGATTGGGCTTTTTCCCTGACACCTGGGGATCCTGTTTTGAATGATGTTGATGTATTTTTTCAGGCTCTGGGGTTATTGTACGATGAACCTAATGTCACTGATCAAGCTGAAAAAACTTTGTTGGCATTAATTCAGGGTAGTGAAGACGCTGAGCTGTACTGTCAGAAATTCAGAAAGTGGGCAGTCCTGACCAAATGGAATGATGATGCTTTCGCAGCCCTCTTTCGGAAGGGTCTGTCAGAAAAAGTAAAGGACGTTATGGTGGGATTCCCTGTTCCCTCTGGTCTCAATGATTCTATGTCTTTGGCTATTCAAATTGACAGATGTTTGCGTGAGCACAGAGGTATGCGTGAGATAGTGTTGCCTTGTGAGCCAGCTTCTGAGCCCATGCAGTGTGATGGAGTGACTTCTGGGGCTCAGCGTCCTGAGTTTCAAAAGCGCAATGGGTTATGTTTCTACTGTGGTGACGCTTCTCATGCTATTTCCGTCTGCCCTAAGCAGGGAAGACGTTTTGCGCGCTCAGTTGTCTTGGGTAGTGTTCAGACTAAATTTCTGTTGACTGTTACCCTGATTTGCTCCCTGTCCACATTTTCGGCTCAGACTTTTGTTGATTCAGGAGCAGCTTTTAACCTGATGGATTTTGACTTTGCCAAACGTTGTGGGTTTCCCATGATACCCCTGCGGAAGTCTATTCCTTTGAAGGGCATTGATTCTACCCCTTTGGCGGAGAATAAACCCAGTTTTCTACTCAGGTGATAATGAGGGTTGAACCAGATCATCAGGAGAGCTGCAAATTTCTGGTGTTGCATAATCTGCATGACATTATTGTACTGGGTTTCCCTTGGTTACAGACTCATAATCTGTTTTTGGATTGGAAATCTGTGTCTGTGACCAGTTGGGGCTGCCAATGTGTTAATACTGACACTCCTGTTTTTTCTGCCTCTCCCCAGTCTCAGGATGTCCCTGACTTTTTGACTGATTTTTCTGATGTGTTTAGTGAGAGTAAGTCTGCATCCTTACCTCCTCACAGGAGCTATGATTGTGCTATTGAGTTAGAGCCTGGTGGTAAATTTCCTAAAGGTCGCCTTTTTAATTTATCTGTACCTGAACATGATGCTATGCGATCTTATATCAAGGAAACTTTGGAGAAGGGTCATATCAGACCATCCTCTTCACCCTTGGGCGCCGTTTTTTTCTTTGTGGCCAAAAATGATGGTTCATTGAGGCCGTGTATTGACTATCGCCTCCTGAATAAAATCACTGTTAAATATCAATATCCGTTACACTTGATTTCTGACCTATTTTCCAGAGTGAAAAGTGCTAGTTTGTTTACCAAGCTTGAACTCGGGGGGCGTATAACCTTATTCGCATTAAGCACGGGGATGAATGGAAGACGGCGATTAATACCCCAGAGGGGCATTTTGAGTACCTAGTGATGCCTTTTGGGCTTACTAATACACCTTCCGTCTTCCAATCCTTTATGAATGATATTTTCAGGGATTTTGTGGATACATTTCTGATCGTTTATTTGTATGATATCTTGATTTTTTCCAACGACGGGGACTCTCATGTGAAACATGTTCAGAGTGTGTTCTAAATTTTGAGAGAGAATGCACTGTATGTGAAGGGATCAAAGTGTCTTTTTGGCGTACAGAAGTTTGCATTTCTGGGATTCATTTTGTCTCCGTCTGTTATTGAAATGGACCCGGTCAAGGTTCAGGCCATCTGTGATTGGGTTTAACCTACTACATTGAAGGCTCTTCAGAAATTTTGAGGTTTTGCCAATTTTTATCGTAAATTTATTGGTAATTTCTCCGGTATTGTTAAACCATTGACTGATTTGACCAGAAAGGGTTCCAATGTGGTGAATTGGCCTCCTGAGGCAGTTTCTACATTTCAGGAACTTAAACAGAGATTCATTTCGGCTCCTGTTCTACGGCAGCCTGATGTTTCTCTACCGTTTCACGTGGAGGTTGATGCTTCTGAGATTGGGGCAAGTGCCGTTATGTCCCAAGGGGATCCGGAGACCTCTAAGAGTAACCCTTGTGCCTTCTTCTCTTGAAAATTTTCTCCAACTGAACGTAATTATGACGTGGGTAATCGGGAGTTATTGGCCATGAAGTGGGCCTTTGAAGAGTGGAGACATTGGCTGGAAGGAGCCAAACATCAGGTGGTGGTCCTCACGGACCATAAGGACCTGGTTTATCTCGAATCAGCCAAGCGACTTAATCCTAGACAGGCTAGGTGGGCCTTGTTTTTCACATGTTTTAATTTTGTGGTTTCTTTTCTTCCGGGCACTAAGAATGTCAAGGCGGATGCCCTCTCGAGGAGTTTCTTTGCGGATTCACCTGAGTTAACTGATCCTGCTGTTATTTTGAAAGAGGGTGTAGTTCTTTCCGCCATCTCACCCAATTTGAGACTTGCTCTGGAGGGGTGTCAGGAGGATAAACCTGAATGCTGCCCTGTTGGGAAATTGTTTGTCCCAGACCAGTGGAAGAAGAGTGTGATGTCTGAGATTCATTGTTCTGTGTTGGCTGGTCATCCCGGGATTTTTGTTACCAGAGACTTGGTGAGTTGGTCCTTTTGGTGGCCTACTTTGTCTCGTGACGTCAGGGACTTTGTGCAGTCCTGTGGGACTTGCTCTCGTTCCAAGCCTTGCTCTAGTGGTTTGTCAATACCATTACCTGTGCCCAAGAGGCATGGACCCATATCTCTATGGATTTTATTTCCAACCTCCCTGTCTCTCAGAGAATGACCATTATCTGGGTAATCTGTGATAGGTTTTCCAAGATGATACATCTTGTGCCATTACCTAAGTTGCCTTCCTCCTCAGAATTGGTGCCTTTGTTCTTTCAGCACGTGGTTCGGTTACATGGCATTCCGGAGAACATTGTGTCTGACAGAGGAGTCCAGTTTGTTTCCAGATTTTGGAGAACAATTTGTTCTAAACTTGGTGTTCAGTTATCTTTCTCCTCTGCATTTCACCCTCAGACCAATGGACAAACCAGAGAACAAACCAGACCTTGGAGACTTATTTGAGATATTTTGTGTCTGCTGATCAAGATGACTGGGTCTCTTTTTTGCCTTTGGCGGAGTTTGCTCTTAATAATAGGGCTAGCTCTGCCACCTTGATGTCTCAATTTTTCAGCAATTCTGTGTTTCACCCTCGATTTTCTCCAGGACAGGCGGAGACTTCGGTCTGTCCGGGGGTTGACTTTATTGTGGAGCGTATGCAGCAGATTTGGGACCAGTAGTGGAGAGGTTGTCTCTCTCTCAGGAGAAGGCCCATCGGTTTGCCAACCGGCATAGGACTGATGGTCCTCGTTTTAAAGGGGGGGACTTGGTTTGGTTGTCCTCAAGAAATATCCCTATGAAGGTTGCGTCTCCAAAATTTAAGCCAAGGTTAATTGGACCTTATAAGATCATGGAAATTCTTAATCCGGTTTCGTTCCGTTTGCTTCTTCCAGGGACATTTAAGATCTATAACGTGTTCCACAAGTCCTTATTGAAGAGGTTTGTTGAGCCAGTGGTTCCTATGGCTGCGCCTCCTGACCCTGTTTTGGTTGAGGGCAATTTGGAGTATGTGGTTGAGAAAATATTGGATTCTCGTTTTGCTAGATGGAAACTCCAGTATTTGGTTAAGTGGAGAGGTTATAGTCAAGAGGACAATTCTTGGGTGTTTGCTTCGGACATCCATGCTAGGAGACTGATCCGTGCCTATCATCGAGCTCATCCTGATTGGCCTGGTTGCGCAAGTGAGGGTTCGTTGACCCCTCCTCAAGGGGGGGGTACTGTTGTGAACATGTTGGAGGCGACTTCGGAGCTAGCGCTCCATCCGGTGGTTGCTGAGGGTAATGAGCCAATTGCTGAATGGCTTTCAACTGGGTCCGAATGGTCTGATATAAGTGACCTGAACTCCCATCAGCCTTGCCGGTAATCAATTGTTCTTCCAGGTTTTGGTTGGAGCTCAGCTTGCAATCCTGCTTTCAATCAGATAAGTGAATTGCTGTCTTTTTTCCTCTGGTTGGATTTTCCTTGCTGGTTTGCTGCCTTGCAGTGGACTTCAGCCTGGTCCCCTTTGGGGCCTGGCGCTGCATTTGTGCTCAGTTTGTTTTTGCACTTTTACTCTGTTCCTGTGTCACTTTTTATTTGCTGAATTGCTGTGTGTTACACCAGAGATCTGATTTAGATGGTAGAGATCGTGTGATCTCAGTTTTTTGTTAATCAGAAGTGTTGGTATTTTTGTCAGGGTTTTTTGGGTTGCAGTCAGAATTCTTTCCTATACTTTTCTATCTAGACAGAATTGGGCCCCAGCATTTGCTCATTCTTTTTTCTGTCAGTGTTCATATTTTCTTCTTGTCTAACCGCCATTACATATTTGGGGGCTTCCTATTTCTTTGGGGGTTCTGCTACGGGGCAGTTAGCTTTCATCTTTCTGTCTTTAGGTGTACCTATCTCTCCGGCTGTGACGAGGCGTCTAGGATCACCGTAGGTACGCTCCACGGCTACTTCTAGTAACATAGTAACATAGTAACATAGTTATTAAGGTTGAAGGAAGACTTTAAGTCCATCTAGTTCAACCCATATCCTATCCTAACCTGCCCTAACATGTTGTAGTGTGGCGGTTAGTTTAGAGTTCTGCAACCTAGTAGTTTCCAGCCTCTCTGGTTTATTGCTACTTTGGCTATTTTTGCTGTTTCTCCTCAGCTACCGAAACATAACACTGGGGACAGCATGTCAAGTACACACACTAACCTTAATAAAAGCAGGGGAGGTGTGGCCACGCATGCCCTTAGCAGAATCAGAAACCATTATACACAATCAGTGAAGGAACTGAGGCTCAGGGCACCTGGCAGCGGCTGCAAGCCCAGACACACGTGGAAAGTCATGCACCAGCTGCAAATGACCTCACAACCCGCGGACAACTTCCACAGCGGCAACCAGGGACCGCACATGTGGATGTTCATGCAGCAAAGCAAAGACCTAACACCACATGAACAGCTACGCAGCAGAGCAGGGAACTGAGCAGGCTCCATACAGGTAACAGCCAACAGTATCCCAGCTCAATTAGGGGGAAAGAAGCAATGAGTTAAAGCAAAGACATGCATTGTCACGCCAACAACCAAGTACAGACAGAACAGCGTGACATTTGGATCATTGAGGCCGTGTATTAATTATCGTCTCCTGAATAAGATCACTGTTAAATATCAATATCCATTACTCTTGATTTCTGACCTATTTTCTAGAGTGAAGGGTGCTTGTTGGTTTACCCAGCTTGACCTCAGGGGGGGCGTATAATCTCATTTGCATCAAGCATGGAGATGAATGGAATACGGCGTTTAATACCCCAGAGGGGCATTTTGAGTACCTAGTGATGCCTTTTGGGCTCACTAATGCCCCTTCCGTCTTCCAATCCTTTCTGAACGGTATTTTCCAGGATTTTGTGAATAAATTTCTGATCGTTTATTTTTCCAATGACTGGGATTCTCATGTGGAACATGTTCGGACTGTATTCCTGATTTTGAGAGAAAACGCATTGTATGTGAAGGGATCAAAATGTCTTTTTGGTGTACAGAAGGTTTCATTTCTGGGATTCATTTTGTCTCTGTCTGTTATTGAAATGGACCCGGTCAAAGTTCAGGCCATTTGTGATTGGGCTTAACCCACTACATTGAAGGCTCTTCAGAGATTTTTGGGTTTTGCTATTTTTTATTGCAAATTTATAGCTAATTTCTCTGGTATTGTGAAGCCACTGACTGATTTGACCAAGAAGGGTTCTGATGTAGTGAATTGGTCTCCTGAGGCAGTTTCTGCTTTTCAAGAGCTTAAGCGGAGATTCACTTCAGCTCCTGTTCTGCGCCAACCTGATGTTTCTTTACCATTTCAGGTGGAGGTTGATGCTTCTGAGATTCGTGCAGGAGCCGTTTTGTCCCAAAGGGATCCGGAAACCTCTAAATTTAACCCTTGTGCATTTTTCTCTCGAAAATTTTCCCCAGGGGGACATAATTATGAGGTTGGTATTCGGGAGTTATTGGCCATGAAGTGGGCTTTTGAAGAGTGGAGACATTGGCTGGAAGGAGCCAAGCATCAGGTGGTGGTCCTCACGGATCATAAGAACCTGGTTTATCTTGAATCAGCCAAGCGACTTAATCCTAGACAGGCCAGGAGGGCCTTGTTTTTCACACATTTTAATTTTGTGGTCTCTTTTCTCCGGGCACTAAGAATGTTAAGGCGGATGGCCTCTTGAGAAGTTTCTTTTTGGATTCTCCTGAGGTAACTGAACCTGCTGTTATTCTGAAGGAGGGTGTGGTTTTTTCCACTATCTCCCCCAATTTGAGACTGGCTTTGGAGTAATTTCAGGAGGATAAACCTGAACGTTGCCCTGCTGGGAGATTGTTTGTCCCAGACCAGTGGAGGAAGAATGTGATGTCCGAGATTCATTGCTCCACGTTGGTCGGCCATCCTGGTATTTTTGGTACCAGAGATTTGGTGAGTCAGTCCTTTTGGTGGCCCACTTTGTCTCGTGACGTCAGGGACTTTGTGCAGTCCTATGGAACTTGTTCTCGGTCCAAACCTTGCTCTCGCTCTAGTGGTTTGTTAATGCCATTGCCTGTGCCCAAGAGGCCATGGACCCATATCTCTATGGATTTTATTTCTGACCTCCCTATCTCTCAGAGAATGACAGTTATTTGGGTAATCTGTGATATGTTTTCCAAGATGATACTTCTTGTGCCACTACCTAAGTTGCCATCCTCCTCCGAGTTGGTGCCCTTGTTTTTTCAACAGGTGGTTCGGTTGCACAGCGTACCAGAGAACATTATGTCTGACAGAGGAGTCCAGTTTGTTTCTAGATTTTGGAGTGGAGACCTTATCCCTTAGACCCTAGTCCAGAGCCTCTCATCTAGCCAAATCAGATCTCTCCTACTTTGCACTGATGAGGACCAATAGTCCAAAACACCGTGTCTGCAAATGGAGATACTGATTTGGCTTTTATCCTAAGTCATATTACAAGACTCGTTAAAGGGTTGATTGTGACTTGTAGGATCGCTACTTTCAATAGGTGGCGCTATAGAGTACAAGTCCTCTTTTTTTGAAGAGGCAATTTGCACACAGATTTTGGAGGAAATTTTGTTCCAAACTGGGAGTTCAGCTGTCTTTTTCCTCTGCGTTCCACCCTCTGTCCAATGGACAAACTGAGAGAACAAACCAGACCTTGGAGACTTATTTGAGATGTTTTGTGTCTGCTGATCAAGATGACTTGGTCTCTTTTTTGCCTTTGGCTGAGTTTGCTTTGAATAATAGGGCTAGTTCTGCCACCTTGATGTCTCCATTTTTCTGCAATTTTGGGTTTCATCCTCGATATTCTTCAGGGTAGGTGGAGGCTTCTGTCTGTCCTGGTGTTGACTCTATTGTGGAGAGAATGCAGCTGATTTGGGATCAATTAGTGGATAAGCTGTCTCTCTCTCAGGTGAAGGCCCAGCGCTTTGCCAACCGGCATAGGACTGATGGTCCTCGATTTAAAGTGGGTGACTTGGTCTGGTTGTCCTCAAAAAATATCCCTATGAGTGTCGCGTCTCCAAAATTTAAGCCAAGGTTCATTGGACCTTATAAGATTGAGGAGATTATTAATCCCGTTTCCTTCCGTTTGCTTCTTCCAGGAACATTAAAGATTCACAAAGTATTTCACAAATCTTTATTGAAGAGATTTGTCGAGCCAGTGGTTCCTATGGCTGCACCTCCTGATCCTGTTTTGGTTGAGGGCAATTTAGAGTATGTAGTTGAGAAGATATTGGATTCTCGTTTGGCCAGGCGGAGACTCCAGTACTTGGTGAAGTGGAAAGGCTATGATCACAAGGACAATTCTTGGGTGTTTGCTTCTGACATTCATGCTGAAAGACTGGTCCGTGCCTATCACCGAGCTCATCCTGATCGTCCTGGTGGCACAAGTGAGGGTTTGGTGACCCCTCCTCAAGGGGGGGTACTGTTGTGAACATTTTGGAGACGACTTCGGAGCTGAAGCTCCCTCTGGTGGTTGCTGAGGGTATTGAACCTATGTTGAACACCAAGAGTCCTACACCTGCAGATAACGAGTGGTTGTCAGGTGGTACTGACTGGCCTGATATAAGTGAGCTGACCTCCCATGATCCTCACCGGTGATCAATTGTTCTTCCTGGTCTACAGTCATGGCCAAAAGTTTTGAGAATGACACAAATATTAATTTTTACAAAGTCTACTGCTTCATTTTTTCTAATGGCAATTTGCATATACTCCAGAATGTTATAAAGAGTGATCAGCTTAACAGCAATTACTTGCAAAGTCAATATTTGGCTAGAAAATGAACTTTATCCCCCAAAACACATTTCAACATCATTGCAGCCCTGCCTTAAAAGGACCAGCTAACCTCTTTTCAGTGATTGCTCCATTAACACAGGTGTGGGTGTTGATGAGGACATGGCTGGAGATCAATCTATCATGATTAAGTAAGAATGACACCACTGGACACTTTAAAAGGAGGCTGGTGCTTGGCATCATTGTTTCGCTTCTGTTAACCATGGTTATCTCTAAAGAAACACGTGCAGTCATCATTGCAATGCACAATAATGGCCTAACAGGGAAGAGTATCGCAGCTATAAAGATTGCACCTCAGTCAACAGTCTATCGCATCATCAAGAACTTCAAGGAGAGAGGTTCCATTGTTGCCAAAAAGGCTTCAGGGCGCCCAAGAAAGACCAGCAAGCGCCAGGACCGTCTCTTAAAAGTGTTTCAGCTGCGGGATCGGGCTACCAGCAGTGCAGAGCTTGCTCAGGAATGGCAGCAGGCAGCTGTGAGTGCATCTGCACGCACTGTGAGGCGGAGACTCTTGGAGCAAGGCCTGGTCTCAAGGAGGGCAGCAAAGAAGCCACTTCTCTCCAGAAAAAACATCATGGACAGACTGATATTCTGCAAAAGGTACAGGCAGTGGACTGCTGAGGACTGGGGTAAAGTTATTTTCTCTGATGAATCCCCTTTTTCAATTGTTTGGGACATCAGGAAAACGCCTCATTCGGAGAAGACAAGGTGAGCGCTACCACCAGTCTTGTCTCATGCAAACTGTTAAGCATCCTGAAACCATTCATGTGTGGGGTTGCTTCTCAGCCAAGGGAATCGATTCTCTCACAGTCTTGCCTAAAAACACAGCCATGAATAAAGAATGGTACCAGAATGTCCTCCAAGAGCAACTTCTCCCAACCCTCCAAGAGCAGTTTGGCGATCAACAATGTCTTTTCCAGCATGATGGAGCACCTTGCCATAAAGCAAAGGTGATAACTAGAGTTGAGCGATACTTTCCGATATCAATAAGTATCGGATCGGAATGGGTATCGCCGATACCCAAAAAGTATCGGCGATACCCGATACCGATACCGGAAATCCAATGTAAGTCTATGGGAACAAAATATCGGAATTAAAAAAAAACCATTCTTGCCTTGTTGGTTAATTGTACATGAAGGAAAACAACAAAGAGTAATGTAGAATGTATTGGGGGAGGTTGAGGAGACATTAAAGGCATAGATGTTTAACCCAATCAAATGGAATAGCATTAATATTTTTTTTTTTTAAAGATGTTCGGATTGACGAAGAAATTGACAATGTTGTTAACCTTTTTTATATTTTGGCAAATATGTATGTTTCACAACTTCCATGCTCTTCACCTTTTTAACTTTTGCCACACTTTCTCCTTCATAATCTTCAGCAGCATCATCTTTTTCATCAAATTATTCTTCATCTTCACCTTCTTTATCTTCTTCTTAAACTTCTTGCTATTCATCTTTTTGTTAACATTACTCATATTGTTCTTATTAAACTATTATTCTTCTTCATATTTTACTTCTTCATCTTCTTCCTCTTCATCTTCTTATTTGTGACAGAGATTCCTGTACTTGTAATCTGTAAAAGTATGAATTTTTCATCCTTCCGTTCTTGCTGTCACAAAAGATTTAAATTACAACAGTATTTGTCCGTGTTCAGTTTAGCCTGCAGCAGCAGGCATTTTCCAGGGGCACCACGAGGAGGAACGGACTCACCCCCATACACTGCTTAGTCTTCTTCTGCTTATAATTTAGAGCATATATTTTGCTCTTCATTTTGGTCTTATACTTCATGTTCTTCTGCTTTTTGATCTTCTGCTTATTGTTCTTCTGTCTCTTGTTCTGTATCTTGTAGTTTGTCTTAACTTTCTTTGTCCTGTTGGTGATCTTCTTCTGGGTAATCTTTTATTTCTTCTTTGTGATGGTGTTCAGGCTGGTTGGCTTGATGCTCGTCGTCCTTGTGGTCGTCATCTTCTTCGGGGTGGTCATCAAGGTTGTCGTCTTCATTGTTGGAGATCCAGAGTGATTACCCAAAAAAACATTTAAAAAATCTTCAATTTGTAAATGTAGCTGAAGGTACAAGAAGGCTGACTAACTTCCGAGAACCAGCTGACGTTACTGGAACCCGGACGGGTATCAGATGGTACAAGAGACAATGGAAGTAACGAGGACCAGCTGACTGTGCTGGAACCCGGAGGGGCAGCAGAAGGAAAAGAGCCAATGGCACAACCGAGGACCAGCTGACGTTACTGGGACACGGTTACTAAGCAGGAGGTACCTGTGCTCCAAAGCACTACCAAGGACCAGCAGACGTTGCTGGAACTCGGATACCGAGATGGAGGCACCTAGGCCAAAGGCACTGCAGAGAACCAGTTGACGGTACTGGAACCCGGACGGGTAGCAGAAGGTACAAGAGCCAATGCAAGTAACGAGGACCAGCTGACTGTGCTGGAACCCGGAGGGGCAGCAGAAGGAAAAGAGCCAATGGCACAACCGAGGACCAGCTGACGTTACTGGGACACGGTTACTAAGCAGGAGGTACCTGTGCTCCAAAGCACTACCAAGGACCAGCAGACGTTGCTGGAACTCGGATACCGAGATGGAGGCACCTAGGCCAAAGGCACTGCGGAGAACCAGTTGACGGTACTGGAACCCGGACGGGTAGCAGAAGGTACAAGAGCCAATGCAAGTAACGAGGACCAGCTGACTGTGCTGAAACCCGGAGGGGCAGCAGAAGGAAAAGAGCCAATGGCACAACCGAGGACCAGCTGACATTACTGGGACACGGTTACTAAGCAGGAGGTACATGTGCTCCAAAGCACTACCAAGGACCAGCAGACGTTGCTGGAACTCGGATACCGAGATGGAGGCACCTAGGCCAAAGGCACTGCGGAGAACCAGTTGACAGGTACTGGAACCCGGACGGGTAGCAGAAGGTACAAGAGCCAATGCAAGTAACGAGGACCAGCTGACTGTGCTGGAACCCGGAGGGCAGCAGAAGGAAAAGAGCCAATGGCACAACCGAGGACCAGCTGACGTTACTGGGACACGGTTACTAAGCAGGAGGTACTTGTGCTCCAAAGCACTACCAAGGACCAGCAGACGTTGCTGGAACTCGGATACCAAGATGGAGGCACCTAGGCCAAAGGCACTGCGGAGAACCAGTTGACGGTACTGGAACCCGGACGGGTAGCAGAAGGTACAAGAGCCAATGCAAGTAACGAGGACCAGCTGACTGTGCGGGAAATCCGGAGGGACAGCAGAAGGAAAAGAGCCAATGGCACAACCGAGGACCAGCTGACGTTACTGGGACACGGTTACTAAGCAGGAGGTACCTGTGCTCCAAAGCACTACCAAGGACCAGCAGACGTTGCTGGAACTCGGATACCGAGATGGAGGCACCTAGGCCAAAGGCACTGCGGAGAACCAGCTGACGGTACTGGAACCCGGACGGGTACCATAAGGCACCCATGAAAATGTAAGTTGACAGGCCGCAAGCCGTCCGCAGTTACCGAATCACACAGTCCTACAGTGGGTGCTTGTCCTATTGTCACAACTGAAACAGCCTTTATTTACATATCCCACAGCACACATAGGAATCACCTAAACTGCAGGCACCATAGAGTCGGCTAACCCGAATGCAACACGACAGGACAACTTATTGGAGGCTAATTGACGTTGACACTGCCAGGAAACAGCTGTCGTGCTGTAACCAGGCTGGGCAGGAGTCAGTACCCGTGACAAGTACTTCCGAGCAACAACTGGCGTTGTTGGAGCCCAGGGATGAAGAAGAGAACAGGGTGGAGGCAGCAGGACTGTTTGCCGTACACACAGCAGGGGAACAGCTGACATTACTGAACCCCAGTAACACAGGAGCAAGTGTTGACTGTGCAAACAGCACTTCCGAGCAACAACTGGCGGTGTTGGAGCCCAGGGATGAGAAGAGAACAGGGTGGAGGCAGCAGGACTGTTTGCCGTACACACAGCAGGGGAACAACTGACATTACTGAACCCCAGTAACACAGGAGCAAGTGTTGACTGTGCTAACAGCACTTCCGAGCAACAACTGGCGGTGTTGGAGCCCAGGGATGAGAAGAGAACAGGGTGGAGGCAGCAGGACTGTTTGCCGTACACACAGCAGGGGAACAGCTGACATTACTGAACCCCAGTAACACAGGAGCAAGTGTTGACTGTGCTAACAGCACTTCCGAGCAACAACTGGCGGTGTTGGAGCCCAGGGATGAGAAAAGAACAGGGTGGAGGCAGCAGGACTGTTTGCCGTACACACAGCAGGGGAACATCTGACATTACTGAACCCAGTAACACAGGAGCAAGTGTTGACTGTGCTAACAGCACTTCCGAGCAACAACTGGCGGTGTTGGAGCCCAGGGATGAGAAGAGAACAGGGTGGAGGCAGCAGGACTTTTTGCCGTACACACAGCAGGGGAACAGCTGACATTACTGAACCCCAGTAACACAGGAGCAAGTGTTGACTGTGCAAACAGCACTTCCAGGCAACAACTGGCGGTGTTGGACCCCAGGGTCAAGGAGGATGTTTAAATACTAGATCAAGTATTTTCCTTGTTACTTGTCAATTAAAAATGTCTATACTCCAAACAAGAGAAAGATAACCTTTACTACCATAAGATGATGATTTCAGTTTAAAAAAATCTAGATAAATAAAGAATTGACAAACATAAACGCATACATTAACATGTTGAACAGCAGTGCAAATCACAAAATAAATTGGTTAAGGAATCAGCTATACGGTTGTAAATAAAAGCATACAAGTACATATCAGAATACATTAATGATGGATAAGTAACAGTATGTACACCATTTTTATTGTATAGACAATGAATGTCTGACTTCAAAACATCATCAGCATTACAAGTTATCTGTGACATTCATAAAATGTTACATTTGCTGAATAATGTCACTAAACAGTTTATAAAAATTATACAATTTCCATCATGTAATACTCATAATATGTGCCAATAATCATTTTTATTAACAAACATAACCTTTAAAAAGTGCATAGTGCATAGTGAAAATTGCTATTTATGCCTGACTGTGGACTTGCAAGCATGACAACGGATAGATAAGGTGTATATAGATGAGACTGCATAGCCACAGATGGTGAATGGCGATGTAATACTGTACCTCAATAAAGTGTGCGTCACTACTACATAAATTTTTTTATATAGCTTTATAAACAAGGTACGTGCATGTATGCTTGCGCCTTTGTTGGACGCACAGACTGCCTTCCTGCTGTGACGCGTTGGGTAGTGAACAGTTGTGTGCAGTGTTCACTGTAGTCTGAGGTTTTCATTTTTGGAGTGCAGATCACGCTCCAGTTAGTTCTTCAACCACTGCTGGTTGTAGTCTGCTGAGCGTGTGTCACTGCCTCATCCTTGACATTTTTCTCTAATTGTTGCTGCTCCATTCTATTTCAAATAACTCAAATCTATTAGTGTGATGCGCTTCCATCCGTATCCAATACATTGGTTGCAAACACTATAGAAGTACACAAAGGGGCTTTTCACACCTAGTGAACAGTTGTGTGCAGTGTTCACTGCAGTTTCTGCGGAATAACCACACTTAGGCCTTATAACTTTTCTGACTTTCTTTATCAATCTACCAAGATGAAGAAGGCAGGGAGTAAGGCACGTGGTCGTGGCCGTGGAGTTTCAGCAGGTAGAGGACGTGGGGATTCTGTGGCGGCTGCCGCCCCAGTGACACAGCATCCACCAGTTTTCCCCGTGAGCGTTCCTTTATGCGCACTTTTGTAGGAGGTCGGCGTACCCCCCTGCTGCGGGAAGAACAAATTGAAGCCGTTGTTGGTTGGATGGCAGCCAATGCATCGACTTCAATTGCTTCCACCTCCTCTCAGGACCACAGCACTGTTGAGCAACCATCTGTCTCTTCACCGCCTGCCAAATTGCCCAGGCAGTCAGAGAGTTCTGTACAGGAGCCAGCTGAGTCTCTGCTTCTGTACTCAGAATCTGTTGGCTTGCAAACAGGGGCCCAGCCAAGCAGCATTCTGGAATGTGAAGAAGAGGGAGTATGCAGTGATGCGCAACAGCTGTGTCTCTCTGAATCTGAAGAGGCGGGTGAGCCAGTGCCGATGGTCAGCACACCGCAGAACACATCTGATGATGATGAGACTCAGGTGCCAGTTTCTGTTGAGCATGGTGCTGGCCAGACCACCCAACAGCTAGTGTTGAGCGATACGATATTGCAAATATCGGCTATCGGCCGATATTAGCTCTATCGGCCTTTCGATAATTCGTTTCGATATTTTCGTCTTATCGAATACCGGAATCGGATTTGTCACTGTCACTGTGAGTGTCCGTCGGTCGGGTCTGTCAGGAGTCAGCGGCACTTACCTGGCAGAAGATCTCCGGCGGTCACGTCCTGGACTGCTTGATGGCCGCCATTATCTTCTCCCTGGCGGTCACATGCAGTTTTTCGCGATAACTGCAGTGACTGCTGGGTAATCCCGGCCGTAAAGCAGTCAGTCCGATGACGTCACCGCCGGGGAAGAAGCAGGTAATCAGCTGTGCTGCGCCGGGATGACAGGCTCTGCCTGTCATTCTGATGTAGCAGAGCTGGATCGTCGTGGGACACTTGTTACTATGGACTGCGTCGGTCAGGTGGTATACTTTTTTTTTTTTTTTTTTCATCTTTTTACAGGAGATCGATGGCGTCGCAGCAGGATGAGACAGTAATAAAAGAAATGAAAACTGTGTTTTTTTTTTTTTATTAAATTAAAAAAATTTTTTTGGAACATTCACCCGTCCGGGTACATAAACAATTTAACTATTTATTTACATACAGGGACCCTGTCCGGGTTATTTAGACTTCTTTGGCTGGCCTCTTCCAGGTACCACCTGGTACTCTTCTTGAGATTGCCAAACATCCGAGGCACCAAGGACCACCAGGACCTGATGACGTCGTGTGGCCTGTACAGTCAAGTCGTGACCCGCTATCTGGGTCTGTGTGGCCACCTCTTTCATCTCTCTCCGGGTCTGGAGCCCTATGTCACGGACTGTACGAACCCCAGGGGGCCTAACAGGCGCCGGGTACGGGCCAGCTATACTTATCATGTCCATAGCTGGGGCTGCTGAGGAGACCACTGAGGGAGGCTGGGGAGATTTACGGCGTGGGGTGGGCACTTTTGCAGAGGCCTGGATGTGGGAGGCTGAAGGCTTCGAGGGTCTCACAGGTTCCTGACACACTGGGGAGTAGGGGTCGCACCTGGTAACATTTAGGGCGTACCACCCATTGTAACCCCAGTGTGGGTGTAAGTCACCAAGTCTCCTGGCAACAGGTCCCTCCCCGGGTGTCCTTCTGGGAGGTGAGCCTCCACGTCCCGCCGGGTCACAAAGACTTCTAAATAAAGTCCAGGCTCCTTGATGAAGCCCCACCCACCTTTCAATTTAAAGCTCCGTACTGCACCCTTACGCCGCGGCTACTCAGGGTTCCTTTATCCTTTCTCATCCGGTCCTTATCTGCCCGGTCCTTCTCCAGGTGACGTTGGCAAAGTTTCTGGGATTCGCGCTGCTCCCTTTGTCGTTCTGCTTCCTTCTCCCAACGTCTCCACTCTTCCTCCTGACGCCGGTTATAATTCTCCTCCACCAGTTGCTCCATGTCTCCACCACTCCACTGCAGCTTACAGTGTCCGGTTTGCGGCAGCTCTCCTGTCGCCCCCCAGTCCTGGCGGCGCTCCCCTGCGGAGGAAGCAGACGGCTCTAAATCAGATGACAGTCGGGGCTCCGGTACAGGCAGGTAGTGCTCTGGTGCCTGCGCGGCCTCCTCCATGAGGACGGGTGTCGCTTCTTCTGTCTCAGCGACCGGGGCAGACAGCGGGATCTGGGGTGCTGCTGACGGTGCTGCGGTTTTTGCAGGAACGGGTGCCTCCACTGCGACAATGTCAACCGGATCACATTGCAAGGGCTCCTCTACTAGAAAGGGTGCCTCACCTTCCGGTACAGACACTTCAGGTAAGAGGGATTGGCGCCGCTCCAAGTTTATTTTTAGGGCACGCCAGCTGGCTTCCATCCTGGCGACCTCCTCCCGGTGCCGGCCAGGCCTCTCAGGGTATCCTCCGCTTCTTGCAGCGTAGGAGGGTTTACAGGCCGGGTGCCCAACGGTGATTCCGTGGCGATCGGGTCGCTTCCGTGGGGGGAGAGCTCTGACTGCTCCATCCCTTCCCACTTCTGCTCGTCGTGTCCATTAGCCATCTCTGCCAAGTCACATGTGTCATATCTGGAGAGGGCCCCTCTTTTGTAGGGAGGCGGGACCTCCTCACACTGAGGAGGATGAGGAGGCGGAACTCCAGAGCTGTGGGGCACGATGTTACATTGCAGTACCATTTACAGTGGGCGGCCATCGTTTTCACGCCACTGAGTGAGTGACACCCACGAAGAGCACGCCCTTCTTCTTCACCAGTGCCTCGTCGTGACGCAGATATGGCGGAAAAATGGCAAATACATTCTCTTATGATTTTAGCAATTCTCAAGCACAAAACCAGTGCAATTCAGGCACACAGGACTCGCTTATAGCGAGCTACGGAATCCTGTTCGTGACGCCCAAGTTGAGTCGCACAGAGCCAGAGGTTTTCGGGGTACTCGGCACCGAGCCCGTCACTTCTATGGGGTATGTCACGTCTTTACCCGGCAATTGAATTAGAGTCGATTTTACTATGTAGAAGTGTATAAACTATAAATATATGTATATATATATGTCACAATGACATGTATATATATATACAGGTCCTTCTCAAAAAATTAGCATATAGTGCAAAATTTCATTATTTTCCATAATGTAATGATTACAATTAAACTTTCATATATTTTAGAATCATTACACACCAATTGAAATTTGTCAGGTCTTTTATTGTTTTAATACTGATGATTTTGGCATACAACTCCTGATAACCCAAAAAACCTGTCTCAAAAATTAACATATTTCAACCGTCCAATAAAATAAAAGTGTTTTTTAAAAACAAACAAAAAAAAACATCAAATAATAAAGTTCAGTTATGCACTCAATACTTGGTCGGGAATCCTTTTGCAGAAATGACTGCTTCAATGCGGCGTGGCATGGAGGCAATCAGCCTGTGACACTGCTGAGGTGTTATGGAGGCCCAGGATGCTTCGATAGCGGCCTTAAGCTCATCCAGAGTGTTGGGTCTTGCGTCTCTCAACTTTCTCTTCACAATATCCCACAGATTCTCTATGGGGTTCAGGTCAGGAGAGTTGGCAGGCCAATTGAGCACAGTAATACCAAGGTCAGTAAACCATTTACCAGTGGTTTTGGCACTGTGAGCAGGTGCCAGGTCGTGCTGAAAAATGAAATCTTCATCTCCATAAAGCATTTCAGCCGATGGAAGCATGAAGTGCTCCAAAATCTCCTGATAGCTAGCTGCATTGACCCTGCCCTTGATGAAACACAGTGGACCAACACCAGCAGCTGACATGGCACCCCACACCATCACTGACTGTGGGTACTTGACACTGGAATTCAGGCATTTTGGCATTTCCTTCTCCCCAGTCTTCCTACAGACTCTGGCACCTTGATTTCCGAATGACATGCAAAATTTGCTTTCATCAGAAAAAAGTACTTGGGACCACTTAGCAACAGTCCAGTGCTGCTTCTCTGTAGCCCAGGTCAGGCCTTCTGCCACTGTTTATGGTACAAAAGTGGCTTTACCTGGGAATGCGGCACCTGTAGCCCATTTCTTGCACACGCCTGTGCACGGTGGCTCTGGATGTTTCTACACCAGACTCAGTCCACTGCTTCCTCAGGTCCCCCAAGGTCTGGAATCGGTCCTTCTCCACAATCTTCCTCAGGGTCCGGTCACCTCTTCTCGTTGTACAGCATCTTCTGCCACATTGTTTCCTTCCAACAGACTTCCCATTGAGGTGCCTTGATACAGCACTCTGGGAACAGCCTATTTGTTGAGAAATTTCTTTCTGGGTCTTACCCTCTTGCTTGAGGGTGTCAATGATGGCCTTCTTGACATCAATAAGGTCGCTAGTCTTACCCATGATGGGGGTTTTGAGTAATGAACCAGGCAGGGAGTTTTTAAAAGCCTCAGGAATCTTTTGCATGTGTTAGAGTTAATTAGTTGATTCAGAAGATTAGGGTAATAGGTCGTTTAGAGAACCTTTTCTTGATATGCTAATTTTTTGAGACAGGTTTTTTGGGTTATCAGGAGTTGTATGCCAAAATCATCAGTATTAAAACAATAAAAGACCTGACAAATTTCAGTTGGTGTGTAATGATTCTAAAATATATGAAAGTTTAATTGTAATCATTACATTATGGAAAATAATGAAATTTTGCACTATATGCTAATTTTTTGAGAAGGACCTGTATATGTATTCTATGTGTGTATATTTTGTGTTTACAACGAAAGAAAGGGTTTTTTTTGTTGCGATATTTTGTTCCCATAGACTTACATGGGACTTCCGTATCGAAATCGGATATCGACGATATTTAGTGCTATCGGCGATACAATTTTGATACATATTTTTAGATATCGAGCAATATCGCTCAACACTACCAACAGCAGCAGGTGTTGGAAGAGGGTAGTGGAGATGATGAGGTCCAAGACCCAACATGGCGTGAGGAACTGGAAGGTGGTGGGAGCAGCTCTGAGGAAGAGATTGCCCCAACGGTACAAACAGGAGGGAGAGTTAGGCTGCAGACTCGGTTGCCTGTAGCCTCCAGTTTGGCACCTGTTCGGAGCAGTTCTCTTCCAAAAGTCAAAACGGGCGCTCCCAGGACTTGCACTGCATGGTCCTTTTTTGACACACTTGCAGATGATATTTGCTATGTCAAATGCAAGCTGTGTAATCAAAAAGTAAAAAGAGGTAAAAGTGTCAGTAACCTCAATATCACTAATATGTGGAAACATGTGCGGACAAAGCACGCAGCTGAGTTACAAAGACACACTGGAGATGTAGGCCAACCTACAGCAGCACCTACATCTTCAGGTCGTGTTGGAGCCTCTTCCTCCAGCTCACACACAGCTGGTTCGGCTTCCTCACAGGATAGCCATGGAAGAACCTCGGTCACTGTTGTCCAGAGACAAAGTGTTATTCCACCCACAGCAGCAAGTTCCCTGTCATCCTCACACTCCCAGGCCACAAAACAGCCATCGGTAGCACAGGCATGGGATAAAAGACGGCCATACTCGGCAAACCATCCACGAGCACAGGCTCTGATTGCTGGCATTGCAAAACTCCTGTCCCTTGAAATGCTGTCATTCAGGCTGGTGGAGACTGACAGTTTCCGTAACTTAATATCATTGGCAGTCCCACAATACAATGTGCCCAGTCGATTTCATTTCAGCAGGCAAGCCGTCCCTGGTCTGCAAAAGCATGTTGAGGGAAAAATTAAACATGCGCTACTAAACGCCGTCAGTAGCAAAGTCCACCTGACCACCGATGCGTGGACCAGTACCCATGGCCATGGACGATACCTTTCCCTCACTGCCCATTGGGTCAATGTTGTGGAGCCGGGTACTGATCTTGCGAGTGGCGCTGTACGTGTTCTGCCAACTCCAAGGAATTGCAGGAATCAAGTCTGTACACATTGACTCCTCCTCCTACTCCAGTTCCTCAGAATCATCGCTGCAGGAGCCGTCACGGTCTACCTCCACATGGACCCGTGAACGCTTACCTGTTGCGACCGATATGAGCACAGCCATGGCCAAACGTCAACAGGCCGTCCTGAAATTAATTTCCATGGGGAATCGAAGCCACACAGCGCAGGAGCTCTGGAACGCCATCAAGCAGGAGAGCGACGTGTGGTTTTTGCCAGCGAATCTCCAGCCAGGCTTGGTAGTGTGTGACAATGGCCGAAATCTGGTGGCAGCTCTGGGCCTTGGCAACCTCACTCACAAACCATGTCTGCACATGTGCTCAACTTGGTCGTGCGGAGTTTTTGGAGGGACTATCCGGATCTTGATGCACTGCTGCACAAGGTCCGCCTATAGTGCGCTCACTTGCGACGTTCCAGCATGGCCAGATCGCGCATTGCAGCTCTGCAACGCAGATTTCGCCTTCCTGAACATCGCATCATATGTGACGTACCCACCAGGTGGAATTCCACGTTACATATGTTGGAGCGGTTGTGTGAGCAGCAGGCAGCAGTAATGGAGTATCAGCTGCATCAGGCGCAATCAACTCGCAATTTGCGCCGTTCACACTTCACCACTACTGAGTGGGCCTCTATAATAATAATAATAATAAGCTTTATTTATATAGCGCCAACATATTCCGCAGCACTTTACAGTTTAACAGTTTCAGAACACAAGTCATAAGTAACAACGTTAACAATACAATAATTAAAGCAATATAAGCCCCCCTGCTCGTGAGAGCTTACAATCTACAATGAGGTGGGGGAGATACAAAGTACAGGTGTTTATTAGAGTTGAGCGATACTTTCGATATCCAAAAGTATCGGAATCGGAATGGTATCGCCGATACACAAAAATATCGGCGATACCCGATACCGATACCGGAAGTCCAATGTAAGTCTATGGGAACAAAATATCGAAATAAAAAAAAAACCATTCTTGCCTTGTAGGTTAATTGTACATGAAGGAAAACAACAAAGAGTAATGTAGAATGTATTGGGGGAGGTTGAGGAGACATTAAAGGCATAGATGTTTAACCCAATCCAATGGAATAGCATTAATTTTTTTTTTTTAGGAAATACGTTCGGATTGACGAAGAAATTCACAATGTTGTTAACCTTTTTTCTATTTTGTCAAACATGTCTGTTTCACAACTTCCATGGTCTTCACTTTTTAACTTTTCACACACTTTCTCCTTCATAATCTTCAGCAGCATCATCTTTCTCATCAAATTATTCTTCATCTTCACCTTCTTAATCTTCTAAAACTTCTTGCTATTCATCTTTTTGTTAACATTACTTATATTGTTCTTATTAAACAGTATTATTTCTTCATATTCTACTTCTTCATCTTCTTCCTATTCATCCTTTTCATCATATTCTTATTTGTGACAGACATTCCTGTACTTGTAATCTGTAAAACTCTGAATTTTCATCCTTCCGTTCTTGCTGTCACGAAAGATTTTAATTACAACAGTATTTGTCCGCGTTCAGTTTAGCCTGCAGCAGCATCAGGCATTTTCCAGGGGCACCACGAGGAGGAACGGACTCACCCCCATACACTGCTTAGTCTTCTTCTGCTTAGAATTTAGAGCATATATTTTGCTCTTCATTTTGGTCTTATACTTAATGTTCTTCTGCTTTTTGATCTTCTGCTTATTGTTCTTCTGTCTCTTGTTCTGTATCTTGTAGTTTGTCTTAACCTTCTTTGTCCTGTTGGTGATGGTACAAAAGCCAATGGAAGTAACGAGGACCAGCTGACTGTGCTGGAACCCAGAGGGTCAGCAGAAGGAAAAGAGCCAATGGCACAACCGAGGACCAGCTGACGTTACTGGGACACGGTTACTAAGCAGGAGGTACCTGTGCTCCAAAGCACTACCAAGGACCAGCAGACGTTGCTGGAACTCGGATACCGAGATGGAGGCACCTAGGCCAAAGGCACTGCGGAGAACCAGCTGACGGTACTGGAACCCGGTTGGGTAGCAGAAGGTACAAGAGCCAATGAAAGTAACGAGGACCAGCTGACTGTGCTGGAACCCGGAGGGTCAGCAGAAGGAAAAGAGCCAATGGCACAACCGAGGACCAGCTGACGTTACTGGGACACGGTTACTAAGCAGGAGGTACCTGTGCTCCAAAGCACTACCAAGGACCAGCAGACGTTGCTGGAACTCGGATACCGACATGGAGGCACCTAGGCCAAAGGCACTGCGGAGAACCAGCTGACGGTACTGGAACCCGGATGGGTAACAGAAGGTACCCATGGAAATTAAAGTTGAGGCAGCAGGACTGTTTGCCGTTCACACAGCAGGGGAACAGCTGACATTACTGAACCCCAGTAACACAGGAGCAAGTGTAGACTGTGCTAACAGCACTTCCGAGAAACAACTGGCGGTGTTGTAACCCAGGGATGAGAAGAGAACATGGTTGAGGCACAGCAGGATTTTGCCGTGGCACCACAGCAGGAACGACTACATCCCTAACTACTCTCTAGTAAATCAGAGCAAGTTAGCTGTTGCTACATCACTTCGAGAAACAATGGCGTGTTTTTGATCTCTGCGTGAGAGTAACTGTGAGCAGCAGCTGTACTGTGTTTGCTTCACACATGCTTTGAACAGTGAATTACAAACCACAGTAAACAGTAAAGTAGGTGCTACAGCACTGAACTGCTGTGTAACCCAGGGATGAGAAGAGAACATGGAGCACTTCACAAGCAGGGACCAGCTGACATTACTGAACCACGTACACACAGGAGCAGTGTACTGTGCTAAAGCACTTCCAAACAACTGGACGGAGCAGGGATGAGACTGGATACATGTGGAGGCAGCACGGATGTTGCTCAACAGCATGCGGAGAACAGCTGACGGTACTGGAACCCAGTACTAGGAGCAAGTGTAAAGAGCAAACAAGCATCGAGGACACTGACGGTGTTGTAACCCAGGGAGAAGGAAAGAACATGGTGAACAGCAGGACTGTTTGGCCGTTCACTAAGCAGGAAGCTGTTACTGACCCAGTACACAGGAAAGCAAGTGTAACTGTGCATAACAGCAATTCCGAGAAACCAGCTGACGGTGTTGAACCCAGGGATGAGACAGAAAAATGGTGAGGCAGCAGGACTGTTTGCCGTTCACACAGCAGGGGAACAGCTGACATTACTGAACCCCAGTAACACAGGAGCAAGTGTAGACTGTGCTAACAGCACTTCCGAGAAACAACTGGCGGTGTTGTACCAGGATGAGAAGGAACATGGTGGAGGCAGCAGCTTTGGTCAACAGCAGGAACACTGAATCTGAACCCCAGTAAACGGACAAGTGAGACCTACAGCTTCCGAGAAAAACTGGCGGTTGAGCCAGGATGAGAGAACAGGGGAGGCAGAGACTTTTTGCCGTTCAACACGGGGAACAGGACAATTATGACCGTAACACATCAGGTAGCTGTGTAAAGCACTCGAGAAAAAACTGGCGGTGTTGAACCGTGACAAGAGGAACAGGTGGAGGTACAGAGACGTTTGCCTCACACAGCAGGGAACAGCTGACATTAACTGACCCCAAAACAAGGAGTAATGTAACTGTGAACGACTTGACGGAGAAGAACTTGCGTTTGTAACCCAGGGAAGGATGAGAACCAGTGGAGCAGCAGGACTGTTTGCGTTCAACACAGCGAGGAAACAGCTGGTACATCTGAACCAGTAAACACGGAGAGTAGAGACTGTGTGCTACACAGCACTTCGCGAGAAACACTGGCGTGAACCCAGGAGAAGTAGAACTGTGAACAGCAGACATTTGCCGTTCGTAAGCCGGGAAAGAATATGAACCCGTAGCACAGGCAAGTTTAGACCGTTCAACAAGGCGACTCAGTAAGAACCAACGGCAAGTGTAACCGATGAAAGAACATGCGGAACACAGGGTTTTGCCGTTACGAGGACAGCAGGGGAACAGCGACTTACTGACCTCACAACAGGACAAGTGTAGACTGCTAACAGCACTTCCGAGAAACAACTGGCTGTGTGTACCCAGGGATGAGAAGAGAATGTGGAGGCAGAAGGACTGGTTTGCCACACAGCAGGAACAGTTACATTATGAACCAGAACAGGGAATGTGACTTCTAACCAGCACTCAGAGAAGACAACTGCGTGTGTACACCAGGGATGAGGAGAACCAGGGAGGCAGGACTGTTTGCCGTTCACACAGGGAACAGTGAACATTAGGAACACCATAACACAGGACAAGTGTAGATGTGTAACAGCATCCGAGAAACAACTGGCGGTGTTGTGAACCAGGATGAAAGAACAGGTGAGCAGCAGACTTTGCCTTCAACAGCAGGTAACAGCTGACATTAGTGAGCAGAGACTTGGAGCAAGTGTACTGTGCTAGGACAGCTCGAGAACAACTGGCGTGTTGAACCCAGGATGAGAAGGAACATGTGTAAACATTCAGCAGGACTGTTTGCCGTTACACAGCAGGGGAACAGAGATAGCGAGACCCAGTACACGGACAAGTGTAGACGTGCAACAGCAATTCGAGAAACAGGACGTGTATGTGTAACCAGGATAGAAGAAACAGGTGGAGCAGCAGGAACGTTTGCCGTCACACAGCAGGGGAACAGCTGACATTACTGAACCCAGTCACACAGGAGCAGTGTAGACGTGTAACAGACTCCAGAAAACAACTGGCGGTGTTGTAGCCAAGGATGAGAAAGAACAGGTGGAGGAGCAGGGCTGTTGTAGCCGTCACACAGCAGGGGAACAGCTGACATTACTGAACCCAGTAACACAGGAGCAAGTGTAGACTGTGCTAACAGCACTTCCGAGAAACAACTGGCGGTGTTGTAGCCCAGGGATGAGAAGAGAACATGGTGGAGGCAGCAGGACTTTTTGCCGTTCACACAGCAGGGGAACAGCTGACATTACTGAACCCCAGTAACACAGGAGCAAGTGTAGACTGTGCTAACAGCACTTCCGAGAAACAACTGGCGGTGTTGTAACCCAGGGATGAGAAGAGAACATGGTGGAGGCAGCAGGACTGTTTGCCGTTCACACAGCAGGGGAACAGCTGACATTACTGAACCCCAGTAACACAGGAGCAAGTGTAGACTGTGCTAACAGCACTTCCGAGAAACAACTGGCGGTGTTGTAACCCAGGGATGAGAAGAGAACATGGTGGAGGCAGCAGGACTGTTTGCCGTTCACACAGCAGGGGAACAGCTGACATTACTGAACCCCAGTAACACAGGAGCAAGTGTAGACTGTGCTAACAGCACTTCCGAGAAACAACTGGCGGTGTTGTAGCCCAGGGATGAGAAGAGAACATGGTGGAGGCAGCAGGACTGTTTGCCGTTCACACAGCAGGGGAACAGCTGACATTACTGAACCCCAGTAACACAGGAGCAAGTGTAGACTGTGCTAACAGCACTTCCGAGAAACAACTGGCGGTGTTGTAGCCCAGGGATGAGAAGAGAACATGGTGGAGGCAGCAGGACTGTTTGCCGTTCACACAGCAGGGGAACAGCTGACATTACTGAACCCCAGTAACACGGGAGCAAGTGTTAACTGTGCTAACAGCACTTCCGAGCAACAACTGGCGGTGTTGGAGCCCAGGGTCAAGGAGGATGTTTAAATACTAGATCAAGTATTTTCCTTGTTACGTGTCAATTAAAAATGTCTATACTCCAAACAAGAGAAATATAACCTTTAGTACCATAAGATGATGATTTTACTTTAAAAAATATATGTAAATTAATAATTGACAAACATAAATGCATACATTAACATGTTGAAAAGCAATGCAAACCACAATAAAAATCGGTTAAATAATCTGCTATACGGTTTTAAATAAAAGCATACAAGTACATATCAGAATCCATTAATGATGGATAAGTAACAGTATGTACACCATTTTCATTTGCTGAATAATATCACTAAAAGTTTTTAAAAATATCTAAAATTTCCATCATGTAATACTGATAATATGTGCCAATCATTTATATTAACAAAAAAACCTTTAAAAAGTGCATAGTGAAAACAGCTATTTATGCCTGACTGTGGACTTGCAAGCATGACAACGGATAGATAAGGTATATATAGATGAGACTGCATAGCCACAGATGGTGAATGGCGATGTAATACTGTACCTCAATAAAGTGTGCGTTACTACTACATCCTTTTTTGTTATATAGCTTTATAAAAGGGTACGTGCATGTATGCTTGCGCCTTTGTTTGGACGCACAGACTGGCTTCCTGCTGTGACGCTTTGGGTATTGGAGCGTCTGTGCGTCTTATGACGCAGACTAACATTCACGGTGCGCATCGTTCATCATCGCAAGCGTACCGACAACACAAAGGCGTTGTCATGACTGCTTTACTCAGTAAACATGCACCTATGATGAAACATACACGCATGTGCCCTATTACATAACAAGCTACAAGAAAAATGCGTGTGAGGTGTGACACAGCTGTTTTGTTAAGGTACAGTTTATATCGACATTGTACAGGTGTCGCTATTCAGTCTGATAAATAGATATCATTCACCTATTCTATCAGTTGTCGTTCTTTCAGCACCACTTACGGGTAATATTTTGCTATTGTGACTATGCACTATTGACTTTACCAAGGTAATGCATGATTTTTTTTAGCGATTATCATGTTTACATGAAGGACCTTTATGATATGGGCGTTAACTTTCTAATCAAATATGTATTTTTTAAAATGACACAAATAAAGTAATTTTTGAAGAGGACTATTCCTACATGCATTGTTTGCACAATATTACAGGTGTACATCACGTCCCTTAATCAACATTGGATATTATATTTACTTGTAGCTTTTATTTCAAAGGCAAGAAAAACTGAAGTATAACCTTCGCACTGCAGCAGTTGTCAAAGTTCAACCCACATTTTTGCACTTCCAACATTGCAGTATTTGAGTCATCATGATTAGAGTTGGATTTGTCTAACTATGGAGTGACAAGGTTGACCATCAGTATCCTATAGCATAAGTAGGCTTTTGTGTTTGCATTTGTTTTCGACATGTGCATATCTGAAAATAATATGTCACAATTATTTTGTTACAGATTTTGACAAAGACAAATCATTTTATGGTTTGAAAGTTGACGTTTCAAATGTTTACAGCTTAGAAATCATGGTGTAGCCTCATATCTATGTGTAGCACTAGACACTTTGAGATGTCATGTTTTTTTTCACCATGATTAGGTAGCTAGCAGTAATTTTTTGCCGGACACACAGCGGGGGAACAGCAGGCGTTACTGAACCCCACAAACACATCAGCGATTGTTTTCATCTGTGCATCTAACACTTCTGAGCAGCAACTGTGCTTTTTGAAGCCCAGGGTCAAGGAGGGTGTAGGCAGAGGCCTAGTATGAGACGTTTGAAGTTGAAGTTGTAGTTAGCAGCAGTAATTTTTGCCAGACACACAGCAGGGGAACAGCAGGCGTTACTGAACCCCACAAACACATCAGCGATTGTTTTCATCTGTGCATCAAAACACTTCTGAGCGCAACTGGCGCTGTTGAAGCCCAGGGTCAGGAGGGTGTAGGCAGAGGCCTAGTATGAGACGTTTTGAAGTTAAAAGTTGTAGTTAGCAGCAGAAATTTTTGCCGGACACACAGCAGGGGAACAGCAGGCGTTACTGAACCCCACAAACACATTCAGCGATTGTTTTCATCTGTGCATCTAACACTTCTGAGCAGCAACTGGCGCTGTTGAAGCCCAGGGTCAAGGAGGGTGTAGGCAGAGGCCTAGTATGAGACATTTGAAGTTAAGTTGTAGTTAGCAGCAGTAATTTTTGCCAGACACAAGCAGGGGAACAGCAGGCGTTACTGAACCCCACAAACACATCAGCGATTGTTTTTCATCTGTGCATCTAACACTTCTGAGCAGCAAACTGGCCTGTTGAACCCCAGGGTCAAGGGGGTGTAGGCAGAGGCTAGTATGAGACGTTTGAAGTTGAAGTTGTAGTTAGCAGCAGTAATTTTTTGCCAGAAACACAGCAGGGGAACAGCAGGCATTACTGAACCCCACAAACACATCACGATTGTTTTCATCTGTGCATTAAACACTTCTGAGCAGCAACTGGCGCTGTTGAAGCCCAGGGTCAAGGAGGGTGTAGGCACAAAATATTGAGTTATTGCCTTGTTACGTGGCCATTGCAAATGTATGTACTTCAAACAAGAATAAATGAAGTTTTACTACGACAATAAAATGATGAATTTCAATTACAAGAATAGAAAAATAATTTATACTTGACAGTCCTCTGTGGTTGATAACGTTAATGGCTAACTGAAAATATGGTAACAAATTCAAAGCTTTCGAGACTACTCAGGTGTCTTCATCAGGCTAAGAGTAAAGCCAAAAATGAAGAATCACATATTTCTACACACAACAGGACACAGGAATAGCTAAGACAAGTGAGGGAGGACAAGTGAGGGGAAGACCGCAACAAAAAGGAGAACAAGGAGAATTATCACGCCACACAATCAGAGATAATATTAATGAATTTACCTGTGGCAAAAGACTTTTGTATGCCCAGTCATAGCATGATGGATATGGAATTACTGGTATTAAAATATAACTTCAAATAGAGAAACGTACAAAGGTTTCAGAATATAAGCTCATCATGACCTTTGACACTGTTAGTGATGGAATGAATAGATCACATGATTTTGTCATTCTATATCAATTAAGGAATCTGCGTCTATGCCCTTCCAGGGTCATGAAAACCCAAAAAAAAAGGCAATGAGAGGGCAATCAAACTTTCTATCCTTATGTAGGAACTGTTCCAATATTTATGTTCATCCCTGTGAGATAATACAGTTCTGATACACGTCACTTACTTGTCTTACCTATTGCAGTATTCCTGTGTCCTGTTTTTGTAAAATATGTGATGCTTAATTTTTTTATTTAGTCTTTGCCTGAGAAGAGACTGAGTAGCCTTGAAAGCTGCAATTTGTTTCCATCTTTTCAGTTATCCATTAAAAGGTATCAACCACTGCTGACTCTGAAGTCTAAATATTTTTCTATCTACTGGCTAACACGGTAACAAAGATACACATGTTTTCTAATTTCAAGAAGGAAAAAATAAAGAAAATACAAATATAAACGCATATATGCACATGGCAAAAAAAAAGGACCCAACACAACACCCAAAAAATTGGTAACAAAATATAGTGTTGTAAATTTAAGAATAAAAGTCCATTTTTGTATTTATTGAATAATGCTTTAAGGAACGCTATGTTAAACCATAACATAGTGAAGACAATGGATTTTGTAATAGTCACTCATCATCATCATCGCAAATTTTATGTGACAGTCACAGACATTTCAATATTTATTCTAAAATCGTAACTTTCTATACATGTATGACATTCCCCCATGGACTCACAATGGAAAGATTGATGACACAAAATGTACATAAAAAATAACCATTTAAAAAAACATTAGGCATTGTTTTCACAATTTAAGTGTGTGCCTGCAAGTGTAGGTGAAACAAAGGCAAACCAAAGGATAATTCTATGTCTGTATCAGACAGTGGGCCCGCCTCTGATGGGTAAAGCGATGTTTACTGTACGTTCAAAAGTCTGGGGGCTGAAATCATGCATTTTTCCCGTAGAGTGTTGAAGAGGGTAAAAGAATGTCTGGTTGCGCAAAGTTTTAAACCAACAACACTACCTTCCTACGTCACCGTGGGGTAGGGTAGGGTGTGGCTTAGCTGACTATAAAATGTGGGTTAGGCCGCTTATTGCGCACTAGGGAGCAAAAAAAAATAAAGCATAAAAATTTTTAAAGTTAATACTCACCTATGACAAACAAAAAAAATTCTTCCCTCTTTAAAAATGTACAAATTACAAGCCTAATGGTTCCCTGACTTAATTGAATCCCAGAATTACATCAACTTGTCCATGAGTAACTTTTCACTGTAATGTATACCTATTTTCCATATTATTTATATTGTTGGGTGTTTCAACACACTTGCAGGGTTAACTACCTATTGTCAGTATGCATGAGGACTTTCTAGATGTAATAATTTATTATTGGACATTATTCCCAAAGTTTACATGCTGGCCATTTCATATTTGGGGTTTGAAGTTACAGTTGGCATCTTTGGGTATTTTATTAATGCTGTCATAAATAAAACTCGTGATGATATGAGAGGTTTTAAAAGATTCCGTACATCCATTGACTGCATTATTTACAGGTACAGATAAAGTTCCTTAAAAAGCATTTAATTCATAAGTATGAAATGTACATTTTATGCTTATTTCAAAATGTGAAAGTAGACTATGTTTTATTTTTTGTTACCATTTCTAATAGACATGTGCAGATAATGCGCTGTGATGACAAAATTTTATTTGTCATAATTTGTCATTAAAATTTATTCATTCTAGGCCTGCCAAAACTTCACAATTTCATGTTTTCAGCATAACAAGCAGGGTGACGGCTCTTCCCTATTTGGGCATGTTGGTCATGTGTTTTCTGTCCATGTGTCGGGAACAGGAGACTTCATGCCGTTGACACAGCAGGGGAACAGCTGGCGTTACTGTAACCCCAACTAACAGTTAGAGCTTGTGTTTTGTTCTGTGGACACGACACTTCTGAGCGCAACTGGCAGTGTTGGAGCCCAGGGAGTAGAAGTCAGGGTGGTAGAAAGATGAACATAAACAGGAGACATGGATAACGTTTGCGAACCAGGTTATTTAATCTGGAAAACGGGACAACAAATTCTGGCGAGATCCATGCCTTGTTCATTTTCAGAAAAGTAAGCCGGTCTACATTATCGGAGGATAGTCGCATGCGACGGTCTGTTGTACACCACCGCAGCACTAAAGACGCGCTCCGATAATACACGGTGCGAGGGCCAAGCCAGCACCTCCAATGCATAATGGCTAAGCTCTGGCATGTATCCAGCTTAGAGACCCAAAACTTGAATGGGGAAGAGCCATCTGGGGAGTACACTGAGAGGCAAAGCCAAGTAGTCTGTCGCCATCTGACGGATACGTTGCCTCCCGCTGACTGGAGCCATCTCGGATGGTGTAGACATTTGTGGCCTGCCACAAAACTTTTGCCACATTTTTAACATACTGGTCTTTCCCCTGTGCAAAAAGGCACTGCGTGTGCTCCCTCTTGTTGCAGAGCTCTCTACACTGCCTCGACGCACAGAGCTGCTTTGTAAGCAGTAGCAGCAGCAGTGCTCTCGGCAGTAAGGTAGAACATTAGGGATTGCACCGTGTGTCTTGGTACTCCCGCATTTTTTACGCTCCGGTTTAACGGTTTGTGATGAGGCTTTTGACGTTGTCCCGGTAGCGAGGGTCTAGGAGGGGTGTACACCCAATAATCAGACGTCGTGAGAATGTGGGCGATGCGGCGGTCGTTTCTTAGGCACCTGCAGCATGAAAAATCAACCATGTGCTGCAGACTCCCAACTGGCAAAGAAACGCTGTCCTCGCAAGAGGCGTCATCTCTGCCTGCTCTGCATCACCCCACCCTCGCTCTACATACTGACTAGAGCGTTGTGTACCTCCCTCTGGAGCGATGTCTTCCTCCTCCATTGACTCCTCCTCCTCATCCTCCTCCAAAGTGAGCCCTGCCAGCCCTTTGTGAGGAACCACGTTGCGCGACTTTCCATGAAGGTGATGGAATTTGTGACTCCTCATCCCACCTCTTCCAACCCCCGCCCTCCCTTTTTTGCTTGCCCGTGTTTTTTTGAAGGGAGGCAGTAGGGGGACAGTCCAGGCTGACTAGTGCCCCAACTGGGGACCCCGCATCCGCGTTGACTCATCAAACGCACGCAAAAAGTGGCACATGTCCTTCATAGTGGCCCCCCTCATGAATGGGGAAGGTTGGACCGCGCAAATTGCGGTTTTCTTGCCCCCTGATGCAGTGATACTCCCCTTACTGCTTTGGCTGCTGCTCACCAACCGTCCAACATATTAACCGTTGAATTCCACCGGTGGATAACGTCACATAGATGCATGTTTCAGGAAGGCGAAAATCTGCGTTGCAGAGCGCAATGCGCGATCTGGGCCTGCGGAACGTCGCAATGAGCGCACTCTAGGCGGCCCTTTGGGGGGCAGCAGTGCATCAAGATCCGATAGTCCCTCAAAAAACTCTGCACGACCAAGTTGAGCACATGTGCCAACATGGTATGTGAGTGGTTTGCCAAGGCCCAGAGCTGCCACCAATTTCGGCCATTGTCACACACTACCAGCCTGGCTGGAGATTCGCTGGCAAAAACCACACGTCGCTCTCCTGCTTGAATGGCATTCCAGACCTCCTGCGCTGTGTGGCTTCGATTCCCCAAGTAAATTAATTTCAGAACGGCCTGTTGCCGTTTGGCCACGGCTGTGCTCATATCGGTCCATCAGGTAAGCGTCCCGGGTCCATGTGGAGGTAGACCGTGACGGCTCCTGCAGCGATGATTCTGAGGAATGGAGTAGGAGTCAATTGGACAGACTAATTCCGGCAATCCTTGGAGTTGGCAGAACACCGTTACAGCGCCACTCGCAAGATCCTGTACCCGGCTCCACAACATTCACCCAATGGGCAGTGAGTGAAAGGTATCGTCCCTGGCCATGGGTACTGGTCCATGCATCGGTGGTCAGGTGGACCTTGCTACTGACGGCGTTAGTAGCGCATGTTTAATTTTTGCCTCAACATGCTTTTGCAGACCAGGGACGGCTTGCCTGCTGAATAAAATCGGCTGGGCACATTGTATTGTGGGACTGCCCAAATGCCATTAATTCACGGGAAACTGTCAGTCCACCACCAGCCTGAATGACAGCAATTCAAGGGACAGGGATTTTGCAATGCCAGCATTCAGAGCCTGTGCTGTGGATGGTTTGCCGATATGGCCGTCTTTTATCCCATGCCTGTGCTACCGATGGCTGTTTTGTGGCCTGGGTGTGTGAGGATGAAAAGGGAACTTGCAGCTGTGCGTGGAATAACACTGTGTCTCTGGACAATATGACAGAGGTTCTTCCATGGCGACCCTTTGTGAGGAAGCCGAAACAGCTGTGTGTGAACTGGAGGAAGAGGCTCCAACACGAGCTGAAGATGTAGGTGCTGCTGAAAGGTTGGCCTAATCTCCAGTTGTGTCTTTGTAACTCAACAAAGTGCTTTGACCGGCACATGTTTCCACATATTTGTTGTATTAAGGTTACTGACACTTTTACCTCTTTTAATTTTTTGATTACACAGCTTGCATTTGACATAGCAAATATCATCTGCAACTGTATCAAAAAAGGACCACGCAGAGCAAGTCCTGGGAGCGCCCGGTTTGGCTGTTGTAAGAGAACTGCCCGAACGGGTGCCAAACTGGAGGCTACAGGCAAGCGAGTCTGCAGCCTACCTTTCCCTACTGTTTGGACCGTTGGGGCAATCTCTTCCTCAGAGCTGCTCCCACCACCTTCCGTTCCTCACGCCATTGTTGGGTCTTGGACCTCATCATCTCCACCACTACCCTCTTCCAACACCTGCTGTTGTTGGGTGGTCTGGCCAGCACCATGCTCAACAGAAACTGGCAACTGAGTCTCATCATCATCAGATGCGTTTTTGCGGTGTGCTGACCATCGGCACTGGCTCACCCGCCTCTTCAGATTCAGAGAGACACAGCTGTTGCGCATCACTGCATACTGCCTCTTCTTCACATTCCAGAATGCTGCTTAGCTGGGCCCCTGTTTGCAAGCCAACAGATTCTGAGAACAGAAGCAGTGACTCAGCTGGCTCCTGTACAGAGCTCTCTGACTGCCTGGGCAATTTGGCAGGCGGTGAAGAGACTGATGGTTGTTCAACAGTGCTGTGGTCCTGAGGGGGAGGGGAAGGTATTGAAGTCGGGTGCATTGGCTGCCATCCAACCAACAACGGCTTCAATTTGTTCTTGACGCAGCAGGGGGGTACGCTGAGCTCCTACAAAAGTGCGCATAAAGGAACGCTCACGGGAAAACTGGTGGATGCTGTGTCACTGGGTGCGGCAGCAGCCACAGAATCCCCACGTCCTCTCCCGGGTGCAAATCCACGGCCACGACCACGACCACGTGCCTTACTCACTGACTTCTTCATCTTGGTAGATTGATAAAGAAAGTCAGAAAAGTTATAAGGCCTAAGTGTGGTTATTCCTCACAGACTACAGTGAACCCTGCAGACAACTGTTCAGTATCTGTTAAAGGCCCCTTTGTGTACTTCTATAGTGTTTGCAACCAATGTATTGTATACGGATGGAAGCGCGTCACACTAATAATTAGATTTTTTTCCACTAAAATGGAGCAGCACCAATTAGAGAAAAATGTGAAGGATGAGGCAGTGACACACGCTCAGCAGACTACAACCGGCAGTGGTTGAAGAACAAACTGGAGCGTAATCTGCACTCACAAAATGAAAAGCTCACAGACTACAGTGAACACTGAAACACAACTGTTCAGTAGCTGTTAAAGGCCCCTTTGTGTACTTCTATAGTGTTTGCAACCAATGTATTGTATACGGATGGAAGCGCGTCACACTAATAGATTAGATTTTTTTCCACTAAAATGGAGCAGCACCAATTAGAGAAAAATGTGAAGGATGAGGCAGTGACACACGCTCAGCAGACTACAACCGGCAGTGGTTGAAGAACAAACTGGAGCGTAATCTGCACTCACAAAATGAAAAGCTCACAGACTACAGTGAACACTGAAACACAACTGTTCAGTAGCTGTTAAAGGCCCCTTTGTGTACTTCTATAGTGTTTGCAACCAATGTATTGTATACGGATGGAAGCGCGTCACACTAATAGATTAGATTTTTTTCCACTAAAATGGAGCAGCACCAATTAGAGAAAAATGTGAAGGATGAGGCAGTGACACACGCTCAGCAGACTACAACCGGCAGTGGTTGAAGAACAAACTGGAGCGTAATCTGCACTCACAAAATGAAAAGCTCACAGACTACAGTGAACACTGAAACACAACTGTTCTGTAGCTGTTAAAGGCCCCTTTGTGTACTTCTATAGTGTTTGCAACCAATGTATTGTATACGGATGGAACGCGTCACACTAATAGATTAGATTTTTTTCCACTAAAATGGAGCAGCACCAATTAGAGAAAAATGTGAAGGATGAGGCAGTGACACACGCTCAGCAGACTACAACCGGCAGTGGTTGAAGAACAAACTGGAGCGTAATCTGCACTCACAAAATGAAAAGCTCACAGACTACAGTGAACACTGAAACACAACTGTTCTGTAGCTGTTAAAGGCCCCTTTGTGTACTTCTATAGTGTTTGCAACCAATGTATTGTATACGGATGGAAGCGCGTCACACTAATAGATTAGATTTTTTTCCACTAAAATGGAGCAGCACCAATTAGAGAAAAATGTGAAGGATGAGGCAGTGACACACGCTCAGCAGACTACAACCGGCAGTGGTTGAAGAACAAACTGGAGCGTAATCTGCACTCACAAAATGAAAAGCTCACAGACTACAGTGAACACTGAAACACAACTGTTCAGTAGCTGTTAAAGGCCCCTTTGTGTACTTCTATAGTGTTTGCAACCAATGTATTGTATACGGATGGAAGCGCGTCACACTAATAGATTAGATTTTTTTCCACTAAAATGGAGCACACCAATTAGAGAAAAATGTGAAGGATGAGGCAGTGACACACGCTCAGCAGACTACAACCGCAGTGGTTGAAGAACAAACTGGAGCGTAATCTGCACTCACAAAATGAAAAGCTCACAGACTACAGTGAACACTGAAACACAACTGTTCAGTAGCTGTTAAAGGCCCCTTTGTGTACTTCTATAGTGTTTGCAACCAATGTATTGTATACGGATGGAAGCGCGTCACACTAATAGATTAGATTTTTTTCCACTAAAATGGAGCAGCACCAATTAGAGAAAAATGTGAAGGATGAGGCAGTGACACACGCTCAGCAGACTACAACCGGCAGTGGTTGAAGAACAAACTGGAGCGTAATCTGCACTCACAAAATGAAAAGCTCACAGACTACAGTGAACACTGAAACACAACTGTTCAGTAGCTGTTAAAGGCCCCTTTGTGTACTTCTATAGTGTTTGCAACCAATGTATTGTATACGGATGGAAGCGCGTCACACTAATAGATTAGATTTTTTTCCACTAAAATGGAGCAGCACCAATTAGAGAAAAATGTGAAGGATGAGGCAGTGACACACGCTCAGCAGACTACAACCGGCAGTGGTTGAAGAACAAACTGGAGCGTAATCTGCACTCACAAAATGAAAAGCTCACAGACTACAGTGAACACTGAAACACAACTGTTCTGTAGCTGTTAAAGGCCCCTTTGTGTACTTCTATAGTGTTTGCAACCAATGTATTGTATACGGATGGAAGCGCGTCACACTAATAGATTAGATTTTTTTCCACTAAAATGGAGCAGCACCAATTAGAGAAAAATGTGAAGGATGAGGCAGTGACACACACTCAGCAGACTACAACCGGCAGTGGTTGAAGAACTAACTGGAGCGTAATCTGCACTCACAAAATGAAAAGCTCACAGACTACAGTAAACCCTGCAGACAACTGTTCAGTAGCTGTGAAAGGCTCCTTTCTGTACTTCTATAGTGTTTGCAACCAATGTATTGTATACGGATGGAAGCGCGTCACACTAATAGATTAGATTTTTTTCCACTAAAATGGAGCAGCACCAATTAGAGAAAAATGTGAAGGATGAGGCAGTGACACACACTCAGCAGACTACAACCGGCAGTGGTTGAAGAACTAACTGGAGCGTAATCTGCACTCACAAAATGAAAAGCTCACAGACTACAGTAAACCCTGCAGACAACTGTTCAGTAGCTGTGAAAGGCTCCTTTCTGTACTTCTATAGTGTTTGCAACCAATGTATTGTATACGGATGGAAGCACGTCACACTAATAGATTTGATTTTTTTCTAATATAATGGAGCTGCACCAATTCCACTAAATAAAATAAAAAAAAAAAGAGTCAGTGACACGTGCAGATGCCTACAAACAGCGGTGGATGCAGAGCAAACTGCAGCGTCACCTGCACTGTCACACACACACCTTGCACAGAGCTGTTAAAACAACACTGGCAAAATGAAGCTTTACACAGCGGTTGGTAAACTAGCCTGCCTCAAGCACAGTAGTACACAAAATCACAATATCTAACTGTCCCTCAGAGTGAGCAGAGTAGCGTTCTGTCCCTTACTGAGTTCACAGCACAGTGACGCTAAAATGGCGGCGGCGCCTTTTATAGTGCATTCTGACATCATTTCAGCAGCCAATCACAGCCATGCCATTAGTTAAGATGACCGCAGCATTACAGGATGTGCCCACACTTCGTAGGATTCCTCATTGGCTGACTAAAATCACATTGCCTCTCAAAGAATTATGGGAACTTCCGATTCCGGTATACGATATTGAAAAAGTATCGGAATTAAGTATCGGAATTCCGATAACGCGAATATCGGCCGATACCCGATACTTGCGGTATCGGAATGCTCAACACTAGTGTTTATATACAATGGTGTATTTACAATCATGGTCCAGCCATTTTGAGGGAGTGAGGGATGGATGGAGATAGTGAATGGGCTACACACACAGACTTACACATAGAATGACTTTGATTAGTGAATGTGATAGGCCGCTCTGAACAAATGTGTTTTGAGGGAGCGCCTGAAACCATGCAAATTGCGGATAGTCCTAATTTCTTGGGGTAGAGCATTCCAGAGGATTGGCGCAGCGGGGAGAAGTCTTGGAGTCGGGAGTGGGAGGTACGGATTAGTGCAGAGGTTAGTCGAAGGTCGTTTGCAGAGCGCAGCAGTCGGTTAGGCCGATAGATAGAAATGAGGGAGGAGATGTAGGGGGGTGCTGCACTGTGGAGAGCTTTGTGGGTGAGAACCAGTACTTTGAATTGGATCCTATAATGAATGGGCAGCCAGTGTAAGGACTGGCGAAGGACTCTATGAAGGACATCTGCCACGTTTTGCGTGCTTTTGATGAGTCAACGTGGATGGCGAGTGCAGATGATGCACTAGTCAGCCTGACTGTCCCCCTTATCTGCCTGCTTCAAAAAACACTGCAAGCACTAAGGAATGAGTTTTTGGAAGAGGTGGAGGATGAGGAGTCACAAATTCCATCACCTTCTGGACAGTCAGCGCAACGTGGTTCCTCACAAAGGGCTGGGCAGGGTTCACTTTGTGAGGAGGATGAGGAGGAGTCAATGGAGGAGGAAGACATCGCTCCAGAGGGAGGTACACAACGCTCTAGTCAGTATGTAGAGCGGGGGTGGGGTGATGCAGAGCAGGCAGAGATGACGCCTCTTGCAGGCGACAGCGTTTCTTGGCCAGTTGGGAGTCTGCAGCACATGGTTGATTTCATGCTGCAGTGCCTGAGAAACGACCGCCGCATCGCCCACATTCTCACCACGTCTGATTATTGGGTGTACACCCTCCTAGACCCTCGCTACCGGGGCAACTTACAAAGCCTCATCACACCGTTGAACCGGGAGCGTAAAATGCGGGAATACCAAGACACACTGGTGCAATCCATAATGTTCTCCATTCCAGCCGAGAGCACTGCTGCTGCTACTGCTTTACAAAGCAGCTCTGTGCGTCGAGGCAGTGGAGACAGCTCTGCAACAAGAGGGAGCACAAGCAGCGCCTCTGCAGAGGGCAAGACCAGTATGTTCCAAATGTGGCGAAGTTTTGTGGCAGCGCCACCAATGTCTACACCATCCGAGACGGCTCCAGTCAGCAGGAGGCAACGTTTCCGTAAGATGGTGACAGACAGGGCCGGCTCCAGGTTTTTATGGGCCCCGGGCGAAAGAGCCTCAGTGGGCCCCTTTAACACGGACCACGATTCATGATGCACAGATACAGCAGAGAAATATAGGTACAGTACAATGCCAAATACTTCACTTCTTCCATTACATGAGTGATATCTATTGTAAATTGTACAATAGCTCAAAAACCGCCAAAGCCTCACAGCGCACAGAACAGACTGGACAGTACAGTCCTCCATACAATATTATGGGCACCACAGTCTCCCCCTCATCACCCATATAATACCCATGCAGGATGGCACCCCCCATATAATGCACCATACAGAATACTGGACCCAATATAATGCTCCATACAGGATACTGGTCCCCATATAATGCTCCATACAAAATATGGAGCTCTCCTCTGCGCTGTACTGCGTTCTGCACTGTTACGGCTCAGGAAAGGGCGCTGTGGAAGGACTTCCCATTATCATCATGATTGCCTCCTTATCATCATCATTGCCTCCCCATCATCATCATGGCCTCCCCATTATCATCAATGCCTGCCCATCATCATCATCTCCTCCCCATCATCATCTTCTCCCCATCATCAATGCCTGCTCATTATCATCAATGCCTGCCCATCATCATCATCTCCTCCCCATAATCATCTTCTCCCCATCATCAATGCCTGCCCATTATCATCAATGCCTGCCCATTATCATCATCTTCTCCCCATCATCATCAATGCCTCCCCATTATCAGCAATGCCTGCCCATCATCATCTTCTCCCCATCATCAATGCCTGTCCATTATCATCAATGCCTGCCCATTATCATAATCTTCTCCCCATCATCATCATCAATGCCTCCCCATTATCAGCAATGCCTGCCCATCATCACACACAGACAGCACACAAGCACTCTCTCACATACATACACACACACATACACACACACATACAGACACAAAGCACCGCACTACATACACACAGACACACACAGAGACACACACACACACGACTTACCTGTCCGGCGTCCCCGCGCTTTCTGCCACAGCAGGCCGCTGAATGATGACGTCATTCAGCGGCGCTGCTGTGAGAGGAAGCGCCGGCGCCCCCTGGAGCCCGGAGCTGCGGCAGCGGAGGCACGGGAGAGTAAGTATTGTGCCAGCTGATGCCGGGGCCCTGAGCAAGTGGGGGGGGCCCAGTGGCGGCGCTGACACCGCTCTCCTCCGCTAACAGGCGCGGGGGTGCCAGACTGCGAGTGGGCCCCCCCGCCTGCTCAGGGCCCCGGCACTTGCCAGGGTGTGCCGGGTGCTGACGCCGGCCCTGGTGACAGACTACATGTCTTGTCCTCTCAGTGTACTCCCAGATGGCTCTTCCCCATTCAAGTTTTGGGTCTCTAAGCTGGACACATGGCCAGAGCTTAGCCAGTATGCATTGGAGGTGCTGGCTTGCCCTGCTGCCAGTGTATTATCGGAGCGCGTCTTTACTGCTGCAGGTGGTGTACTAACAGACCGTTGCATGCGACTATACTCCGATAATGTAGAACGGCTTACTTTTCTGAAAATGAACAAGGCATGGATCTCGCCTGAATTTGCCTGTCCGGTTTCCGATTAAATAACTGGTAGGCTACGTTATCCATGTCTCCTGTTATGTTCATCTTTCTATCACCTGAACTCTACTCCCTGGGCTACAACACTGCCAGTTGCTGCTCCGAAGTGTCGTGTCCACAGACCAATACACAAGCTATAGTGTTAGTGGGGTTCAGTAACGCCTGCTGTTCCCCTGCTGTGTGTCTGGCAAAAATTAATGCTGCTAACTCCAAATTAAAGTTCAAACATCTCATACTAGGCCTCTGCCTACACCCTCCTTGATCCTGGGCTTCAACACCGCCAGTTGCTGCTCAGAAGTGTTGGATGCACAGATCAAAACAATCGCTGATGTGTTTGTGGGGTTCAGTAACGCCTGCTGTTCCCCTGCTGTGTGTCCGGCAAAAATTACTGCTACCTAGCTACACATGTTGAAAAAAACATGACATGTTAAAGTGGCTAGTGCTACACATAGATATCAGGCTACACCCTTATTTCTAAGCTGTAAACAAGTGAAACGTCACCTTTAAAACCATTAAATGATTAGTCTTGGTAACAAAACTGTAACAAAATAATTGTGACATATTATTGCAGATATCCACATGTCTAACACAAATGCTAACACAAAAGCATACTTATGCTATAGGGTACTGATGGTGAACCTTGTCACTCCATAACTTTGACAAATCCAACTCACATCATGCCTCAAATGCTGCAATGTTGGAAGTGCATAATGTGGGTTGAACTTTGACAACAGCTGCAGTGCGAAGGTTATCCTTCAGTGTTCTTGGCTTTTAAATAAAAGCATACAAGTAAATATAATAATCCATTGTTGATTAAGGGACGTGATGTACACCTGTAATATTGTGCAAACAATGGATGTAGGACTAGTCCTCTTCAACATTACTTATATTTGTGTCATTTGAAAAAATACATATTTAATTACAAATTTAACAACCCATGTTCACCAGGTGTGAAAGGCCCTTTGTGTACTTCTATAGTGTTTGCAACCAATGTATTGGATACGGATGGAAGCGCGTCACACTAATAGATTTGAGTTATTTGAAATAGAATGGAGCAGCACCAATTAGAGAAAAATGTCAAGGATGAGGCAGTGACACACGCTCAGCAGACTACAACCAGCAGTGATTGAAGAACTAACTGGAGCGTGATCTGCACTCAAAAAATATAAACCTCAGACTACTGTGAACACTGCACAGAACTGTTCACTATCTTTGAAAGGCGCCTTTGTGTACTTCTATAGTGTTTGCAACCAATGTATTGTATACGGAAGGAAGCGCGTCACACTAATAGATTTGAGTTATTTGAAATAGAATGGAGCAGCACCAATTAGAGAAAAATGTCAAGGATGAGGCAGTGACACACGCTCAGCAGACTACAACCAGCAGTGGTTGAAGAACTAACTGTAGCGTGATCTGCACTCAAAAATATAAACCTCAGACTACTGTGAACACTGCACAGAACTGTTCACTATCTTTCAAAGGCCCCTTTGTGTACTTCTATAGTGTTTGCAACCAATGTATTATATACGGAAGGAAGCGCGTCACACTAATAGATTTGAGTTATTTGAAATAGAATGGAGCAGCACCAATTAGAGAAAAATGTCAAGGATGAGGCAGTGACACACGCTCAGCAGACTACAACAAGCAGTGGTTGAAGAACTAACTGTAGCGTGATCTGCACTCAAAAAATATAAACCTCAGACTACTGTGAACACTGCACAGAACTGTTCACTATCTTTCAAAGGCCGCTTTGTGTACTTCTATAGTGTTTGCAACCAATGTATTGTATACGGAAGGAAGCGCGTCACACTAATAGATTTGAGTTATTTGAAATAGAATGGAGCAGCACCAATTAGAGAAAAATGTCAAGGATGAGGCAGGGACACACGCTCAGCAGACTACAACCAGCAGTGGTTGAAGAACTAACTGGAGCGTGATCTGCACTCCAGAAATATAAACCTCAGACTACTGTGAACACTGCACAGAACTGTTCACTATCTTTGAAAGGCCCCTTTGTGTACTTCTATAGTGTTTGCAACCAATGTATTGTATACGGAAGGAAGCGCGTCACACTAATAGATTTGAGTTATTTGAAATAGAATGGAGCAGCACCAATTAGAGAAAAATGTCAAGGATGAGGCAGTGACACACGCTCAGCAGACTACAACCAGCAGTGGTTGAAGAACTAACTGTAGCGTGATCTGCACTCAAAAAATTTAAACCTCAGACTACTGTGAACACTGCACAGAACTGTTCACTATCTTTGAAAGGCCCCTTTGTGTACTTCTATAGTGTTTGCAACCAATGTATTGTATATGGATGGAAGCGCGTCACACTAATAGATTTGAGTTATTTGAAATAGAATGGAGCAGCACTAATTACAGACAAATGTCAAGGACGAGGCAGTGACACACGCTCAGCAGACTACAACCAGCAGTGGTTGAAGAACTAACTGTAGCGTGATCTGCACTCAAAAAATGAAAACCTCACAGACTACAGTGAACACTGCACACAACTGTTCACTAGCTGTGAAAGGCTCCTTTGTGTACTTCTATAGTGTTTGCAACCAATGTATTGTATACGGATGGAAGCGCGTCACACTAATAGATTTGAGTTTTTTGAAATAGAATGGAGCAGCACCAATTAGAGAAAAATGTCAAGGATGAGGCAGTGACACACGCTCAGCAGACTACAACCAGCAGTGGTTGAAGAACTAACTGGAGCGTGATCTGCAATCCAAAAATGAAAACCTCAGACTACTGTGAACACTGCACACAACTGTTCACTAGCTGTGAAAGGCTCCGCTCTGTACTTTTATAGTGTTTGCAACCAATGTATTGGATACGGATGGAAGCACGTCACACTAATAGATCACTGTTAATTTCAATTGAATGGAGCAGCACCAATTCCACCAAATAAAAAAAAAAAGAGTCAGTGAGTGACACGTGCAGATGACTACAAACAGCGTTGGATGCAGAGCAAACTGCAGCGTCACCTGCACTCACACACACACCTTGCACAGAGCTGTGAAAACAACACTGCAAGGAAAAAGGATGATTTACACAGCGGTTTCTCAAATAGCCTGCCTACAGAACAATTCACAAAAACGCTATCTGTAACTGTCCCTCAGAGTCAGCAGAGTAGCGTTCTGTCCATAACTGAATTCACAGCACAGTGACGCTAAAATGGCGGCGGCGCCTTTTATAGTGCATTCTGACATCATTTCAGCATCCAATCATAGCCATGCCATTAGTTAACATGACCGCAGCATTACAGGATGTGCCCACACTTCGTAGGATTCCTCATTGGCTGACTAAAATCACAGTGCCTCTCAAAGAATTATGGGAACTTCCGATTCCGGTATATGATATAGGAAAAATATCGGAACTAAGTATCGGAATTCCGATACAGCGAATATCAGCCGATACCCGATACTTGCGGTATCGGAATGCTCAACACTAGTGATAACTAAATGGCTCAGGGAACAAAACATAGAGATTTTGGGTCCATGGCCTGGAAACTCCCCAGATCTTAATCCCATTGAGAACTTGTGGTCAATCATCAAGAGACCGGTGGACAAACAAAAACCTAAAAATTCTGACAAAATGAAAGCATTGATTGTGCAAGAATGGACTGCTATCAGTCAGGATTTGGTCCAGAAGTTGATTGAGAGCATGCCAAGGAGAATTGCAGAGGTCCTGAAGAAGAAGGGTCAACACTGCAAATATTGACTTGCTGCATTAACTCATTCTAACTGTCAATATAAGCTTTTGTTACTCATATGTTTGCAATTATTATATTTCTGTCTGTGATAAAAACATCTGTCAAACACACATAAAAACCAGAGGGCAGCAGATCATGTGAAAATATAATATTTGTGTCATTCTCAAAACTTTTGGCCACGACTGTAGGTTGGAATTCAGCTTGCTTTCCTGCTGTCTCCTGCTTGCTTTCAGATAAGTCTCTTTCAGTTTTTTTTACTGTGTTTTGAATTCCTTGCTTTTTGCTGCATTGCTTTTTGTTTTCAGCCAGATCCCCTTTGGGGGCTTTGGCAGGTCTGCGTTCGTTTTTTGTATTTGTTCTTTTGCTCAGTTCTTGTGATATTTTACTGCTGTGTTGCTACGTGTCCACACCAGAGATCTGATATAGGTGGACGAGACCGTGTGGTCTCAGTATTTTTGGATTCAGAAGTGTTGGAGTTTTTCCTAGGGTTTTTTGGGTTGCAGACAGTATTCTCTCCTTTGCTGTCCTATTTTCTGTCTGTGTTCATATTTTCATCTTGTCTAACCGCCATTATATGTCTGGGGGCTTCCTATTCTTTTGGGGTCTACTCTGGGGCAGTTAGCTTTCCTCTTTCCATCTTCAGGGATAGCTATCTCTCGGCTGTGACGAGGCGTCTAGGGCACCGTAGGAACGTCCCACGGCTATTTCTAGTTGTGGGGTTAGTTTAGTGGTATGCAACCTACTAGTTTCCAACCTCTCTGGTGTTCGGCTGCCTATGCGGTTTTTTGCTCCTGCCTCCTCAGCTACCTAAACATAACAGTTTGCCAGAGTTGC
>JARQOD010000003.1:310623389-310737586 GCA_033576555.1 Oophaga sylvatica
ACATTCAGTAAATACATAAAAATGTGACATATGTAATTCCCTTATTTATCTAATTAAAATGACCACTGCATTTGAAAATATTTTAAAAGTGAACAGATGATTCATAAAATTACAATATAAAAATACACCCGTACAGGCAATATTTAAGACACACAAAACTGAGAAATAAATGCAACAAATCAATATGTCTTAATATACAGTCTGGTAAAGAAGGAAAAATCCGACCAATATGTAAATTCAAATAAATAATTAGAAATTGATGATAACTTGGTGACAAGGTGCCGAAGACACTATGGACGCTGAGGAGTTATATAAGGGATATATATGGGCTAAAGGAAATGCTGCAATCAACCTCAGAGAATGTGTTCTATATAACGTATGTGTGTGGCACAGAAACAAGTAATATGTAATAGGATTTTTCGGCCTTTCCATCGATAAATCAATCTTTTTATTCTTTTTATTAGAGATTAATTTAAAAGCAGGAGGATCCATCATGAAGATGAAATGTTACGTGTTTCTGGTGTACACTACACCCTTAGGCATTCCTATGACTAAGTATGTAGTGTACGCCAGAAACTGTAACATTTTATACTCTTCATGGATCCTCCTATTTTTATCTGAAGCTCTAATAAAAAGATTGATTTTACGGATAGAAAGGCCGAAAAATAATTTTTCTTCTTTGGTTCTACGACAGCTGAGCTTCCCCAGCAGGATTTGGCACCAATTCATTAAATTTCCAGTGCATCCTGAATAACATTGTCGAACGGTGCTTTTTTATTCTTTTTTTCTAATGTGTAACAGGTTGTACAGCCTTGAATAACAATGGTCATTACATGTATAACTTACTCCTTAATGGCTTAATTCGACCATGGTCTGTCTGTAACTACTAGATAGTTATGGGAGGCAGCTGAACATAGAGAACTTACAGTAGTTCTAATGTAAAACTGTAAGAAAACTATAATACGTGCATTTCTGTATATGCAATCTATGCTAGCCAACAGGATAAAAATACAGTGAGAAACAATGAAAATATTGTATTAATAAAAGGCATTATCCCATTGGAACCACCAGAGCTCTTGATAAGGAGCCAGTATGTGTGCGACAAATTGAAAGAGCTGAGTAGTGAAGTAGTATCTGCACTAAACAGCATTTAAAAAATGGAACCACTCAAAGTGCTCAAAACTACCAATTTTTCGGACCATAAGACGCACTTTTTTCCCCAAAAATTTTGGGGGAAAATGGGGGTGCGTCTTATGGTTGCAATATATTCACAAATCCGGTGGCAGCGGCGGTCCTGATGCAGCCTCCCTGTACTCTGTGGTGCAGTGGTGTCGGGGCTCTGTGATGTGGCGGCAGCGGGGCTCTGTGCTGCGTGGGGGGCTCCACCGGCATTTCGTCATAGCCCGAAAGCCCCCCGCAGCTCAGCTGCTGCAACGCATGGCCTCTGAAATATGGCCGCCAGGGGCCTCCAGAAAGATGGCCGTCGGGGGTGGCGCATACTCAAATTCAAATCTCGGCAATGAGATCTCTTCCTGAGATCTTGTCTCCCGAGATCTCGGGACAAGATCTCATTGTGGAGATCTGAATCTGAGCATGCGCCGCCTCCAGCGGCCATCTTTCTGGAGGCCCCTGGCAGCCATCTTTCAGGAGGCCTCCGTGTCGCAGCAACAGAGCTGCAGGGGGCTTTCGGGCTTTGACGAAATGCCGGCGGAACCCCCCATGCAGCACAGAGCCCCGCTGCAGCCACACTACAGAGCCCCGACACCATCGCACCACAGAACACAGGAGGCTGCATTTGGACCACCACCACAGGACCGCCACCACAGGATTTGAAAGTATATTGTGACACCACAGAGCACAGCCACCCCACAGAGCACAACACCCCACAGTGCACAACCACCCCACAGAGCACAACCACCCCACATTACACAGCCACCCACAGAGCACAGCCACCCCACAGAGCACAGCCACTACACAGAGCACAGCCACCCCAAAGAGCACAGCCACCCAACAGAGCACAACCACCCCACAGAGCACAACCACCCCACAGAGCACAACCACCCCACAGAGCACAGCCACTACACAGAGCACAGCCACCCCAAAGAGCACAGCCACCCAACAGAGCACAACCACCCCACAGTGCACAACCACCCCACAGAGCACAACCACCCCACAGTACACAGCCACCCCACAGAGCACAGCCACCCCACAGAGCACAGCCACTACACAGAGCACAGCCACCCCAAAGAGCACAGCCACCCAACAGAGCACAACCACCCCACAGAGCACAGCCACCCCACAGAGCACCCCTGCAACACAGAGCACCACCACCGCATCAGCCTGGACCACCGAATGACCCCTGTGACCACTCCTCTACCTGTACTGATCACTTCGCTGGTAAGCTGAATTCGGACTGTAAGACGGACCCCCATTTGACACATTATTTTTTTTCCCTATTTTCCTTCTGAAAATTTGGGGTGTGTCTTATGGTCTTATAGTCCAAAAAATACGGTACATTCAAAAAGTTTCTTAATCCTTTAGGTGCATCATAGAAATTAAAGGAATGTTGAAGGAAAGAATGAAATTTAAATTTTTCACAGAAAAAAAGTAGCTTTAGACCGAAATTTTTCATTTTTTCATGGGTAAGAGGAGAAAATGGACCTTACAATTTGTCATGTAATTAATCCCAGGTACACTGATACACCGTACGTTTAGTACGGTGGGGCTCATAAAGTAAGGTGCAGCATTTGACTTTTGGAGAGCAAAATTGTCTGGAATAGATAACAGACACAATGTTGAGTTTGAAGAACCTTTTATATGCTTAAACACTGGAAATCCCCCCAGAAGTGACCCAATTTTGGAAACTACATCCCTCAAGGAATTTACCTAGAGATGTATAAGAATCTTGAACCCACAGGTGCTTCATGGAAATTTAAAACATTGAACTTTGAAAGTTAAAAATTATGTTTTTTTCACCATAAAGTTGTTCATAAATAAAAAAAGACCGACCGTCACTTCCAAGCAGAAAACTGGTGCTTACAGGCGCATACTTAGAGGAGCCATCTCCAAACATAACTAACAAATAAAGTTGCACTCTGTTGTGTTACAGCATGAAAATATGAAATATATGAGATTTATGCACCTGTACACATTATTTTTCTGTTTAGAAGTGACCATCAGTCATTTGTTATAACCGCCAATACGTCTTTTTACTGACCTGAGATTTAAGAAAATAGCATCCCCATACAGGTAACAATCCAGCAGCTGTCAGATTTACACCATAGCTGACAACTTGCTGCATTAGCCACGATCAGTGTTGGCACTGTCCATATCTGATTAACCCCTTAGATGCGTCTGTCAATAGTGAATCCATCATATAAATAGTTAACAGAGTGTGCGAGCTCCCTCTTTAACCCCATTGACACCCTGGGATCATGATTGTGTGGTCCTGATGTTTGCTATGGCAATTCACGACCAAACAGTGACCTTGAAGTCTGCCGACTATAGGGCCGGTTCAGAACTTATCGACATTTAGGTGGTAAAAATACACTTTTCACTTCTGTTATGTCACTTTACATTAATTCCTGAAAATTACCTGAAGGGTAAATAAACTGTCTGACAGCAATTTTCAATATTTCAGGGAGTGCTGTTTTTAAAATGTTATCAATTTTGGGAGTTTTCCAATATATACGACCCCCAAAGTCAGTTCAAACCTAGATAGGTCCCTAAAAAATGTTTTTTTGTAAATTTCCATGAAATAAATGAAAAAATACTGCTAAATTTGAAACCTCCTCAAATGCAAAGAAAATAAAAGAATATTTTACAAATGGTGCTGATTTAAAGCAGACATGAGGGAAATGTTATTTATTACGGTTTTTCTATGTTATGACTCTGGATTAAAGGATTAATTATTCAAAATTTGAACATTGCAATTTTTTAAAATTTTTGTCAATTATCTGATCTTTTTTGTTGACAAACACAAAAGAAATTGACCTAAATGTTCTATTATCGTAAATTATAATGGAAAAAACAATCTCAAAATCGCTGGGATTTGCTGAAGCATTCCAGAGTTATTACCACATAAAGTGCACTGCACTGGTCAGATTTCAAAAATTTGGCCCGTCACTAAGATGTTAAATGTTTTTAATTTATAGGCTTTCTGACTCAGCACTCTACCCATCAGCCTGTGGCGGTTTTAATTACAGCAGGATCCTACTACCCCATAAAATGCACGCTTCAGCATAGAAGAGGATTCACATTACATAGATCCTGTTAGTTTCTATTCAGTTTGACCATCCGCCATCTTGTTGTGGTTTCTGGCTACTGGTCTGTTTTCCCCTGGTGCTGGGCCTGTCGTTGGTCAGGTGATTGTATCACCCTTTATTACCCTGCACCTGCCTCCCAGTCCTTCCTGGACATTAGTGTTAATCCGCTTGAGTTCTAGCTAGGAGCCTTAATAGCGTTATGCTAGACTTTGTGCAGTTCTGGGATCTCTAGTTCTACTTGCGTTATCTTTTGTTTCTGCAGCTTCCTCTGTTTCCCAGCTAGGAGGTTACCAGTGATTTGTTCCCAGTCCCTAGATCTTTCAGGGATCCCCTTCCCCCACCTTCAGGTCTTCTCTTGAGTTTATTATATAGAGAGAAACTCTGAACACCAGGGGATAAAGAATATCCAATGTGAAATTTAATTGAGAACAGTACATACAATAGACGTTTTGGTCAGAAAGACCTTCATCACAGTACTGGTGAGAATCGACGTGAGAAGACATTATTATTATTATTATTATTATTATACATTTATATAGCGCCATTTATTCCATGGCATTCCAAGACATAAGAAAGAAAAATAAAAAAAATAATAAGCATGCATAACAATCAGACATGATTGCAAATTTTGCAAAATTAAACATAGTAAAAAAACATTGTAAAAAAACAAAAGGTATACACAGACACAAGCTGTGAAATTGAACAGGGCGCTCTTGAGAAATTCTCTTATATAGTGACTACAATGCCATGAGACCCCCTATGCAGATTAGCCCATAGAGGCACATAATAATGAAAGCTCCTTTGCAGGACAAAGAAAAACCCACTGTTGTGATATGAACATAAAAGGTTAACCTACCCATAAACATGTACTGTAGTTTAGTTATAGAGCCATTCAGATTAGCCATTAAAGCCTAAAGAGGAAAAGTAAAGCATGTGGTTATAGTAGTGCATAGCATAATGTGCTGGACCATGGTCTGGTATGGAGCCAGAGTTGCAGTACATACCCCGTTGTTATGAAGGAATGGCAAGAAGGGGAAGAGTAGTATCTGTGGAGTAAAGACAGATGGTGAGCCTAAGGACCGAAAAATCTGTCCATGAGGTGACAATGAAAGCGTTGGTGGGAAATGATAGTGCAGTGTCTTACCGGTTCGGGGGAGATAAGGACACGGTATCCACTGCTTGTCCCTGGTGCTAAAGTGTTTGCCGCCATAGAGCGTTTTACAGGGGCCAAGATGGCGCCCGTAACCGGAAATGACGAACCGGAAGTGATCATAAGCACATGTTATACAGAAGCAGGAAGTACTGGAGATGAGCACTTGCGTTCCAGCGGCGCTATAGTGCGTTCCACAGAGGCAGGGGCTATGTAGAAAGCAGGAGAATGGTCCGTTCCAGACTCAAAGAATTACGATGTGCAATACTATGGGTGATTGCGCTTAGGGGGAGAATAGTGAGCAATGAAGTGGTTGCCAAAGCTAATTCTGTGCCCAGAGAGGAAAATTCAAGTGCTCAGTGTGGAGGATTCTGCAAGAAAGAAATGAGAGTATTAATGTCATAAATATATTAGTATCAATAACATACATAGCAGAATTTTTGGCACTTTTATGGAGACATATAGGCACATAAATATTGGTAATCATAATGCATAGAGTGGTTATGTCATGAACATGCTTGTATCATTTATATATATATACATATATATATATATATATGTATATATATATATACAGCATATATTATATATATATATATATATATAGCAGAATTTTTGGCACATGAAAATATATGAGCACTGATACTGAATTATCACTGGTCTAATAATGGTGACCACACACTGTAAAATACATGGAGTGTTCATACTTATGAGAGGAAGGACTGAACATCATAATCTCTGTTTAACCCTTTCGGAGTTAAAGTTTGCAACTCATGAATCCAAAAAGCCTCACTTTTTTTGGAGGCTAATACGGTCACCTCCTCTACATGGTAATTTCACCTCTTCAATGACCTAAAATTTTAATTGTTCTATTGTATGCCCAAAGGTAACAAAATGATGTGGGATTGGGAGTAAAAGATTCTTGCAACTAATGGTCAACTTATGCTTCGAGATGCGATCTTTTATAGGTTGTATAGTTTCTCCTATATATAGTAGACCACATGGGCACTTAATCAAATAGACCACAAACGGCGTGTTGCATGTGAAGTAGCCTTTTATGTCGTATCATCTTCCCGTATGGGAATGATGGAAACAATTGCCCTTTAGCACATTGTTGCATTGGGTGCAATGCAAACAAGGGAAGGTATTAAATTTGGGATTACTCAGAAAGCGTTTTTGTGGAAAGATTGTGATGGGCCCACATCTGCTCTCACCAATATGTCTCTGATGTTGCGTGGTCGCCTGAAACAAGGAAGGAATGGTTCCTTAAAATCGTCTATGTCTGGATGGGCAGTGCCTAGAATGTGCAAGTGGAGACGTATACTCCTGTGGATTAAATACGCCAATGGATGGTAATTGTGTACAAAAGTTACACGTTTACCAGAATTGGAACGGGTAGGTCCTCTGGTGACAGATGGGTCTAGATTGTGTTGCGGGTATCCTCTTTCTAAGAATTTATTACCCCTTTCTGGGAAGCGTTTTGTTCATGTAACCTGGTTGGATACAATTCTCTGGACCCTCATCATTTGTGTCTTAGGAATGGAGTCCTTCATTTGGTTTGGGTGAAAACTCCCATAATGCAACAAACTGTTGCGGTCCGTCGGTTTAATATAAAGGTCTGTAGAAAGTCTCCCTGTCTCCTCTTTGATCACCAAGGTATCTAAAAAATTGATTTCTTTCACATCATGTGACATTGTGAAATCCAGGCCTGGCCAAGAGGTCCATAGGCATGAGAAGAAGCAATTAAGTGAGTCTAATGACCCATCCCAGATACAGAAATATTATCGATATACCTCTTCCACACTAAGACTTGCGTGCGGAAGAGGTCATCGAAATACAGTACGCTGTCCTCATTATGGGCCATGTATCTATTGGCGTACGGTGGCACAGCGTTTGAGCCCATCGCTGTGCCCCTTACCTGTAAGTAGTACCTATCCTCAAAAAGGTAAAAATTCTTTGTCAGAAGGGTGGAGAGGAGTTCACAACAAAGGTTAATCTGTTCTTGCCCAAAGCTAGATTGCTCTAATAGTCTACGAACAGACTTGATGCCCTCCTCATGGGGTATTGACGTATATAGGTCCTTAACGTCAAATGTCACTAAAATGGCATTTCTTGGGATAGGACCAAGGCTATGTATAATTCTAAGAAAGGCACCGGTGTCTAACAAGAAAAAGTTAGTTTTGCTGATTATGGGAGTCAAGATCTTTTCCAAAAATTTTGAAATAGGAGATAAGATGTACTCTGTAAATGCGACAATGGGTCTACCTGGTAGATTTTCTAGACTCTTATGTATTTTTGGGAGTATGTATTCTAGGGGTTTTTTCAGCAGAGCCCTAACCGCATGCATACATGACCACACTGGTGCAAAGCACATAACAGAATTGATACTAGCGCATGGGCATGCGGTCATGCGCACCTTTTAAAGTAGCAGCTACAGGACCTTCCAGAAAAGGACCAATGAGAAACTATTACAGAACACAAGCAGTTTCAGGACCTTCCTGGCCGACCAATGGGAGTCGCTGCTGTAACCGACATGTGACCCCTGATCTCCAATGAGAGATCTTGCCCTGGGCATGCTCAGATGGAGAAAGCGAGGACTTTGTCCCAGGACCGCCTGCTCCAGCACTGGTTATAATAGAGGAACCAGGAGAGGCAGCAACAAGCCTTTGCTCAGCATTAGACCGAGCGAGACGCTGGGACCGACATCTCCGCTGAGTAGGCTCCACTGCAGCCGGAGATGTATGGGGTACCGCAGCGGGACTGGTTCAAGATTCCCCTTGTGCAGCAGCGGGAACTCGATCCCTAACATTACCCCCCTCCTAGGGCCCCCCTTCTTTGGGCCTCGCTGCGTTCAAAGGCAGCGATAAGCTGCGGAGCGTGAACGTGCTCGGCAGGCTCCCAGGTACTATCTTCAGACCCATAACCCCTCCAATCCACCAAATAAAATGTTTTGCCCCGTACCACCTTACATCCTACGATGGCATTCACCTCATGATCGTCCATAGATGAACCCGATGTCCCGGCAGATGACTCGGAATACCAGTACATGAGCACGGGTTTCAGGAGGGATATGTGAAAGGAGTCGGAGATACCCAGGCGTGATGGAAGAGCCAAACGTTATACCACAGGATTACCCTGCTCGAGGACTTTGAAATGACCCAGGAATTGGGGTGCCAACTTAGTGGACTCAACTCGCTGCCTGATGTTACGGGCGGAGAGCCACACCAAGTCCCCAGGAGCAAATGTCGGAGAGGGGCGCCGATGTGCATCGGCGGAGGACCTCATCCTCTCTTTGGACGCCTGAATGGAATCCTGGGTACTGTCCCAAATGTCCCGTGCCTCCACAGCCCAGTCTGCCACCCTGGAGTCGGCGGAAGACACCGGCATGGGCACCGGAACCCGCGGATGCTGACTGTAGTAGAACAGTAGCAAGGATGCCCAGTCATCTTGCCTGGCTGAGACAAAATGTCGTAGATAGGTGACCAAGGTCTGGTTGGAACTCTCTACCAACCCATTCATCTCGGGATGGTATACTGAAGAGAGATTTAACTCAATACTGAGTAGACGACAAAGCTCTCTCCAGAACCGAGACGCAAACTGGGGGCCTCGGTCACTGACAATTTTGTCCGGCATGCCGTGTAGACGGAAGATGTGCCTAACGAACAACGCTGCTAGAGCCCGTGCAGAAGGTAACTGTGGTAGCGCCAACAGGTGCACCATTTTGGAAAAATGGTCGGTGATTACCCAAATGATGGTGCAGCCCCTAGACTTGGGTAAGCCCACCACAAAGTCCATCCCGACCATCTCCCAGGGCCTGTCTGCCACCGGCAAAGGGTAAAGTAACCCAGATGGCCGTTGTCGAGGGGACTTATTCTTGGCTCAGGAGACACACGCCCGAACCTAGTCCCCAACGTCACGGACCATATGCGGCCACCAGTATGTCCTCGCCAGCAACTCAGATGTCCTCTTTGCCCCAAAGTGTCCAACCACCCTGGACGAATGTGCCCAAGAGAGTACCTCCAGTCGCAAATTGGTAGGCACAAAATTCTTGCCAGGAGGCACAGACTCTAGCGAAACCTGGGCCACTGTTCTCAGGCTCTCTGTGGGGACAATAAGCTGAGGCTCCTCCTCAGAGGAGGACACCACAGTGCGAGAGAGAGTGTCGGCAGAAATGTTCTTCCTCTCGAGAGAAAATGGAGGGTGAAATGAAACCGGGAGAAAAACAAGGACCATCTGGCATGGTGAGAATTAAGCCGCTGGGCTGTCTGAAGATACACCAAATACTTGTGGTCGGTGAAGACATGGAAGGGAAAGCGAGACCCCTCCAACAGATGTCTCCACTCAGAGAAGGCCAACTTCACTGCTAGCAACTCTATATCCCTGATGGAATAATTCCTCTCCGCTGATGTGAAGGTCTTAGAGAAGAAGAAGCAAGGATGCTTCCGACCTTGAGCATCCTTTTGGAAGAGGACTGCTCCAGCACCAACGGATGAGGCATCAACCTCCAATAAAAATGGCTTATCAACATCGGGGCGATATAGGATAGGAGCGCTAGCAAAATGAGACTTAATAGAAGTGAAAGCCTTGGAGACCTCTTTCGACCACAATATGGGATTTGCTCCCTTCTTGGTGAGGGCTACCAAGGGAGCTACCAAGGTAGAGAAATGGGGAATGAACTGGTGATAGTAGTTAATCAACCCCATAAAGCGCTGCACCGCTTTAAGAGAGTGGGGTTCTTGCCAGTCCATCACAGCCTGTAGTTTGTCAGGATCCATAGCCAATCCCTGGGTGGAGATGATATAGCCTAGGAAAGGTAAAGACTACAGCTCAAACATACATTTCTCTAACTTAGCATAAAGGGAATTTGACCGTAAGAGGTTAAAGACTCTGCAGACATCTCTCCGGGGGGAGTCAATATCTGGAGAGAAGATGAGTATATCATCCAGATAGACTACGACCGAGGTGGGAGCATATCCCGGAAGAAGTCATTGACAAAGTTTTGGAAAATGGCTGGGGCATTACAGATCCCAAAGGACATCACCAGATATTCGTAATGCCCTTCCCTGGTATTAAAAGCTGTCTTCCATTCGTCCCCTTCACGGATGCGAATCAGGTTATAAGCACCGTGTAGATCTAGTTTAGTAAATACCCTTGCTTCCCAGAGCCTATCAAAGAGCTCAGAAATCAGGGGAACGGGTACTTGTTCTTAACGGTGATGGCGTTAAGACCCCTTTAATCAATGCATGGACATAATTCTCCGTTCTTCTTCTGCACGAAGAAGAATCCCGCCCCTGCCGATGACACCGACTTCCTAATGAACCCTCTTGCCAGATTCTCATGAATATATTGCGACATAGCCTCCATCTCAGGAAGAGAGAGGGGATAGACCCTTCCCCGAGGAGGTTCTGCTCCAGGCAAGAGGTCGATAGGACAGTCATAGGGGCGATGAGGCGGAAGAGTCTCCGCAGCCTTCTTGGAGAACACATCTGCATATGACCAATAGCACTTGGGAAGTGGAGTAAGATCTGCGGGTAACTCAGTAGTGGTAACTTGAACGCACTTCCTGACACATATGCCTCTACATGCATCACTCCAACCCAGTATCCTACCTGAAATCCACTCTATATGTGAGGAGTGGAAACGGAGCCAAGGTATTCCAAGTAGGATCTCGTCTATTCCCTCGGGAAGGACAAGTAGGGAAATAATCTCCTGATGTGAAGGGGATACAAACAATGCAAGAGGAACAGTCTGGTGTGTAATTTGTGAGTGCAATGTCGAACCATTCACTACCCGGACAGTCACTGATTTGTTGAGCACCACCAGAGGTATTGCGCAACGGCGAGCAAAGTTAGAGGACATGAAGCTCCCCTCTGCTCCTGAGTCCACACAAAGCTCGACCGTGAGAGTGGAAGTGCCTACAGTGATTGTGCCTTTAAATGTCATCTTGAAGGAAAATGCCGCTGTCTCTAGTGAGCCTCCTCCCAGGGTCACTAGACTTAATAGCATCCCCGATCGCTGTGGACATCTGTTAGCATAGTGTCCTGCCTGTTGGCAAAAATTACAGACCACCGGTACTCGAGCGGTCCGGGACTTAGGTCCCGCTCGAGAAACCTCCATGGCTTCGGGGGAGTCGGACGCCTGAACGGAAGATTCCAGAGGTTTGGCAAAGGTGGGTGCCAGCCGAAACCTCTGCCTGCACTGGGTCTGCTCTAACCTCCGCTCGTTAAAACGGAGATCAATGAGGGTAGATAAGTAAATGATCTCCTCCAATGTGGTGGGAATCTCCCTGGTGGCCAAGGCATCCTTCACATGGTCCGCCAGTCCTCTCCAGTACACCGGAATGAGGACTTTATCCGGCCACTCTAGCTCAGAGGCCAGAGTCCGAAATTGGACGGCGAACTGGCTGACCATGGATGAACCCTGTGATATTGCCAGCAGTTGGAGCGCCGTATCGTGGGTGACACAGGGTCCTAAGAATACCTGTCACAGAGCATCCACGAAGAAAGGAGCACTCTGCACCACATGATCGTCGCGCTCCCACAGCGCCGTTGCCCACTCCAACGCCCTGCCCGACAGGAGGGATAAGACAAAACCCACCTTCGCCCATTCCGTGGGAAAACGTGCAGCCAGAAGCTCAAGATGAATGGAGCACTGACTCACGAATCCCTGACATTGCTTGCTGTCACCAGCAAACTTGTCTGGAAGCGGGAAACGGGATAAAGTCGGAGCAGGAGTGGCAGAGGACAAACTGGCTGCAGCCACTCTAGCAGCCTGAACAGCGACAGCGGTAACATCCACAGCTGAGTTTGTGTGCTCTAGAGCCACCAATCTACCCTCCAGCTGCTGGATGTACCGCTGTAAACGCTGGTCGTCCGCCATATTACTAGCCAGACACTGGCGCTAGTACTATGTTAGGGTCTGCGGAACGCACCAAATAAATATAAATAATTGGTGCGTTCACAGCCCGGGGTCCACCATGCAGGCAGAGCCTGCTGCTTATAAGATGACAGGATATGGCGGTATAAGTGAGCTCTGTTACTTCACAGAGTCGCAAACATAGACACTGTGGCACTATATGGCAGTATGAGCGAACTCTGTTACACCAGAGTCGATGACAGAGACGCTGAGATAGAGACTGTATCCTGTTAACACCACAGGAGAACACAGATAGCTGCTGAGCGGATAGCAGTCCGTGGTCATGCAGTCAGAAACGCAAACAACCAACTCCTCACCGGAGTAGCCGATATTCTAGAGGCTATTTCAGCCAAGCCCTGAACACATGCATACAAAACTCCTCACCGAAGGTGCCGGTATTCTAGGGGCTTATTTCAGCCGAGCCCTAACTGCATGCTTACATGACCACACTGGCACAAAGCACATAACAGAATTGATACTAGCGCATGGCCGTGCGGTCATGTGCACCTTTTATAGTAGCAGCTACAGGACCTTCCAGAAAAGGACCAATGAGAAACTGTTCCAGAACACAAGCAGTTTCAGGACCTTCCTGGCGGACCAATGGGAGTCACTGCTGTAACCGAGCATGTGACCCCTGATCTCCAATGGGAAGTCTTGCCCTGGGCATGCTCAGATGGAGAAAGCGAGGACTTTGTCCCAGGACTGCCTGCTCCAGCACTGGTTATAATAGAGGAACCAGGAGAGGCAGCAAAAAGCCTCTTCACAGTATTACACCGAGCGAGACGCTGGTACCGACGTCTCCGCTGAGCAGGCTCCACTGCGGCCGGAGATGGATGGGGGACCGCAGCGGGACTGGTTCGAGATTCCCCTTGTGCAGTAGCGGGAACTCGATCCCTATCACACAGGATATCAGATTACTTATTCAAACTACCCTAACAAAATTTATGACCTTTGGGATCTTTGACCAAAAAAATTGCAGTTTTCTCACAAAACAATTTCCTGTCACCCCAGTATTTTATATACTGCTAAATATACATAAGAGTCTAAAAAATCCACCAGGTAGACCCATTGTTACATCTACAGAGTCCATCTTATCTCACAATTCCAAATATTTGGAAAACATCTTGACTCCCATAATCAGCAAAACTACCTCTTTCTTGTTAGACACCGGTGCCTTTCTTAGTCTTATACATAGCCTTGGTCCTATCCCAAGAGATGCCATTTTAGTGACTTTTGACATTAAGGACCTATATACGTCAATACCCCATGAGGAGGGCATTAAGTCTGTTCATAGACTATTAGAGCAATCTAACTTTGGGTAAGAACAGATTAACCTTTGTTGTGAACTCCTCTCCATCCTTCTGACAAAGAATATTTTCATTTTGAGAAAAGGTACTGCTTACAGATAAGGAGCACAGTGATGGGCTCAAACGCTGCACCATGGTATGCCAATAGCTACATGGCCCATTATGAGGACAGCGTACTGTATCTCGATGACCTCTTACGCACGCATGTCTTAGTGTGGAAGAGGTATATCGATGATATTTTCTGTATCTGGGATGGGTCCTTGGACTCACTTAATTGCTTCTTCTCACGCCTACGGACCTCTTGGCCAGGCCTGGATTTCACAATGTCATATGATGTGAAAGAAATAGATTTTTTAGACACCTTGGTGATCAAAGAGGAGACAGGGAGACTTTCTACAGACCTTTGTATTAAACCGACAGACTGCAACAGTTTGTTGCATTATGGGAGTTTTCACCCAACCCAAATGAAGGACTCCATTCCTAAGACACAAATTGAGGGTCCAGAGAATTTTATCCAACCAGGGCCCATCACAATCTTGAGCAGAGCAGATGTGGGCCCATCACAATCTTTTCCACAACAACGCTTTCTGAGTAATCCCAAATTTGGTACCTTCCCTTGTTTGCATTGCACCCAATGCAATAATCTGCTAAAGGGCAATTGTTTCCATCATTCCCATACGGGAAGAAGATACGACATAAAAGGCTTCTTCACATGCAACATGCCGTTTGTGGTCTATTTGATCAAGTGCCCGTGTGGTTTACTATATATAGGAGAAGCTATACAACCTATAAAAGATCGAATCTTGAAGCATAATTCGACCATTAGGTGCAAGAATCTTTTACTCCCAATCCCACATCATTTTGTTACCTTTGGGCATACAATAGCACAATTAAAATTTCAGGTCATTGAAGAGGTGAAATTACCACTTAGAGGAGGCGACCATATTAGCCTCCAAAAAAAACGTGTGAGTTTTTGGATTCATGAGTTGCAAACTTTAACTCTGAAAGGGTTAAACAGAGATTATGATGTTCAGTCCTTCGCTCTCATAAGTATGAACACTCCATGTATTTTACTGTGTGTGGTCACCATTATTAGACCGATGATAATTCAGTATCAGTGCTCATATATTTTCATGTGCCAAAAATTCTGCTATATATACTGTATATATATAAATGATACAAGCATATTCATGACATAACCACTCTATGCATTATGATTACCAATATTTATGTGCCTATATGTCTCCTTAAAAGTGCCAAAAATTCTGCTATGTATGTAATTGATACTAATATATTTATGACATTAATACTCTCATTTCTTTCTTGCAGAATCCTCCACACTGAGCACTTGAATTTTTCACTCTGGGCACAGAATTAGCTTTGGCAACCACTTTATTGCTCACTATTCTCCCCATGTACCTGCTGGTTTTGTTTGTGACCATTGGTCATTGTGTCTTCCTCCATCGGGGCCCTTCTGGCCATTGCTCCCGGACTATTAGCACCCTTATGGATTGGGGATGTTGCCAATCGGGTGTGATTATAATATCCAATTTTAGTGGTGGAGTAGCCTATGATCTCTGAACAATGCCGGTTTCAGTATGAGTTAGGGAGGTTTATACTTATGGACTGTACGTCAAATACATATTATATACATATTGGATACTTACCTTGCAACTATTTCTTTAGTTTCTCTCCGAGTGGTCTACAGCACAGTTATTGTACTCTGGGTATTATGATCTTTATCATTCTTTATCCCCTTTTCTATGGGGGGCTTTTCCCCCATTATCTAGTGGATATTTTGGGAACCATCATATATTGCTTTCCACATCGGGGAGCTGCCCTTTATAGCTGTTTGTTCCAATCTTCTATGACCCCCCTTTTTGGGGATACAATAATTAGCTACGATTTAACGTGCAATATTTGTTCCAATTTGCTCCATTTGTTCCAATCTTCTATGACACCCCCTTTTTGGGGATAAAATAATTAGCTACGATTTAACGGGCAATGTTATGTTTAGGTAGCTGAGGAGAAATAGCAAAAACGGTAATACACCAGAGAGGCTGGAACCTATTGGATTGCAGTAACCTGAACTAACCAGACAACTAGAGGTAGCCGTGGAGCGTTCCTACGTTGATCCTAAACAGAGCAGGAGAGATGGGCGCACTAGATACGTAATAGTAGAGGGGGGTGCGAAACGGTAGAGAAAGCAATCATGGAAATAAAAAGAAAAAGAAAAGAACCACCGTATATTACGCACACCACACCAAAATATAAATGTATATACAAAATACAAAACTTTATTGGCACACACAAGAAAAATTACAATAAAACATGATTAAAAATACAAGAGAACATGTCACAGAAAACTGACTGAAAAGAAAATGCAAAAAAATAATATATACATGTATTTATAGCATAATTCAAAGTGGCTAGATAGTCAATCCATATCCACATGCAGATATATGGTAAATGCTGCAGAGTAAAGGCTAGAAAGAGAGACCCTGTATGGACCCCAAAATAGATAGTGCCAGGAGGGGAAGGTTTAAAGGGAAGGGAGCGACACAGGAGGTTGCTCATGAAAGATGAAAATTGAGAACCAAAAGTGATACGATAAGGGGTAACAGCCTGCCTGGAATTGAATCAGGGTACTAACATATAGTGATGCAATAAAGGGTCACAGCCTGCCTGGAAATGAATCAGGGCACTAACATATAGCCATCATGATGGAAACATGGAACTGGAATAGTTACCAACAACAAGCCCTCATAATAAAGGAGCCGGTACAAGGCAGCAATCAGGACAGTGCTCTAGACGAGGTCCCACGCGTTCCGCCGCAGCACGTCTAGAGCACTGTCCTGATTGCTGCCTTGTACCTGCTCCTTTATTATGAGGGCTTGTATTTTATATTTTGGTGTGGTGTGCATCATATACGGTGGTTCTTTTCTTTTTCTTTTTATTTCCTACGTTGATCCTAGATGCCTCATCACAGCCTGAGAGATAACTACACCTAAAGGCAGAAAGATGAAAGCTATCTGCCCAGGAGCAGATCCCCAAAGAAAATAGGAAGCCCCCAAACAAGTAATGGCGGTTAGACAAGAAGAAAGCACGGACACAGACAGAAAATAGAATGAGCAAACGCTGGGGCCCAATCTGTCTAGACAGAAAAGTACAGGACAGAATTCTGACTGCAATCCAAAAAAAACCCTAAAAAATACCAACACTTCTGATTGCAAAAATACACGATCAGGCACGATCGCGTTGGCATGAGACGCCACCTTACTCCTCACCACTTCTGTGTTTGCTCACCTCAAGGACTATACCACAATTGTCTGATGTGTATAAATTGCGTCCTTAATGAATCTACTGCATTTCTTCAGTAGAAATTTTCACTAAATACAATATATATACTCCCAGGTGTCATCCCATTACTATAAGTAAAACGTCTCTACAGGACATCTCTATAGCTCCCATATGACTCTAGTGTCATCTATTTGAGAGTATCCTCAAAGCAGTCGGTGCTTTGAAAAAGGTCCGTTGATGACCGAAACGTTGTTTTATGACTGCAATAAATTTCTTCTCATTTGTCTATAAGTTGAGTGCCAAGTTTATTTCTTCATTCAAAAACTCAGGAACATCCTGAGACTGGGGAGAGGCAGAAAAAACAGGAGTGTCGGCATTAACATATTGGCAGCCCCAACTGGTCACAGACACAGATTTCCAATCCAAAACAGGATTATGAGACTGTAACCAAGGGAAACCTAATACAATAATGTCATGCAGATTATACAGTACCAGAAATTTGCAACTCTCCTGATGATCTGGTTCAACCCTCATTATCACCTGAGTAGAAAACTGGGGTTTATTCTCTGCCAAAGGGGTAGAATCAATGCCCAGTAGGGAAATAGACTTCCGCAGGGGTATCATGGGAAACCCACAGCGTTTGGCAAAGTCAAAATCCATCAGGTTAATAGCTGCTCCTGAATCAACAAAATCCTGAGCAGAAAATGTGGACAGGGAGCAAATCAGGGTAACAGTCAACAGAAATTTAGTCTGAACACTACCCAAGACAACTAAGCGTGCAAAACGTCTTGCCCACTTAGATTAGACTGAAATACCATGAGAGGCGTCACCACAGTAGAAACATAACCCATTGCGCTTTCGAAACTTATGATGCTGTGCCCCAGAAGTCACTCTATCACACTGCATGGGCTCAGAAGCTGGCTCACCAGGCAACACTATCTCACGCATACCTCTGCGCTCACGCAAACGTCTGTCAATTTGAATAGCCAATGAGATAGAATCATTGAGACCAGAGGGAGCAGGGAATCCCACCATAACATCCTTTACATTTTCTGACAGCTCCTTCCGAAAAAGGGCTGCCAAAGCATCATCATTCCATTTGGTCAGGACTGCCCACTTTCTGAATTTCTGACAGTACAACTCAGCGTCTTCAAGACCCTGATTCAATGCCAACAAGGTTTTTTCAGCTTGATCAGTGACATTAGGTTCATCATACAATAACCCCAGAGCCAGAAAAAATGCATCAATATCATTCAAAACAGGATCCCCAGGTGTCAGGGAAAAAGCCCAATCCTGAGGATCGCCGCGCAGGAGAGAGATGACAATTTGAACCTGCTGTGCTGCGTTCCCTGAGGACTTAGGCTTTAAGGCAAAAAACGACTTACAGTTATTTTTGAAATTCAGAAATTTAGCCCGATCCCCCAAAAACAAATCTGGCATGGGGATCCTAGGTTCCACAACCGGCAACCCAAGAAGATAGATAGCAGTACTCCGAACCTCAGTGGCAGTTGATCCACACAGCCAGACAACTGTGCAAGCTCCATTGAGAGAAAAAAAAATCCTCCTCAGCACCCAGAGAAAAAGAGGGGAAAAAAATGCAACAAACAGGAAAAAAAAATCTCTGACAACTCTGATAATTTTTTTTTCCACACTATTTTTCCCTTCTGTGAGTACCATATAATTTTCAATTTTGGCCGGTGATACTGTTTTGTTTCGGTAGCTGAGGAGAATAAGCAAAAACGGCAATACACCAGAGAGGCTGGAACCTATTGGATTGCAGTAACCTGAATTAACCACACAACTAGAGGTAGCGTTCCTACGTTGATCCTAGACACCTCATCACAGCCTGAGAGATAACTACACCTAAAGGCAGAAAGATGAAAGCTATCTGCCCCCGTAGCAGATCCCCAAAGAAAATAGGAAGCCCCCAAACATATAATGGCGGTTAGACAACAAGAAGTACGGACACAGACAGAAAATAGAATGAGCAAACGCTGGGGCCCAATCTGTCTAGACAGAAAAGTACAGGAAAGGATACTCACTGCAATCCAAAAAACCCCTAAAAAATACCAACACTACTGATTGCAAAAATACCTGAAATCACACGACCTCTACCACCTAAATCAGTTCTCTGGTGTAACAAAACTAAGCCGCAGCCACTGAAAAAACAGGAAAAAGCAAATGAACAAACAACAGTGGCTCCAGTTAAACTGAGAGGAGCACAATCCCCCGGAGGGGACCTGCCTGACCTCCACAGTAGTGCAGGGAACAATGCAAAAAGCAAGCACAAAAATAAAAGCAGAAAATATCTTATCTGATAGCAGAAGATGCAGCAAGACTCAGCAAGCTTCCAAATGAACCAGGAACCACAATTGAGACAAGAACAATTGATCACCGGCAACCATCATGGGAGGGAACCTCCCTTATATCAGACCACTCCATGATCCCAGATTGCCATTCCTCGCTGAAAGGTTCAGTACTGTCTGTAACCAACAGAGGGAGCCTCTGCTCCGAAACTATCTCTAGCACATTCATAACACACTGCTACTATGCCCACAATTATTCTACAGGCAAGATGTAGCTAAAAATTCGTAATTATTTGAACGCTGGTGGAGCTTTGTATAGGTGGCCTAATAGAATGAGTATCACACACTGCTACTATGCCCAAAATTATAGTCCAGGCAAGATGCAGCTAAAAATTCATATTTATTTGAACGGTGGTGGAGCTTTGTATAGATGGCCAATTAGAATGAGCACCACACACTGCTACTATGCCCAAAATTATTGTCCAGGCAAGATTCAGCTAAAAATTTGTATTTATTTGAACACTGGTGGAGCTTTGTATAGATGGCCTAATAGAATGAGTACCACACACTGATACTAATCCCACAATTATTCTACAGGCAAGATGCATCTCAAAATTCGTAGTTATTTGAACGCTGGTGGAGCTTTGTATAGATGGACTAATAGAATGAGTACCACACACTGCTAATATACCCACAATTATTGTCCAGGCAAGATGCAGATTAAAATTCGTATTTATTTGAACGATGGTGGAGCTTTGTATAGATGGCTTAATAGAATGAGTACCACACACTGCTACTATGCCCACAATTATTCTACAGGCAAGATGCAAATAAAAATTATTAGGAATTTGAACGCTGGTGGAGCTTTGTATAGATGGCCTAATAGAAAGAGTACCACACACTACTACTATGCCCACAATTATTCTATAGGCAAGATGCAGCTAAAAATTCGTATTTATTTGAACGCTGGTGGAGCTTTGTATAGATGGCCTAATAGAATGAGTACCACACACTGCTACTATGCCCAAAATTATTGTCCAGGCAAGATGCAGCTAAAAAATTCGTATTTATTTGAACGCTGGTGGAGCTTTGTATAGATGGCCTAATAGAATGAGTACCACACACTGCTACTATGCCCACAATTATTGTCCAGGCAAGATGCAGCTAAAAATTCATATTTATTTTAACACTGATGGAGCTTTCTATAGATGGCCTAATAGAATGAGTACCACACACTGCTACTATGCCCAAAATTATAGTCCAGGCTAGATGCAGCTAAAAATTCGTCTTCATTTTAATGCTGGTGGAGCTTTGTATAGATGGCCAATTAGAATGAGCACCACACACTGCTACTATGCCCAAAATTATTGTCCAGGCAAGATTCAGCTAAAAATTTGTATTTATTTGAACACTGGTGGAGCTTTGTATAGATGGCCTAATAGAATGAGTACCACACACTGCTACTATGCCCACAATTATTGTCCAGGCAAGATGCAGCTAAAAATTCATATTTATTTGAACACTGATGGAGCTTTCTATAGATGGCCTAATAGAATGAGTACCACACACTGCTACTATGCCCACAATTATTCTACAGGCAAGATGCAGATAAAAATTATAAGGAATTTGAACGCTGGTGGAGCTTTGCATAGATGGCCTAATAGAATGAGTACCACACACTGCTACTATGCCCAAAATAATTGTCCAGGCAAGATGCAGCTAAAAATTCGTATTTATTTGAACGCTGGTTGAGCTTTGTATAGATGGCCTAATAGAATGAGTACCACACACTGCTACTATGCCCAAAATTATAGTCCAGGCTACATGCAGCTAAAAATTCGTCTTTATTTGAATGCTGGTGGAGCTTTGTATAGATGGCCAATTAGAATGAGCACCACACACTGCTACTATGCCCAAAATTATTGTCCAGGCAAGATTCAGCTACAAATTTGTATTTATTTGAACACTGGTGGAGCTTTGTAAAGATGGCCTAATAGAATGAGTACCACACACTGCTACTAATCCCACAATTATTCTACAGGCAAGATGCATCTCAAAATTCGTAGTTATTTGAATGCTGGTGGAGCTTTGTATAGATGGCCTAATAGAATGAGTACCACACACTGCTAATATACCCACAATTATTGTCCAGGCAAGATGCAGCTTAAAATTCGTATTTATTTGAACGATGGTGGAGCTTTGTATAGATGGCCTAATAGAATGAGTACCACACACTGCTACTATGCCCACAATTATTCTACAGGCAAGATGCAGATAAAAATTATTAGGAATTTGAATGCTGGTGGAGCTTTGTATAGATGGCCTAATAGAAAGAGTACCACACACTGCTACTATGCCCACAATTATTCTACAGGCAAGATGCAGCTAAAAATTCATATTTATTTGAACGCTGGTGGAGCTTTGTATAGATGGCCTAATAGAATGAGTACCACACACTGCTACTATGCCCACAATTATTCTACAGGAAGATACAGCTAAATATTCGTATTTATTTGAACGCTGGTGGAGCTTTGTATAGATGGCCTAATAGAATGAGTACCACACACTGCTACTATGCCCACAATTATTGTCCAGGCAAGATGCAGCTAAAAATTCATATTTATTTGAACACTGATGGAGCTTTCTATAGATGGCCTAATAGAATGAGTACCACACACTGCTACTATGCCCACAATTATTCTACAGGCAAGATGCAGATAAAAATTATAAGGAATTTGAACGCTAGTGGAGCTTTGCATAGATGGCCTAATAGAATGAGTACCACACACTGCAACTATGCCCAAAATAATTGTCCAGGCAAGTTGCAGCTAAAAATTCGTATTTATTTGAATGCTGGTTGAGCTTTGTATAGATGGCCTAATAGAATGAGTACCACACACTGCTACTATGCCCAAAATTATAGTCCAGGCTACATGCAGCTAAAAATTTGTCTTTATTTGAACGCTGGTGGAGCTTTGTATAGATGGCCTAATAGAATGAGTACCGCACACTGCTACTATGCCCAAAATTATTGTCCAGGCAAGATGCAGCTTAAAATTTGTATTTATTTGAATGCTGGTGGAACTTTGTATAGATGGCCTAATAGAATGAGTACCACACACTGCTACTATGCCCACAATTATTCTACAGGACAAGATACAGCTAAATATTCGTATTTATTTGAACGCTGGTGGAGCTTTGTATAGATGGCCTAATAGAATGAGTACCACACACTGCTATATGCCCACAATTATTGTCCAGGCAAGATGCAGCTAAAATTCATATTTATTTGAAACACTGATGGAGCTTTCTATAGATGGCCTAATAGAATGAGTACCACACACTGCTACTATGCCCACAATTATTCTACAGGCAAGATGCAGATAAAAATTATAAGGAATTTGAATGCTAGTGGAGCTTTGCATAGATGGCCTAATAGAATGAGTACCAACACTGCTATATGCCCAAATTATTCCAGGCAGAGCAGTAATTTATATTGAACTGTGGAGCTTGTAGATGGCTATAGATGTACCAACACTCTACTTCCACAATTATTCCAGGCAAGATGCGCAAATTATATATTTGACGCTGTGGCTTGTATAGATGCCTAAAGATACCACACACTGCACTATGCCCACAATATCCAGGCAGATCAGTAAATTTATATTGACTGTGGAGCTTGATAGTCTATAAAGGACACAACTGTATATCCCAATATTCCGCAAATGCACTAAATTATATTTGAGGTGACTTGTAAATGCCTATAGATGATAACACATGCACATGCAATATTCCAGGAGATCAGTAAATTTATTGACTGGTGACTTTGTTTGCTATAGAATACCCACCTGCTGCCCAAATTATTCTACAGCAGCAGCTAAAATATATTTAACTGGTGACTTTGTATAGATGGCTAATAGAATGAACCCACACTGCACTATGCCCAATTATTCTCAGGAAGATCACTAAAATTCGTATTATGAACGCTGTGGAGCTTAAGATGGCCTAATAGAAAGATACCCACACTGCTACTATCCCACAATATTGCCAGCAAGATGCAGCTAAATTTTTTATTGAACTGTGATTTTATAGATGGCTAATGAATAGTACCACACACTGCTACTAGCCAAATATTCTACAGGCAAATGATAAATATAAGGAATTGAACTGTGGAGCTTTGATAGACCTAATAGAATGATACCACACACGCAACTAGCCCAAATATTGTCCAGGCAAGTGCAGCAAAATTCGTATTTATTTGAACGCTGGTGGCTTGTAAGATGCCTAATAGAATGAGTACCCACACTGCACTACCCAATTGTCCAGCATGCAGCAAAATTTTTATTGAACCGGGAGCTTTGTAAGATGGCCATAGAATGAGACCCACACTGCTACTAGCCCAATTATCAGGCAAGATCAGCTAAAATTGATTTATTGAACTGGGACTTTGTATAGAGGCCTAATAGATGATACCACACATGCACACCCAAATATTTCAGGCAAGATGCATAAAATTATTATTTGAACTGGTGAGCTTTGATAGACCTAATGAATGAGTACCACACACTGCTATATGCCAAATTATTGCCAGGCAGATGCAGCTAAAATCTATTTTGAACGTGTGGAGCTGTATAGTGGCCTAATAAATGGTACCAACAGCTATAGCCAAATTATTTCAGGCAATGCAGTAAAATTAATTATGAACGTGGCTTGTATAGATGCTAATAAAGATACCACACACTGTATTCCCAAATATTCAGGCAAGATGCGCTAAATTATTATTGAACGCTAGCTTTGATAGATGGCCAATAGAATGTACCACACCGCACTATGCCCACAATTATTCCAGCAGATCAGTAAATTTAAATTGAACTGTGGAGCTTTGTATAACGTGGTGACTTGTAAATGCTAAAATGATACCACACACTGCTACTATCAAATTATTCGGAGATCACAAATCGTTATTTGAACGCGGGTTTGTATATGGCCAATAGAGATACCCACATGCACTATCCCCTTATTGTCAGCAAGTGCACTAAAATTTATTATTGACGTGACTTATAGAGGCTATAGAATATACCACACGCAGCCCAATATTCTACAGCAAGATGAAAAAATTATAGGATGACCTGGCTTTGAAGTGCCTAATAGAATGAGTACCAACATGCATATGCAATATGTCCAGGCAATCAGCTAAATGTTTTGAACGCTTGAGCTTGTATAAGGCCTATGAATAGACCACACAGACTACCCAAAATTATCACTGCAGCAAATTTTTTTTGAAGCTGGGAGTTGTAAAGGCAATAAAGAACCACACTGCTACTCCAATTATTTCAGCAGACAGTAAAATTTTTATGAAGGTGACTTTGTAGAGGCCTATAAATATACCACACCGCTACACCCAATTATTCAGAAATCTAATTCAATTGAATGTGACTGTTAGTGCCTAGATGATACCACACGCATATCCCAATATGTCCGCAGTGCAGTAAATTCTATATGACGGGACTGTATAGATGCCTAATAAATAGTACCAACTGCTATATGCCCAATTATTTACAAGCATAAATTATATGAACTGTGACTTGTAAATGCTAAAGAAGAGTACACCACGCACTCCCAATATCCAGCAGAGCGCAAAATTATTTTGAACCTTGACTTGTATAGATGGCCTAATAGAATGATACCACACACTGACTATGCCACAATTTTTCAGCAAGACAGTAAATTATTATTGAAGTGAGCTTATAGTGAATGCTGGTGGAGCTTTGTATAGATGGCCTAATAGAATGAGTACCACACACTGCTACTATGCCCACAATTATTCTACAGGCAAGATACAGCTAAAATTCGTATTTATTTGAACGCTGGTGGAGCTTTGTATAGATGGCCTAATAGAATGAGTACCACACACTGCTACTATGCCCACAATTATTGTCCAGGCAAGATGCAGCTAAAAATTCGTATTTATTTGAACCTGGTGGAGCTTTTATAGATGGCCTAATAGAATAGTACCACACACTGCTACTATGCCCACAATTATTCTACAGGCAAGATGCAGATAAAAATTATAAAGAATTTGAACGCTAGTGGAGCTTTCTATAGATGGCCTAATAGAATGAGTACCACACACTGCTACTATGCCCAAATTAATTGTCCAGGCAAGATTGCAGCTAAAAATTCGTATTTATTTGAACGCTGGTGAGCTTTGTATAGATGGCCTAATAGAATGAGTACCACACACTGCTACTATGCCCAAATTATGTCCAGGCAAGATGCAGCTAAAAATTGTCTTTATTTGAACGCTGGTGAGCTTTGTATAGATGGCCTAATAGAATGAGTACCACACACTGCTACTATGCCCAAAATTATTGTCCAGGCAAGATGCAGCTAAAATTTGTATTATTTGAAGCTGGTGGAGCTTTGTATAGATGGCCTAATAGAATGAGTACCACACACTGCTACTATGCCCAAAATTATTCTACAGGCAAGATGCAGCTTTAAAATTGTATTATTTGAATGCTGGTGGAGCTTTGTATAGATGGCCTAATAGAATGAGTACCACACACTGCTACTATGCCCAAAATTATTCCAGGCAAGATGCAGCTAAAAATTCTATTTATTTGAACGCTGGTGGAGCTTTGTATAGATGGCCTAATAGAATGAGTACCACACACTGCTACTATGCCCACAATTATTGTCCAGGCAAGATGCAGCTAAAAATTCTATTTATTTGAACGCTGGTGGAGCATTGTATAGATGGCCTAATAGAATGAGTACCACACACTGCTACTATGCCCAAATTATTGTCCAGGCAAGATGCAGCTAAAATTCATATTTATTGAACGCTGGTGGAGCTTGTATAGATGGCCTAATAGAATGAGTACCACACACTGCTACTATCCCACAATTATTTCCAGGCAAGATGCAGCTAAAAATTATATTATTTGAACGCTGTGGAGCTTTGTATAGATGGCCTAATAGAATGAGTACCACACACTGCTACTATGCCCACAATTATTGTCCAGGCAAGATGCAGCTTTAAAAATATTGATTATTTGAACCTGGTGAGCTTTGTATAGATGGCCTAATAGAATGAGTACCACACACTGCTACTATGCCCAAAATTATGTCCAGGCAAGATGCAGCTAAAAATTTATTTTATTTGAAGCTGGTGGAGCTTTGTATAGATGGCCTAATAGAATGAGTACCACACACTGCTACTATGCCCACAATTATTCACAGGCAAGATGCAGCTAAAAATTCGTATTTATTTGAACGTGGTGGAGCTTTGTATAGATGCCTAATAGAATGAGTACCACACACTGCTACTATGCCCACAATTATTCTACAGGCAAGATTACAGCTAAAATTCGTATTTATTTGCAACTCTGGTGGAGCTTTGTATAGATGGCCTAATAGAATGAGTACCACACACTGCTACTATGCCCAATTATTGTCCAGGCAAGATGCACTTAAAATTCGTATTTATTTGAACCTGATGGAGCTTTGTATAGATGGCCTAATAGAATGAGTACCACACACTGCTACTATGCCCACAAAATTTTTTACAGGCAAGATGCAGATTAAAAATTATTAGGAATTGAATGCTTTGGTGGAGCTTTGTATAGGTGCCTAATAGAATGAGTACCACACACTGCTACTATGCCAAAATTATTGTCCAGGCAAGATGCAGCTAAAAATTCGTATTTATTTGAACGCTGGTGGAGCTTTGTATAGATGGCCTAATAGAATGAGTACCACACACTGCTACTATGCCCAAATTATTGTCCAGGCAGATGCAGCTAAAAATTCTATTTATTTGAACGCTGGTGGAGCTTTGTATAGATGGCCTAATAGAATGAGTACCACACACTGCTACTAAGCCCAAAATTATTGTCCAGGCAAGATGCAGCTTAAAATTTGTATTTATTTGAATGCTGGTGGAGCTTTGTATAGATGGCCTAATAAGATGAGTACCACACACTGCTACTATACCCACAATTATTGTCCAGGCAAGATGCAGCTTAAAATTCGTATTTATTTGAACGCTGGTGGAGCTTTGTGTAGATGGCCTAATGGAATGAGTACCACACACTGCTACTATGCCCAAAATTATAGTCCAGGCTAGATGCAGCTAAAAATTCATATTTATTTGAACGCTGGTGGAGCTTTGTATAGATGGCCTAATAGAATGAGTACCACACACTGCTAGTATGCCCACAATTATTCTACAGGCAAGATGCAGCTAAAAATTCATATTTATTTGAACTTTAGTGGAGCTTTGTATAGATGGCTTAATAGAATGAGTACCACACACTGCTACTGTGCCCTAAATTATTGTCCAGGCAAGATGCTGCTCAAAATTTGTAGTTATTTGAACGCTGGTGGAGCTTTGTATAGATGGCCTAATAGAATGAGTACCACACACTGCTACTATGCCCACAATTATTGTCCAGGCAAGATGCAGCTTAAAATTTGTATTTATTTGAATGCTGGTGGAGCTTTGTATAGATGGCCTAATAGAATGAATACCACACACTGCTACTATGCCCACAATTATTTTACAGGCAAGATGCATCTCAAAATTCGTAATTATTTGAACGTTGGTGGAGCTGGCAAAAAGTGATAGGAACAGATGCAACCTAGCCCTCAAAAGGGCTGCAATTACTAATAGTCACTACTCCCAACCTATCTGTCTACTTATTAAGAGCACAGATCTGCCTGCTAAAAGTGCTAGGAACTGCTGTAACCAAGCCCTCAAAAAGGCTGCAATTGCAAACTAGTCCCACTCCCTACTCCCTAAATCTTTCTGTCGCTTTAAGTGAAATTTCGCTTCCAATTTGCTGCTGCACAAGATAGCGCTCACAGCAGCAACAGTGCCGTCTAACACTGAGTTGCAGCAGTGATAAAATGGTGTAGACGGGGAAAATGGCTGGGTCTTATAGGGCAAGGACATGTGCCATACACAGCCAATGACACATGCCCTTGCTTGTGTGAAAAAAAAATTTGCTCAGTGCATGCGCTGCTGATAGGCTAACAGACTGCACCGCCCACTGGAAATGTGAGAAAGAGAAAAAAAAATGGAGATCTTCGTTATTTCTGCAGAGATCCATCCCATGCCCCTCCACCTGCCCGCTGTACACTCAAACTGTGTATTAACATTGATTCTCAGCATTACTGAGAAAAAATCCAGTTACGATTTTGGTGCACGAACAGTTATCGAACATAACCTCGAACAGCCGGTTTTTTTTCCAAATCGTTCGGGTTCGTCGAACGGCTCGAACACCGCCCAAAACAGCTCAAATTTGAAATTGGCGAACAGTTCGATTCGAACATCGCTCATCTCTAGTCTGCACAAACTCCTCCTGCCATCGCTAACTTCCGATCTCGGCTGCGCTGTAGTGGCTCACATGTGCGGTTCGTTCCACATTGATTATACAGGTATTTAACAATCTTCTGGCAGCAATTTTGGTACCTTCCCTGATGAAGCCATACTGGTTACAGCGGAATGTGTGGGGCCACTCTTAGGACTACTGCCGTGATCCCTGCCTATTTATTCGCCCCTCCACCATGAGGGTTTTGCCTGGGTAACTATCCTCCATTGGTTCAGCTGGGTGCAATTATTGTGACTTATTGTCAGTCCTGCCTGTACAACTTTTCTTGGCTTTCTGCCTGTAATCTTCCCATGATTTTTTTTTGGCATGCTTTTCATGTGATGTTGTCTTAGGTTCATATAGACCCTTATTGGCTACCTTGCCTGGGGTCAACATAGGTTTTCTACCAGCATTGTTCAGTTTTTACATGTTATATATGGTACATAAGTCTATTTATATGTTATATTGGACATTTTCTGCATCATATATGATATCATCTATTTATATAAGAGGCATCGTGATTACTTGCTAATCCCGCCCCTGCACAGTAGCACCGCCCCCACCACATTACCACACATAATCCCGCCCCCCACCACATTACCGCATGCAATCCCGCCCCCCCACCACATTGCCATACACAATCCTGCCCCCACCACCACATTACCACACACTAATCCCGCCCCCCACCACATTACCACACACATCCCACCCCCCCTCCACATTGCCACACATAATCCTGCCCCCCACCACACATCACACACATAATCCTGCCCCCCTCCACATTACCACACAAATTACCACCACCCCCCAACACATTACCCACATAATCCCCCCCCACACCCCCCAATACCGCTCATAATCCCTGCCCCCCACCACATTACCGCTCATAATCCCGCCCCCCACCACATTACCGCTCATAATCCGGCCCTCCCACCACATTACTGCTCATAATCCCGCCCCCACCACATTACGCTCATAATTCTGCCCCCCACATCACCACACATAATCCGCCCCCCCCCACCACATTACCGCTCATAATCCATAATCCCACCCCCACCACATTACCACCATAATCCCGCCCCCCCACCACATCACCACACATAATCCCCCCCCTCCCACCACATTACCGCTCATAATCCCGCCACCCGACCCTTTACCGCTCATAATCCATAATCCCACCCCCACCACATTACCACACATAATCCCGCCTCCCCACCACATCACACACATAATCCCGCCCCCCACACCCACTTTACCGCTCATAATCGATAATCCCACCCCCCACCACATTACCACACATAATCCCGCCCCCCACCACATCACCACACATAATCCCGCCCCCCACCACATTACCGCTCATAATCCTGCCCCCGACCACTTAACCGCTCATAATCCATAATCCCACCCCCACCACATTACCACACATAATCCCCCCCCCCACCACATCACCACACATAATCCTGCCCCCCACCACATTACCGCTCATAATCCCGCCCCCTACCACATTACTGCTCATAATCCGGCCCTCCCACCACATTACTGCTCATAATCCTGCCCCCACCACATTACCGCTCATAATTCTGCCCCCCACATCACCACACATAATACCGCCCCCCCAACACATTACCGCTTATAATCCCGCACTCCCACCACATTACCGCTCATAATCCCGCCCCCGACCACTTTACCGCTCATAATCCATAATCCCACCCCCCACCACATTACCACACATAATCCCGCCCCCCCACCACATCACCACACATAATCCCACTCCCCACCACATCACCACACATAATCTCGCCCCCTAACACATTACCACACATAATCCCGCCCCCAACACATTACCACACATAATCCCACCCCCCACTACACTACTGCTCATAATCCCGCCCCCTACCACATTACTGCTCATAATCCCGCCCCCTCACCACATTAACACACATAATACCACCCCCCACAACATTACCACACATAATCCCGCCCCCCACCACATTACCGCTCATAATCCCGCCCCCCACCACATTACCGCTCATAATCCTGCCCCCTACCACATTACCACACATAATTCCGCCCCCCACCACATTACCACACATAATCCCGCCCCCCCACCACATTATCGCTCATAATCCCGCCCCCCCACATTACAGCTCATAATCCCGCCCCCCCACCACATTACCGCTCATAATCCCGGCCCCCACCACATTACCGCTCATAATCCCGGCCCCCCACCACATTACCACACATAATCCCGGCCCCCCCACCACATCACCACACATAATCCTGCCCCCCCACCACATTACCACACATAATCCCGCCCCCACTACATTACCACACATAATCCCGCCCCCCCACCACAGTACCACACATAATCCCGCCCCCATTACATCACAACACATAATCCCACCCCCATCACATTACCACACATAATCCCGCCCCATCACATTACCACACAAAATCCCGCCCCCCACCACATCACCATGCATAATCCCCCCCACCACATTACCACACATAATCCACTCCCCCACCACATTACTACACATAATCCCTCCCCCCACACATTACCACACATAATCCCACCCCCTCACATTACCACATAGAGTTAACCATGTATTTTCATGTAGTTTGATATCTGATTTTCACAAACAATTACATGAGTGTATGTGTGCAAAATTTCACACCTGTAGGGGTTAATTAAAGGTGTAAATTCGTTGTAAAAAAACGGACTTTTTTGCTACGAATTTACACCTTTAATTAACCCCTACAGGTGTGAAATTTTGCACACATACACTCATGTAATTGTTAGTGAAAACAATATATCAAACAACTTGAAATGACATGGTTAACTCTATGTAAACCATGTGTCATTTCATGTCGGGTTCTGCATTTTCACAAAAGCCGGCAATTGAATTAGCGGCTATTATACTATGTAGAAGTGTATGAACTACAAATATAAATATATAAATATATATGTGTCACAAATTCAATGACATATATATATATATATATATATATATATATATATATATATATTGTAATGCAGCCTTGGCTGGCATTCCTTTAATGGCTCAGTGTGTGTGTTTTGACTGTCCATGTTCCTTTCCCCCCAGCTGACTAGTCACATGACTGTGACATCACACGGGTCCTTTTACACACACAAGTCTGAACACATGACTGTGACATCATCTCAGGTCCTGTGTGTGTGTGTGTGTGTGTGTGTGTAAGGGTATATAAACCCTGCTTAATTGGAGACAGGGGTCCATGTCAGTGATAGGCGTGAGACCTGTTCCTGTTCCCCTGGTGTGGGGGACACCGTTTGTGTGAGGCCTATGGACATTTATATGGACATTGTTCAATTGTTACCTTGCGGGAGGCTGTACCTGGAGCAAGTGGGCCTGTGTGCCACTTGGCTCACGAATACTGTTTATATGTGTGTCGGCGGGCCACGGAGTGGACCCGGAAACATGGAGTTTATGAAGTAATAAACTGCTACATAATGAAAATAATGAAAAGACATTGCAAGTGTGAATTGATTGGCGCAGCGAAGCAAGTATTCCCCAGGATGATGACAAGCGCTGCCTTACATGTGGTGGAGAATGTGGGCAACTGCAGTCCGGTTGCTAGGGGCGACTGAAGCCCGGTTGCTAGGGGCAGCGGCACAGGACGACGAGTGTGGATACAAGCATCTTGCTGTGACTCGGTGGGGGTCACGAAGGTTAAAGCATCTGGCTGCAACTCGGCGGGGTTGCGAAGATTGTCGTCGCATTCAAATCCGTTTTTTTTGCTGCAACTCGGCGGGGTTGCGAAGATTGTCGTCGCACTCAAATCCGGTTTTGCTGTGGCTCGGCGGGGCCACGAAAATTTTTCAAGGGAAAGCGGTGAAGTTCTGGTGTGAACAGTGCACCGCGATGGCTGTGAACGGAGCAGCGAATGGGTCTGACGAGTCGGACCGCATATATGAGAAACGTCTACTGGACATGAAACTGGACATGGTGCGGGAGCTGTGGGCACCGTATAGAATGGCGGCAATGGACCATTCTATGGACTCTCCGGGGGTGCCAGTGTTGTCACAGAGTGCCCGGGAGGTGGTAAGAGATGTTGTGAACTGAGTCCTAAGACTACTGCTAATTTTTTGTGTAAAAATTACCCTGCCGGTGTGGTTGTTAAAAAGGAGGCGGAGTCTAAAAAAGGGGCGGATTTTTACAAGAGTGTAGAGGGCCACAAAAAGGTTGTTCCGGTAGTACTCGCTGAAAATGAAAATAAAGAGAATGTAGTACTGTGTGCCTATGCTTCAAGTGTGGATCCTCCTTTAGAGGTAGAAGAGGAGCTGGCCAGTAGTGTTGAGCGATATTGCTCGATATATAAAAATATCGTATCGAAATGGTATCGCCGATATCACTAAATATCGGCGATATCCGATTTCGATACCGGAAGTCCAATGTAAGTCTATGGGAAAAAAATATCGCAACTAAAAAAAACCTTTATTTCCTTGTAAACACTAAATATACACACATAGAATACATATATATATATAGACATGTCATTGTGACATATATATATACATATATGTATAGTTTATACACTTCTACATAGTAAAATATCCTCTGATTCAATTGCCGGGTAAAGCCGGCTTCTGTGAAAAGACAGAAGCACCCGACATGAAATGACACTTGGTGTACATAGGGTTAACCATGTCTTTTCATGTCGTTTGCAATCTGATTTGCACAAACAATTACATCAGTCTATGTGTGCAAAATTTCACACAGGTAGGGGTTAATTAAAGGTGTAAATTCGTTGTAAAAAAAAACGGACTTTTTTGCTACGACTTTACACCTTTAATTAACCCCTACAGTGTGTGAAATTTTGCACACTTACACTCATGTAATTGTTTGTGCAAATCAGATATCAAACTACATGAAAAGACATGGTTAACTCTATGTAAACCAAGTGTCATTTCATGTCGGGTTCTGCATTTTCACAAAAGCCGGCAATTGAATTAGCGGCTATTATACTATGTAGAAGTGTATGAACTATAAATATAAATATATATATATATGTGTCACAAATTTAATGACATGTATATATATATATATATATATATGAGGTGTAAAATTGCTGAAAAAAAATGCGTGGGCTCCCGCCCTATTTTCGCAACCAGACAGACAAAGCCAGTGAGTGGGGGCAGATAATAATAGCCCAGAGAGGGACCATTATTTTTGCCCCCCCCCGGCTACTAACATCTGCCCCCAGACACCCCAGAAAGGGCAAATCTCTAATTAGATTTGCCCTTTCTGGCACTTTGCCTGTCTATTCCCATTGCCCTGTAGCGGTGGCGAATGGGTTAATAAGGGGTTAAAATGACCTTGCAATTGAAAGGTCACTTTAAGCCAGGTTAATAATTGAGAGCTGTCAATTAGACAACTATCAATTATTAATCCTATTGTATGAAAGAAAAATCAAACACACACACTTTAATAAAAAAGAAGTTTAATGAAATAATCACACAGTTTTTGACCATATTTTATTTTCCTGCTAAAACCATTTCCTGTAATAAAAATAAAATAATAAAGCAAAATTATTCTTACCAATCCGATGTACAGTCAGGTCCCACAGTGTAATCCTTCAGAAAGGGTTAATGTTTACTGCAGGGACCGCAGCTAATGCTGCAGCCTCACAGTAAACACCCAAATGAATGAGTTCCTCTCTGGCTGACAGGAGAGGAAGTGGAAAGCTTAATTGATTGCTTTCCACTTTCACTTCAGGTCAGCCAGGGACACAATCAGTGACGTCAGAGGGAACTGGTTAACAAAAATAGGGGATCCCCTCGAAAAAAATTGGCGTGGGGTCCCCCCTATTTTTGTTAACCAGCCAGAAGAAGCAGACCGCTGAGGCCTGGATTTTCAGGCTGTTAAGGAGCCAAGATCCATGGACCTTGCCAGCCTGATAATACCAGGCCACAGCAGTCTGCATATCTTGGCTGATTAACAAAAATAGGGGATCCCCTCGAAAAAAATTGGCGTGGGGTCCCCCCTATTTTTGTTAACCAGCCAGATGAAGCAGACCGCTGAGGCCTGGTTTTTCAGGCTGGTAAGGATCCAATATCCATGGACCTTGCAAGCCTGATAATACCAGGCCACAGCAGTCTGCTTAGCTTGGCTGGTTAACAAAAATAGGGGATCCCCTCGAAAAAAAAACGGTGTAGGGGTCCCCCTATTTTTGTTAACCAGCCAAGTAAAATGCAGACTGCTGCGGCCTGGTATTAAAAGACTGTCAAGGCCCATGGATTTTGGCCCTCAACAGCCTGATAATACCAGGCTACAGCAGCCCCACATTTGGCGCATCAAAAGATGTGCCAATTGTGGCACTTTACCCGGCTCTTCCCACTTGTCCTGTAGCGGTGGCAAGCGGGGTAATAAGGGGTTAATGTCACCGTTGATTGCACGGTGACAATAAGCCCGGTTAATAATGGAGAGGCGTCAATAAGACACCGATCCATTATTAATCCCAAAGTTATTAAATGCATAAAAAAAAGACAAAGCAAGAAAAAAGTATTTTAATGAAATAAAAGAGACAACACAGTTTTCATTTCTTTTATTACTCTCTCATTCCTGCGACGCCATCGATCTCCTGTAAAAAAAGAAAAAAAACAAACCAACAGTATACCACCTGTCCGACGCAGTCCATAGTAACGATTGTCCCACGACGATCCAGCTCTGCTACATCGCAATGACAGGCAGAGCCTGTCATCGCAATGCAGCACAGCTGATTACCTGCTTCCCCGGCGGTGACGTCATTGGACTGACTGCTTTACGGCCGGGATTACCCAGCAGTCACTGCAGTTATCGCGAGAAACTGCATGTGACCGCCGGGGAGAAGAGGATGGCGGCCATGAAGCAGTCCGGGATGTGACCGCCGGAGATCTTCTGCCGGGTAAGTGCCGCTGACTCCTGACAGACCCGACCGACGGACACTGACAGTGACAGACCCGACCGACGGACACAGACAGTGACAGTGACAAATCCGATTCCGGTATTCGATATGACGAAAATATCGAAATGAATTATCGAAAGGCCGATAGAGCTAATATCGGCCGATAGCCGATATTTGCATTATCGTATCGCTCAACACTAGTGGCCAGTCATGGCCAAGAGCTGGAACCTATGCGGCTGCAGTGTCAGAGTGACGTGCAGCAATTATGTGAAAACCTGGAGGACGTGTCCTCAGACCAGCGAGATCTAGAAGGAAGCAACAAGGAAGTTATCCAGTGGAAGGAGATGTTCCACGCAATTAAAGAGGACCGCCGCAAAATCAAGGAAGAGGTTTTGCAGTTGAAGCGTGAGAAGGAGGCGCTGCAGGAATGAGTTTCTGGAAATGAACAAATCCTAGAACGACTGCGTGAACAGCTCAACCAGGAGGTCTGTGACTCCAAGAAGGAGTGTGGTGAACGCAGTAGGGAACTGCAACAGATTAAGAGAGATTATGTGGATCTCCTCAGGGTCAAAGAAAAACTAGAAGAGGATAAGATGGATGCAGAGCAAATGCGCCAGGTGGTTGAGACCACTCTGCAGGACACCCGTGATGAAAATGGTGATCTGCGCAGAAAGACCCTAGGTCTGGAAGCTCAGGTGAAGGAGCTACAGATGTCCTGTGATACTCTCCAGAAGGCGGAGATGTGCCTTAAGGAAAAGCTCAGCCAAATGGAAGCTGAGCGGGAAAAGATGGAGGAGTCCATCAGAGAAGCTACAGACCAGGGCCAGGAGTTGGCCACTGGAGATGGGAGGTGTAAAGCAGATACTTCCTCGAGTGATGTGAGTTCGGATGATTCGGTGGATGTCGGAGCCGAGATCAAGGAGCTCAAGGAGTGGTTACAAGCCCAGTAGACGCAAGAGAAGCTTCAGAGATGGGCAGCTGAGAGGCGAATGGCGGAACTAGAGGAAGAAGTTCTCGGGCTAAAAAGTCGCCTGATAAAGTGTCACTCGGTGAACAAGGCCTCCTTGGAGAAAGAAAAGGGCAAACGCATTGCACTCGCTCCCTTTTGCCAGGAAAAGGTAAACCTGAGGAGAGCTATGAGTGTGGTAACGGAAGATAAATGTGAAATGGAAGTGGTCAGGACGGAAATTCGCAAATTTGTAGCTGTGAGTCAGCTCAGAAGAAGCGTAAAGGGGAAGAAGCTGAAAGTCAGTTGTCCCTGAACCCTGAGCTGGTTGATCGTCTGGAAACCACTGGTGAGACCGAAACGTGTCGGTACAAGTGCCTCGTAGATGTACCTGAGGACTTGAGAGAAGAATGCACCCGTGAGTCTGTGCATGAAGCGTTTAAGAAGGCTGTGGGAGCCTGTAAGGTGTACTCGACCTCAAGAGCTAAACAGCTGGTGGTCTTGTCCACGACCGAAGTTACAGTGAAGAGGGTGGCAATCCTAAGTGACATGCACTGGCGATGTATTCGCACAAAGCGGTTTCTCCGGTTGAAGACAGAACAAGCCGTTAGACAACTGAAGCTTATGAGAAAAGCTCACAGTCTGCGGGAAAAGGTCATCCGGGTGCCTCATGTTCTGGTGAGAAAGCTGATTGGGAGAAATGGTCGAACCATGCAGATGATGGTGAAGAAGTCTGGTGTGGTGAAAGTAAGCAGTCCACGTGATCGTCGGGACTGGATACCAGATGAAGACGGCATGGTGTCATTCTACTCTATAGGAACGGAAGAAAGTCTGGAATATGTGCGCATGCTGGTGGCGTACCGTGTGACCTACCTGCGAGAGGTAGAACAATTGAATCTCGCTAGACAGCGAGTAGATAGACAGCATCATCTGAGCAGCAGAAGATGGCAGCCGTCTAAGAATAGTGAGACCCGACAGAGAAAGGGCCCCCTAAATAACAGAACAGCTAAGGCTGAAGTTAGGGACCTTTCAAGACGTCCTGAGGGTAGTGGGCGTGGGTTTAGAGGTAGTGAGACCTCCAGTAACTCAGGTTTGAGAGGCCCATACAGACGACCCGATAGAGTACGGGACAGTACGAAGTCTAACCGGACCTTAGATACCCAGGCAATACCTGACAAGGTTATGACCCGGAAATGTGACTGGACAAAGTCTGTGACAATGACAGACGGTAGGTCCCTAAGGAATGAGCGAATGTCATTGACTAATATTCCGGGGGCTGAACAGAGCAATGGACAAGTACATGGTCTCAGTGTGAACTGTGGGTTGAGGTGATTGGATATATTATGTGTTCAACCCCACAAGTTTGAACAGAGGGGGGGGATATGTAATGCAGCCTTGGCTGGCATTCCTTTAATGGCTCAGTGTGTGTGTTTTGACTGTCCATGTTCCTTACCCCCCAGCTGACTAGTCACATGACTGTGACATCACACAGGTCCTTTTACACACACAAGTCTGAACACATGACTGTGACATCATCTCAGGTCCTGTGTGTGTGTGTGTGTGTAAGGGACAGGGTATATAAACCCTGCTTAATTGGAGACAGGGGTCTGTGTCAGTGATAGGCGTGAGACCTGTTCCTGTTCCCCTGGTGTGGGGGACACCAGGTGTGTGGCCTAGTGAGGCCGAGTGAAGCCTGACTGCCTGAAAGGTCAGAGACTGGATCCTGTGTGGATGCTAGTGGCCTTGGAAGGCAAATGGACTGTAGTGAAGAGCCCCGGAAGGCGAAGGCTGGATGTTAGAGTGAAGGCATACCAGTAGCCTTAGAGGGAACGACGGCTAGAGACCCCAGCTGGGAAGCCGCAAAGCCGCAGTGGTGGCGGACTAAATGGACTGAAGCAGCCAAACCCCGGACAAGGTAATACTCGTTGTCATATGGACATTTATATGGACATTGTTCAATTGTTACCTTGCGGGAGGCTGTACCTGGAGCAAGTGGGCCTGTGTGCCACTTGGCTCACGAATACTGTTTATATGTGTGTCGGCGGGCCACGGAGTGGACCCGGAAACATGGAGTTTATGAAGTAATAAACTGCTACATAATGAAAATAATGAAAAGACATTGCAAGTGTGAATTGATTGGCGCAGCGAAGCGAGTATTCCCCAGGATGATGACAAGCGCTGCCTTACTATATATATATATATATATATATATATATATATATATATGAGGTGTAAAATTGTTGAAAAAAAATACGTGGTCTCCCGCTCTATTTTCTCAACCAGACAGACAAAGCCAGCGAGTGGGGGCAGATAATAATAGCCCAGAGAGGGACCATTATTTTTGGCCCCCCCATGGCTACTAACATCTGCCCCAAGACACCCCAGAAAAGTCAAATCTATAATTAGATTCGCCCTTTCTGGCACTTTGCCTGTCTATTCCCATTGCCCTGTAGCAGTGGCGAATGGGTTAATAAGGGGTTAAAGCCAACTTGCTATTGAAAGCTGACCTTAAGCCAGGTTAATAATTGAGAGCTGTCAATTAGACAACTATCAATTATTAATCCTATTGCATGAAATAAAAATAAAACACACACACTTTAATTAAAAATAATTTTAATGAAATAAAGACACATGTTTTGACCATGTTTTATTTTACTGCAAAAACCATTTCCTGTAATAAAAATAAAATAAAAAAGCAAAATTATTCTTACCTATCCCATGCACAGTCAGGTCCCACGGTGTAATCCATCAGAAAGGGTTAATGTTTACTGCAGGGACCGCAGCTAATGCTGCAGCCTCACAGTAAACCCCCGAATGAATCTTCTCCTCTCCTGGCTGACAGGAGAGGAAGTGGAAAGCTTAATTGATTGCTTTCCACTTTCACTTCAGGTCATCCAGGGACACCATCAGTGACGTCAGAGGGAACTGATTAACAAAAATAGGGATCCCCTAGAAAAAAAAATGGCGTGGGGTCCCCTCTATTTTTGTTAACCAGCCTGATGAAGTAGACTGCTGAGGCCTGGATTTTCAGGCTGTTAAGGAGCCAAGATCCATGAACCTTGCCAGCCTGATAATACCAGGCCACAGCAGTCTGCTTATCTTGGCTGGTTAACAAAAATAGGGGATCCCCTCGAAAAAAATGGCGTGGGTCCCCCCTATTTTTGTTAACCAGCCAGATGAAGCAGACTGCTGAGGCCTGGTTTTTCAGGCTGGTAAGGATCCAATATCCATGGACCTTGCAAGCCTGATAATACCAGGCCACAGCAGTCTGCTTAGCTTGGCTCGTTAACAAAAATAGGGGATCCCCTCAAAAAAAAAATGGCGTGGGGATCCCCCCTATTTTTGTTAACCAGCCAAATAAAATGCAGACTGCTGCGGCCTGGTATTAAAAGACTGTCAAGGCCCATGGATTTTGGCCCTCAACAGCCTAATAATACCAGGCTACAGCAGCCCCACATTTGGTGCATCAAAAGATGTGACAATTGTGGCACTTTACCCGGCTCTTCCCACTTGCCCTGTAGCGGTGGCAAGCGGGGTAATAAGGGGTTAATGTCACCGTTGATTGCACAGTGACAATAAGCCCGGTTAATAATGGAGAGGTGTCAATAAGACACCGATCCATTATTAATCCCAAAGTTTTTAAATGTTTAAAAAAAGACACAGCCAGAAAAAAGTATTTTAATGAAATAAAAGAGACAACACAGTTTTCATTTCTTTTATTACACTCTCATTCCTGCGACGCCATCGATCTCCTGTAAAAAAATAAAAAAAATAAACCAACAGTATACCACTTGTCCGACGCAGTCCATAGTAACGAGTGTCCCACGACGATCCAGCTCTACTACATCGGAATGCCAGGCAGAGCCTGTCATCCCGACGCAGCACAGCTGCTTACCAGCTTCCCCGGCGGTGACGTCATCGGACTGCTTTACGGCCGCGATTACCCGGCATCACGTGCAGTTATCGCGAGAAACTGCACGTGACCGCCAGGGAGAAGATGATGGCGGCCATCAAGCAGTCCAGGACGTGACCGCCGGAGATCTTCTGCCAGGTAAGTGCCGCTGACTCCTGACAGACCCGACCGACGGACACTGACCGTGACAGGAACATTCCGATTCCGGTATCCGATATGACGAAAATATCGGAACTCGGAATCGGAATTCCGATACAGCAAATATCGGCCGATACCCAATATTTGCAGTATCGGAATGCTCAACACTAATCATTAGTATAATTCAGATTTTTGATGATTATTATTGTTATTAACTTCATTTTAATTTCATTTACCACCTGCGGAAGCGCTATTGAATGTTGTCATTATTTACTTTAGTTTAATCACCAGCAGCGTTAATTAGATAGCAATGAGCGTGCCGAGCATTAGCTGGCTGGAAACAGCTAGTATCATCTATATTAGCAACTGCATGCCAGATATATATTATTGCATTTCATGTGTTGTTTCAGGCTTGTTTTTTTTTTTTTTTTGTATAGCACCCTATTATTAACATGTGGCAGGGTTCTTGGAGATGTGTCCGCTGGTTTTAATTATGTTTTAATTGCACTATGTTTTTGTATGCCAATAGAAATTTTGCTATTTTTCACATATATTACTCTTCTGGTGAAGTGTGCGTGTTTATACGGTAGTACTTTTTTCTTGCTTCTTTCACTATTCTCCCCCTAAGCGCATACCCATAGTATTGCACATCGTAATTCTTTGAGTCTGGAACGGACCATTCTCCTGCTTTCTACATAGCCCCTGCCTCTGTGGAACGCACTATAGCGCCGCTGGAACGCAAGCGCTCATCTCCAGTACTTCCTGCTTCTGAATAACACGTGCTTATGATCACTTCTGGTTTGTCATTTCCAGTTACGGGCGCCATCTTGGCCCCTATAAAATGCTCTATCGCGGCAATCACTTTAGCACCAGGGACAAGCGGTGGATACCGCATCCTTATCTCCTGTGCCGTGCCCCCCCCGGAACCGGTAAGACACTGCACTATCATTTACCACCAAAGCTTTCATCGTCACCTCATGGACAGATTTTTCGGTCCTTAGGCTCACCATCTGTCTTTACTCCACAGATGCTACTCTTCCCTTTCTTGCCATTCCTTCATAACAACGGGGTATGTACTGCAACTCTGGCTCCATACCAGACCATGGTCCAGCGCATTATGCTATGCACTACTATAACCACATGCTTTACTTTTCCTCTTTAGGCTTAATGGCTAATCTGAATGGCTCTATAACTAAACTACAGTAAATGTCTATGGGTAGGTTAACCTTTTATGTTCATATCACAACAGTGGGTTTTTTTGTCCTGCAATAGAGCTTTCATTATCATGTGCCTCTATGGGCTAATCTGCATAGGGGGTCTCATGGCATTGTAGTCACTATATAAGAGAATTTCTCAATTACACAGCTTGTATCTTTATATACCTTAGTTTATTTACCATGTTTTATACTATGTTTAATTTTGTAAAATTTGCAATCATGTCTGATTGTTATGCATGTTTATTATTTTTTTATTTTTCTTTCTTATGTCTTCTCACATCGATTCTCACCAGTACTGTGATGAAGGTCTTTCTGACCAAAACGTCTATTGTATGTACTGTTCTCAATTAAATTTCACATTGGATATTCTTTATCCCCTGGTATGCTGAGTTTCTCTCTATATTATACAGTCATGGCAAAAAGTTTTGAGAATGACACAAATATTATATTTTCACATGAACTGCTGCCCTCTGGTTTTTATGTGTGTTTGACAGATGTTTTTATCACAGACAGGAATATAATAATTGCAAACATATGAGTAAAAAAAGCTTATATTGACAGTTAGAATGAGTTAATGCAGCAAGTCAATATTTGCAGTGTTGACCCTTCTTCTTCAGGACCTCTGCAATTCTCCCTGGCATGCTCTCAATCAACTTCTGGACCAAATTCTGACTGATAGCAGTCCATTCTTGCACAATCAATGCTTTCATTTTGTCAGAATTTTTAGGTTTTTGTTTGTCCACCCGTCTCTTGATGATTGACCACAAGTTCTCAATGGGATTAAGATCTGGGGAGTTTCCAAGCCATGGACCCAAAATCTCTATGTTTTGTTCCCTGAGCCATTTAGCTTTATCGCAAGGTGCTCCATCATGCTGGAAAAGGCATTGTTGATCGCCAAACTGCTCTTGGAGGGTTGGGAGAAGTTGCTCTTGGAGGACATTCTGGTACCATTCTTTATTCATGGCTGTCTTTTTAGGCAAGACTGTGAGAGAGCCGATTCCCTCGGCTGAGAAGCAACCCCACACATGAATGGTTTCAGGATGCTTAACAGTTGGCATGAGACAAGACTGGTGGTAGCGCTCACCTTGTCTTCTCCGAATGAGGCGTTTTCCTGATGTCCCAAACAATTGAAAAGGGGATTCATCAGAGAAAATAACTTTACCCCAGTCCTCAGCAGTCCACTGCCTGTACCTTTTGCAGAATATCAGTCTATCCATGATGTTTTTTCTGGAGAGAAGTGGCTTCTTTGCTGCCCTCCTTGAGACCAGGCCTTGCTCCAAGAGTCTCCGCCTCACAGTGCGTGCAGATGCACTCACACCTGCCTGCTGCCATTCCTGAGCAAGCTCTGCACTGCTGGTAGCCCGATCCCGCAGCTGAAACACTTTTAAGAGACGGTCCTGGCGCTTGCTGGTCTTTATTGGGCGCCCTGAAGCCTTTTTGGCAACAATGGAACCTCTCTCCTTGAAGTTCTTGATGATGCGATAGATCATTGACTGATGTGCAATCTTTCTAGCTGCGATACTCTTCCCTGTTAGGCCATTTTTGTGCATTGCAATGATGACTGCACGTGTTTCTTTAGAGATAACCATGGTTAACAGAAGAGAAACAATGATGCCAAGCACAAGCCTCCTTTTAAAGTGTCCTGTGGTGTCATTCTTACTTAATCATGAAAGATTGATCTCCAGTCATGTCCTCATCAACACCCACACCTGTGTTAATGGAGCAATCACTGAAAAGAGGTTAGCTGGTCCTTTTAATGCAGGGCTGCAATGATGTTGAAATGTGTTTTGGAGGATAAAGTTCATTTTCTAGCCAAATATTGACTTTGCAAGTAATTGCTGTTAAGCTGATCACTCTTTATAACATTCTGGAGTATATGCAAATTGCCATTAGAAAAAGTGAAGCAGTAGACTTTGTAAAAATTAATATTTGTCTCATTCTCAAAACTTTTGGCCATGACTGTACACATGGTTAGGTCCCTACTTGTGCATCCTCTCACATGGATGTGCTAAAACGTCATTGTACACTTCTCTTGAGTTTAGACTAGGATCGTCGGTGTGTCTATTCGCAATGAATAGGTCACCCGCTCCATCGTAGGAATCGAGTTTAGTCATAGTGCAGGGTCAGATTCTCACCCGCTCTATTCCTGAGTTGCAGACCCCATAACAGTATGTCCAGCCAGCACATATAAAAAAAAGGTGAAAAGGATACTTTTTTTTTTTTCTCCCGGAGTCCTTCAATATGAACAGTGTCCAAGAACTTGCTCAACACCTGCAAGTGTTAACTTTGAAGGTAACCAGCCTGCAAAAGCACATGAGTAATTGTCCTGGAGTACGCTGTGCGGAGCCTAAAGTAGGACTACCTGAGTTTTTTTCTGATAAATGGCAGGAATTTTTTACATTTACAAATGATTGTTTATTATATATTCGGCTTAGACCTGAATCCTCAGGGAATGAATCACAGCGTGTGGGGATTATTATGTCTTTGTTGCGACGTGATCACCAAATCTGGGCATTTTCATTAGCACCTAATGATCCTTGTTTGATGTCAGTAGAAGCATTTTTTACTGCTATGGGGCTGTTATATGATGATCCAGATCAAGTAACCACAGCTGAGGAAGAGCTCAGACGGCTTAAACAGGGTTCTGGTGATGCTGAGAGGTATTGCACCCTGTTCAGACGATGGTCAACAGAGGTCAGGTGGAGTGAAAGGGTTAAAGATTTGCTCATTGCTTATGCTGCACCTGATTCTTTGGAATCTGCTATGCAGCTAGCTATCCGTGTGGATAGAAGATTGAGAGACAGGCAGAACAATGAGAAGCCTCCTATAATGCTGGACCCAGTCTCTCAGGATAGCCCGGTCGACAGCGAGGAGCCAATGCAACTTTTTGCGATGTCCTCTTGTTCCCAGGAAAGGGAGAGGAGGTTCTCTGAGGGGCTATGCTTGTATTTAGTAAGGCTGACCATTTGATTAAGCAATGTGAAGTTCGCTTAAAGAAAGAAAAGAAAAAAGCTCAGTGGGAGCAACACCCCCATTCGTATTGCATTTTTACGGTCCGCAGGAGTTTTTTTCTGGTAATTCCACCTATCATGGTCATTCCATTGATATTCAGGTCATGGTGGATTGTGGTTCTGCACTGAATTTGATTGATCAACAATTTCTAGACAAATATAAATTTGATTCTGAACCATTGTCATCTTCTTTCCCTGTTGTGTCTATTGATAACACTCCCCTGGACCATGGGTGTGTGTCTCGAAAGGTCAATGGGTTCCCGCTTACTGTTAATATGGAACATCAGGAGTGCATTGACTTGTTTGTACTGGATAAATTGTCTGTTCCAGTCGTCTTGGGTTTACCCTGGTTAAAAATCCACAATCCTTTGCTCGACTGGTCGTCTAGTATTATAAGGTCCTGGGGTCAGGGGTGTTATGGTAAATGTTGTAGTGATTACATTGCTGCTATTGTTAAGAAAGAGCTACCTGAAGCCATTCAGGATTACTGGAAGGTATCTTCAGAAGTTGAATCACAAGCTCTACCACCCCATAGAGATTACGATTGCACAATTGAGTTCGTCCCAGGTGCTGCACTCCCTAAGAGTCGTTTATTTAATCTAACGATTCCCAAGAGGGAGGCCTTAAAGGAATACATACAAACTAGTTTGGCTGCATGTCATATAAGACCCTCTATGTCTTCTGTGGCGGTAAGATTTTTTTGTCAAAAAGAAGGATGGGGGCCTTAGACCGTGTCTAGATTTTTGGGAGATTAATAAGATCACTGTGCGCAATCCTTACCCGTTGCCGCTAATTCCGGATTTGTTTAACTAGCTAACCGGAGCTAAGTGGTTCACTAAAATTGACCTTTGTGGGGCATATAATTTGCTGCCGGTAAAGGAGGGTGAAGAATGGAAGACAGCCTTTAATACCCTGGAGAGTCATTTTGAGTGTCTGCTGATACCTTTTGACCTTACTAATGCGTCTGCATTTTTTCAAAATTTCATTAATAACATTCTGAGGCCGTTGATCGGTAGAAGTGTTATTGATAATTTGGATGATATTTTGATCTATTCACCTGATCTGGAGTCGCATTGACAGAGAGTCAGCGAAGTTCTTCAGATTTTGAGCGAAAACAATCTCTTTGCTAATTGGAGAAGTGCGAGTTTGTGTTACAGAAAATGAGTTTTTTGGGGTAATTGGTCTCCAGTGATGGGCTTGAGATGGACCCGGTGAAGGTTCAGGCAGTACTGGATTGGCCTAGATCTCAATGTTTAAAGTCGGTCTAAAAATTTTTGGGGTTTGCGAATTATTATAGAAAATTCATAAAGAATTTTTGTGTTATCGCTAAACCCATAACTGATCTCACCAAGAAGGGTTCTAATACTGTCCAATGGTCCACTGAGGCAGTGGAGGCTTTTGAACATCTCAAGGAGAGGTTTAGCTCTGCTCCTGTTTTGATCCAGACAGATGAGACCAAGCCATTTCTAGTAGAGGCTGATGCCTCATCAGTAGGGGTGGGGGGCAGGTCTGTCATGGGAGGGAGAGGATGGGGTGCATCCCTGTGCTTTCTTTTCTAAAAAATTTTCGGACGCTGAGCTCAATTATGATGTTGGGAACCGAGAGTTACTGGCTATTAAGCTCGCGTTTGAGCATTGGTGACATTTTTTGGAGGGGGCTAGACATCCGATACAGGTTTTTACTGATCATAAAAATCTAATTTATTTGGATGCTGCTAAATGTTTAAATGACTGTCAAGCCAGTTGGGCACTGTTTTTTGCCCGGTTCCATTTCTCCGTAGCATATATCTCTGGCACAAAGATTGTCAAAGCGGATGCTTTGTCTCATAGTTTCTCTCCAGCAGTTAATACTGAGAAGGAGGAATGTATTTTGCAGTGAGGGTGGTGGTGGCAGCATTGGGTACTGAGTTGGAGAATAAGATCCTAGAAGCCCAGAATTATGCACCAACAAACACTCCGTATGGTAAATTATTTGTGTCCAAAGCCTTGAGGAGAGCTTTGTTCGCTGAATGTCATGAGTCTCGGTTGGTGGGTCATCCAGGGATTTCGGAAACTAGAAAGTCTATCAGTCGAAGATTCTGGTGGCCAGGGTGGCATAGAGAAACATCAAGTGGGTGCGTCAGTGTACGGTGTGCGCTAAGTCGAAGGCCTCTCATGCCACGCCTGCAGGATTGCTGTGCCCTTTGAAGGTTCCTAGCTCGCCATGGACGCATCTTGCTATGGATTTTATCACCGATCTGCCGTTTTCTGAAGGTTTTTCTGTCATCTGGGTTGTTGTGGACCGGTTTAGCAAGATGTGTCATCCGGTCCCGTTCAATAAATTGCCCTGCGCCAAGACTCTAGCTAAGGCATTTATGAAAGAGATTGTCAAGCTCCATGGTGTTCCCATGGAGATTGTTTCCGACAGAGGACCACAGTTTGTGGCTCGCTTCTGTCGTGCTTTTTGTGGCAGATTAAAGGTGCATTTGTCATTTTCATCAGGTTATCATCCAGAGGCCAATGGACAGACCGTAAGGAAGAACCACGACGTTGATCAGTTTTTGAGATGTTTTGTAGCAGACAATCAGGAGATGTGGTCGGAATATCTACCACTAGCTGAGTTTCTCTTAATAATCATATGTCTGCCTCGGCTGGGTGTTCACCTTTTTTTGCTGTACAGGGAGATGTCCATTTTCTAAGATTGGGGCGGCTGTGCCTGAGGAGGGGAGTTTTTCTGGAAGTTTGGAAAGGGTTTGGACCAATGTATGCCATAATTTGAAAGAGGTGAATAGGAGGTCTAGGAAATATTTTGACAGGAAAAGAAGGGAGGCGTTGTTCGAAGATGGGGACATGGTCTGGTTGTCCTCTAGGAATCTGGGGTTGAAGATCCCTTCTAAAAAACTGAGGCCTAAATTTGTAGGACCCTTCAAAGTGGTTCAGGTTGTCAACTCTGCAGCTGTGAGATTAGACATACTCTCGTCCTGGCGAATTAATTCAGTTTTTCATGTATCTTTACTGAAGAAAGTTGACACGCCAGATAAGGAGGTGATGTCGACTGTTCCTCCAATTGATGAGGATGGCGAGTTTGAGATTTCTCGCATATTGGATTCCAGGTGGCACAGAGGAAGGTTGCAGTATCTCGTGTCCTGGAAGGGTTTCGGTCCTGAAGATAATTCCTGGGTGAAAGCTGAGGATGTCTCGGCCTCAAGGCTGATTAAGTCTTTTCACAGGAGATTTCCAAATAAGGCTCTGCCAAGAGGATCCAGAGGATCCTCGTAAAAGGAGAGGTACTGTTAGTATAAAAGGGGAGAAGTCAGCGCCGCACATGGTCAGCATGCAATATCTAAAGTGCATATGCACATATTGGATTCTAATCTGTATTAAAAATGAGACATTTGGCAAATAATTGATCAATTCTTTGAGCCACCCCGCCACGACAAGGCATTCTCATATGGGGCAGTCCTACTCTACGTTTTTTATATTCGCTGTGCCATTACGGCCTCCTGAATGTATAAAAGCAAGACTGCAAAAAATCAAAACAAAAGTACCTGAAGCATTGCTGTATCACTCCCATGGTGCCAGTAAGGCAAGCGCAGGTGAAAGCCGACCAGGTCCGGAGATGGACATTTCAGATCTGACTTCTGCACTGCCAGACCAGCAACCACAGATGAAGGGTGAAACAGGCCCAGATACAGGTGTAAAATCAAGCAGAGCCCAGGCAGGGCAGGGCTGCTGTGTGTTTGCACAGCAGCCTAGGTCAATCACCAAAAAAATACAGATAGAACTGCGTGCATGACCCAGAGCGCACGGCAACATGTGGTGGTCAGCACTCCCATGGTGCCAGTAAGGCAAGCGCAGGTGAAAGCGACCAGGTCCGGAGATGCTGACCACCATGTGCTGCCCTGGATTTGGCACCATACTGTAATTTTTGGGATTCCCTAGGGTCCTGTTGCAACACACCAGCCCTCTCCACCCGGAACCATCAAAATCTACACCTTTCTGGAAAATCACTTTTCACCACGGCTGTCTCCATGACAAATTAATCTAAATCACATCTCCATCCTGTCGTTTGACCAACGTTTCTTAGCCACCAGTGCCACATCAGGTAATTTGGTTGATGTTGTGCACTGCATCTTTATAATTCAGGAGGCTGGTAATTGGCCTAGCGAAATAAAATAAGGATAGAGAAATCACCCATATAAATTGATTTCTATGGCGCAAAAATTATTTATTTGACAAATATCTCATTCAAAAGAGAACAAGTGCATGCACTATAATATTACAATATACCAGATCCCAACTTTCGACCCCCGATCCTAATCATGGTATGTAGCGAAACAATAGCAGACGCTAGGCATGAGCATTTACGTATTTTTTGATTACCAGTCATATAACACAAACAGCATCTGGGTCGCTGATTATATAATGTATTGCGTTCAACAACTGTCATGTAGTAATGATCGCAGCAGAAGTAGAATCTCGAAAGTACATCTGGACATCTTTATACCTTCTTAACATGGAGATATATAGAGTAACGATTTATATAATCATTTGTAACAAAAGCACAATGATATAAGAAACAAAGAAGTAGCGCATTTTTACCTTGTAAAATTAGTACAACAGAGATATGGCACATAGTAGAGGCAATAAATTCCTTGTAAATTCCCTTATAGCAGAGCCAGATGCTGCAGATAATATCAAAATTATTAATTAAATAAATATAGGGAAATAGGTGTCACCATCATTGAAATGTCAGAGATTACCTGCTGTGTACAAAGAGCAGGAGTTAAATGTATCCAGAATAGGGTAAAGTCTGTCCTGAGTGGCGTCCTGATAGCCTGTACAGGGCAAATGGAACACAAATTATAGCCCATTATAGTGGCAGATGGAGTGGACTATTTTACATGAAAACATACCTTTGGAGGTGGATGAAATGAAAATATAGGCGGCGCACCTGCGCCCTGCCGTGTACAGAAAGTAGGGGTTAAATGTGCCCTGGACGGGGGTTAAAACATGTCCTGGATGGCGTCCACAGAGCCTACATGGGGTAAATGTGGCATAAGTTGCAGCCCAGAGTGATGGCAGATGGGGTGAACCGCTTTGAATCAAAGACATACCTTAAGAAGCGAATGTACAGGTTTACAGGCGGCGCTCCTGCGCCCTGCCTTGTCTGCTGGGTGACCAGGTGTATGGGAAGGGAGCAAATGGGGGTTTAAATGCGGCGCCATGTAAAGCCGGACTGGAAGTGCGTCATCCGGACCGGAAGTGACACGGCGCCACAAGCAGGCCTCTAGTCTCCTCCCCTAGATTTTGTCTCCTATACAGATTAGTGTCTCTCATAGTCCTACTTATATTTGCCTTTTCCCACCGAAAACATGGCGGCTCTACCGCTATCGCGCATGCGCGATTACATCAGATCATGTTGCGCCGTGTCACTTCCTGTCCGGATGACGCACTTCTGGTCCGGCGGTACACGGCATACAAAATACCTCCCATATAATGCTCCATAAAGGTTAATAATGGCCCCATAAGATGCTCCATAGAATAATATGGCCCATATGCTGCTCCATAAAGTTATGCCCCCATAAGATGCTCCATATATTTTATGTCCCATATGATGCCCCATAGATTTTATACCCCCATATGATGCCCCTTAGATTTTATACCCCCATATGATGCTCCATAGATTTATGCCCTATATGATGCTCCATAGATTATGCCGCCATATGATGCTCCATAGATTATGCCGCCATATGATGCTCCATAGATGTATATTCCCCATATGATGCTCCATAAATTTTCTGCCCCATATGAAGCTCCATAGATTATGCCGCCATATGATGCTCCATAGATGTATATTCCCCCATATGATGCTCCATAGATTTTATGCCCCCATATGAAGCTCCATAGATTATGCCGTCATATGATGCTCCATAGATTATGCCGCCATATGATGCTCCATAGATTATGCCGCCATGTAATGCCCCATAGATTATGCTGCCATATGATGCCCCATAGATTATGCCGCCATATGATGCTCCATAGATTATGCCGCCATATGATGCTCCATAGATTATGCCGCCATATGATGCCCCATAGATTATGCCGCCATATGATGCCCCATAGATTATGCCGCCATATGATGCTCCATAGATGAATATTCCCCCATATGATGCTCCATAGATTATGCCGCCATATGATGCCCCATAGATTATGCCGCCATATGATGCTCCAAAGATTATGCCGCCATATGATGCCCCATAGATTATGCCGCCATATGATGCTCCAAAGATTATGCCCCATATGATGCCCCATAGATTATGCCGCCATGATGCTCCAAAGATTATGCCCCATATGATGCTCCAAAGATTATGCCGTCATATGATGCCCCATAGATTATGCCGCCATATGATGCTCCAAAGATTATGTCGCCATATAATGCCCCATAGATTATGCCGCCATATGATGCTCCATAGATTATGCCGCCATGTAATGCCCCATAGATTATGCTGCCATATGATGCCCATAGATTATGCCGCCATATGATGCTCCATAGATTATGCCGCCATATGATGCTCCATAGATTATGCCGCCATATGATGCCCCATAGATTATGCCGCCATATGATGCCCCATAGATTATGCCGCCATATGATGCTCCATAGATGAATATTCCCCCATATGATGCTCCATAGATTATGCCGCCATATGATGCTCCATAGATTATGCCGCCATATGATGCTCCAAAGATTATGTCGCCATATAATGCCCCATAGATTATGCCGCCATATGATGCTCCAAAGATTATGCCCCATATGATGCTCCAAAGATTATGCCGCCATATGATGCCCCATAGATTATGCCGCCATATGATGCTGCAAAGATTATGCCGCCATATCATGCCCCATAGATTATGCCGCCATATGATGCTCCCAAAGATTATGCCCCATATGATGCTCCAAAGATTATGCCCCATATGATGCCCCATAGATTATGCCGCCATATGATGCTCCAAAGATTATGCCACCAAATGATGCTACAATAGATTATGCCGCCATATGATGCTCCAAAGATTATGCCGCCATATGATGCCCCACAGATTATGCCGCCATATGATGCTCCAAAGATTATGCCGCCATATGATGCTCCATAGATTTTATGCACCCATATGATGAGCAGGCGGGGGGGGGCCGCACGCAGCAATCCAACAGGGCCCCAGCCCAGGGCAGGCAGGAGGGGCCCGCAGCATCCAGCAACAGGGTCCCCAGGCCCCCTGTTGCTGGATGCTGCGCCTGCGGGCCCCCCCCCGCCTGCCCCGGGGGGCCTTTTGGTGGATGCTGGGCCCCCCCTTCCTGCCCTGGGCCCTGTTGGTGGTGCGTGGTGGATGCTGGCGCTGCGGCTGTCCTGGCCGGGCCCCCCCTGCGACAGACTACTCACCCTGCTGAGCTCGCCTGCACCCGGTCCGGTCCGCCGCTCCCAGGAACGTGGCAGTGTGTGTCTGGCACAGCACACCGAAGTGACACGCTGCTCGCTCTGCTCCAGAATGAGGAAGTGGAGCAGAGCAGCGTGTGACGTCACGGCTGGACCATGATGCATCAGGGCGGGCAGTAGCTTAAAGCTACAGTGCCTGCCCATTTAATTTGCCAGCCAGGAGAATAGGAGATCAGGACTGGGGACAGTGGGGAATATAAAGCAGCGAAGTGCTGCGCCTGCTGCCGGACCGTGCTGCCAGCGTGCTCGGGCGGCGGGCGGGCCCCCCTAAAGCACCGGGCCCCATACATTAGTAAGGGCTGTAATGCCCTGATGGCGGCCCTGCTGACCACCACATGTTGCCGTGCGCTCTGGGTCATGCACGCAGTTCTATCTGTATTTTTTTGGTGATTGACCTAGGCTGCTGTGCAAACACACAGCAGCCCTGCCCTGCCTGGGCTCTGCTTGATTTTACACCTGTATCTGGGCCTGTTTCACCCTTCATCTGTGGTTGCTGGTCTGGCAGTGCAGAAGTCAGATCTGAAATGTCCATCTCCGGACCTGGTCGGCTTTCACCTGCGCTTGCCTTACTGGCACCATGGGAGTGATACAGCAATGCTTCAGGTACTTTTGTTTTGATTTTTTGCAGTCTTGCTTTTATACATTCAGGAGGCCGTAATGGCACTGCGAATATAAAAAACGTAGAGTAGGACTGCCCCATATGAGAATGCCTTGTCGTGGCGGGGTGGCTCAAAGAATTGATCAATTATTTGCCAAATGTCTCATTTTTAATACAGTTAGAATCCAATATGTGCATATGCACTTTATATATTACATGCTGACCATGTGCGGCGCTGGCTTCTCCCCCCTTTTTTTTACCTGATATTGGTATGTAGCTGACCACCACATGTTGCCGTGCGCTCTGGGTCATGCACGCAGTTCTATCTGTATTTTTTTGGTGATTGACCTAGGCTGCTGTGCACACACACAGCAGCCCTGCCCTGCCTGGGCTCTGCTTGATTTTACACCTGTATCTGGGCCTGTTTCACCCTTCATCTGTGGTTGCTGGTCTGGCAGTGCAGAAGTCAGATCTGAAATGTCCATCTCCGGACCTGGTCGGCTTTCACCTGCGCTTGCCTTACTGGCACCATGGGAGTGATACAGCAATGCTTCAGGTACTTTTGTTTTGATTTTTTGCAGTCTTACTTTTATACATTCAGGAGGCTGTAATGGCACTGCGAATATAAAAAACGTAGAGTAGGACTGCCCCATATGAGAATGCCTTGTCGTGGCGGGGTGGCTCAAAGAATTGATCAATTATTTGCCAAATATCTCATTTTTAATACAGTTAGAATCCAATATGTGCATATGCACTTTATATATTACATGCTGACCATGTGCGGCGCTGGCTTCTCCCCCCTTTTTTTACCTGGTACTGTTAGTATCTATTCAGTTTGACCATCCGCCATCTTGTTGTGGTTTCTGGCTACTGGTCTGTTTTCCCCTGGTGCTGGGCTTGTCATTGGTCAGGTGATTGTATCACCCTTTATTACCATGCACCAGCCTCCCAGTCCTTGCTGGACATCAGTGTTAATCCGCTTGAGTTCTGGCTAGGAGCCTTAATAGCGTTGTGCTAGACTTTGTGCAGTTCTGGGATCTCTAGTTCTGCTTGCTTTATCTTTTTTTTCTTCCTTTTGTTTCTGCAGCTTCCTCTGTTTCCCTGCTAGGAGGTTACCAGTGTGTTGTTTCCAGTCCCTAGACCTTTCAGTGATCCCCTTCCCCCACCTTCAGGTCTTCTCTTGAGTTTAGACTAGGATCATCGGTGGGTCTATTTGCAAGGAATAGGTCGCCCCCTCCATCGTAGGGATCGAGTTTAGTCATTATTATGGGTCTGCAACTCAGGAATAGAGTGGGGGAGAATCTGACCCTGCACTGATCCCCAGCAAAAAGGAGATTGACTTGGTGTTGGCTGCTGGGCAAAATTTGGCCAAATCATGTGCTAATAATCACTATTTTTCCCTATTATCTACAGCAGTATTACAATTTAAATTTAATATATTTCATGTTTACATGTTATAGCACTGCAGAGTGCAACTTTATTTCTTAGCCATAAAGTCGTTTAAGCACCAAAACTTTCATGAGAAAATAGACCACATAATTTATTATGCAATTTCTCCTCAGTACAAACATATCTATTATGTGGTCAGAAACTCTTGTTTGAGTAAAATGCAGGGCTTGGAAGGGAAGGAGCTCTATTTATTTTTTGGAGTGCAAAATTGTCTGGAATAGATTGCGGACGTCATGTTCCATTTGGAGAGCCATCGAGGTGCAAAAATAGCAGATACTCAAAAGTGAACCCATTTTGGTATTACTCCACTCAAGTAATTTATCAAGGAGTGTGGTGAAAACCTTGAACCCATTGATGATTCACAGATTTGTATAATACTAGGCCGTGAAAAATAAAATATAATTTTTTTTTCAATGAAAGTGTTAGGCTTAGTGCTCACGTTCAGGATTATTTGCGCTTTTTTTGTGGGAAAAAACGCGTAAAAAACGCATGAATTAAGCATCCTATCATTTAGAATGAATTCTGCAATTTTTGTGCACATGATGCGTTTTTTTCCGCGAGAAAAACGCATCTTGGAAAAAGAAGCAACATGTTCATTAATTTCATGGAATTCTAGCGTTTTTCCCGCTGTATTATTGACCTAGAAAGTCCAGGGAAAAATCGCGGTAAAAATGCGTCAAATCCGCACGCAATAAAACGCATCAAAAGCGTGTAAAAGCAGCGCAAAAAACACTCGTTTTTGCCGCGAAAAAGTCCGGTTTTGCTCAGGAATATTCTGTAAACATTCCTGAACGTGTGCACTTAGCCTTACTGAAGGCCCAAATTTTTAATTTTCACTAGGGTAAAAAGGAGAAAATTACCAAATAATTTGTAGTGCAATTTCTCCTGTTTGGGCGCAGGGCTCGAGCCCCCAGAAGTGACATTTGACTCCATTTTGGAAACTACATGTCTCTAGGAAATCATCTAGGGGTGGAATGAGCATATTAAAACCACTGGTATTTCACAGTATTGTATAACATTGGGCTGTGAAAATTAAAAATTAAATCTTTTACACTATAATGTTGGTTTAGCCTCAAGTTTTTAATAATAACAGGAGATAATGGACTACAAATTTTGTTATGTAATTTTTTTTCTGAGTACCCATATGAGGTCTGAAACTACTTTTCAGGCAGAGCGCAAGGACCACCAAAAGGGAGTGCATATTTGCCTGGAATGGTATTTCGTTCCATGTTACATTTGCAGAGCCTTTGGGGTGTCAGGACTAGAGTTGAGCATTCCGATACCGCAAGTATCGGGTATCGGCCGATATTCGCTGTATCGGAATTCTGATACTTAGTTCCGATATTTTCCATATATCGTATACCGGAATCGGAAGTTCCCATAATTCTTTGAGAGGCAATGTGATTTTAGTCAGCCAATGAGGAATCCTAAGAAGTGTGGGCACATCCTGTACTGCTGCGGTCATGTTAACTAATGGCATGGCTGTGATTGGATGCTGAAATGATGTCAGAATGCACTATAAAAGGCGCCGCCGCCATTTTAGCGTCTCTGTGCTGTGAATTCAGTAAGGGACAGAACGCTGCTCTGCTGACTCTGAGGGACAGTTAGAGATTGCGATTTTGTGTACTGTGCTCTAGGCAGGCTAGTTTACCAACCGCTGTGTAAAGCTTCCTTTTGCCAGTGTGTTTTAACAGCTCTGTGCAAGGTGTGTGTGTGAGAGTGCAGGTGACGCTGCAGTTTGCTCTGCATCCAACGCTGTTTGTAGGCATCTGCACGTGTTACTCACAGACTCTCTTTTTTTTCTTTAGTGTAATTCTTGCTGCTCCATTCAATTGAAATTATAGTGTGACGCGCTTCCATCCGTATCCAATACATTGGTTGCAAACACTATAGAATTACAGAAAGGAGCCTTTCAGAGATAGTGAACAGTTGTGTTCAGTGTTCACTCTAGTCTGTGAGGTTTTTTTTTTTTTTGAGTGCAGATCACGCTCCAGTTAGTTCTTCAACCACTGCTGGTTGTAGTCTGCTGAACGTGTGTCACTGCCTCATCCTTGTCATTTTTCTCTAATTGGTGCTGCTCCATTCCATTTCAAATAACTCAAATCTATTAGTGTGACGCGCTTCCATCCGTATCCAATACATTGGTTGCAAACACTATAGAATTACAGAAAGGAGCCTTTCAGAGATAGTGAACAGTTGTGTTCAGTGTTCACTCTAGTCTGTGAGGTTTTTTTTTTTTTTTGAGTGCAGATCACGCTCCAGTTAGTTCTTCAACCACTGCTGGTTGTAGTCTGCTGAACGTGTGTCACTGCCTCATCCTTGTCATTTTTCTCTAATTGGTGCTGCTCCATTCCATTTCAAATAACTCAAATCTATTAGTGCGACGCGCTTCCATCCGTATCCAATACATTGGTTGCAAACACTATAGAATTACAGAAAGGAGCCTTTCAGAGATACTGAACAGTTGTGTGCAGTGTTCACTGCAGTCTCTGCGTAATAACCACACTTAGGCCTTATAACTTCTGACTTTCTTTAACAATCTACCAAGATGAAGAAGGCAGGGAGTAAGGCACGTGGTCGTGGCCATGGAGTTTCAGCAGGGAGAGGACATGGGGATTCTGTTGCTGCTGCCGCCCCCAGTGTCACAGCATCCACCAGTTTTTCCCGTGAGCGTTCCTTTATGTGCAGTTTTGTAGGAGCTCGGCGTACCCCCCTGCTGCGGGAAGAACAAATTGAAGCCGTTGTTGGTTGGATGGCAGCCAATGCATCGACTTCAATTGCTTCCACCTCCGCTCAGGACCACAACACTGTTGAGCAACCATCTGTCTGTTCACCGCCTGTCAAATTGCCCAGGCAGTCAGAGAGTTCTGAACTGGAGCCAGCTGAGTCTCTGCTTCTGTTCTCAGAATCTGTTGGCTTGCAAACAGGGGCCCAGCCAAGCAGCATTCTGGAATTTGAAGAAGAGGGAGTATGCAGTGATGCGCAACAGCTGTGTCTCTCTGAATCTGAAGAGGCGGGTGAGCCAGTGCCGATGGTCAGCACACCGCAGAACGCATCTGATGATGATGAGACTCAGTTGCCAGTTTCTGTTGAGCATGGTGCTGTCCAGACCACCCAACAGCAGCAGGTGTTGGAAGAGGGTAGTGGAGATGATGAGGTCCAAGACCCAACATGGCGTGAGGAACAGGAAGGTGGTGGGAGCAGCTCTGAGGAAGAGATTGGCCCAACAGTACAAACAGGAGGGAGAGGTAGGCTGCAGACTCGGTTGCCTGTAGCCTCCAGTTTGGCACCTGTTGGGAGCAGTTCTCTTCCAAAAGTCAAAACGGGCGCTCCCAGGACTTGCACTGCATGGTCCTTTTTTGACACACTTGCAGATGATATTTGCTATGTCAAATGCAAGCTGTGTAAGCAAAAAGTAAAAAGGGGTAAGTGTCAGTAACCTCAATACCACTAATATGTGGAAACATGTGCGGACAAAGCACGTAGTTGAGTTACAAAGACACACTGGAGATGTAGGCCAACCTACAGCAGCACCTACATCTTCAGCTCGTGTTGGAGCCTCTTCCTCCAGCTCACACACAGCTGGTTCGGCTTCCTCACACGATCGCCATGGAAGAACCTCGGTCACTGTTGTCCAGAGACAAAGTGTTATTCCACCCACAGCTGCAAGTTCCCTGTCATCCTCACACTCCCAGGCCACAAAACAGCCATCGGTAGCACAGGCATGGGATAAAAGACGGCCATACTCGGCAAACCATCCACGAGCACAGGCTCTGAATGCTGGCATTGCAAAACTCCTGTCCCTTGAAATGCTGTCATTCAGGCTGGTGGAGACTGACAGTTTCCGGAACTTAATAGCATTGGCAGTCCCACAATACAATGTGCCAAGCCGATTTTATTTCAGCAGGCAAGCCGTCCCTGCTCTGCAAAAGCATGTTAAGGGAAAAATTAAACATGCGCTACTAAACGCCGTCAGTAGCAAGGTCCACCTGACCACCGATGCGTGGACCAGTACCCATGGCCAGGGACGATACCTTTCCCTCACTGCCCATTGGGTCAATGTTGTGGAGCCGGGTACAGATCTTGCGAGTGGCGCTGTACGTGTTCTGCCAACTCCAAGGATTGCAGGAATCCAGTCTGTACACATTGACTCCTCCTCCTACTCCAGTTCCTCAGAATCATCGCTGCAGGAGCCGTCACGGTCTACCTCCACATGGACCCGTGAACGCTTACCTGTTGCGACCGATATGAGCACAGCCGTGGCCAAATGTCAACAGGCCGTCCTGAAATTAATTTCCATGGGGAATCGAAGCCACACAGCGCAGGAGGTCTGGAATGCCATCAAGCAGGAGAGTGACGTTTGGTTTTTGCCAGCGAATCTCCAGCCAGGCTTGGTAGTGTGTGACAATGGCCGAAATCTGGTGGCAGCTCTGGCCCTTGGCAACCTCACTCACATACCATGTCTGGCACATGTGCTCAACTTGGTCGTGCAGAGTTTTTTGAGGGACTATCCGGATGTAGATGCACTGCTGCACAAGGTCCGCCTAGAGTGCGCTCACTTGCGACATTCCAGCATGGCCAGATCGCGCATTGCAGCTCTGCAACGCAGATTTCGCCTTCCTGAACATCGCATCATATGTGACGTACCCACCAGGTGGAATTCCACGTTACATATGTTGGAGCGGTTGTGTGAGCAGCAGACAGCAGTAATGGAGTATCAGCTGCAACAGGCACAATCAACACGCAATTTGCGCCGTTCACACTTCACTACTACTGAGTGGGCCTCTATGAAGGACATCTGCCACATTTTGCGTGCGTTTGATGAGTCAACGCGGATGGCGAGTGCAGATGATGCACTAGTCAGCCTGACTGTCCCCCTTATCTGCCTGCTTCAAAAAACACTGTAAGCACTAAGGGATGAGGTTTTGGAAGAGGTGGAGGATGAGGAGGCACAAATTCCATCACCTTCTGGACAGTCAGCGCAACGTGGTTCCTCCCAAAGGGCTTTGCAGGGCTCACTTTGTGAGGAGGATGAGGAGGAGTCAATGGAGGAGGAAGAAATCGCTACAGAGGGAGGTACACAACGCTCTAGTCAGTATGTAGAGCGAGGGTGGGGTGATGCAGAGCAGGTACAGATGACGCCTCTTACAGAGAACAGCGTTTGTTGGCCAGTTGGGAGTCTGCAGCACATGGTTGATTTCATGCTGCAGTGCCTGAGAAACGACCGCCGCATCGCCCACATTCTCACCACGTCTGATTATTGGGTGTACACCCTCCTAGACCCTCGCTACCGGGACAACTTACAAAGCCTCATCACACCGTTGAACCGGGAGCGTAAAATGCGGGAGTACCAAGACACACTGGTGAAATCCATAATGTTCTCCATTCCAGCCGAGAGCAGTGCTGCTGATACTGCTTTACAAAACAGCTCTGTGTGTGGAGGCAGTGGAGACAGCTCTGCAACAAGAGGGAGCACAAGCAGCGCCTCTGCACAGGGGGGCAAGACCAGTATGTTCCAAATGTGGCGAAGTTTTGTGGCAGCCCCACCAATGTCTACACCATCCGAGACGCCTCCAGTCACCAGGAGGCAACGTTTCCGTAAGATGGTGACAGACTACTTGTCTTGCCCTCTCAGTGTACTCCCAGATGGCTCTTCCCCTTTAAAGTTTTGGGTCTCTAAGCTGGATACATGGCCAGAGCTTAGCCAGTATGCATTGGAGGTGCTGGCTTGCCCTGCTGCCAGTGTATTATCGGAGCGCGTCTTTAGTGCTGCAGGTGGTGTACTAACAGACCGTCGCATGCGACTATCCTCCGATAATGTAGACCGGCTTACTTTTCTGAAAATGAACAAGGCATGGATCTCGCCAGAATTTGCCTGTCCGTTTTCAGATTAAATAACTGGTTGGCAACGTTATCAATTTCTCCTGTTATGTTCATCTATCTACCACCTGAACTCTACTCCCTGGGCTACAACACTGCCAGTCTGAGGGGAATGATCAGTTAACAACCAAAATGTTCTCCCCAACAGATAGTAGCGCAACGACTCCAGTGCCCACTTGAACGCCAGGCACTCTCTCTCTCTACAATGCTGTATCTGGTTTCAGCTGGAGTTAGCTTTCGACTCTGGAAAGTAATGTGATGCTCCTCCCCGTTAACCTCCTGAGACAAAACGGCACCCACACCTACCTCTGACGCATCAGTCTGGACAATGAATTCTCTTTTGAAGTCGGGTGTGATCAAAAATGGTGACACACACACAGTGCCCCTTTTAGTTTTACAAACGCTTCTTCAAGCTGATCATTCCATCGCACCATTACTAACTTCCTGCCTTTTAGGCAGTCATTTAACGGCGCCGACAGTGTTGCAAAATTGTGAATAAACCGCCGGTAGTATCCCACTAACCCCAAAAACCCTTTCACTTGTTTTGTGGTGAGGGCACGGGGCCAGTTTTGGATTGCCTCCACTTTGTTTATTTGGGCTTTGATAACTCCTCTCACAATCACATACCCCAGGTAGCAAGCTTCCTCCAACCCTATGGAACACTTCTTTGGGTTGGCAGTTAGCTCTGCTTGTCTCAGCGAATCTATCACCGCCTGTACCTTGGCTAAGTGACTTTCCCAGTCTGTACTGTACACCACAATATCGTCCAGATTGGCCGCGGCATATCGGCGATGAGGACGAAGAACAACGTCCATTAACCTCTGGAATGTCGCTGGAGCGCCATGCAACCCGAAGGGTAGGACTATATACTGGAACAGTCCCTCGGGTGTTACAAAAGCCGTTTTCTCTCTCGCTGCTTTTGTTAGTGGCACCTGCCAATACCCTTTTGTGAGGTCAATGAGTGAAAAATAACGTGCCTGCCCAAACCGCTCTATTAACTCATCGACCCGGGGCATGGGGTAGGCGTCAAAGTTAGAAATTTCATTCAGTTTTCTGAAGTCATTACAGAACTTTAGTGTCCCATCTGGCTTTGGTATTAGGACTATTGGGCTGGCCCACTCACTCTGGGACTCTTCAATGACCCCTTCCTTGATGGCTTGTCTCCGGGCCTCAGGCACCCGATATGGCTTTAATCGTACTTTGCCCTGCGGCTCAGTGACAATGTCATGTTGTATTAGGGAGGTACGACCAGGAAGTTCCGAAAAAACATCTGTATTTCGGCTAACAAACTCTCGGACTTCCTGAACTTGTCTGTGCGACAAAGTGTCTGATATTTTGACGGTGGAGAGGACTTCTCTTGCCTTCTCCTGAGGCAAGGAAGCCATCTGTACTGGAAATGCAGGCCGTGGACTATCCTCACCAAGCAGGTCTCTGTCTTTCCATGGTTTGAGCAGATTCACATGGTATACGTGTTCTGGCTTTCTCCGCCCTTGTTGGTGTACTTTATAGTTTACTGGTCCCACCTTCTCTATAATGTCGTAGGGTCCCTGCCACCTTGCAAGGAACTTACTATCCACTGTAGGCACAAGTACCAACACCCGATCCCCAGGGTTAAAGGACCTTACCCGTGCCTCCCGGTTATAGACCTGCCTCTGTGACCTTTGTGCTGATTCCATATGTTCTCGGACTAATGGTAGGACTGTCTCCATTCTCTCTTGCATTTTGGCCACATGTTCTATCACACTTTTGTGGGGAGTTGTATGGTTTTCCCAGGCCTCTTTAGCTATATCGAGTAAGCCACGGGGATGTCTGCCATATAATAGTTCAAAGGGCGAGAACCCGTAGATGCCTGGGGCACCTCCCGCACTGCAAACATCAGGTATGGCAACAAGAGATCCCAGTCCTTAGCATCTTTAGAGACTTTTTTTTTCAACATATTCTTCAGGGTTTTATTGAACCTTTCTACTAAACCGTCTGTTTGGGGATGATAGATTGATGTGCGCAACTGTTTAACACGTGGCAGAGTTCCTTCATGATTTTTGACATAAAGGGGGTCACCTGATCTGTTAAGATTTCTTGAGGGATTCCCACCCGAGAGAACATACCCATGAGTTCTTTTGCGATCAGTTTTGCCGAGGTGTGTCGCAGGGGAATAGCCTCAGGATACCTGGTAGCGTAATCTAGAACTACGAGGATGTGTTGATGACCCCTTGCTGATTTATTAACCGTCCACACCAGATCCATAGGCTATTCTCTCAAACGGTACCTCCATAATTAGTAATGGCACCAAGGGACTCTGAAAATGAGGCTGCGGACTGGTTACCTAGCACACGGGACAAGAGTAACAATACCGTTTAACTTCTTCATAGACCCATAGCCAGTAAAACCGTTGTAGAATTCTGTCTAGGGTTTTCTTTGGTCCCAAATGTCCCCCTAGTACATGCGCATGCGCTAAGTCCATTACCAACCTCCGATATGACTGCGGTACCAGCAATTGCTCGACAATTTCCCCATGTATTTTTTCAACCCCATACAGCAAATCTTGGTTCAGCTCAAATCGGGGAAATACTTTAGCTGCCCTGGGGTGTTGGGGTTCCCCATTGACAACCAGTACATTTTCCCGGGCTCGAGTCAACGTAGGGTCCCGTAGTTGCGCCGTACCAAAATTGTCACCTGCCACATTTAAGTATGACAATTCTGGTCCCGGTGGCAAATCTTACATCTCCCCACCTAACACTTCTATAGGAGAGGGGTTTTCCTCCTCCACCGAAGGCAAAGGTACTCCTACCGCCAGTATATCTTCCTCTGGGCCACCATGTTCATGCCCGATTTCTGGAGAATGCAACCTGTTTGCCACTGGTGCCGACGACTATTCTGTGGGAGGGGTAATTACAGGCCAAAGCATAGAAAATAACGGAAAATCTCTCCCCATTATTAATGCTAATTAACCACCACCCCCACCTCGTGTCATCTCCTCCCGCTGGCGTGTTTATCATCACCAAGGTGGTAGGATAATGTTTTAAGTCACCATGTATACACAACACACCCATTTTCACAGCAGTATACTCGCTGATTTGGACGTGGCTGGCTCGTATTAGGGTCACTCACGAGACTCCCTGAGTCCACTAGAGCCACAGCAGGGTTACCCTCCACCTGCACTTTACATAAATGGTTCATATTGGGTCCCTCTGGTTTGACCACTGCACACATGTGTTCTGCATAGTGAGACTGATAGTAGCCAAAGTTGTTGTCCATGGGCTCTGTCAGGTGGGGGCAAACAGCTCTCACATGTCCTGGTTGTTGGCACCGCCAACAGATTATGGGGCCCCTTTCGTTCCCCGACCCGTCCTGGGCGGCCCTCCGAGTCTCTGCTCGACGAGCTGTGGTGAAGGTTTGTGGAATTTACTTGGTACCTTCCGGGTAGTCTCTCCCTGTATCTCCTTGGTAGCCCCATATCTTTCAATGAGGTCTACCATTTGGAGACCATCAGTAGGGGCTGCCTGTCCAAGCCATGTTTGAAGGGTGTGTGGCAAATTTCTCAAGAATTTATCAGTCACTATACGATCCAGCATAGTGCGGGGTGACAACACCTCCGGCTGCAACCACTTTTCTATCAGGTGTATTGTTTCGACACGCACCACAATTGTGGATACCAGGGCTATGGGGTACTCGGAGCCGAGCCCATGGAAATCTATGGGAGTTGTCACTGGTAGCGGTGGCTCGGTCCGTGGCCCTGGCGGTCGTGCAATTGGGGATATTTACAGGGGATTTGTAATAGTTCGTGACGCCACCTGTGGCCTCTGGTCAATTGTACCAGCGCTGCTGTAAGGGTCTTCACAGGGGATGTTATGGGGCAGCTAGATGGTGGGTCTCCCACAGGTGAGACTGGTCCCTGGAAGTCTATGGTGATGATGCGGGGTGTAGATAAGAATTCAGTCACACACAATGCGGCTTCTTTTCATACCTTTTACTGGTAGATGGTTCAAGCAGATCCCGGGGAGCTGGTCGGGGTGGAGAGTGCACATTCGGGTCACCGCTGAGCAGGTTAGAGGCCTCCTTTACTTCCATATACATGTGAGTCCAACTTGCCTGAAGCAAAGTTAACTCTGAGCTCTCCAGCTTTCTCAATAGCTGTAATGCCCGGCCAACATTGTGGTGGAGCCTTCTAAGTGGTGAGAACTAAGTCCTTACTTTTGTCTGCGCTTGACTCAAAGTCCCCGTTCTCCCTGACTCCGGTTACGTATTGACACTTTGGGCTGCACTCTGCGACCTGTAGTCCAGATGCCTCCGGTTTTCTTGTTACTATGCTTGAAACACTAGCAACGCTTCGGACCCCGGTGTCCGGCAATTTAGTGCAGGTAATCCAATACCTGTAGCACTTCTCTCTGTCTTCTCCACTGCGCCCTTCGCCCTGCTTCCCGCTCTTAACATAAGCACTTGTAGCTTCGATGTGAAAAGTCAGCTTTCTCCTAGAGCTCACTGAATAGCTCTCAGTATCTTCCAAGTCCAGACTGGACTGAGACTGAACTGCACTGTCCTCTGACAGGAAACAGACTCTACTCTCTCCTCTCCTGCAGACTACTCACTCTCTCTCTGCCACTTGTCACTCCCTCTTATACCTCAGATGGGTGTGTCTGAAAGAGTGAGTGGCAGTGAATGCATATCAAGCGTTGCGGTTACCTTCCTGTGCACTCTCCTGGATTTTATGTGTGCCTTACATAGCTGGGCCACACATCCCCCCTTGGTTAAACACAGCACTCCCGGGCTGTAAAAGAGAAAAAGAAACATTTTTTGTTTTGCATTAAACATAACATTTTATCTCTTCCCATCCGGGAGGTAAGACTTCTTGAACGTTACAATTTGTACATTAGAAAAATACAAAAGTATCAAAATATCAAGACATGCTCATAAATACAGGATACTTGTGGAGGACCCGCACCAAAAACCTCCCACGTGGGTCCTGGGTGGGCTGCAGGACTTCTGACTGCAGACCTCACTCTAGGCCACACCATACGGGTTTTTCTTCAGAGGTAGATAGATAGTAGTGGTTTCGTGTAAAACCAAGATAGTGCACCGTAGTGCGAACTATTTACAATACAAGTTCTTGGGCTGGCACAGTCCACAGCCACGCAGTCCATGAGCATGGTTAAACACATATATACTTCAAGTATTCACATATATCTCAATAACTTACTTTACTTGATTTACCCAATCGGGGTATTCTATGCAACTATGCAATCTACACATTTACTTTTCAACTTTTCAAATTCTTTTACCTTGTACCCAGCCGGGTATTCTACTCAATATGTAAAACATCATTATACACAGTAATAAAGTGCAAATTGGCAAATCTTCTTTTATCAACTTTTTACAATTCTTGGATACGGTAAACCCCTGTCTGGGTCCTACCGGTCTTCACTTTTCTTGCTAATTTCGATAACGTCTTCCACTCCTGGGGCTGGATCGACGCGATGTTCCTTAGAACGCATTACAAATATGTCGTGACCTGCTATTAGCGTTTGAGTGGCCACAGTTCTCATTTTAACGGGGGACCCAACGGGTATTTCTTTTCTGTATGACGCTGATTGCGTCGCTGCAAGGGCCACATTAACTTGCGATGCAGAGTAGGTCGCCGATTGCGATGCAGAGTAGGTCGCCGATTGCGATGCAGAGTAGGTCGCCGATTGCGATGCAGGGTAGGTCGCCGATTGCGATGCAGGGAGCGATGCCGGGGCGCGGCCTGGTGCTGTTGGGGCTCGGGACTGAGACGCTTCGATACCGGCGTCGGGACGGGGTCACTGACGATGGAGACGTTCAGGGCATACCACCCCTTTAAACCCCAGTGACGTGTGTAGCTCACAATGTCCCCATTTATCAGGTCCCTCCCAGGATGACCGATGGGCAGGTGGGACTCGACATCCCGGCGGCTCACAAGGACCCCCTGATAGAGGCCCGGCTCGCGGATAAAGCCCCAGCCCTTGCGGAGCTGAAACTCGGTAACGCACCCCTGCCGCCGCGGTTCCCGTCGGGTACCTTTATCCCGGCGGACTGTTTCTTTATCAGCGATGAACTCCTCATGCTGTTTTTGTCGGGACCGCTGTATGTTTCTCTCTTCCTCCTGCTGCTGTCTCACTCTCTCGCAGTGCTGCCAGGCGTTTCCCGTTTGGAGGTCGTAAGTCACGTTGTCCAGACACTCCATCTCATCCCAGTCGATTTCCGGCAATGACGGCTGGGACCCCTCCAGTGACCTTACCGGGGAACCGTACTCCGCTGTGGCCTCCTGGCCTGGCTGGCACTCCGGACCGGGCAGGGCCTCCTCAGCCTCCTTCTCCTCCACCTCCGCATCGGTGGGATCAGGTACAGCACTTTTTGGTGGCACCCTCCGGTCGTCCTTTAGCCTTCCTCAGCAGGGAACTTGGGAAATCAGGAGACGGCGTTAGGCTTGTGGGAGAGAACACTGCGTCCCACAGCAGCCGCTGTGTCTGGGCACGCCAGCGTCTCTCCGTCTCCTGCAAATCTGCATGACTCTGAATCCTTCTTTTTAGCTCCGCGTTCTCCTTCTGCAGCTCCAGTATGGCGGGGTCAGTGTCCCGATCCGGGGACAGCTCCGGCACAGGTAGGGAATCTTCCGGTAAGCAGGACTTGTATGCCTCCGGTCCTCTGCACAGATTCTCCTGTCCTTCCGCCATCTCGTCCCAGGCCAGACTGTAGTTTCCATCAGGGACTGTCTGGTCTCTTCCGTGGAGGCGGGATTTGCGTCTCCTCCTCTTCGCATAGAGGATGAAGAGGAGATGGATTTCTTTAGCAGTGGGGCAGGACCGCACATTATAGTAGCATTTGGAGAGGGCGGCCATATCCTTCGCGCCACAGGGGGGGTACACGCCCACGAATGCACGCCCACCTTCTTCACCAGCGCCTCAGGGCGCCAATATGGCGGTAAAATGGCTTTATTTGGCGCCAAATGCAGCAAACAGTCTTTTTCACCAAACAGTTCAATACAGGCACACAGGACTCACAATTGCAAGTTTCGCATCCTGTTCGTGACGCCAAGTTTGTTTCGACACGCACCACAATTGTGGATACCAGGGCTATGGGGTACTCGGAGCCGAGCCCATGGAAATCTATGGGAGTTGTCACTGGTAGCGGTGGCTCGGTCCGTGGCCCTGGCGGTCGTGCAATTGGGGATATTTACAGGGGATTTGTAATAGTTCGTGACGCCACCTGTGGCCTCTGGTCAATTGTACCAGCGCTGCTGTAAGGGTCTTCACAGGGGATGTTATGGGGCAGCTAGATGGTGGGTCTCCCACAGGTGAGACTGGTCCCTGGAAGTCTATGGTGACGATGCGGGGTGTAGATAAGAATTCAGTCACACACAATGCGGCTTCTTTTCATACCTTTTACTGGTAGATGGTTCAAGCAGATCCCGGGGAGCTGGTCGGGGTGGAGAGTGCACATTCGGGTCACCGCTGAGCAGGTTAGAGGCCTCCTTTACTTCCATATACATGTGAGTCCAACTTGCCTGAAGCAAAGTTAACTCTGAGCTCTCCAGCTTTCTCAATAGCTGTAATGCCCGGCCAACATTGTGGTGGAGCCTTCTAAGTGGTGAGAACTAAGTCCTTACTTTTGTCTGCGCTTGACTCAAAGTCCCCGTTCTCCCTGACTCCGGTTACGTATTGACACTTTGGGCTGCACTCTGCGACCTGTAGTCCAGATGCCTCCGGTTTTCTTGTTACTATGCTTGAAACACTAGCAACGCTTCGGACCCCGGTGTCCGGCAATTTAGTGCAGGTAATCCAATACCTGTAGCACTTCTCTCTGTCTTCTCCACTGCGCCCTTCGCCCTGCTTCCCGCTCTTAACATAAGCACTTGTAGCTTCGATGTGAAAAGTCAGCTTTCTCCTAGAGCTCACTGAATAGCTCTCAGTATCCTCCAAGTCCAGACTGGACTGAGACTGAACTGCACTGTCCTCTGACAGGAAACAGACTCTACTCTCTCCTCTCCTCCAGACTAATCACTCTCTCTCTGCCACTTGTCACTCCCTCTTATACCTCAGATGGGTGTGTCTGAAAGAGTGAGTGGCAGTGAATGCATATCAAGCGTTGCGGTTACCTTCCTGTGCACTCTCCTGGATTTTATGTGTGCCTTACATAGCTGGGCCACACATCATCAAGTCATAATACTGTGACTGAGCTGGCTCGGAAGGGGAAAAGTTCCACTGGTGTACCCGCTGTGCCCGGACCAAAACATTTACCCCAAGACATGCAAGTATCTCACCCTTGACGCTCTCATAGTCCTCCTGTTGCTCGGGGGGTAGGTCCCTAGAGGCTTTTGCGGGTCCTGAATTAAAAAAAACGGACCCACGATCTCGGCCCACTGGTACCGGGGCAGTCTCTCCCTTTTAGCCATGCCTTCAAACATCTCCAGGTACACCTTGACGTCACCTGATTGCTCCATCTTTCGGATCGCTGTACGCACCGCTTTCCGGGCATCCTGACATCCCCGGGCAGCTCCTGCTGTCTGCGGCGCTGTGATGTGCTGCATCACTAGACTATTGGTTTCCTGTTGCTGTCGATTAAATATCTGCTGCTGCTCCATAGCCTGCTGCTGTATAGCCTGCTGCTGTATAGCCTGCTGCTGCTCCATAGCCTGCTGCTGTATAGCCTGCTGCTGCTGCATAGCCTGCTGTTGCTGCCGCATGGCCTCCTCCAGCATTTTTACTGTGTTCTCCATCTTGGGACAGTTATCCACCGGGTTTTGCGTCACTTTATTTACCTAGGACATTTACTGTCATGCAGGAAAAAAACAGCCTGACCTCACTGCGTTGCCCGCATTGAAGCCACCAATTGTAGGGATCCGCTCTGGTAGGAAGGGCTGGGCCGCAGTAATGAGGCAAACACACCGCCTTTTACTTCAAATTTCAGTGGTTTTAATCATGAGTTCAACAAAAAGTCCAGATAACAAAATAAAAACAGAACATAAATCACCCCAGTTTGGAGAACCACTGGTGCCAGACTCACCCTTGCTTGGGACGGGCTTAACTAAGTGGCTGCAGGTCAGCAGAGACCGCCAGGTCCCATTCCGGGTGGTCTGGTACTCGCTTCCTGGTGCACACTGGCACAAAGTAACAAAACAATCTTCCAGGCTGACTCCAGCCAAACTCCTTCCTTCCACACACCAACTACAACAGCTCCTTGTTTTATAGGCCTACTCCACACCCTCAGGTGAGGTACACATCAGATGACCAGATCACGTGACTATGACCTTATCACAGGTCCTTGTGATCATGGAAAATCCTGAGCAAACTTCAGTCTGCTAGAAGAAATATATCTCACATCCAGCAAGATCCCCTTTGGTGTACCACAGCGGCAAGAAGTCTCCTGTTCCCTACACATGCACAGAAAAACCCATGTCGAACATGCTCCAAATAGGGAAGAGCCGTCACCCTGATTGTCATGCTTAAAACAGGAAAGATTGAAGTTTTCAAGGGCTAAAATGAAAAATTTTAATAAGAAATATGGACAAATATTAATTTGTCATCACAGCGCATATCTGCACATGGCTAGTAGAAATGGTAACAAAAAATAAAACATAGTGTTTACTTTTTTAAATTAATGCATAAAAATACATTTCATAATTATCAATTAGTGCTTCTTAAGGAACGTTATCTGTACCTGTAAGATAATGCAGTCAATGGATGTACGAATCATAAACATCATCATCATCATCATCCTCACGAGTTTTATTAATGACAGACATAATAAAATACACAGACTGAGGACAACTGTAACTTCACACACCATATATGAAATGGCCATCATGTAAACCTGGTAGTAATGCGCAATAATAAATAATTACACCAAGAAAGTGCATCATGCATACAAACAATAGGTAGTTAGACCTGCAAGTGCTGTTGAAACAACCACAACAGATTTAAATTAATAATGCTATATAGCTATCACAGTGCATAGTTACTCATGGACAATGTCGATCTAATACTGTACCTCAATAAAGGCAGCGTCACCCATCATGCTTGTTTGTCTTGTAGATTGTTGAAGAGGGAATTTTTTTTTTTTTTAAAGTTCCTTTTTATTTGGATTTTCAAAAACAAAAAGGCCACATAAGGCGGTACACATCTCGGTCGCAGCCGATATGGTCATAAAATAAACATTCTAAAAGTCAAAGTAACAAGAGAACAAAAAACCGAAACTCGTTAATAATTGTAAGGAAACCCCTAACTTGTAGGATTCCTCCCGTCATCTTCCTTCTCTAACTTTGCTGTGATCCTGATTAAACTATTTCACTCGTTACCCTTCTGTGGCGTGTATTTTTTCAAATTCTCGCCACCTTTACATTCATTTCTCCGATCATGTTAAAATATAAGGCTTTCCTCAATATCACCATGATCGTTCATCATGATCCCATGTTTACTCATTAACGCTGTAATATGTTGAGGAATGTGATTTGCTTTCGCTAGTCGTGCTAATAGTATCCCTGATTTGCTACCATAACGATATAGATCGGCTCTATAATTCAAATTACTGGTTCTCTCGCGTCGATCTACCCATAGGTCAAAGTGAGCCTTAGCCTGCTTCCATCTATTTTTATCCTGTGTCCATGAAGTTGTCATACTAGGCCTCTGCCTACACCCTCCTTGACCCTGTGCTCCAACACCGCCAGTTGTTGCTCGGAAGTGCTGTTAGCACAGTCAACACTTGCTCCTGTGTTACTGGGGTTCAGTAATGTCAGCTGTTCCCCTGCTGTGTGTACGGCAAAAAGTCCTGCTGCCTCCACCCTGTTCTCTTCTCATCCCTGGGCTCCAACACCGACAGTTGTTGCTCGGAAGTAATTGGCAGGGGTACTGACTCCTGCCTAGCCTGGTTACAGCACGACAGCTGTTTCCTGCCAGTGTCAACGTCAATTAGCCTACAATAAGTTGTCCTGTCGTGTTGCTTTCGGGTTAGCCGACTGTATGGTGCCTGCAGTTTAGGTGATTCCTATGTGTGCTGTGTGATAAGTAAATAAAGGCTGTTTCCGTTGTGACAATAGGACAAGCACCGACTGTAGGACTGTGTGATTCGGTAACTGCGGATGGCTTGTGGCCTATCAAATTACATTTTCATGGGTGCCTTCTGCTACCTGTCCGGGTTCCAGTACCGTCAACTGGTTCTCCGCAGTGCCTTTGGCCTAGGTGCCTCCATCTCGGTATCCGAGTTCCAGCAACGTCTGCTGGTCCTTGGTAGTGCTTTGGAACACAGGTACCTCCTGCTTAGTAACCGTGTCCCAGTAACGTCAGCTGGTCCTCGGTTGTGCCATTGGCTCTTTTCCTTCTGCTGCCCCTCCGGGTTCCAGCACAGTCAGCTGGTCCTCGTTACTTCCATTGTCTCTTGTACCATCTGATACCCGTCTGGGTTCCAGTAACGTCAGCTGGTTCTCGGAAGTTAGTCAGCCTTCTTGTACCTTCAGCTACATTTACAAATTGAATATTTTTTAAATGTTTTGTTGGGTAATCACTATGGATCTCCAACAATGAAGACGACGACCCTGATGACCACCCCGAAGAAGATGACGACCACAAGGACGACGAGCATGAAGCCAACCAGCCTGAACACCATCACAAAGAAGAAATAAAAGATTACCCAGAAGAAGATCACCAACAGGACAAAGAAGGTTAAGACAAACTACAAGATACAGAACAAGAGACAGAAGAACAATAAGCAGAAGATGAAAAAGCATAACAACATGAAGTATAAGACCAAAATGAAGAGCAAAATATATGCTCTAAATTATAAGCAGAACAAGACTAAGCAGTGTATGGGGGTGAGTCCGTTCCTCCTGGAAAATGCCTGCTGCTGCAGGCTAAACTCAACACGGACAAATACTGTTGTAATTTAAAACTTTTGTGACAGCAAGAACGCAAGGATGAAAAATTCATACTTTTACAGATTACAAGTACAGGAATCTCTGTCAAAAATAAGAATATGATGAAGAAGATGAAGATGAAGTAGAATATGAAGAAGAATAATAGTTGAATAAGAACAATATGAGTAATGTTAACAAAAAGATGAATAGCAAGAAGTTTAAGAAGAAGATAAAGAAGGTGAAGATGAAGAATAATTTGATGAAAAAGATGATGCTGCTGAAGATTATGAAGGAGAAAGTGTGTCAAAAGTTAAAAAGGTGAAGAGCATGGAAGTTGTGAAACATACATATTTGCCAAAATAGAAAAAAGGTTAACAACATTGTCAATTTGTTCGTCAATCCGAACATCTTTACAAAAAAAATATTAATGCTATTACATTTGATTTGGTTAAATATCTATGCCTTTAATGTCTCCTCAACCTCCCCAATACATTCTACATTACTCTGTTGTTTTCCTTCATGTACAATTAACCAACAAGGCAAGAATGGGCTTTTTTTAATTCCGATATTTTTTTCCAATAGACTTACATTGGATTTCCGGTATCGGTATCGGGTATCGCCGATATTTCTTGTGTATCGGCGATACCATTCCGATCCGATACTTTTGGATATCGGAAAGTATCGCTCAACTCTAGTCAGGACAGCATGATCCCCCAAAATTGATCCCATTTTGATAACTACACGTCATAATGAAATCAGTTGGCAATGCAGTGAGTATATTGACACCACATGTTTAACAAAATTTTACATCATGGGGCGGCGAAGAAACAAAAATTACATTTTTACCACTAAAATGTTGTTTTAGCCCAGATTTGACATTTTCAAAATAGGCAAATATAAACATACTATTTGTTACACATTTTCTTATGACTGTATAAATTTCCTATATGTGGCTGTACAATACTGTTTGGCCACATAGCGAGACTCGAGAAGGAGGGAGCGATATTTGACTTTTGGAGAGATTTTTCTAGAAAAGTTTGCATACTTCATTTGCAGAGCACATAAGTGCCAGAAGAGCAGCAACTTCCTTCAATTGACCCCAGTTTGAAAATTTCACCCCTCTGGAAATTCATCTACAGTGTAGTGATGATTTTGACATCATGGGTGTTTTTCAGAAACAAACAACAATGGATGTTGCAGAGCAAAAATGCAAATATACCAATGGAGTGCCCGGTACATCGTTGTGCCCACATATTGTGCCCAAGGTGTGCATCATAAATTAAGTGGTCTCTCCTTGATGCAGTTTTGCCAAACTTGTGGATGGATTTTCTATCTACTGGCTAACACGGTATAAAGATTTACGTCTTTCCTGTATCAAACTTGTGGATACTAACTGCGGTTTAGAAAAACTGTGGGGCTCAGAAGGAAGGGGGATTTGAATTTCAGAGTGCAGATTTTGCTGAGTTTGATTTGTTGTGAGCCTTGTTATTTTTACACAGCCTTTGTGTTACCAGTAACGTGGACACCATATTTCTGATAAGAGATGACTAGTGATGAGCGAGCATACTTGGTAATGCCCGGTACTTGCTCGAGCATCGCTTTACATCGCGGTACTCGGCGAGCGCTGAGCATTTCCGGGATTGTTCGGCGGGAGTTCTGTTGATTTGCGCTCTAAAGAGCACCAAACATGCGGGGATTATCTGCCATGCACTGTAATGCTGCAGCCATCTTGGTTGTGGTATTACAGTGATTGGCTGGCCGCACAGCGTCATCAGGTCTATGAGAGACCTGGCACCGCCATGCTAGTCACATCCAGCTCCAGAATTTCTTTTCAGCACAATTTTGGAACCAAAATTTTTTTTGGTTAGGAAATTATAAGGGTTAAAAGTTGACCAGCGAATTCTCATTTTTACAACAAAATTTACAAAGCCATTTTTTTTAGGGACCACCTCACATTTGAAGTCACTTTGAGGGGTCTATATGGCAGAAAATACCCAAAAGTGACACCGTTCTAAAAACTGCACCCCTCAAGGTACTCAAATCCACATTCAAGAACTTTATTAACCCGTCAGGTGCTTCACAGGAGCTGAAGCAACTTGGTAGGAAAAAATGAACATTTAACTTTTTAGTTACAAAAATGATCTTTTACAAACTTTTTTTTATTTTCACAAGGGTAAATGGAAAAAATGGACAGATAGAGTGGTTGTGCAATTTCCCCTGAGTACGCCAATACCCCATATGTGGGGGGAAAACCACTGTTTGGGCATACGGCAGAGCTCGTAAGGGAAGGAGCGCCGTTTGACTTAATCAAACCAAAATTGGCTGGAATTGAGATTGGACGCCATGTCGCGTTTGGAGAGCCTCTGATGCACCTAAACAGTGGAAAACCCCAACAAGTGACACCATTTTGGAAACTAGACCCCTATGGAACTTATCTAGATCTGTTGTGAGCACTTTGAACCCCCAAGTGTTTCACAAAAGTTTATAATGCCTGGGTGCGAAAAAAAAAAAACAATTTTCCACAAAAATGATTTTTTAGTCCCAAATTTTTGATTTTTCCCAAGGAAATTGGACCCCAAAAGTTGTTGTCCAATTTGTTCTGAGTACGCTGATACCCCATATGTGGGGTGGGGATACTGTTTGGGCACACGGCAGGGCTTGGAAAGGAAGTAATAACGTTTTGGAATTAAGAAGTTGATGGGGGTCATGTTCCATTTGCAGTGCCCCAGATGTGCCTAAACAGTGGAAGCCCCCACAGGTGACCCCATTTTGGAAACTAGACCCCCTAAGGAACTTATCTAGATCTGTGGTGAACACTTTGAACCCCAAGTGCTTCACAGAAGTTTATAATGCCCAGGCATGATAATAAAAAATCCTATTTTGTTCCCACAAAAATTATCTTTTAGACACCAATTTTTTATTTTCCCAAGGGTAACAGGAGAAATTGGACCACAAAAGTTGTTATCCAATTTGTCCTGAGTACGCTGATACCCCATATGTGGGGGGACCACTGTTGGAGCGCACGGCAGAGCTCGAAATGGAAGGAGCACCATTTGACTTTTTCCAACAAAAATTGGCTGGAATTGAGATTGGACGCCACGTAGAGCCGTAAAATTAAAAAATCATATTTTTTCCACAAAAATGATCTTTTCACCCCAATTTTTATTTTCCCAAGGGTAAAAAGACTTCAAGAGTTATTGTGCAATTTGTCTTGAGTATGCTAATACCCCATATGTGGGGATATACCACTGTTTGGGTGCATGCAGAGCTTGGAAGGAAGAGCGCCGTTTGACTTTTTCTACGCAGAATTGGCTGAATGCCATGTCGTGTTTGAGAGCTCCTGATTGCCAAACGTGGAACCCCCACAATACCCATTTTGGAAAATAGCCCCCAAGGAACTATCTAGATTTGGGAGCATTTGAACCCAGAAGTGCTTCACAGAAGTTTATACGTACAGTCGAAAAATAAAAAATCTTTTTTTTTTTACAAAAATGATTTTTTTGCCCCAATATTTTATTTTCACAAGGTAACAGGGAAATTGGACCACAAAATTGTTTGTCCAATTTACCCATGTATACGCATGATACCCCATATGTGGGAGAGAACTACTGTATGGGCACACGTCGTGGCTCAGAAGGGAAGTAGTGATGTTTTGGATTGCAGACTTTGATGGAATGGTCTGCGGGCGTCATGTCGTATTTGGAGAACCCTGATGTGCCTAAACAGTGGAAACCCCCCAAAAGTGACCCCATTTTGGAAAATAGACCCCACAAGGAACTTATCTAGATGTGTGTTGAGTGCTATGAAGCCCCAAGTGCTTCACCGAAGTTTATAACGTACAGCCGTAAAAACATAAAAAATCATTTTTGTTTTACAAAAATGATATTTTCGCCTCTAATTTTTTATTTTCACAAGGGTAACAGAAGAAATTGGACCCAAGAGTTATTGTGCATTTTGTCCTGAGTACGCTGATACCCCATATGTGGGGGTAAACTACTGTTTGGACGCATGGCAGAGCTCAGAAGTGAAGGAGCACTGTTTGACTTTTTCAACGCAGAATTGGCTGGAATTGAGATCAGACGCCATGTCACATTTGGAAAGCCCCTGATGTACCTAATCAATGGAAACCCCCCAATTCTAACTCCAACCCTAAACCCCAACACACCCCTAACCCTAGTCCCAACCCTAACCATAACCCTAACCACAAACTTAACCCTAACACACCCTTAACCCTAATCCCAACCCTAACCCTAACTTCAGCCCCAACCCTAACCCTAACTTTAGCCGCAACCCTAACCCTAAGGCCCCGTGCACACGTTGCGGATTTTCTTGCGGATTTTTCCACGCGGATTTTGCTAAAACTGCAGGTAAAATGACCTGCGTTTTACCTGCGGTTTTAGCGTGGATTTACTGTGGTTTTGCCACGGTTTTTGTACGGATTGCCCTGCGGTTTTACACCTATAATGGAACAGGTGTAAAACCGCTGCGGAATCCGCACAAAGAGTTGACATGCTGCGGTTTTAAAACCGCACCAAATCTGCGCGGAGAATTCTGCATCATGTGCACAGCTTTTTTTTTCCCTTCACTAACATTGTGCTGTACATGGCATCCGATTCTGCTGCGGATCCGCAGCGCCAAAACCGCTGCGGATCCGCAGCACAATTCACAACGTGTGCACAGGGCCTAACCTTAATGGGAAAATGGAAATAAATACATTTTTTAACTTTATCATGTTTCCCTAACCAAGGGGATGATAAAAGGGAGTTTGATTTACTATTTATAGCGGGTTTTTATGATTGGCAGCTGTCACGCTAAAAGACGCTTTTTATTGCAAAAAATAGTTTTTGCATCACCACATTTTGAGAGCAATAATTTTTGCATATTTTGGCCCACAGAGTCACGTGAGGTCGTATTTTTTGCGGCATAAGTTGTCGTTTTTATTGGTACCATTTTTAAGCACGTGACAATTTTTGATCGCTTTTTATTTCGATTTTTGGGAGGTTAGAATGAACAAAAATCAGCAATTCATGAATTTCTTTTTGGGGGGGGCGTTTATACCGTTCCGCGCATGGTAAAATTGATAAAGCAGTTTTATTCTTCGGGTTAGTACGATTACGGCAATACCTCATTTATATAATTTTTTTATGTTTTGGCGCTTTTATACAATAAAAACAATTTTATATAAAAAATGATTGTTTTTGCATCGCTTTATTCTGCGAGCTATAATGTTTTTATATTTTCGCTGATGATGCTGTATGGCAGCTTGTTTCTTCGGGACAAGATGACGTTTTCAGCGGTATATTTATATCCGTCATTTTGATCGGGTGTAATTCCACTTTTTGTTCGGTGGTATGATGATAAAGCATTGATTTTTTTTTTTTTTTTTTTTTAAGGGGTTCACTAAAGGGGATAACTAGTGGGACAATTCTATAGGGCGGGTCGTTACGGACGCGGCGATACCAAATATGTGTACTTTTATTGGTTTGTTTTTTTATTTACACGAAGAAATGAATTTATTGTGGAATATTTTTTTTTAAATTTTCCTTTAAATTTTCCTTTTAATTTGGAAATTTTTTTTACACAGGTTTATTTTTATTTTTTTTACATTTTTACTTTCTCCCAGGATGGGACATAACTATATAAAGTCAGATCGCTGGTCTCTCAGTGTGCACAGCACTCTGTGAGACCAGCGATCTCACAGGCACTGCAGCAGGCTTCTCAGCGCCTGCTCTCAGCAGGCACTGAGGAAGGCGCCTCCCTGCAGGACTCTGCGGCCATCTTGGATCCGGGGTTTTGCAGGGAGGAAGGCCTCAGAACAGCGCGATGCCCCCTCCCTGTGCGATGCTTCCCTGTGCCCCGGTACACCGCAATCATGTGTGCCAGGGTTAATGTGCCGGGAGCGATCCATGACCGCTCCTGGCACATAGTGCCGGGTGTCAGCTGTGATAATCAGCTGACACCTGGCCGCGATCAGCTGCGCTCCCCTCGTGAGCGCAGCTGATCGTATATGACGTATTATTCCGTCCCTGGGAATTAAGTACCAGGTCACATTGACGGAATAGTACGTCAGATGGGATTAAGGGGTTAAACAGGTTTGCCCATCCCAGCCACCACATCTGAGTGCGCATCAAATTCTGCCATTATTGTTGTACTGTAAAAATTTTTTGGAGTGTCTTATACAATTTCTTGACACCATTTTTCTGCTCAAAAAAATATTCAGCTAGCAAAAAAATATTTATCTTCAGGGCAGATACACTGCTCAAAAAAATAAAGTGAACACTCAAACAGCACATTCTAGATCTGAATGAATGAAATATTCTCATTGAATACTTTGTTCTGTACAAAGTTGAATGTGCTGACAACAAAATCTCACAAAAATCATCAATGGAAATCAAATTTATTAACCAATGGAGGCCAGGATTTTAAGTCACACACAAAATTAAAGTGGAATGTAATGTCCTTAAAACAAGTCAAAATGATGCTCAGTAGTGTGTGTGGCCTCCACGTGCCTGTATGACCTCCCTGTGCCTGTATGACCTAACTACAACGCCTGAGCATGCTCCTGATGAGGCGGCGGAGGGTCTCCTGTGGGATCTCCTCCCAGACCTGGACTAAAGCATCCGCCTACTCCTGGACAGTCTGTGGTGCAACGTAACGTTGGTGGATGGAGCGAGACATGATGTCTCAGATGTGCTCAATCGGATTCAGGTCTGGGAACAGGCGGGCCAGTTCATAGCTTCAATTTCTTCATCTTGCAGGAACTGCTGACACACTCCAGCCACATGAGGTCTGGCATTGTCCTGCATTAGTAGGAACCCAGGGCCAACCGCACTAGCATATGGTCTCACAAGGGGTCTGAGGTTCTCTTCTCGGTACCTAATGGCAGTCAGGGTGCATCTGGTGATCACATGGAGGGCTGTACGGCCCTCCAAAGAAATGCCACCCCACACCATTACTGACCCACTGCCAAACCGGTCATGCTGAAGGATGTTGCAGGCAGCAGATCTCTCTCCACGGCTTCTCCAGGCTCTGTCACGTCTGTCACATGTGCTCAGTGTGAACCTGCTTTCATCTGTGAAGAGCACAGGGCGCCAGTGGTGAATTTGCCAATCCTGGTGGTCTGTGGCAAATGCCAAGCATCCTGCATTTTGTTGGGCTGTGAGCATAGCCCCCATTTGTGGACATCGGGCACTCTGACAATCCTCATGGAGTCAGTTTCTAACCGTTTGTGCAGACACATGCACATTTGTGGTCTACTAGAGGTTATTTTGCAGGGCTCTGGCAGTGCTCCTCCTGTTCCTCCTTGCACAAAGGCGGAGGTAGCGGTCCTTCTCCTGGGTTGTTGCCCTCCTACGGCCCCCTCCATGTCTCCTGGTGTACTGGCCTCTCTACTGGTAGCTCTTCCATCCTCTGGACATTACACTGACAGACACAGCAAACCTTCTTGCCACAGCTAACATTGATGTGCCATCCTGTATAAGCTGCACTATCTGAGCCACTTGGGTGGGTAGTAGAGTCCGTCTCATCCTACCACGAGTTTGAAAGCACAACCAATATTCAAAAGTGACCAAAACATCAGCCAGACTGAGATGTGGTCTGTGGTCCCCACCTGCAGAACTACTCCTTTATTGAGTTTGTCTTGATAATTGCCAATATTTCCATGTATTGTCAATTCCATTTGCACAACATCATGTGAAATTGATTGTCAATCAGTGTTTCTTCCCAAGAGGACAGTTTGATTTCACAGAAGTTTGATTTACTTGGAGTTATATTCTGTTGTTTAAGTGTTCCCTTTATTTTTTTGAGCAGTGTATTTTACACTGGGTTTTGTCCGCCACATGGGTTGCAAATGTGGAGCTCAGCTGTGCTTGGAGCCACAAATCCTAGAAGGGTGCACTAAAGGATTGATCCACAAGAGGCCCTCAGGGCATTCACAAACCTCCCTTCCTCAGACCACCAGAGGGAGCCTGTATAGGTAGATATAAAAGGAATCAAGCAAAAAAATGGAGCAGCATAGAATATATCTTAGGTTGGGTGCAAATCCTTTTCAGCAATAATCCAATACTTGCCAATTCAAATATTCAAAAAATAGGCAGCACTCCATAGAATCTCAGCAGCAGTGGATATTTATTAAACCCACATCACAGGCAACGTTTCGGCTCAATGAGCCTTCCTCCAGCAGTGTTTCTCACACAAATGTGGGTATTTAACAGATCATTGCTAAACAATTTCATTACAGCCAATTATCAAATTTTTCATAACTTAAAATGTTATCATTGTATCCAATATATCTCAACATATCAGAGATAAGGTACATTTTCATCTTTGAAAGGTAACTCATAATAACTATTCATAATACAAATATAGTCTCCTTATATATACATATATCTTCACAATCAGTCCTTAATCAGGGCTCAATACAGCTGTGACCATTATTATGATATAACTTAGTACTCACAGGGAAGGCGATGTACCACATGGAGGACGCCATGAACGCTAACTATAGTTCTATACAGCGCTATTGCGCATGTCTAAAGTGGATTCTCAGCTATCTGGCCAATCTCAGCCCTTGTGTGGCATTTTCCTGTTTGCGCACGCGCACTACAGCTCTGTCTAAATCGGAACTCCATCTTGGTAGTGGCAACTCTCTTATTTCAATCACCAGCCCAAAAATATCAAAAAAGGTAGTAAGTTATGCAGATTAGGTTGCGATTTAGAATCCAGTCATCATCTCCATATGTCCACACATAGATAATTCAAAAACAAACAAAGTGTCTGTATCACTGTGAGCTTCATTATTAAAAGCAGACTGATGCCTCAAGGGATTCTCAGAGCATCTAGACCACCCCAGTATATGGGACCGCTCCCTTGTATGGATAACGTCCCACTACTGATGACTATAAGGGGAAGTATTCTGCACCTTTATTAGGTCCAGATCCCTCTACCCCGATGTCATACAGGCGGAAATGACCATTCCCAGTCTATTCAGTCCCAAAATAAGATATTGATGAACACAACCACTGCAATATGTAGATTAATTAAAGTTTGGTCATACCACACCAAGTTGTTCACATTATTAGGTCAAAATTTAAATGAACAAAATTCAGACAGAAAAAAATTTTTAAAAAAAAATAAATTCTAAAAAAATAATAAATTCCTCCATTGTACATCGCTCTTCCCCGTAAAAATATTTTCCATCTCTACACGATCCCGAGAGATCATCTGATTCCTTCTTAGAAATATTTATGACCAACTCTAATCCTAATCCCAACTCTAATTTTTGCGCGGTTTTTACGCGCTTTTGATGCGTTTTATTGCGCGCGGATTTGACGTGTTTTTACCGTGATTTTTTACTGAACTTTCTAGGTCAATATTATAGCGGGAAAAACGCTAGAAATCCGCAAAATTAATGGACATGTTGCTAGATTTTCCACGATGCATTTTTTTCGCGGAAAAAAATGCACCATGTGCACAAAAATTGCGTAATTCATTCTAAATGATAGGATGCTTAATTCATGTGTTTTCGACACGTTTTTTCCCGTGAAAAACGCGAAAAAAACGCAAATAATCCTGAACGTGTGCACTTAGCCTTCCCTGTGAGTACTAAGTTATATCATAATAATGGTCACAGCTGTATTGAGCCCTGATTAAGGACTGATTGTATATATATATTTTATATATAAGGAGACCATATTTGTATTATGAATAGTTATTATGAGTTACCTTTCAAAGATGAAAATGTACCTTATTTTTGATATGTTGAGATATATTGGATACAATGATAACATTTTAAGTTATGAAATATGATAATTGGCTGTAATGAAATTGTTTAGCAATGAACTGTTAAATACCCACATTTGTGTGAGAAACACTGCTGGAGGAAGGCTCATTGAGCCGAAACGTTGCCTGTGATGTGGGTTTAATAAATATCCACTGCTGCTGAGATTCTATGGAGTGCTGCCTATTTTTTGAATATTTGAATTGGCAAGTATTGGATTATTGCTGAAAAGGATTTGCACCCAACCTAAGATATATTCTATGCTGCTCCATTTTTTTGCTTGATTAATTGTGTCCAGGAGATTTATTGCATGGACATGCTGTTAATTCATTTGCTACTTTTTGTGTGTTGCGGTAACAATATTCATACTGGGGCTACGTCCTTACGGACCGTGAACCAAGTGGTTATGGAGCCGGGAGTCTTTAACTATACAGTGGAGGATGAGGAGAGGATTCTTGGGAATATGGAAGGTGATGCTGCATTCCTTAAGACACCATCTATAACGGAAATGAATCGCAAGTATGAAAATGAAAAAAAATGCCTAATGAGTTTGCAACTGCACCTTATTACTCTGGGACAATACTATAAGAGAAAAAAATACCGAGAGGACTAAGATCTAATATACGTCCCAATCTGTTTTTAGGGAACCCGTCTTTTTGCACACAATTTACTATGATATCAAATAAGTATGCTATGGATGTCATTTTGTTGAATATTGAATATTTGCAAATGGACATTAAAAACTATTAGAAAATATTGTTTTGCTTGAGCAGAAAATACAGGGGGTGCTGAAGATAGAAGATGGGAACTTGTTTAAAGAAAAAGTGGAAAAAGATGTTGAAAAACAGAAGAATGATCTGGAAGAGACAAAGAGGAGAAAATGGTGTAGGGATATGGAGGACTATGAGTCAGGCCATGTGTATAACTGGCAAAGGGACTATTTGAAGTCAAATTGGAGAAGAAAAGAAATGGATCTCACAAAAACAAAAGGAGAGGTGGAAACATCACCGCCGACAACAAAAAAAGCAAACCAGAAAAGAATCGGTCTCAACCACAGAGGCAAGCGGCGACGAAAAAGAAGGATAAGGCTAAGTGCACACGTTCAGGATTATTTGCGTTTTTTTCGCGGGAAAAAACGCATCGAAAACGCATGAATTAAGCATCCTATCATTTAGAATGAATTCCACAATTTTTATGCACATGTGCGTTTTTTTCCGTGAAAAAAATGCATCGCGGAAAATCTAGCAACATGTCCATTAATTTTGCGGATTTCTAGTGTTTTTCCCGCTATATTATTGACCTAGAAAGTTCAGGAAAAAATCGCGGTAAAATGCGTCAAATCCGCGAAAAAAAAAACGCACCAAAAACGCGCAAAATCCGCGCAAAAAACACGCGTTTTTGCAGCGAAAAAAGTCCGGTTTTGCTCAGGAATATTCTGCAAACATTCCTGAACGTGTGCACTTAGCCTTAGAGTTGGTCATGAATATTTCTAAGAAGGAATCAGATGATCTCTTGGGATCGTGTAGAGATGGAAAATATTTTTACGGGGAAGAGCGATGTACAACGGAGGAATTTATTATTTTTTTAGAATTTTTTTTTTTTCAAAAAAATTTTTTCTGTCTGAATTTTGTTCATTTAAATTTTGACCTAATAATGTGAACAACTTGGTGTGGTATGACCAAACTTTAATTAATCTACATATTGCAGTGGTTGTGTTCATTAATATCTTATTTTGGGACTGAATATCCTGGGAATGGGCATTTCCGCCTGTATGACATCGGGGTAGAGGGATCTGGACCTAATAAAGGTGCAGAATACTTCCCCTTATAGTCATCAGTAGTGGGACGTTATCCATACGAGGGAGCGGTCCCATATACTGGGGTGGTCTAGATGCTCTGAGAATCCCTTGAGGCATCAGTCTGCTTCTAATAATGAAGCTCACAGTGATAACAGACACTTTGTTTGTTTTTGAATTATCTATGTGTGGACATATGGAGATGATGACTGGATTCTAAATCGCAACCTAATCTGCATAACTTACTACCGTAAGATGGAGTTCCAATTTAGACAGAGCTGTAGTGCGCGTACGCAAACAGGAAAATGCCACACAAGGGCTGAGATTGGCCAGATAGCTGAGAATCCACTTTAGATATGCGCAATAGCGCTGTATAGAACTATAGTTAGGTTCATGGCGTCCTCCATGTGGTACATCGCCTCCCCGGGAGTACTAAGTTATATCATAATAATGGTCACAGCTGTATTGAGCCCTGATTTGGACTGATTGTGAAGATATATGTATATATAAGGAGACCATATTTGTATTATGAATAGTTATTATGAGTTACTTTTCAAAGATAAAATGTACCTTATCTCTGATATGTTGAGATATATTGGATACAATGATAACATTTTAAGTTATGAAATATGATAATTGGCTGTAATGAAATTGTTTAGCAATGAACTGTTAAATACCCACATTTGTGTGAGAAACACTGCTGGAGGAAGGCTCATTGAGCCGAAACGTTGCCTGTGATGTGGGTTTAATAAATATCCACTGCTGCTGAGATTCTATGGTGTGCTGCCTATTTTTTGAATAGATATAAAAGGAGGGAGAAGGCAGGAAGACAGCACACTCTAGAGAGGACACTCTAGGAACAGTGCAGTTCGCTCTAGCAGAGAACACTCTGAGACACTGAAACAGGTCAGTCTGTAGTTTGAGACTCACTCAGCTCAAGTCAGCGAGCTAGGAGTGTGCCGATGCTCTAGAGAGCGGCAGAAGAGGCAGCCAGCTAACTGCCAGTGTGTATAGTCTACCCACTGTAATGAGTGCCCTGCAACTGCTGATGGAACCGGAGACATAAGGAAAGATCCTGCTAGCCGACTGCCCTGAGGATGTCCCCTGGATGAACCGGAGGAGAAGGAGGACGTCGCCACCCCGGAGGAGGACAATGCCGCCCCCAGGAAGGACCAACGACCAGCGCCATCCTCACCGAGAGATCGTCTGCTACCGCTGCCAGAAGGAAGGTCACACCGTACGCCAGTGTCCTTTAAACGAGCAAACCCTGGGTCCGAGGGCCAACACCCAGGAATAGACTCATCAGGCCCCTCTGACTGGCACCCCAGGTTTGTGGGAGGAAGACCTTTCCTATCCATCATACTGGACGGCATCACAATACCTGCCCTGCTGGACAACGGATCCTAGGTAACCATCATACCTGATATCCTTTACAACAGATACTGGTCCATGGACAGTCTCCAGCCCCCAAACCCCGACTTTGCAGTATACGCCTCTAACGGCCTCCCTCTTGACTAACTTGGGGCCAAAAATGTAGTAAAAGTGGGGAGGGTGGAGTTAAAGGACCAGGACTTATTGTAGTGAAGACTGTCAATGAGGAAAATGGACTGAATGTGGTACTAGGCACTAACGTTATTGGTAACTGTTTGGAGGAGATTGTGTTTTTACTCCAACAGCTTGCCGATGTTGCCAGACCAGGGCAGAAGAGAGTTATCCAGAAGGAGATCCGGGCCCTGATGTGCCAACAGCAAGTGGAACTGACCGGTGGTGAGATTGGTAATGTGTGGGTAACAGACCGACACCCATTGTGATTCCCCCAATGAGTGAAATGCTTATTGGTGTAGAGCAGCAATAGGTCTGAAAGGACAAAGCTACCAAGCAGTAGTAGAACCCCTTTGCTCAGAACATAGACCTACACTCTTAACTGCCATAGGGGTAGTGGACATACGCAATGGGAGAGTACCCGTCCTTCTTCTCAACTGGGGGGAAGATGAAGTCAAATTACCACGTTATGCCACTGTTGCCAAGTTACATGCTGTAGATAATAACTCCATTCACACGACGGTGTACTTAACCTCCCCAGAATCAGTGGAGGTTAATGAACCGGCAACCAAGGTGGAGGATTGGTGTCAGCAGATCCATGTTGGGACAGACACCACTCCAGCTCACCAGAAACAGGGGGTACATTGGGTGGTCCAGGAATACGCACAGGTATTCAGCAAACACCCACTTGACTTTGTGAAGATTAAGGGGGTGCTTTTCCACAAAACACCAGTGCTGCACGTAGTGAATCTCACAGTTCTAACTTGCCAACCGTGGGACTGTCGAGTCTTCAGCACTCAAACCGTAACAGAAACACAGTATCTGCTGGTGTTAACAGCAATTTTGTGGAATCCTTTCACCACTTTTTTAAGCCCATCCATTGCAAGGCCACAGGAGACAAGAAGTCAGACACATAATCAACGCCTAGATGATGGTACAGGAGTATCTCCAACTGAATATCGAAGCCATGACTGTGTCACTGGACACTTGCTCTTTTTGGGCTTCCAATCTGGATAAATGGCCGGAGCTCGCCACTCACGCCTTGGAGATCTTGTCATGCCCCGCAGCCAGCGTTCTCTCTGACCGTGTGTTCAGCGCTGCTGGTGGTGTGCTGACAGATAAGCGCATGCGGCTGTCCACTGAGAATGTAACCGACACTATTTCCCCTTACAGTATTATGGCCACCACATTGTGCGCCATACAGAATAATGTGCCCCATATATTGCTCCATACATAATTGGTCCCATATGTGCCCCATATGACTTTCCATACACTGTATGATACCCCATAAATAATGTACCCTATATGATTCTCCAGTGTATGATGGGCCCCATGGATGATGCTCCAGTGTCTTATGGGCCAAAAGAATGCTCCATATATCATGGGCCCCATATATAATTCTCCAGTGTATAATGCTCCCCATGTATTGCTCCAAACATTAAAAAAATTGAAATACCTCTCCTCGCTGTGCATTGCTCTACTCTGGACTCCTCAGCGTCACCATCTTACAGCTCTCTGCACTTGGAATATTTAGGCAGAGGGAGTACAGACGTGACATCATTGCGCTCTGTAACCTGAATGTTACTGTCAGGAAACGCGGAAGACATCACAGGGGTGGAGCATGGAGAGGTAAGTATTGCAAGTGCTGGGGCCATTACCAAGCAGTGGGGGCCGACTCAGTGGCGACATCACTGGCACGGGCCCTCACAATACGCTGGTGTGTCTGACGGTGAGTGGACCCATCCCACCGTCAGAGACAAAAATTTTTGCTATGAGGGGCCCTGTGCCAGTGCCGTCACCCACGAGTCGCCCCCCACCTGCTGACGCCGGCCCTGGGGGGATAATATGTATGTTTTGTTTTCCGTCACAGTGCATCACACCATCTGTCCCAGAGGATCTGCACTGCAGAGCTTGTCACCTCTGACCAGAAACCACAGGTGGCATCACGAATACCTTACTACAAACACTATCATCCCCTGTACATATTCCCCTTGTATTGGACGCCCAGGACCACGGACCGAGTCACTGCCACTGTGACACATCCCCTTTAAGACACCGGCCCGGCGGGCGATCCAAGTTCATGTTCATGAAATGTCTAAGCATGGAACTGGTATTCAAATTTTTGAGATTTTTCCCTTGGCTAAAGGTTCTTCCGCACTGTTTACAGATAACCTTTGCCTCATCAATAGGATTTTGGTCCAAAAAGTGCCACACTGGACTCTTCCTACTATGGTATCAATTTTCAGGGCTTGAACGCTGTGCAAATTTGACCGTCTGGCCAAGCTGTCCTGCAACTCTCTTTTTGATTTTTAACAACTTTTTGGACTGCTAAGGGCCTGCCAGATAACTGCTGCTGTGATGTCAATGGCTGCTGTGGATCCTTCTCCTCTTCTGAGCTATTGCCAGTGGCACCATCTTCCCCAAATGGATGCCAATCCGTGTCAACAACTGGGTCATCCATCACCTCCTCTTCAATGTAATCTGGGGCACCTGAGTTTCATCAGGGTCAGATTCTAGCTCAGTAGACTGCAAGGGCAATGCAGTGCTCTGGGTAAATGTACCAGCAGGATCATGTAGCAGTGGCTGTGCATCAGTGCACTCCATGTCATATTCACCTTGGACTGGGGAATTCAGGATTTAACTTGATAACCCAGGCATGGTATGTGAAAAGAGCTCCATGGAGTAATCTGAAGTGTCGGCTGTCACATCTTTTACTTTTGGTGGGGGTAAAGCACACAAGGAATGGTGTTTTTCCTGACCAGGAGCCAGCACTGACGACTCAGTCCTTGCATTTTTTGAAACTTCAGAAGAGGAGGCGATAAACAAAATAATGGAAACACCTAACGTTTTTGCATAATCATCTTCGAACATGTTATAAACATGCAAACTGTGACATATGGTAATGTTTTGTAGTTGGTTATTTTTATTGTTATGCCTTATGTGTATGTCAATTAACTGTTTGTTTTACATAATTGTAAGAACATTAATGAGAAACTGATACCAATGGCAGACCTCTCGGATTTTCAAAGAGGCAAAATTGTTGTTGCTCGGATGGCAGGTGCTAGTGTAACCAAAAGTGCCCGAATGCTTGGCGTATCAATAGGTACTGTCTGCAAAGTAATGACTGGGTGTGAAAGAGAAGGAAAAAAAGCAACTGAAAAAGAAAGGAACATTTCATAGAAGAGGAAAATATACATGAGAGTTTACTACAGGCATATGAATCCGCAGGAGAGGAAGATTCTAAGGATTCTCAGCGGGAGGATACTGAATAGTCACCCATTAGAAAGTGAAAATCCCCCCTTCTTCCCATCAGATATTTGACGCTACTCTGGCTGCCTGTAAAACATTTTCTAAACAGAAAAGAGGTACTAATAAATTAACCTTCCTTCAAAATCTCCCTCTCCACTTAATCTGCTCCCTATACCATACAGCCATTGATACCATTTTGGCTGAACATGACGTTAAAAAAATCAAGGGTTTGGTCAGTGAATCTAGTCTTATACCTTTCTCCCTAATCAAAGATAAATTTAAAGTCTCCTCTTCTTCATTCCTCCAGTATCTCATGTTGAAGGATTTGATTGTGCTATTTCTTGACTATAAACCAAGCCTATCTGAGCATGCCGCCAACCTTATTACCAACGTTAATCATTAAATTTTTGGGAGCACCTCTTAAATTTATATGTGGCTCAATAAAAGTCATATATTCATCAAGGCCTATAACTTTCGGAAATGGGACCAAGAGTTACATATATCCCCAAGTCCGCAAGAATGGGAACAGGCTTGTTTTATTTCATACTCCGCTTCTATCTCTATATCGCTCCAAGAAACTCACTATTCAATACTAATGCGTTGGTATTACACTCCAGCCCGACTCTCTTGGATTAATTCAGAACACTCCTCGTCCTGCTGGAGAGGTTGTGGCCAATATGGCAGTTTGCTTCATATACTCTGGTACTGTCCCCATATTAGGCCTCTTTTGAAAAATAGTGCGTCCCTAATTAATTCATTACTCACACAACCATTACTCTATCTCCGCAACTAGCTCTTTTATCCTTAGACTCTGAGGACATTGCTCATTCCTCTATTCCCTTTGTGGTACATGTTCTTCTAGTAGTTAGGCAACTAATCGCCTTCCATTGGAAGAGTCCTGACCCTCCCGTTATCCAAGATGTAATGGACAGAATGACCTCCATAAAGCCTTCGAGCACAAACTAGCTCTGGTGAATAACAACCTAGACAAATTTTCTCGTAAATGGTCCAGCTGGATACCATTATTCCCTTAAAAGTATATTCATATTAATTTGTCTTTCTTGATTAATGGTTATTATTTATATTATTGCCTTTGTAGTCATATAATATGTGAAATGCCTGTATAAATTAAGATGCTATTTTCCTGTAAATTGGGACGCAAGGTCCACTTGGTCCCTTCTTTCCTTGTTGTATTTCCTCTTCCCTTTTTCCCTTCTCCCCACCCTTATTGTTTCATAAATTCTTAATAAAAATTTTGGAAAAGAAAGCGAAGAAAAAACGTCCGCAGTAAAACACAGGTACGGCCGAAAGTCGAAGTTGACTGAGAGAGACCGTCAGACTGTAAAGCGAATTGTGAGAGAGGATCGCAAGACCACTGCTCAGAAAATCACTGCTGAGCTCAATGAACACCTACAGAACCCAGTTTCCACGAAAACGCTTCATCCAGAGATGAACAAATCAGGATTCCACAGAAGATCTGCTATTCCAAAACCGCTGCTCTCAATGACAAATGTTTCCAAGCATTTAGAGTGGTGTAGAGACCTACAGAATTGTTCCCTCGACCAGTGGAAACATGTGATATTCTCAGAAGAATCGTTTACCCTATTTCCGACCTCCGGCTGAGTGTACGTTTGGAGACAGCCGAAACAAGCATTCCGTCCAGACTGACTTCTCCCAAACGTAAAACATGGCTGAGGTTCTGTGATGATCTGGGGTGCTATTTCATGGAGATCCGCTGGGCCAATGATATCCCTTCATGGAAGAATTAACAGTGCGATTATTTCGGCATTTTGGCCGACTAAGTGCATCCTATGGTTCAAGCACTGTTCCCGGAGGGGAACGTTATCTTTCAGGATGATAATGCACCAATTCATACAGCTACAATCGTAAAATCATGCCACGAGGAACATTGTAATGAAGTTGAGCATCTCATCTGGCCACCACAATCCCCAAACCTCAACATGAAATAGCATTTATGTTCGATTTTAGAGATTCAAGTTAGACGTCGATTTTCGTCTCCATCGTTGCTCAAAGAACTGGAGGGTGTTTTAACAGAAGAATGTGTTAAAATTCCTTTGGAAAAAAATTCACACCTTGCATGAATCCATACCTTGGAGAATTGAGACTGTTATCGCCGGAAAAGGTGGACCTACACCATATTAAACTAACTTTTGTTGATGTTTCCAGGTGTTAACATTATTTTGTACAACCCCTGTAGATGGAGGCTGTTTCGGCAATGTAAGCCAAAATCTGTTCCTGATGCTCCGGCTTTAAAAGCCGTTTACCTACTCCCAGTACAGGGAGCCTTCCAGGCCTTCTTCAGCCAGAAGACTCTTTATGATAGCACACTATTTTCAGGGCAAGCGAGCTCCTGTATAGTAAAAATATTCTAAATGTCCGTATATATTTCAGGAGGCAGACACTCACGCTCTCAGGCTCAGTCTGGATTGCACAATAATATAACAAGATAAAAAAGGGGTACTGTATCACTATATACAAGGTATATAAAGTATAGTGAAAATATAATAAATCTCCGTATATATTTCAGGAGGCATACTCGTACACTCACAGGCTCAGTCTGTATTACACAATAATATAAAAATCTGAAAAATGGTACTTTTTCACCAGATACAAGGTATATATAATATAGTGAAAATATTGTAAATCTCCATATATATTTCAGAACGCAGACTCGGACGCTCACAGGCTCAGTCTGGATTACGCCAGATTATAATAAGAAAAAGGGGTACAGAATCACCAGATAGCAGGTATATATAGTATAGTGAAAATATTCTTAATCTCAATATATATTTCAGGAGTCAGACAAAGATGATCACAAGCTCAGTATGGATTACACAAGAATAAAAAAGTAGATCCGCAAGAAATTATCACACATGTGGGCCAATATTCGAGGTGTCAATGATGCACTTAGTGTGGTGGGTGGAGGAGCACTTTCTGCCAAAAAGGGTACAGTATCACAAGCGTACAGCTGTATACAGTCTAGGGGTAATTGTAAATCTCGCTATATATATTTCTGGAGTAACAGACAGACTCTCACAGGCTCAGTATGGATCACACCAGAATATAAGAAGAAGAAAAAGGCGTACTGTATCCACAGATCCCAGGTATATATAGTATAGTGTAGATATTAAAAATCTCCGTATATATTTCATGAGGCAGCCACTGACGCTCTCAGGCTAAGTATGTATTACACAAGTATCTAAAAGTTAGGTGGTGGAGGAGGGGGGACAGAACAGATAGGGGGTGTCAAAAATGCCATATGTTGAGGTGAATAATGGACGTAAAGCAGCTATAAATGGATTAATTGGAGAAGTCCGAGGAAGATGAGGCCAAAAAAAGGTGTACTGTATCACCAGATAAAAGGTAGTATAGTGAAAATATTCTAAATCTCAGGATATATTTCATGAGGCAGACACTGACACTCTCAGGCTCAGTATGTATTACACAATAATAGAAAAATTTGAAAAAAGGTACTGTTTCACCAGATACAAGGGATATATAGTATAGTGAAAATATTCTAAATCTCCGTATATATTTCAGAAGGCAGACTCGGACGCTTACAGGCTCAGTCTGGATTACACAAGAATAGAATAAGAAAAAGAGGTACTGAATCACCAGATAGCAGGTATATTTAGTATATTGAAAATCTTCTTAATATCCATTTAAGCAGTTTACTTACTCCCATGAAAGGGAGCCTTCCAGGCTTTCTTGAGCCAGAAGACTCTTTATGATAGCACACTATTTTCATGGCAAGCGAGTGCTTGTTTAGTGAAAATATTCTCAATCTCCGTATATATTTCAGGAGGCAGACACTGACGCTTACAGTCTCAGTATGGATTACACAATAATATAAAAATTAGAAAAAGGGGTATTGTATCAACAGATACAACGTATGTATAATATATTGAAAATAGAATAAATCTCCGTATATTTTTCCGGAGGCAGACTCATACGCTCACCGGCTCAGTATGGATTACACAATAATGTAAAAAGATGAAAAAGGGTACTGTTTCACATGATAACAAGTATATATAGCATATTGAAAATATCATAAATCTCCGTATATATTTTAGGAGGCAGACACTGACGCTCACAGGCTCAGTATGGATTACACAAGATTATAATAAAAAAAAGGGGTACTGTATCACCAGATACAAGGTATATATAGTATAGTGAAAATATAATAAATCTCCATATATATTTCAGGAGGCAGACTCTGACGCTCACAGGCTCAGTCTGGATTACACAAGAATATAATAAGAAGTAAAAGGGGTACGGTATCAAAAGATACCAGGTATATATAGTATAGTCCAAATATTCAAAATCTCGTATGTATTTCAGGAGGCAGACACTGACGCTCACAGGCTTAGTCTGGATTACACAAGAATATAATAAGAAATGAATGGGGTACTGTATTAAAAGATACCAGGTATATATAGTATAGTCCAAATGTTAAAAATCTCAGTATGTATTTCAGGTGGCAGACACTGACACTCACAGGCTTAGTCTGGATTACACAAGAATATAATAAGAAGTAAAAGGGGTACTATATCAGCAGATACCAGGTATATATAGTATAGTCCAATATTCAAAATCTCAGGATGTATTTCAGGAGGCAGACACTGACGCTCACAGGCTCACTCTGTATTGCACAAGAATAGAATAATAAAAAGGGGTCCTGTATTACCAGATACCAGGTATATATAGTATCGTCAAAACATTCTAAATCTCTGGATATATTTCAGGAGGCAGCCACTAACGCTCTCAGGCTCAGTATGTATTACACAATAATATAAAAAGCTGAAAAAGGGTACTGTTTCACCAGATACAAGGTATATATATTATAGTGAAACTATTATAAAGCTCCGTATATATTTCAGGAGGCAGACTTGGACACTCAAAGGCTCAGTATGGATTACACAATAATATGAAAAGATCCTCAATAAATAATCATACAGGTGGGCCAATGTTCCCGGTGACAATGATGCACTTAGAGTGGAGGTGTCATGGGTGCATCGCCACGAAGATCGTCGCGATTGCACATTCTGACTTCTCGCAGCTGAGTTGCTGTTACTTTGTGTTTGGTGGTGAGGGAGTTAATTTTACCTGGCTCTTTGCTAAGACTAGGTCCAGCCTCGCCCGGCTGCTTTTGATTATGCACTAATTAGCTTCCTTTTTATACCTGCCAGTCTGCTTGTTAGATGCCGGTGAAAGCATTCATACAGACTGCAGATAGGATCGGTTCTGAGAAGACTTAAGCTAAGAGCTCCTTTGTTGTTTCTCCTCTCCTTGCTTATAGTTTATCTCCTAGACCTTTGGTGTTCCTCTGTGTTTAAATGTTGTATGCAAGACAGTATTTACTTTATCCCCTGTCTGTCTCGTTTGTCTTTACTGTTTGTTAACCTTTACCTGTCCATTCCCTTTGGTGGTAATCAGGGTCCTTCTAAGGACTAGATTACAGTGGTCAGGGATTTATAGGAGACAGGGTTTACGCTGGCGGCCTGGACCTCTGTACCATTAACAGTACCTCCAGGTAGAGGGACTAGTCAGGACCCCAGTTTAGGGTCAGCATAGACCCCGGTCCACCTCTAGCCAGAGACAGCGTGAAAAGGATTCAGTATTGACCCACAGGATATTATGTCAGGTAATACTATGCTATATATACATGTTAATGTGACCTATTTATATGTTATATAGAATGTTGTCCCACTTGATAGATTACTGACATTATTTATATATATATCTGCTAGACAGCGTGACATTTTCACCGGCCAAACTAAAGATTTTCCTCAGCTACCATGGATCCAGTAGCCCAGCTTGCCCTGCAGTTGCAGAGGTTGTCCATGGAGTTTACGGATATTAAGTCCAAGGTTTTGTCCCCCCCGGAGCAAACCAGATCTGAACCTAAGGTTGCTCTCCCGGACAGGTTCACTGGTGGGCGGGACAAATTTTTTGCATTCCGGGAGGCATGTAAATTGTACTTTCGGCTGCGGCCTCGGTCATCGGGGAGTGAAGAGCAGAGGGTGGGAATTGTCATCTCGCTCTTACAAGGGGACCCTCAATCCTGGGGGTTCTCTCTTCCTCCGGGCTCCCCGGCCCTCCAGTCAGTAGATCGATTTTTTGCTGCCCTGGGTCTGGTGTATGATGACCCGGATCGGGTCTCCCTTGCTGAAACGAAGTTACGTAGGATACAGCAGGGAGATCGTCCGGCGGAGGAATTTTCTTCTGAGTTCCGTAGATGGGCCACAGATACTCAGTGGAATGACCCAGCTCTTAGGAGCCAGTTTTGTCAAGGGTTATCTGACAAATTAAAAGATGTTTTGGCTCAGTATGATTCTCCTCCGTCACTGGAGGCTGCTATGGCCCTTGCTATTCGTATTGATAGACGGCTTCGGGGGAGGTGTGAGGTAACTCCGCCCCCTGTTATGACTCCACCTACTACTAAAGTCCCTTATATTGAGGTTCCCCTGGTCTGTTCTGAGGAACCCATGCAGTTGGGAGGGACATCATTTTGTAGGAGGGAATCGGCGGTGCACCGCAAGACAAGAAGGTGTTTCTTTTGCGGAGAGAGGGACATTTTGTTGGGGGGTGTCCATCTCGTGCCTCATTGAGCAAAAAAGTCGTCGGTAAACTGTTAATCCCCGGTTGTGTGGTGGACGACAACCTGGGAGTAGGTATTTCGTCCCCAAGTCCGTCTCAGTTTCTCATACCTGCGGAGGTGGTGGTTGGTACGAGAGTTGAGAGGATTTCTGTTCTTCTTGATAGTGGGTCTGGGGCTAATATGGTGGACGCTCGGTTTGCCCGGGTGCAAGGTATGCAACTGAGTGTATTGGCCAAACCGATCCCTATATGCTCTATTGACGCCAGGCCTCTCGGTCAAGGTAGCTTTGTACAAGCTGTTCATAACATAGACCTTCAAGTAGGGGCAATACATAAAGAACAGTTGTCTTGTTATGTGTTGGAGGGTCTTCCTACTCCTATTGTGTTGGGACTTCCTTGGTTGGCTAAACATAACCCAGTGATTAATTGGCAATCCAGAGAGATAAGCCAGTGGGGTGAATTTTGCAAGAATAACTGCATGAATACGGTCATCGGTGCGGTCGTGCCTAGGACCTTGCCTCCTTTTCTGGAGGGCTCGGAGGAGGTGTTCTCAGAGGAGGGGTGTCAAGAGTTACCTCCTCATCGCGCGTATGACTGCTCAATAAAATTGCTTCCTGATGCCTTATCTCGTAGTTTCCCAGGGGCCGGAAAGACGGATGACCCGGTTTCCTATCCTTCAGGAGGGAGTGGTAGTGTCGGCTGTATGCTCTGAGCTTGAGGAGGAGGTATTGGAGGCTCAGGGGGACGCTCTTGTAGGACCTCCAGGGAAACTGTTTGTTCCTAATCAGTTAAGACAAAGAGTTATCGAGGCACATCATAATTCTGCTTTAGCAGGACATCCAGGGAGTAAGGCAACTGTGGATCTCCTTTCTCGCCGGTTTTGGTGGCCTGGCTTAAATAAAGAGGTGGTGACTTTTGTGGCGTCCTGTGGAGTTTGTGCTCACTCTAAGACCCCACATACCCGTCCATCTGGGGTTCCTGAGGAGGAACGATTCTCGTCGTCACTTGCTTCAGTTTGGAGAGGAGTGCTGAAGGGTTTGAGTACTATGGGGAACCGTTTCAGGTGGAGGGCTGATAGGAGGAGAGTGTCTGGTCCAGACCTAAGTGTGAACGATCTGGTATGGTTGTCTACCAAGAATTTAAAACTCAAGGTTCCCTCCTGGAAACTGGGTCCCAGGTTCATCGGTCCATACAGGATCAGTTCTATAGTTAATCCTGTGGCATTTCGTCTGGACCTCCCTCCTATGTTTAAAATCTACAATGTGTTCCACAAATCGTTGCTTAAAAGGTACGTGGTGCCAGTTATACCGTCGCCTCTGCCTCCTCCTCCGGTGGTGGTCAATGGTAGCTTGGAGTTTCAGGTGTTGAAGATCATTGACTCACGTCTGAATCGTCGGTCCCTTCAGTACTTGGTTCATTGGAAGGGGTATGGTCCTGAGGAGAGGACGTGGGTCCCTGCGTCTGATATTAACGCAGATCGATTGGTTCGGACCTTCCACACAACTCACCCAGGCAGACCTGGCCCTGAGGGTCCGGAGGCCCCTTGTAGAAGGGGGGGTACTGTCATGGGTGCATCGCCACGAAGATCGTCGCGATTGCACATTCTGACTTCTCGCAGCTGAGTTGCTGTTACTTTGTGTTTGGTGGTGAGGGAGTTAATTTTACCTGGCTCTTTGCTAAGACTAGGTCCAGCCTCGCCCGGCTGCTTTTGATTATGCACTAATTAGTAGTGTTGAGCGATACGATAATGCAAATATCGGCTATCGGCCGATATTAGCTCTATCGGCCTTTCGATAATTCGTTTCGATATTTTCGTCTTATCGAATACCGGAATCGGATTTGTCACTGTCACTGTGAGTGTCCGTCGGTCGGGTCTGTCAGGACTCAGCGGCACTTACCTGGCAGAAGATCTCCGGCGGTCACGTCCTGGACTGCTTGATGGCCGCCATTATCTTCTCCCTGGCGGTCACATGCATTTTTCGCGATAACTGCAGTGACTGCAGGGTAATCCCGGCCGTAAACCAGTCCGATGACGTCACCGCCGGGGAAGCAGGTAATCAGCTGTGCTGCGCCGGGATTCTGATGTAGCAGAGCTGGATCGTCGTGGGACACTCGTTACTATGGACTGCGTCGGTCAGGTGGTATACTTTTTTTTTTTTTTTCATTTTTTTACAGGAGATCGCTGGCGTCGCAGGATGAGACTGTAATAAAAGTAATGAAAACTGTGTTTTTTTTTTTTTATTAAATTAAAAAACTTTTTTATAAACATTCACGCGTCCGGGTAAATAAACAATTTAACTATTTATCAACAATTTAACTATTTACATACAGGGACCCTGTCCGGGTTATTTATACTTCTTTGGCAGGGGTGTTCCAGGTACCACCTGGTACTCTTCTGATGCTTGCCAAACATCCGAGGCACCAAGGACCACCAGGACCTGATGACGTCGTGTGGCCTGTACAGTCAAGTCGTGACCCGCTATCTGGGTCTGTGTGGCCACCTCTTTCATCTCCCTCCGGGTCTGGAACCCTATGTCCCGGATTGAACGAACCCCAGGGGGCCTAACAGGCGCCGGGTACGGGCCAGCTATACTTATCATGTCCATAGCTGGGGCTGCTGAGGAGACCACTGAGGAGGCTTGGGAGATTTACGGCGTGGGGTGGGCACTTTTGCAGAGGCCTGGATGTGGGAGGCTGAAGGCTCCGAGGGTCTCACAGGTTCCTGACACACTGGGGAGTAGGGGTCGCACCTGGTAACATTTAGGGCGTACCATCCATTGTAACCCCAGTGTCGGGTGTAAGTCACCAAGTCTCCTGGCAACAGGTCCCTCCCCGGGTGTCCTTCTGGGAGGTGAGCCTCCACGTCCCGCCGGTTCACAAAGACTTCTAAATAAAGTCCAGGCTCCTTGATGAAGCCCCAACCACCTTTCAATTTAAAGTTCCGTACTGCACCCTTACGCCGCGGCTCACACAGGGTTCCTTTATCCTTTCTCATCCGGTCCTTATCTGTCCGGTCCTTCTCCAGGTTACGTTGCCGAAGTTTTAGGGTTTCTCGCTGCTCCCTTTGTCGCTCTGCTTCCCGCTCCCAACGTCTCCACTCTTCCTCCTGACGCCGGTTGAAATTCTCCTCCACCAGCTGCTCCATGTCTCCACCACTCCACTGCAGCTTACAGTGTCCGGTTTGCGGCAGCTCTCCTGTCACCCCCCAGTCCTGGCGGCGCTCCCCTGCGGAGGAAGCAGACGGCTCTAAATCAGATGACAGTCGGGGCTCCGGTACAGGCAGGTAGTGCTCTGGTGTCTGCGCGGCCTCCTCCATGAGGACGTGTGTCGCTTCTTCTGTCTCAGTGACGGGGGCAGACAGCGGGTTCTGGGGTGCTGACGGTGCTGCGGTTTTTGCAGGAACGGGTGCCTCCACTGCGACAACGTCAACCGGATCACATTGCAAGGACTCCTCTACTAGAACGGGTGCCTCACCTTCCGGTACAGACACTTCAGGTAAGAGGGATTGGCGCCGCTCCAAGTTTAGTTTTAGGGCACGCCAGCTCGCTTCCATCCTGGCGACCTCCTCCCGGTGCCGGGCCAGGCCTCTTAGGGTATCCGCCGCTTCTTGCAGCGTAGGAGGGTTTCCAGGCCGGGTGCCCAACGGTGGTTCCGTGGCGATCGGGTCGCTTCCGTGGGGGGAGAGCTCTGACTGCTCCATCCCTTCACACTTCTGCTCGTGTCCATTAGCCATCTCTGCCAAGTCACATGTGTCAATTAGCATCTGGAGAGGGCCCCTCTTTTGTAGGGAGGCGGGACCTTCGTGTTAGTTTCCACACACTGAGGAGGATGAGGAGGCGGAACTGAAGAGCTGTGGGGCACGATCTTACATTGAAGTACCATTTAGAGCCATCGTTTTCGCGTCACTGAGTGAGTGTACAGTACACCCATGAAGAGCACGCCCTTCTTCTTCACCAGTGCCTCGTCGTGACGCAGATATGGCGGAAAAATGGCAAATACATTCTCTGATGATTTTAGCAATTCTCAAGCACAAAACCAGTTCAATTCAGGCACACAGGACTCGCTTATAGCGAGCTACAGAATCCTGTTCGTGACGCCCAAGTTGAGTCGCACAGAGCCAGAGGTTTTGGGGGTACTCGGCACCGAGCCCGTCGACTTCTATGGGGTATGTCACGGCTTTACCCGGCAATTGAATCAGAGTCTATTTTACTATGTAGAAGTGTATAAACTATAAATATATGTATATATATGTCACAATGACATGTAATATATATATATATATATATATATATATATATGTATTCTATGTGTGTATATTTTTTGTTTACAACGTAAGAAAGGGTTTTTTTTGTTTCGATATTTTGTTCCCATAGACTTACATGGGACTTCCGGTATCGAAATCGGATATCGACGATATTTAGTGCTATCGGCGATACAATTTCGATACGATATTTTTACATATCGAGCAATATCGCTCAACACTACTAATTAGCTTCCTTTTTATACCTGCCAGTCTGCTTGTTAGATGCCGGTGAAAGCATTCATACAGACTGCAGATAGGATCGGTTCTGAGAAGACTTAAGCTAAGAGCTCCTTTGTTGTTTCTCCTCTCCTTGCTTATAGTTTATCTCCTAGACCTTTGGTGTTCCCTCTGTGTTTAAATGTTGTATGCAAGACAGTATTTACTTTATCCCCTGTCTGTCTCGTTTGTCTTTACTGTTTGTTAACCTTTACCTGTCCATTCCCTTTGGTGGTAATCAGGGTCCTTCTAAGGACTAGATTACAGTGGTCAGGGATTTATAGGAGACAGGGTTTACGCTGGCGGCCTGGACCTCTGTACCATTAACAGTACCTCCAGGTAGAGGGACTAGTCAGGACCCCAGTTTAGGGTCAGCATAGACCCCGTTCCACCTCTAGCCAGAGACAGCGTGAAAAGGATTCAGTATTGACCCACAGGATATTATGTCAGGTAATACTATGCTATATATACATGTTAATGTGACCTATTTATATGTTATATGAATGTTGTCCCACTTGATAGATTACTGACATTATTTATATATATATCTGCTAGACAGCGTGACAGGAGGGTGGAGGAGGACTTAATGGCAAAAAAGGGGACTGTATCAGAATTGGACAGCTGGATACCGTCTAGGGGGCTGTTGTGAATGTTTTGGAAATGAATTCTGAGCAGAAGCTCCCTCTGGTGGTTACAAACAGTACTGAAACATTCAATGAGGATTGGCAATCAGGAGTCACAGAGTGGCTTGATATAAGGGAGGTTCAATCCCATCATGGTTGCCGGTGATCAATTGTTCTTGTCTCAACTGTGGTTCCTGGCTCACTTGGAAGCTTGCTGAGTCTTGCCTCTTCTTCTGCTTTCAGATAAGATATTTTCTGTTTTTGTTTTTGTGCTTACCATTTGCATATTTCTCTGCATTTCTGTGGGGTTGGCCAGGTTCCCCCCCCGGGGGGCTTGGGCTCCTCTCGGTTCCGCTGGAGCCACTGTTGTTTGTTCATTTGCCTTTTCCAGTTTTTTCAGTGGCTGCGGCTTAGTTTTGTTACACCAGAGAACTGATTTAGGTGGTAGAGGTCGTGTGATCTCAGGTGTTTTTGCAATTAGTAGCGCTGGCATTTTTTAGGGTTTTTTTGGATTGCAGTGAGTATCCTTTCTATCCTTTTCTGTCTAGGCAGATTGGGCCCCAGCGTTTGCTCATACTATTTTCTGTCTGTGTCTGTATTTCCTCTTGTCTAACCGCCATTACATGTTTGGGGGCTTCCTATGTTCTTTGGGGATCTGCTCCAGGGCAGATAGCTTTCCTCTTTCTATCTTTAGGTGTAGTTTATCACGAACACTGCACTGCACTTGCTCACTGAGCCAGTGCGCGTGTCCTGAATAAGACAGACTGCACTCAAAGATACCTGTGGAGCGGGGCAGCAGCGGTGAAGATGTGTGCTTCAGACTAACAGGATCCGAAGCACGTGACTGCCAAGGGGCGGCGCCGGCCACAGGTCTCTCAGAGAAGGCAGTAACAGACAGAGATTGTTTCAGGCCAGAGGACCTTAAGCACGTGACTGCTGATGGGCGTGACCTAAGCTCCAGAGGGCTATGAGCAGAAGGAAAACTCCTAGAAGGGTAACTATGGAACAGAGTTACCAAGCGGCATAGACAAAACGGATAGTCAGGATAACCAGGTCATACACAGAGGGAGCAACGCAGTACAAGTGGAGCAGGCAGAGAATAACCAGAACGTAGCCAAGGGATCAGAAAACCAGAACGGGCAAATACACAGTACTAAGACAGTAGACAAACTCACAACGAAGAGACGGACCGGGTCAAAACCAAACAAGCAACAAGATCAGGCACAAGGCACAGGCACACAGGAGGTCAACTAACTCAGCCGAGGGCAGGAGTATAACTGACACCAGACCTAGGTCAATTGGCAACTAAATAGCCGCCCTCTGCCAGAGAGAGGCTGAAACCATTAACCCCAATCTGACCAGGACGGGGCAAAGACAAAACCCCGTCCTGGGTCATGACATAGTTAATCTCTCAGGCTGTGACGAGGCATCTAGGACCAACGTAGGAACGCTCCACGGCTGCCTTTAGTTGTGGTGGTTAGTCAGGGTACTGCAATCCAATAGATTCCAACCTCTCTGGTGTATTGCCGTTTTTGCCTGCTGCCTGCTCTCCTCAGCTACCAAAACATAACAGTATCACCGGCCAAACTGAAAATTGTATAGTACTCACAGAAGGGAAAAATAGTGGGGAAAGAAAAAAAAAAGTTGTCAGAGTTGTCAGAGATTTTTTTTTTTCTGTTTATTGCATTTTTTCCCTCTTTTTCTCTGGGTGCTGAGGAGGATTTTTTTTCTCTCAATGGAGCTTGCACAGCTGTCTGGCCATGTGGATCAGCTTGCCACTGAGGTTCGGAATATTGCTACCTATCTTTCTGGGTTGCCGGTTGTGGAACCTCGGATTCCCATGCCAGATTAGTTTTTGGGAGATCGGGCCAAATTTCTGAATTTCAAAAATAACTGTAAGTTGTTTTTTGCCTTAAAACCTAAGTCCTCAGGGAACGCAGCACAGCAGGTTCAAATTGTCATCTCTCTCCTGTGCGGCGATCCTCAGGATTGGGCTTTTTCCCTGACACCTGGGTACCCTGTTTTGAGTGATGTTGATGCAATTTTTCTGGCTCTGGGGTTATTGTACGATGAGCCTAATGTCACTGATCAAGCTGAAAGAACCTTGTTGGCATTAAATCAGGGTCTTGAGGACGCTGAGTTATACTGTCAGAAATTCCAAAAATGGGCAATCCTAACCAAATGGAATGATGATGCTTTGGCAGCCCTTTTTCGGAAGGGGCTGTCAGAGAATGTAAAAGATGTTATGGTGGGTTTCCCTGCTCCCTCTGGTCTCAATGATTCTATGTCATTAGCGATTCAAATTGACAGATGTTTGCGTGAGCGTAGAGATATGCGTGGAATAGTATTGCCTTGTGAGCCAGCTTCTGAACCCATGCAGTGTGATAGAGTGGCTTCTGGGGCACAGTGTCATGAGTTTCGAAAATGCAATGGGTTATGTTTCTATTGTGGTGACGCCTCTCATGCTATTTCTGTCTGCCCTAAGCGGGGAAGACGTTTTGCACGCTCAGTTGTCTTGGGTAGTGTTCAGACTAAATTTCTGTTGACTGTTACCCTGATTTGCTCCCTGTCCACATTTTCTGCTCAAGCTTTTGTTGATTCAGGAGTAGTGTTGAGCGATATTGCTCGATATCTAAAAATATCGTATCGAAATTGTATCGCCGATAGCACTAAATATCGTCGATATCCGATTTCGATACCGGAAGTCCCATGTAAGTCTATGGGAACAAAATATCGCAACAAAAAAAACCCTTTCATTCGTTGTAAACACAAAATATACACACATAGAATACATATATATATATATACATGTCATTGTGACATATATATATATACATATATTTATAGTTTATACACTTCTACATAGTAAAATCGACTCTAATTCAATTGCCGGGTAAAGACGTGACATACCCCATAGAAGTCGACGGGCTCGGTGCGACTCAACTTGGGCGTCACGAACAGGATTCTGTAGCTCGCTATAAGCGAGTCCTGTGTGCCTGAATTGCACTGGTTTTGTGCTTGAGAATTGCTAAAATCATCAGAGAATGTATTTGCCATTTTTCCGCCATATCTGCGTCACGACGAGGCACTGGTGAAGAAGAAGGGCGTGCTCTTCGTGGGTGTCACTCACTCAGTGGCGTGAAAACGATGGCCGCCCACTGTAAATGGTACTGCAATGTAACATCGTGCCCCACAGCTCTGGAGTTCCGCCTCCTCATCCTCCTCAGTGTGCGGAAACTAACACGAAGGTCCCGCCTCCCTACAAAAGAGGGGCCCTCTCCAGATATGACACATGTGACTTGGCAGAGATGGCTAATGGACACGACGAGCAGAAGTGGGAAGGGATGGAGCAGTCAGAGCTCTCCCCCCACGGAAGCGACCCGATCGCCACAGAATCATCGTTGGGCACCCGGCCTGTAAACCCTCCTACGCTGCAAGAAGCGGCGGATACCCTAAGAGGCCTGGCCCGGCACCGGGAGGAGGTCGCCAGGATGGAAGCCAGCTGGGTGCCCTAAAAATAAACTTGGAGCGGCGCCAATCCCTCTTACCTGAAGTGTCTGTACCGGAAGGTGAGGCACCCGTTCTAGTAGAGGAGTCCTTGCAATGTGATCCGGTTGACGTTGTCGCAGTGGAGGCACCCGTTCCTGCAAAAACCGCAGCACCGTCAGCAGCACCCCAGATCCCGCTGTCTGCCCCCGTCGCTGAGACAGAAGAAGCGACACCCCTTCCTCATGGAGGAGGCCGCGCAGGCACCAGAGCACTACCTGCCTGTACCGGAGCCCCGACTGTCATCTGATTTAGAGCCGTCTGCTTCCTCCGCAGGGGAGCGCCGCCAGGACTGGGGGGCGACAGGAGAGCTGCCGCAAACCGGACACTGTAAGCTGCAGTGGAGTGGTGGAGACATGGAGCAGCTGCTGGAGGAGAATTTCAACCGGCGTCAGGAGGAAGAGTGGAGACGTTGGGAGCGGGAAGCAGAGCGACAAAGGGAGCAGCGAGAAACCCTAAAACTTCGCCAACGTCACCTGGAGAAGGACCGGGCAGATAAGGACCGGATGAGAAAGGATAAAGGAACCCTGAGTGAGCCGCGGCGTAAGGGTGCAGTACGGAGCTTTAAATTGAAAGGTGGTTGGGGCTTCATCAAGGAGCCTGGACTTTATTTAGAAGTCTTTGTGACCCGGCGGGACGTGGAGGCTCACCTCCCAGAAGGACACCCGGGAGGGACCTGTTGCCAGGAGACTTGGTGACTTACACCCGACACTGGGGTTACAATGGGTGGTACGCCCTAAATGTTACCAGGTGCGACCCCTACTCCCCAGTGTGTCAGGAACCTGTGAGACCCTCGAAGCCTCAGCCTCCCACATCCAGGCCTCTGCAAAAGTGCCCACCCCACGCCGTAAATCTCCCCAGCCTCCCTCAGTGGTCTCCTCAGCAGCCCCAGCTATGGACATGATAAGTATAGCTGGCCCGTACCCGGCGCCTGTTAGGCACCCTGGGGATTCGTACAGTCCGGGACATAGGGCTCCAGACCCGGAGGGAGATGAAAGAGGTGGCCACACAGACCCAGATAGCGGGTCACGACGTCACTGTACAGGCCACACGACGTCATCAGGTCCTGGTGGTCCTTGGTGCCTCGGATGTTTGGCAATCTCAAGAAGAGTACCAGGTGGTACCTGGAAGAGGCCAGCCAAAGAAGTCTAAATAACCCGGACAGAGTCCCTGTATGTAAATAGTTAACTTGTTTATGTACCCGGACGGGCCGATAGCCGATATTTGCATTATCGTATCGCTCAACACTATTCAGGAGCAGCAATTAACCTGATGGATTTTGATTTTGCCAAACGTTGTGGGTTTCCCTTGATACCCCTACGGAAGTCTATTCCCCTACTGGGGATTGAATCTACCCCTTTGGCTGAGAATAAACCCCAGTTTTCTACTCAGGTGATAATGAGGGTTGAACCTGATTATCAGGAGAGTTGCAAATTTTTGGTACTGTATAATCTGCATGACATTATTGTACTAGGTTTCCCTTGGTTACAGTCTCATAGTCCTGTTTTGGATTGGAGATCTGTGTCTGTGACCAGTTGGGGCTGCCAATGTGTTAATGCCAACACTCCTGTTCTTTCTGCCTCTCCCCAGTCTCAGGAAGTTCCTGACTTTTTGACTGATTTTTCTGATGTGTTTAGCGAAAGTAAATCTGCATCCTTGCCCCCCCATAGGAGCTATGACTGCGCTATTGAATTAGTGTCTGGTAGTAAATTCCCTAAAGGTCACCTTTTTAACTTGTCTGTACCTGAACACGATGCTATGCAGACTTATATCAAGGAGTCATTGGAGAAGGGTCATATCAGACCATCCTTTTCACCCTTGGGTGCCGGTTTTTTCTTTGTGGCCAAAAAGGATGGTTCATTAAGGCCGTGTATTGATTATCGTCTCTTGAACAAGATCACTGTGAAATATCAATATCCGTTACCCTTGATTTCTGACCTGTTTTCCAGGGTGAAAAGTGCTACTTAGTTTACCAAGCTTGACCTCAGGGAGGCGTATAACCTTATTCGCATTAAGCACGGGGATGAATGGAAGACGGCATTTAATACCCCAGAGGGGCATTTTGAGTACCTAGTGATGCCCTTTGGGCTCACTAATGCTCCTTCCGTCTTCCAGTCCTTCATGAATGACATTTTCAGGGATTTTGTGGATACATTTCTGATTGTTTATTTGGATGATATCTTGACTTTTTCTAATGACTGGGACTCTCATGTGAAACATGTTCGGACTGTGTTCCAGATTTTGAGAGAGAATGCTCTGTATGTGAAGGGATCAAAGTGTCTTTTTGGTGTACAGAGGATCTCATTTCTGGGATTCATTTTGTCTCCATCTGTTATTGAAATGGACCCGGTCAAGGTTCAGGCCATCTGTGATTGGGTCCAACCTACTTCATTAAAGGCACTTCAGAGATTCTTGGGTTTTGCCAATTTTTATCGTAAATTTATTGGTAATTTCTCTGTTATTGTTAAACCATTGACTGATTTGACCAAAAAGGTTGTGATGTGGTGAATTGGCCTCCTGAGGCAGTCTCTGCGTTTCAGGAACTTAAGCAGAGATACACTTCTGCTCCTGTTCTACGGCAGCCTGATGTTTCTCTGCCATTTCAGGTGGAGGTTGATGCCTCTGAAATTGGGGCAGGTGCCGTTTTGTCCCAAAGAGATCCTGAGACCTCTAAAAGTAACCCTTGTGCCTTTTTCTCTCGAAAATTTTCTCCAACGGAACGTAATTATGACGTGGGTAATTGGGAGTTATTGGCCATGAAGTGGGCTTTTGAAGAGTGGAGACATTGGCTAGAGGGAGCCAAACATCAGGTGGTGGTTCTCACGGACCATAAGAATCTGGTTTATCTGGAATCAGCCAAGCGACTTAATCCTAGACAGGCCAGGTGGGCCTTGTTTTTCACATGTTTTAATTTTGTGGTTTCCTTTCTTCCTGGCACTAAGAATGTTAAGGCAGATGCCCTCTCAAGGAGTTTCCTTGCGGACTTTCCTGAGTTATCTGATCCTGCTGTTATTTTGAAAGAGGGTGTAGTTCTTTCCGTCATCTCGCCCAATTTGAGACTGGCTATGGAAGGGTGTCAGGAGGGTAAACCCGAGCGCTGCCCTATTGGGAAATTGTTTGTCCCAGACCTTTGGAGAAAGAGTGTGATATCTGAGATTCATTGTTCCGCATTGGCCGGTCATCCCAGAATTTTTGGTACAAGAGACTTGGTGAGTCGGTCCTTTTTGTGGCCTACTTTGTCTCGTGACATCAGGGAGTTTGTGCAGTCCTGTGGGACTTGCTCTCGCTCCAAGCCTTGCTCTCGCTCTAGTGGTTTGTTGATGCCATTGCCTGTGCCCAAGAGACCATGGACCCATTTCTCTATGGATTTTATTTCAGACCTCCCTGTTTCTCAGAGAATGACCGTTATCTGGGTGATTTGTGATAGGTTTTCCAAGATGATACATCTTGTGCCATTACCTAAGTTGCTTCCTCCTCCGAATTGGTGCCTTTGTTCCTTCAGCACGTGGTTCGGTTACACGGCATTCCTGAGAACATTGTGTCTGACAGAGGAGTCCAGTTTGTTTCCAGATTTTGGAGGACTTTTTGTTCTAAACTTGGTGTTCAATTGTCTTTCTCCTCTGCTTTTCATCCTCAGACCAATGGACAAACTGAGAGAACAAACCAGACATTGGAGACTCATCTGAGATGCTTTTTGTCTGCTGATCAAGATGAATGGGTCTCTTTTTTGCCTTTGGCTGAGTTTGCTCTTAATAATAGGGCTAGCTCTGTCACTTTGATGTCTCCATTTTTCTGCAATTTTGGGTTTCACCCTCAATTTTCTTTGGGACAGACAGAGGCTTCTGTCTATCCGGGTGTTGACTCTGTTGTGGAGCGTATGCAGCAGATTTGGGACCAGGTAGTGGAGAGTTTGTCCCTCTCTCAGGAGAAGGCCCAGCGGTTTGCCAACCGGCATAGGACTGATGGTCCTCGGTTTAAAGTGGGGCACTTGGTCTGGTTGTCCTCAAGAAATATCCCTATGCGAGTTGCATCTCCTAAGTTTAAGCCTAGGTTCATTGGACCTTATAAGATCATGGAGATTCTTAATCCTGTTTCCGTTTACTTCTTCCAGGGACATTTAAGATCCATAACGTGTTCCACAAGTCCTTATTGAAGAGGTTTGTTGAGCCAGTGGTTCCTATGGCTGTGCCTCCTGACCCTGTTTTGGTTGAGGGCAATCTGGAGTATGTGGTTGAGAAAATATTGGATTCTCGCTTTTCTAGACGGAAACTCCAGTATTTGGTTTAGTGGAGAGGTTATAGTCAGGAGGACAATTCTTGGGTGTTTGCTTCGGACATCCATGCTAGGAGACTGATCCGTGCCTATCACCGAGCTCATCCTGACCGACCTGGTTGCAGAAATGAGGGTTCGGTGACCCCTCCTCAAAGGGGGGGTACTGTTGTGAATGTTTTGGAAATGAATTCTGAGCAGAAGCTCCCTCTGGTGGTTCCCAAAATTACTGAACCATTCAATGAGGATTGGCAATCAGGAGTCACGGAGTGGCTTGATATAAGGGAGGTTTTCTCCCATCATGGTTGCCGGTGATCAATTGTTCTTGTCTCAACTGTGGTTCCTGGCTCACTTGGAAGCTTGCTGAGTCTTGCCTCTTCTTCTGCTTTCAGATAAGATATTTTCTGTTTTTGTTTTTGTGCTTACCATTTGCATGTTTCTCTGCATTTCTGTGGGGTTGGCCAGGTTTCCCCCCCTGGGGGGCTTGGGCTCCTCTCGGTTTCGCTGGAGCCACTGTTGTTTGTTCATTTGCCTTTTCCAGTTTTTTCAGTGGCTGCGGCTTAGTTTTGTTACACCAGAGAACTGATTTAGGTGGTAGAGGTCGTGTGATCTCAGGTGTTTTTGCAATTAGTAGCGTTGGCATTTTTTAGGGTTTTTTTGGATTGCAGTGAGTATCCTTTCTATCCTTTTCTGTCTAGGCAGATTTGGCCCCAGCGTTTGCTCATACTATTTTCTGTCTGTTTTGTATTTCCTCTTGTCTAACTACCATTACATGTTTGGGGGCTTCCTATGTTCTTTGGGGATCTGCTCCGGGGCATATAGCTTTCCTTTTTCTATCTTTAGGTGTAGTTAATCTCTCAGGCTGTGACGAGGCGTCTAGGACCAACGTAGGAACGCTCCACGGCAGCCTTTAGTTGTGGTGGTTAGTCAGGTTACTGCAATCCAATAGATTCCAACCTCTCTGGTGTATTGCCGTTTTTGCCTGATCTCCTCAGCTACCAAAACATAACAGGGGGCATTGTAAATCTCCGTATATATTTTCGGAGTACCAGACAGATGCTCACAGGCTCAGTATTGATTAGATCACAACTTGAAAAGCTGAAAAAGGGTACTGTATCAGCAGATACAAGGTATATTTAGTATAGTCAAAGCATTTGAAATCTCTGTATATATTTCAGGAGGCAGACAGTGACGTGACGCTCTCAGGCTCAATATGTATTACCCAATAATATAAAAAGGGTACTGTTTCACCAGATACAAGGTATATCTAGTATAGTGAAAATATTATAGATCTCCATATATAATTCATGAGGCAGACAATGATGCTCACAGGTTCAGTATAGATTACACCAGAATATAAAAAGATCCTCACGAAATAAGCACACGTGTGGGCCAAGGTTCCAGTTGTCAATGATTAAAAAACAGTTGGAAGGGAGGATGACTTTCTGCAAAAAAGGTACTGTATCCCAAGCGTACAGCTGTATACAGTCTAGGGGTAATTTTAAATCTCTGTATTTATTTCCGGAGTAACAGACAGACGCTCACAGGCTCTGTATGGATTACATCATAATATACAAAGTTAAAAAAGGGGTACTGTTTCACCAGATACCAGGTATATATAGTATAGTTAAATAATTGGAAATCTCCGTATATATTCCAGGAGGCAGACACTGACGCTCTCAGATTCAGTATGGATTACAGCAGAATGTAAAAAGCAGATCCGCAAGAAATAATCACACATGTGGGCCAATGTTCGAGGTGTCAATGATGCACTTAGAGTGGTGGGTGGAGGAGGACTTTCTGTGAAAAGGGTACTGTATCATCTGATTCCAGGTATATATAGTATAGTTAAAATATTGGACATTTACATATATATTTCAGGAGGCAGACACTGACACTCTCAGACTCAGTATGGATTACACGAGAATCAAAAGTTGAAAAAGGGAAATGTATCACAAGCATACAGCTCTATATAGCGTTGGAGTAATTTTAAATATTAGTATATGTGGCGCCCCTGAGGGTTCAATCGCCACAGAGGTATTGCACCTCACCCAGAGGTGCGATACTCCACTCTCAGGTAAGGAGGGAGCACCACCCAGGACTCAAACACCTGCACCCAACACAGACTATAGCAGCCGGGAACCCTGGACGTACCCTGCGTGAGGATGGTCTCATCCCAGGCTGGGTAGTAAAGAGTGTATGGGTGGGTGGAGCTAGTAAGTAGGAGGGAGAGTGAAGCTTAGGAAGCAAGGAGCAGGGTCTAGAGAGACATGAGGAGGAAGTGAAAGGAGACAGACATGTGGCAAAGCAGCTCCCTGTCAGGAGGAGCTGCAGAGGAAAGAGGAGTCTAGAGAAAGACTCAGAGGGGACCTTGAGCTGGGAAGAGCATGGTCCCAGACGTGGAAAATGAAGGAGAGAGAAGCAGAAAAAGAGAGAAGCTTCTGGAGGGAGAGAAGGGGTCCTAGGGACACAGAGAGAGCGAGATCGATTCATGGGGCCCGATCTGTTTGCAGAGGGACCAGGTCGCAGAGGGAATTCGGCCTCTTAGCCTAGTGGAAAATTTAATGACTCAGCTAGCAAGCTGCTGAGATAACTTTAGGGATCACAGTCAATGACCACATTAATCTTCGCCCGAGAGGCAGCTATATAGATTCAAGGAAACGCAGAGATAAGACGTTATCCAACATGATTCGCAGCCACTGATCTGGGACACTGTTTGTGAAGGTGCTGCAAAGGTGGAAGGCGGGGGAATCAGCACAGTGAGCCAGCCAGTGAAAGGAACACATATATATATATCGAAGGGAGTCCAGGAAAGGTGTTCCCCAATCTACCTGGGAGTTTGCCGAGCCCCTCCCCTGGAGGACACTGTAGAAAGCGGGCATTTGTGCTGCAGACAGAACTGTGAGTAAAGCCTTGGAAACTGCAACTGACTGTCTGCTCAGTTTCTTCCTGTGTCTCACACTCCACTCTGCTACATCTCTCAGCACCATTATCATTTACAACATCACCCTGCCATGAGACCACAAGCTTTACCTGTGGAAAGCTATTCCAACTCTGCTGCATCACACAATCAGTCTCAGAGGATCTGCACCGCAGCACTGGTCACCTCTGACCAGATACCACAGTTGGCATCGCGAATACCTTACTACAAACTCTATCATCCCCTGTAAAAATATTCCCCTTTTATTAGACGCCCAGGGCCACGGACCGGGTCACTGCTGCCGTGACACATCCCTTTAATACACCGTCCCGGTACCGAGTATCTCACTGCCCTGGCAGGCGATCCATATATATTTCCAGAGTCAGACAAAGACTCTCACAGGCTCAGTATGGATTACACCAGAATATTAAAAGTTGACAAAGTGTACTGTATCACAAGCGTACAGCTGTATACAGCGTTGTTGTCATTTTAAATATCCGAATATATTTCCAGAGTCAGACAAAGACTCTCTCAGGCTCAGTATGGATTACATCATAATATAAAAAGTAGAAAAAGGGAAAGGTATCAGAAGCGTACAGCTCTATATAGCGTTGGGGTAATTTTCAATATCCATATATATTTCCAGAGTCAGACAAAGACTCTCACAGGCTCAGTATGGCTTACACCAGAATATTTAAAGTTGACAAAGTGTACTGTATCAGAAGCGTACAGCTGTATACAGTGTTGGGGTAATTTTAAAGGTTTGTATATATTTCAGTCTCAGTAAGCCTGTCCAGACTCTCCGCTACAGGAAACTAGATGGATAAAGTACACACTGATAGTACAGTGATTGCAGAAATGTGGGATTTCCTAATCACGGTAAAACCTCCTGGTACAATTCTCAGAGGCGATGCTAACCCTCAATTACTTTATTTGTGAAGACAGCGAAAATGGTTCTTTGTGAAGAAAGGGTTGCTGTATCGCTGTCGATCCCATCACTGTTATTCTTCTCCATCAAATTGTGATGCCAAGGAGAGATCATTTTGTCCTCCCATTCTGTTTTCTTATGCTTTGACTGCAAGGCTTTCCCTCCCACCAAATCATATGCACCCCAAAAAGCCTTTGAACCCAGTACTGGATGGGCCCAGGAAAATCCACTTCACATTATTCATTTTATACTCCTATTCTGTTTTTTATGTATTGACTGCAAGGTCTTCCCTGCTACCAAGTCATATGCACCCCAATAAGCCTTTGAACCCAGGTACTGGATGGGCCCAGGAAAATCCACTTCAAATTATTCATTTTATACTCCTATTCTGTTTTTTATGCATTGACTGCAAGGCCTGCCCTGCTACCAAGTCATATGCACCCCAATAACCCCAATCCCCCATGGAGGAGGGGCTCTTAACAAAAATGTCCCATTAAAAAGGAGCGGGCCTCCTAGACTTGTTGTGCTCATACCCTAAGTTTGTTGGTGGCCAACATTTTCCCCTTTTGGGGTACACCTCAAACTTTTCCATAGCAAGTATTTAACACCCAGCAAAAACACCCACCCTTGTTAGGATTTTGACACTGGCTGTAGCAGCACGGAACACTTTAACCCTGGTGATTTAGTGTCGGCGGATGATGAGACGTGGAGGAAGGCCTGATTCAAAATTAGGCCCAATTTAAAGGAGCGGGTCTTCTACACTTGGAATGCCCATACACTGGCTGGCAAACATTTCCCCTGGGGGTAGATATGAACATAGTGTGTAAATTATTTATTTAGGGTCATCATAAACATCTGGCAAAACTGTATCCTGTTTTCCTACACAGTTGCTGCTGGGAAGGTGCATGTTTTTTACGAAAAATATGGCAGACGAATCGTTGGATGAAGTGATCAGGAAAAGGGGCATGGTGATGACTGGAATGGGAAAGTACATGATTAATAACAGCAGTGGCTATGGGAGGTATGAGATACAGGATACAGCCTACAATGATTTGTCGTTTAGCCACCATAAAGTACCAGAATCGTTTTCATGCCTGTCAGAAGATCGGTTTAACAGATGCGGGTATGAGACTCAGCCTAAGAAATGCCCGTAAAAAACATGTTGCCAGACACGCATGTGTCTGTATAAAGAGCTAAAGTGCGACATGTTCGTGAGATGCTGAATTACAGAAAGCAGATGAGTGTCGAAGGAAAACCAAACAAACTGATGGATGCTCATGAAAAACTAAGTTTAAAGAGGAGTGCACCGTCTGTAACTATAAACACACCCGTGGCACCAGCTAATATTTTAGGAGCATCATAGGCACCCTTTCCAAAAATTGGACTGCCAGTAGCAGCACAGAACATGTTAACCCTGGTCATCTTGTGGTGGACAATTAGGAGACATAAATGATACTGAAATAAACAAAATAAATCAAAAATGTGAATGCACATATAAAATAAAATAAGAAAAGGGAGGGGCTAACACAAGTTCATAGATACTAAGCCAGAATGTGTCCAACGAGATATGTTTGTCTCTAGCAACAGCTCAGAGACAGGGATATAAATAAAAATATATTATAATAGGATTTTACTATTTTTATATTGGAGAGGAATACACTGGGTCATAAGAGGATGTTCCACAGTTAGGAAAAATGGAAAATTTAAGAATAAATGGGAAGAATATATGTACATGTCATTTTTATGTAATTTCACCTTAGGGGAGTAACATTTGCTTTGGTTTCAAATTCGTAACTGGCATCATGAAAATACCCTTGGAGAAAATTGATTGACTTTGGCATCACGGAATACGTTCACCCTGGTGTTGTACTGTTTGTGGATGATGAGGATGAGGATAAGGAGGAGTAAAAACACCAAACAGACCAAATCAGGAAGTGGATACCATGTGTGGTTGTGAAGAGGTGCATAAGAATACACCTCCACAAAAAAGACAATTTATTTGAGGTTATGTTTCACTGTTTTCATTTGGTGGTGTACAGAAGTCTTGCCCAATCCAGCACTTGTTCATTTTTATAAGAGTCAGACTGTCAGCATTGTCAGTTGACAGGCGAATGCGGTTATCTGTTATAATTCCACCAGCGGTTCTAAAAACCCGCTCTGACAGATTGCTAGCAGCAAGGCAGGCCAGGAGCCAAGGCATAAAGAGCCAGTTCATGCCACGTGTACAGCTTGGATACCCAAAGGGCACAGAGGAATACCGGAGGATGTTTGTACGATTTGCAAGGTACTCCTTCAACCTGTCAGCATTGTCAGTTGACAGGCGGATGCGGTTATCTGTTATAATTCCACCAGCGGTACTAAAAAACAGCTCTGACAGAAC
>JARQOD010000003.1:310737686-310784991 GCA_033576555.1 Oophaga sylvatica
GGGGTTCATACACGGAGAGGACGGCGAAGAACAGAAGGGGCGAGCAGAGAATAGTCAGAACATAAGCCAGGAGTCATACACGAGATAACAAGACAGTACAGAAGGGGTAAACAGAGAATTGTCAGGACAAAGGCAAGAGGTCATACACGAGATAGCAACGTTGTACAAGAGGGGCAGGCAGAACTCGTAACGGGAAGAGAACCAAGTCAAAACCAAGCAAGCATAAAGAATCTCAAGCACAAAACACAGGGTCACACACACTCGGCCAAGGGTCAATGTATAAGCGACAAGGAATGGCCCCACAATGAGGCTATAAGAAGCCTCCCAGAATCTCAGAGTGAAGCCATCCAAATTAACCCTTAACCTACCTTTTCCCACAAACTCAGCAAACCATGACACCTGTCCTGAAGAAAATCGAGGGTGAAACCCAGAATTGCAGAAAAATGGAAACATCAAGGTGGCAGAGCTAGCCCTATTATTAAGAGCTAACTCAGCCAAAGGCAAAATAGAGACCCAGTCATCTTGATCAGCAAACACAAAACATCTCAAATAAGTCTCCAAGGTCTGGTTTGTTCTCTCGGTTTGTCCATTGGTCTGAGGGTGAAATGCAGAGGAGAAAGATAACTGAACACCAAGTTTAGAACAAAATGTCCTCCAAAATCTAGAAACAAACTAGACTCCTCTGTCAGACACAAAGTTCTCCGGAATGCCATGTAACCGAACCACGTGCTGAAAGAACAAAGGCACCAATTCGGAGGAGGAATGCAACTTAGGTAATGGCACAAGATGTATCATCTTGGAAAAACCTATCATAGATTACCCAGATAACAGTCATTCTCTGAAAGACAGGGAGGTCGGAAATAAAATCCATAGAAATATGGGTCCATGGCCTCTTGGGTACAGGTAATGGCATTAACAAACCACTAGAACGAGAGCAAGGCTTGGAACGAGAGCAAGTCCCACAGGACTGCACAAAGTCCCTGATGTCACGAGACAAAGTAGGCCACCAAAAGGACCGACTCACCAAGTCTCTGGTACCAAAAATCCCAGGATGACCAGTCAACACGGAACAATGAATCTCAGGCATCACACTCTTCTTCCACTGGTCTGGGACAAACAATTTCCCGTCAGGGCAGCGTTCAGGTTTATTCTACTGACACCCCTTCAGAGCCAGTCTCAAATTGGGCGAGATGACGGAAGGAACTACACTCTCTTTCAAAATAACAGCAGGATCAGATAACTCAGGAGAATCCGCAAAGAAACTCTTCGAGAGGGCATCCACCTTAACATTCTTAGTGCCCTGAAGAAAAGAAGCCACAAAATCAAAATGTGTAAAAAACAAGGCCCACCTGGCCTGTCTAGGATTAAGTCTCTTGGCTGATTCGAGATAAACCAGGTTCTCATGGTCCGTGAGGACCACCACCTGATGTTTGGCTCCTTCCAGTCAATTTCTCCACTCTTCAAAGGCCCACTTCATGGCCAATAACTCCCGATTACCCACGTCATAATTACGTTCAGTTGGAGAAAATTTTCGAGAGAAAAAGGCACAAGGGTTACTCTTAGAGATCTCTGGATCCCTTTGGGACAAAAAGGCACCTGCCCGAATCTCAGAGGCATCAACCTCCACCTGAAATGGCAGAGAAACATCAGGCTGCCGTAGAACAGGAGCAGAAATGAATCTCTGCTTATGATCCTGAAACACAGAAACTGCCTCAGGAGGCCAATTCACCACATCGGAACCTTTTTTGGTCAAATCAGTCAATGGTTTAACAATACCGGAGCAATTACCAATAAATTTACGATAAAAATTAGCAAAACCCAAAATCTCTGAAGAGCCTTTAATGAAGTAGGTTGGACCCAATCACAGATGGCCTGAACCTTGACCGGGTCCATTTCAATAACAGACGGAGACAAAATGAATCCCAGAAATGAGACCTTCTGTACGCCAAAAAGACACTTTGTTAGGGTCTGCGGAACGCACCTAATAAATAATGTAGAGAGGTGTGTTCGCAGCCCGGGGTCCACCGTGCAGGCAGAGCCTGCTGCTAGTCAGATGGCGTAAGTGGCGAACTCTGTTATCCCGCAGAGTCGCTAAAATAAACGCCGTAGCGCGCTGTGGCAGATAGTGCGAACTCTGTTAATCCACAGAGCCGCTAGCGGGAATGCCGCAGCCCTATATAGCGATATAAAAGAACTCTGTTACACCACAGAGTCGCTGAGGTAAAGATGCAGAGATAGGTACTGTGTCCTGTTAACACCACAGGGACACACAGATAACTGCTGTGCGGATAGCAGTCCGTGATCATGCAGACAGCAACGAAATCAAGCAATCTCCTCAACGGAGAAGCCGGTATTCTAGGGGCTTATTTCAGCCAAGCCCTAACCACGTGCACTCAAATCTCCTCACCGGAGGTGCCGGTATTCTAGGGGCTTATTTCAGCTGAGCCCTAACCACATGTGTGCATGATCACACTGGCGCAAAGCACATAATGCAATTGATCCTAGCGCACAGCCGTGCAGTAAGGACAGTCTTTTATAGCAGCCACGAGAAAAAGACCTACAAGGAAGGACCAATGGGAAGCTGCTTCAGAACTTCAACAGCCGGAGGACCTTCCTAAAGTACCAATAGAAGTGGCAGCTGTATCTGAGCTTGTGACCCCTGATCACCAATGGGAGATTTTGTCCTGGGCATGCTCAGATGAAGGACTTAGACCTAAAGACGTCTGCTCGCCGCTGACCAGTAGTGGCTACAATAGCAGAACCTGAAGAGGCAGCAGCAAGTCTCTGCACAGTATTAGACCGGGCGAGACACTGGGACCGACGTCTTTGCTGAGCAGGCTCCACTGCGGCCGGAGATGGATGCGGGACTGGTTCGAGACTCCCCTTGTGCAGCAGCGGGAACTCAAACCCTAAACACATTTTGATCCCTTCACATACAGTGCATTCTCTTTCAAAATCTGGACCACAGTCTGAACATGTTTCACATGAGTCCCAGTCGTTGGAAAAAAATCAAGATATCATCCAAATAAACTATCAGAAATTTATCCACAAAATCCCTGAAAATATTATTCATGAAGGATTGGAAGACGGAAGGGGCATTAGTAAGCGCAAAAGGCATCACTAGGTACTCAAAATGCCCCTCTGGGGTATTAAACGCAGTCTTCCATTCATCCCCATGCTTAATGCGAATAAGGTTATACGCCCCCCTGAGGTCAAGCTTGGTAAACCTACTAGCATTTTTCACTCTGGAAAATAGGTCAGAAATCAAGGGTAACGGATATTGATATTTAACAGTGATTTTATTCAGGAGGCGATAATCAATACACGGCCTCAATAAACCATCCTTTTTGGCCACAAAGAAAAAAACGGCGCCAAAGGGTGAAGAGGATGGTCTGATATGACCCTTCTCCAATGACTCCTTGATATAAGATCGCATAGCATCGTGTTCAGGTACAGATAAATTAAAAAGGCGACCTTTAGGAAATTTACCACCAGGCACTAACTCAATAGAGCAGTCATAGATCCTGTGAGGAGGTAAGGATGCAGACTTACTCTCACTAAACACATCAGAAAAGTCAGTCAAAAAGTCAGGGACATCCTGAGACTGGGGAGAGGCAGAAAAAACAGGAGTGTCAGTATTAACACATTGGCAGCCCCAACCGGTCACAGACACAGATTTCCAATCCAAAACAGGATTATGAGTCTGTAACCAAGGGAAACCCAGTACAATAATGTCATGCAGATTATGCAACACCAGAAATTTGCAGCTCTCCTGATGATCTGGTTCAACCCTCATTATCACCTGAGTAGAAAACTGGGGTTTATTCTCCGCCAAAGGGGTAGAATCAATGCCCAGTAAAGGAATAGACTTCCGCAGGAGTATCATGGGAAACCCACAACGTTTGGCAAAGTCAAAATCCATCAGGTTAATAGCTGCTCCTGAATCAACAAAAGCCTGAGCCGAAAATGTGGACAGGGAGCAAATCAGGGTAACAGTCAACAGAAATTTAGTCTGAACGCTACACAAGACAACTGAGCGCGCAAAACGTCTTCCCCGTTTAGGGCAGATGGAAATAGCATGAGAGGCGTCACCACAGTAGAAATATAACCCATTGCACTTTCGAAACTCATGACGCTGAGCCCCAGAAGTCACTCCATCACACTGCATGGGCTCTGGAGCTGGCTCACAAGGCAACACTATCTCATGCATACCTCTGTGCTCACGCAAACATCTATCAATTTGAACAGCCAAAGACATAGAATTATTGAGACCAGAGGGAACAGGGAATCCCACCATAACGTCCTTTATATTTCCTGACAGACCCTTCCGAAAAAGGGCTGCCAAAGCATAATCATTCCATTTTGTCAGGACTGCCCACTTTCGGAATTTCTGACAGTATAGCTCAGTGTCTTCACGACCCTGATTTAATGCCAACAAGGTCTTTTCAGCTTGATCAGTTACATTATGTTCATCGTACAATAACCCCAGAGCCTGAAAAAATACATCAACATCACTCAAAACAGGATCTCCAGGTGTCAGAGAAAAAGCCCAATCCTGAGGGTCGCCGCATAGCAGAGAGATGACAATTTGAATCTGCTGTGCTGCGTTCCCTGAGGACTTAGGCTTCAAGGCAAAAAACAACTTACAGTTATTTTTTAAATTCAGAAATTTAGACCGATCCCCCCCAAAATAAATCTGGTATGGGGATCCTAGGTTCCACAACCGGCAACCTTTCATGGTAGGTAGCAATACTCTGAACCTCATCGGCAAGCCGCTCCACATGGCCAGATAACTGTGCAAACTCCATTGAGGAAAAAAAAAATCCTCCTCAGCACCCAGAGAAAAAGAGGGAAAAAATGCAACAAACAGAAAAAAAAAAATTCTGACAACTCCCTTTATTCTTTTTCCATTTTTACCTTCTGTTGTTAGGGTTCGAGTTCCCACTGCAGCACAAGGGGAGTCTCGAACCAGTCCCGCATTCGTCTCCAGCCGCAGTGGAGCCTGCTCAGCAGAGACGTCAGTCCCAGCATCTTGCCCATTCCAGTACTGTGCAGAGACTTACTGCTGTGTCTCCTGGATCTGCTATTATAGCCAGTGCTGGAGCAGGAGCCTTTGGGACGAAGTCCTGCGTTTCCCCTTCTGAGCATGCCCAGGGTAAGATCTCTCATTGGAGATCAGGGGTCACATGTTCAGGTACTGCAGCAGCTCCTATTGGTCCACCAGGAAGGTCCTGAAACTGCATGTGTTTTGGAACAGTTTCTCACTGGTCCTTGTTTCTGGCAGGTCCTGTAGCTGTTGCTATAAAAGGGTGGCATGGCTGGGCCGCCATGCGCTAATATCAATCGTCATATGCTTTGCGCCAGTGTGGTCATGCGTGTGTGTGGTTAGGACCCGGCTGAATTAAGCCCCTAGAATACCGACTTAATCGGTGATGAGTTTGGTATGCTAGCTGGTCAGGGTCGGTGTCCTAGATGCCCTAGAATATCGGCATAACCGGTGAGGAGTTTGATTGCCGTATTCAGGGCCTGGCGTTCAGACACCATAGATTGCGGGTGTCTCCCGCGAGGATATTAGCGCATGATCACGTTCTATGTTCACTTAGCAGTCATCTGTGTACCTGGGTGCCTGACAGGACACAGAAGTTTTTCTCAGCGGCACTGTGACGTAACAGGGTTTGCTTTCAACGCTAGACAGCGCCCTAGCGTGTTTATTTTGCGACTCAGTGGTGTTAAGTGAGTTCGCACACATCGCCATATAGCGCTGCGGCACTCCTTCTTGCGGCTCTGTGGAGTAACAGAGTTTGCACATATTGCCACAGCACTTTACGGTGTTTATTTTGGCGACTCTGCGGGATAACAGAGTTCGATTCTTGCGCCATTTTACTAGCAGCAGGCTCCGCCTGCACGGTGGACCCTGGGCTGCGAACGCACCTCTTTACATCATATATTTGGTGCGTTCCGCAGACCCTAACATCTGTTGAGTACCATATAATTTTCCGTTTGGCTGGTAATACTGTTATGTTTCGGTAGCTGAGGGAAAAATCAAAAATAGCAAAGTAGCAATACACCAGAGAAGCTGGAAACTATTGGATTGCAGGACCCTAAACTAACCGCAACACTAGAAGTAGCCGTGGAGCGTACCTACAGTGATCCTAGACGCCTCATCACAGCCGGAGAGATAGCTACACCTAAAGGCAGAAAGATGAAAACTAACTGCCCCGTAGCAGAACCCCCAAAGAAATAGGAAGCCCCCAAACATGTAATGGCGGTTAGACCAGAAGAAAATACGAACACAGACAGAAAATAGAATGAGCAAACGCTGGGGCCCAATTCTGTCTAGATAGAAAAGTATAGGAAAGAATTCTGACTGCAACCCAAAAAAACCCTGACAAAAATACCAACACTTCTGATTAACAAAAAACCTGAGATCACACGATCTCTACCACCTAAATCAGATCTCTGGTGTAACACACAGCAATTCAGCAAATAAAAGTGCCACAGGAACAGAGCAAAAGTGCAAACACAAACTGAGCACAATAGCAGTGTCAGGCCCCAAAAGGGGACCAGGCTGAAGGCTACTGCAAGCAGCAAGCCAGCAAGGAAAATCCAACCAGAGGGAAAAAAAAACAGCAAATCACTTATCTGAATGAGAGCAGGAATGCAAGCTGAGCTCCAAGCAAGACCAGGAAGAACAATTGAATACTGGCAAGGCTGATGGGAACTCAGGTCACTTATATCAGACCATTCAGAGCCAGCTGAAGGCCATTCAGCAATTGGTTCAATACACTCAGCAACCACCGGAGGGAGCCCCAGCTCAGAAGTCGCCTCCAGAGTATTCACAACAGCACTGTTTGTGCATCAATGCACTCCATGTCATGTTTATCTTGGACTGGGAATTCAGGATTTCACTTGATAACCCAGGCATGGTATGTGAAAAGAACTCCAGGGAGTAATCTGAAGTGTGGCCTGACGCATCCTTCACTTGTGGTGGGGGTGAAGGACGCAAGGAAAGGTGTTGTTCCTGACCAGGAGTCTGCACTGACGACTCAGTGCTTACATTTTTTGAAACTTCAGAAGAGGAGGCGATAGAGCAGGAAGCTGTTTCGGCAATGTAAGCCAAAACCTGTTCCTGATGCTCCGGCTTTAAAAGTGGTTTACCTACTCCCAGAAACGGGAGCCTTCCAGGCGTTCTGGAGCCAGACGTTGACGCAGGCTCAACACCTCCTGCCTCAGGTGCTATTGTGCATTTGGCACTACCAGCAGATGCACCACCACCACCACCATCAGTACCAGCTGGCCCCCCCGCCCACTTCCGCTGCCTCTTACACCAAACTTCCTCATGTTTGGGAAAATGTACCAAAAATACCAGCAGATATATGGTATTGTATGAGGAGCGTGCAGCTGTATACAGTGTAGTAAAAATTTAAATCTCTGTATATATTTCGGAGTCACACACAGACGCTCACTTAGTATGCATTTGACCGTAATACAAAGAGCAGATATACGGTAATGTATCAGAAGCGGACAGCTGTATATGGTGTACAGGGAAAATTTCAATCTCCGTATATATTTCCGGAGTCACACACAGACGCTCACTCAGTATGGATTTGACCGTAATACAAAGAGCAGATATACCGCACTGTATCAGAAGCCGACATCTGTATACGGTGTACGGGAAAATTTCAATCTCCGTATATATTTCCGGAGTCACACACAGACGCTCACCCAGTATTGATTTGACCGTAATACAAAGAGCAGATATATAGTACTGTATCAGAAGCAGACAGCTGTATACGGTGTATGGGAAAATTTCAATTTCCGTATATATTTCCGGAGTCACACACAGACGATCACTCAGTATAGATTTGACCGTAATACTAAGAGAAGATATACGGTACTGTATCAGAAGCGGACAGCTGTATACGGTGTACGGGAAAATTTCAATCTCTGTATATATTTCTGGAGTCACACACAGATAGTCAGCATGTATTTGTCCGTGATACCAGCCGGTACACGGTAGTGTGTGAGGAGCGTACAGCTCTATACGGTGTGGGAAAAAATGAACGCTCGGTAACTGCAGAAAAAAAGAATAAAAGTATTAGTGCTGTGTAAAAAGCAGTCTGGACAGCAGTGTACACACAGCAATACAGCTATCAGGCAGCCTAATAACCAGCGCTGCTGCGCACAAGAAAATCCTCCCCTGTCACTGCACACTAACTGTACAGCACAATTGCTATCAGCACAAGCACAGAAGAACTGTTTATAACACCACAATAAAAACCACACTTGATTCGGCCGCCCCCCTCACGCAGAGCAAAACTCGTACAATCAACAGGCAGCCCTGGCTGACCGGCCTGACCAAAGAACTGAGACGGGCTTCCAGGGTTACCGAGCGGAGATGGAAGAGAACCCATTCTACCAAGCACCTCAACGCATACAAGCAGTCCCTCGCCAGCTTCAAGTCCACGCTCTCTGCCGCAAAACAAACTTACTTCGCATCTCTCATATCCTCTCTGTCTCACAACCCTAAACAGCTCTTCAACACTTTCAATTCTCTACTCCATCCCACAGCACCTCCTCCCTCTCCTCTCATTTCTGCCGAAGACTTTGCCTCCTTCTTTAAGCAAAAGATTGATACTATCAGAGAAGGCTTTGGCCCGCAGCCCCCAATGCCCCTCTTAGCCACTCAGCCCTGTTATTCCAAAACCAGCTTCACCACCATGAAAGAAGATCAGCTCTCCACTCTCCTGTCAAGATCACACCTCACCACTTGCACACGTGACCCACTCCCGTCCCACCTCATCCCTAACTTTGCCACAGTCTTCATCCCTACTCTCACACACCTCTTCAACCTTTCACTTACAAATGGTGTCTTTCCTTCATCCTTCAAACATGCTTCAATCACACCCATCCTCAAAAAGCCCTCCCTCGACCCATGCTCTGCGTCTAGCTATCGCCCGATATCTCTTCTCCCCTACGCCTCAAAACTACTGGAACAGCATGTATATCTTGAACTGCCTCCCACCTTTCCTCCTGTTCCCTCTTTGACCGGTTACAATCCGGCTTTCGACCGCATCACTCAACTGAAACTTTCCTAACTAAAGTCACTAACGACCTGCTAACCGCCAAGAGGAAGCGACACTACTCTGTCCTCCTTCTCCTGGACCTGTCTTCTGCCTTCGACACTGTGGACCATTCCCTCCTGCTACAGATTCTCTCATCTCTTGGCATCACAGACCTGGCCCTATCCTGGATCTCATCATACCTAACAGACCGAACATTTAGTGTCTCCCTCTCACACACCACCTCCTCACCTCGCCCCCTGTCTGTCGGTGTTCCTCAAGGCTCAGTCCTAGGACCCCTACTCTTCTCCATCTACACCTTCGGCCTGGGACAGCTCATAGAATCCCACGGCTTGCAGTATCACCTCTACGCCGATTACACGCAGATCTACCTATCTGGACCTGACCTCACCTCCCTACTGACCAAAATCCCACAGTGTCTGTCTGCTATCTCAGCCTTCTTTTCTGCTCGCTTTCTCAAACTGAACATGGACAAAACAGAATTCATCATCTTTCCCCCCCTCACTCTACCCCTTCACCAGACCTATCCATCAATGTCAGTGGCTGCTCGTTTTCCCCAGTCCCACATGCTCGGTGCCTTGGGTGTGAGCATCGACTCTGCCCTCTCTTTCAAACCACATATCCAAGCCCTCGCCACCTCCTGCCGCCTCAAACTCAAAAATATTTCCCGGATCCGCTCATTCCTCAACCATGAAACCACAAAAACACTAGTGCACGCCCTTATCATCTCCCGCCTCGACTACTGCAACCTCCTACTGTCTGGCCTCCCCTCTAGCACTCTGGCACCACTCCAGTCCATCCTACACTCTGCTGCACGACTAATCCACCTGTCTCCCCGCTATTCCCCAGCCTCCCCCCTATGCCAGGCCCTTCACTGGCTCCCTATTGCCCAGAGGCTCCAGTTCAAAACCTTAACCATGACATACAAAGCCATCCACAACCTTTCTCCTCCATACATCTGTGACATGGTCTCCCGCTACCTACCTACACGCAACCTTCGATCCTCTCAAGATCTCCTTCTCGACTCCCCCCTCATCTCTTCTTCCCACAACCGCATACAAGACTTCTCCTGGGCTTCCCCCATACTCTGGAACTCCCTGCCGCAAAACATCAGACTTTCACCAACAACGGAGACCTTCAAGAAAAACCTGAAGACTCACCTGTTCCGACAAGCCTACAACCTGCAATGATCCTCAGTGTACTGAACCATCGTACGACCAGCTCTACCCTTTCCTAGTGTATTCTCACCCATCCCTGCAGTCTGTGAGCCCTCAGGGTCCTTCTGTACTTGTGTGTCCCTTGTCCAGCACATGTTTATTGTACCTGTCTATATTTTTCCCCTTTTCATATGTAAAGCGCCATGGAATAAATGGCGCTATATAAATGTATAATAATAATAATAATAAAAGAACTTCTCTTTCCAGTCCTAACTCTCTCCCTACTGATAAACAGCGTCAGCAACCTCTCCCTACTGTTAAGATTGGCAGAAGTAAAATGGAGGTCGGTGCTCAGGGCTTTTATAGATACTATGACGCCCCCCAAAGCAAGTCAATCACTGCAATGCCCTTCTCTAAGATGGTGGTGGACGCTGCACATGTCATCTCGTTGCCCAAAATGTACGTCCTTGCTCATTGGCTGAAAAAAGGCACCTGAAAGCATTCTGGGAAAACCGACCTTTAGCGCTCGTTTTGCCGACCGCATGGCCGACTGCACGCTATGGTCGTGTTTCGGTAAACGAAACTCGACTTTGGCAAAAGTCGGCGATTTTTGAATCTAACTGACCTGTTTCGCTCAACCCTACTGGTGTATATAACTACAGTCATGGCCAAAAGTTTTGAGAATGACACAAATATTATATTTTCACATGATCTGCTGCCCTCTGGTTTTTATGTGTGTTTGACAGATGTTTTTATCACAGACAGAAATATAATAATTGCAAACATATGAGTAACAAAAGCTTATATTTACAGTTAGAATGAGTTAATGCAGCAAGTCAATATTTGCAGTGTTGACCTTTCTTCTTCAGGACCTCTACAATTCTCCCTGGCATGCTCTCAATCAACTTCTGGACCAAATCCTGACTGATAGCAGTCCATTCTTGCACAATCAATGCTTTCATTTTGTCAGAATTTTTAGGTTTTTGTTTGTCCACCCGTCTCTTGATGATTGACCACAAGTTCTCAATGGGATTAAGATCGGGGGAGTTTCCAGGCCATGGACCCAAAATCTCTATGTTTTGTTCCCTGAGCCATTTAGTTATCACCTTTGCTTTATGGCAAGGTGCTCCATCATGCTGGAAAAGGCATTGTTGATCGCCAAACTGCTCTTGGAGGGTTGGGAGAAGTTGCTCTTGGAGGACATTCTGGTATCATTCTTTATTCATGGCTGTGTTTTTAGGCAAGACTGTGAGAGAGCCGATTCCCTTGGCTGAGAAGCAACCCCACACATGAATGGTTTCAGGATGCTTAACAGTTTGCATGAGACAAGACTGGTGGTAGCGCTCACCTTGTCTTCTCCGAATGAGGCGTTTCCCTGATGTCCCAAACAATCGAAAAGGGGATTCATCAGAGAAAATAACTTTACCCCAGTCCTCAGCAGTCCACTGCATGTACCTTTTGCAGAATATCAGTCTGTCCATGATGCTTTTTCTGGAGAGAAGTGGCTTCTTTGCTGCCCTCCTTGAGACCAGGCCTTGCTCCAAGAGTCTCCGCCTCACAGTGCGTGCAGATGCACTCACACCTGTCTGCTGCCATTCCTGAGGTAGCCCGATCCCGCAGCTGAAACACTTTTAAGAGACGGTCCTGGCGCTTGCTGGTCTTTCTTGGGCGCCCTGAAGCCTTTTTGGCAACAATGGAACCTCTCTCCTTGAAGTTCTTGATGATGCGATAGATTGTTGACTGAGGTGCAATCTTTCTAGCTGCGATACTCTTCCCTGTTAGGCCATTTTTGTGCATTGCAATGATGACTGAACGTGTTTCTTTAGAGATAACCATGGTTAACAGAAGAAAAACAATGATGCCAAGCACCAGCCTCCTTTTAAAGTGTCCAGTAGTGTCATTCTTACTTAATCATGACAGATTGATCTCCAGCCATGTCCTCATAAAAACCCTCACCTGTGTTAATGGAGCAATCACTGAAAAGAGGTTAGCTGGTCCTTTTAAGGCAGGGCTGCAATGATGTTGAAATGTGTTTTGGGGATAAAGTTAATTTTCTAGCCAAATATTGACTTTGCAAGTAATTGCTGTTAAGCTGATCACTCTTTATAACATTCTGGAGTATATGCAAATTGCCATTAGAAAAAGTGAAGCAGTAGACTTTGTAAAAATTAATATTTGTGTCATTCTCAAAACTTTTGGCCATGACTGTACAGTGACACCCAGACCAAAAAATTAAAACTGGCATACACTGGCCAAACTTCCAGCACGCACTGATATGAGCTGTCATGGAGATCGCGCACCAAAACATATGTGGCCTGTTTTTTTTTTGGGGGGCTAAATACTGGAGTATATCAGTACAGTCACACCCAGGGCAAAAAATAAAACTGGCGTACACTGGGCAAACTTTCAGCAAGCACAGATATGAGCAGGCATGGAGATAACACACTGAAACATGTGTGGCTTTTTTTTGGGCTAAATACTGGTGTATAAAAGTACGGTGACACCCAGGTTAAGAAAATAACACTGACGTATACTGGCCAAACTTTCAGCATGCACAGATGAGCTGGCACAGAGATAACACACCGAAACATGTGTGGTGTGTTTTTTATTTTTTTGGCTAAATACTGCTGTATATAAGTACAGTCACACCTAGGCCAAAAAAATAACACTGGCATATACTGGTCATAATTTCAGCACGCACAGATATGAGCTGGCATGGAGATACCACACCTTAAAATGTGTTGCCTGTATTCCAATTACTCCCGGGGCTAGCTATATACAGCCAATATATCACAGAGGAAGAAGCAGGACCAGAACACAGGAAGGGAATGGACCCTCTTGATGTATACAATGATTTATATACACACATAAAGTGACTGCAGGCTTTGCACTGATGTGTACAGAGCGAAGTTCACTTCCTACCTAACACTGGAACCTATATACTCCCGAATTAGTCTTTAGAAGGACTGTTGGTTTATCTGGATTTCAGTAGTTTAGGATGGTAGACCCCACATTGACTAAGAAATCGCCAAATCTGACCCTATCTCAGCAGCAGCTCTCCCTACACTATCTCAATCCGGAGCTGAATGGGCCGAGCAGGGCGGCGTCCGGTCTCTTATACCCCTGATGATGCTGTGCGGCCAGCCAGTCACTGCGCGACCACAACAAAGATGGCTACGGCGTTTCATTGCCTGGCAGACAATCCCTGCAATGTGATTGAGTCTCTAAAGTCCGCCAAAAATGCTGGGTGGAGACCCGAGTTCCCGCTGAGTAATCCAGAAATGCTCGGTGCTCACAGAGTACCGTGATACTCGGGCGAGTGACAAGTAGTGACGAGCACTTTCGCTCATCACTAATAGGCAAACACTATGGGAGACACACTTTCTTGTAATGGGAACATTTTTGTCATGAGACCCTCAAGTACGTCTAATGAAAGTGTTATTGGGGTGCGTGTTACTTTGGTGCAGGGCAGGCCTTGCATTCAATGCATATGATAACAGTATGGCAGTACCAAATAAAAAAAAATGGCAACTTTGGTTTCATGTGGCCATCCAGTACGTTGGTTTAAAGGGTCATTAGTGTGCGTGTAACTTTGGGGCAAGGCAGGCCTTGCATTCAGTGCACAGGCAAACACTATGGGAGACACCCTTTCTTCTAATGGGAACATTTTTGTCATGAGACCCTCAAGTATGTCTGTTGAAAGGGTTATTGGGGTTCGTGTTACTTTGATGCAGGGCAGGCCTTGCATTCAATGCATATGATAACAGTATGGCAGTACCAAATGAAAAAATGGCAACTTTGGTTTCATGTGACCATCCACTACGTTGGTTCAAAGGGTTATTGTGTTGCATGTAACTTTGGGGCAGGGCAGTCTTTCTATTCACTTCATGGGCAAACTGTATGGGAGCACAAAATTCATAATAATGGGAACTTTGGTTTCATGTGGCCATCCAGGACGTCGGTTCAAAGGGTTATTGGGGTCCATGTAACTTTGGGGCAAGGCAGGCCTTGCACTAAATGCATAGGCAAACACTATGGGAGAACCACTTTCTTATAATGGGAACATCCTTCATAAATGAAGCAGTATGTGTCTGATGATGTGTCACAAATCACATGGCCAGATAAGGTTGTTAAATGTTAAAATAACATTTCCCAGTGAATGTATTTGTATTGATTGAAAGCAATGCTAAAGTTGAAAAACGCATCAAAACGCTATGTGTGAACATAGCCCAAGTGGTGGAGGTACATTTTTTGGGGGGTTATTTATTTTGCCTTACATACAAATCATTACCCTGGAAAGGATGTTCCTTAACATATTTACCAGGAAAATCCATTTTAGTTTCGTTTTTGTATGTTTTAGTGTGCGCCTCTAAAAGTGACATAACACTCTGACAACATTGTTCACAGCAGTGACCTAGGAGTCAGAAATGCTTCCAGGGGTCTTCCGCATGTCATTTCTCCACTGTTCCCATAGATTTCTGACGTTTTGATACCCTAGAAAGACTTCCGTCGGGGTGGTAGCGGCAAAAAAGCTTGGGTTTCCCATAGACTTACAATGGGCTTGTTGCTCAGGTTGAGTATTTTAGTGCTTGCTTATCACTAGAGATGACAAACCTGAGTGGAGACTTGATTTTTGTGGGTTGAGTAGAAGCTTTTATTGGAGGAATTTGGGGGTGCAGAACATTTTAGATCAGCTCACTTTTATCCTGTTCTCTACACTGAGCGTTTACATTGGAGTTTCCAACTAAATGTGCAAAATATGTGATTTAGATGAAATCCCTGAGGGATCCCTACACTAATGAGTCAGCAAAAATACTCTGGACTCCGTGTGGCTTCTGTTCAGCAGTGTCTGGCTTTTAAGAGGTGTGCAAAACTGTGGTTGATGATGCTTTTATGCAGGCCTAAAAAATGGGCTCAGTTGGATCATAAGCCAGGCAAAGTCAATAGTCACTTCATTTGCCTCGTTACATGGAATCTTCGTTGGGGGTGGTGTCTGAATCACGTATTTCAAAGATTTATATGGAAGCCATGATGTAAGCGCTCAGTGCTGAACATTGGATGAATGAGCCTTGCGTTACTGCAATCTTTGAGATGCAGAATAAACAAATACATAGCAGGACAAGGATTTTATTATTTAGTTTTATTTTATTTATTATGGTTTTCACTGTCGGGGCTAAAGAATGTGACAGTTTTATATATTGGGTCATTTTGAAAGCCGCAATAACAAATATGTGTACTTTATTAGTTAATTTTTATTTTTACATAAATATTAGGGATGAGCGAATGTGCTCACTGATACTTGGATATAACTGAAGTATATGGGTGCTCGGATGTGCTTGGCCCTCGACAAGCATTAACTGCTGCATGGATATGAAACTCCAATCCCCATCATGCATGATTGGCGTCTGTTACACAGCCAATAAACATGTGGGATTGCCTGCTAGTCACTCTAATGCTGAAGACATCTTGGTTGTGACATTACTCTGATTGACTGGCCATATTACCTAAAGATTACCAGAGATTATAAAAGGACAGGTGCCGCCATGCTGGCCACACTGATGCTATTACACAGCTCAGGAACAGTTATTTTTGGGGGTACAGCGTACTTGTGTTTCCACAGTTTAATGAATGAGAGTCGTGTAGTGTTGATACTGGTGTTGAAGCAGAACCATCATACTAAAAGTCCTTATAAGGGCTCATTTAGTTCTTTTTCAGTTTCTATGATATACATTCTGCATTTAGCCTAGGGTCAGCTGCAGGAGCAGGGAGAATGGCAGAATACAGCATTTAGGCAGGACTTAGGAGTTTGCAGTCAGTTTTTAAATATATATCTGCTGCAATAGAACACATTCTTTTTTTGAGGGTGAAAAAATTAACTTTATTGTCATCCATAGAGTATTATGGGCTTTCTTTTAAATTATGGTGCTATATAATACTCCAAAAAAAGTTCAAAAGTTTTCTGGATTCAATTACTCACCCACAGAGTATTACATGCTTTGTGGTACATTTCAGTGGTATACAACACTTAAAAAAAAAAAGCTTTGAAATTTTTTTCTTGATTCAATTAGTCATCTATAGAGTATTACATGCTTTCTGTTAAATTTTGGTGGTATATAACACTACAAAAAAGCAATGAAAATATTTTCTGGATTCAACTAGTCATCCATAGAGTTTTACGTGCTTTCTGTTAAATTTTGTGGTATATAACACTCCAAAACACTTTTAAAATGTTTTCAGGATTCAATTAGTCGTCCATAGAATATTACATGATTTCTGTTAAATTTTGGTGGTATATAACACTCCAAAAAAGTGTTAAAATTTTTCCTGTGTTCAATTAGTCATCCATAAAGTTTTACGTGCTTAGTGGGCAACATGGCGACAAAGATGTCAGAATTCCCAGAGACTCCTGAGGGAATGAACAAAGGAATATGGAAACTGTCTGGAGCCTGTGCATCTAAACCGTCCACTTTCCCAAAACCACCAAGACCCGAACCCTGGCCGCAACCTTCACCGCTGGGGTTCTTGCGTATTGCAGGTGGGAGAACCAGGATCCTGCAACTAGTGAGTGACCTAAGCTCCTGGGAAGAGAGACGGAGGTGACCCAGGACATGGCTGGAGACATGCTAGCAGGGCTGCTATCTGCAAGTTAAGGAGAGTTGGCATTCTAGTAAAAGGTTATTATGTACCAATGGTTGCAGAGATGGGAGTCCATAGAAGAGTTTTGGACACGTCATTTCATTCAACTATCAGATAGTAGAGACGGAACACTTAAGTCAAAGGCTGCAAAAGCTGATTGCTATAACAAGGGCCAGGGTCTCATTCCTCAAAGTGAAGGGGCACTATCACTGGTATGCAGTTGGTGTGGTCCAAGAAGAAAGGGAGCCGGATGAACCCTTCTTGCAAAGTGAAAAAAAATGGAAAAGGCTCCTCAAGGTGGCTCGAAATAGGGCTAACATCTCCGAGAGATCAGACTGTCCTTGGGGTTCCCCACCTCCTATGAGGGAGCAGGTGATGGTGCTGATGATACAGGGGGCTTTTGCCCATATGCACATGTTGGGGCTATGGCACTACTGTAAAGGGTATGCCACACTAAACGAGATCGCAAACGAGATCGCAAACGAGATCACTAAAACGTCACTATTTTGCGATCTCGTTAGCGACTTAGCTGTGTGTGGCATGTAGCAACTATGTGGCCCCTGCTGTGATCTCGTTGATCGTTCACTAGAGTTCTGGACCGTTTTTTGATCGTTGGCGTCCCGCTGGTGAGCCTATATCGCTGTGTTTGGCACCTTTTGCGAACGACCTCGTTTGTGACGCATATGGGTTTAGCGTCAAGGGAATAGATCGCAATATCTGTAAGTTCTCTTTTGCGTCACAGAGAGGATCGCAGAAGTTGCAAAGCAGGCTAGCTGGACGCAGAGAACAGGAGCGATGCTGGAAATTCCTATGAATCAGAAGCGCTCAGTACATGCTAATGACATCCTAACGACCGCCAAAGTCGTTAAAGAGATCGCTGACCGCTGATGAGTCGTTTATGAGATCTCGTTTGGCAGCTACTAGCGACCTAAAAGAGATCTCACAAACGATCTCATTAGCTTTGCGTCGTTATTGAGATCGCTAACGAGATCACTAAGTGTGGCAGTACCTTAAGCCTGGTTACTTACAGCTCAGGCATCTGGGAATCAGGAGGGGCTAAGGACCAATGCATGTACCATGAAAAAGACCTCACAGTCTAAGCGTGTTGGTCATTAGCCCATCCTGATTCTTCAATGTGCTTTTGATATACCGTTTTAATGCGTTATATAAATAAATGTGAAGTTTTGTTTTTACCTTGCTGGAGAAATCTTTTTCTATAAGGTCTACTAAAATAGTGCTAAAAATATTCCCATCAATCAATGCTAATGGCAGGGGCAAGCTTCCTTGCTTAACTAAGGAGGAGATATGAAGTAGACACATACCAGGTACAGCAGAGGCAGAGGCAACCTGTCAAAGGCCAGGGACAATTTTATGACACCCTCCCAGCATCCAAGCTCTGTTAACAGGGTATTGAGAAAGAGGGAAATGTTTTTACAGATGGTCAAGCAATACCTGGTTAACAAAAAACATCAATATTTGACTGAATCCCGCCAGTTGTTGCCTTCAAGGGTCTATGGATGACTGGAAGACCCTCCTTATAATTTTGTTTTTGCCTTGCACTTTGGGTAAAGCCTTTATGAGTGTAGAAGTACATTAACTACACTTTAAAATATTTTGAATGAGGCCTCCAAGTTGTTGCCTTCAAGGCTCTATGGATGACCGTGTTGCCCTACTTACCATTTTTTCGTGCAAAGCCTTTATGAGTTTAGGAGTGCCACTACATGACAATTTGAACATAATGTGTATGAGGCCCTCCTTTATGTTTAACACAGAGTATATCTCTGAGTCCCTGAGTTCCATCAAATTTTTGGCAAATTCTTGCTTCTTTTATAAATTACACTGAAATGTTCAATTTGTTAAATAAAAATAATATAAATATAATAATTATTAAAAAAATCAATTTTGCTTTACCTAAATTTAAATTTAGTCCTCTTAAAATGTTGCCTTATATACAAGTCATTATCCAGGAAACAATGTTTCTTAAAAGTTTTTTCCCTGTAAACAACAATTTCTTGTCATTTTTAAATGATTTATTGTCAGTTCTTAAAGTGGAGTAAAAGTTTGACACCTTTGTTCTCAGCAGCGATCTGGAAGTAAGAGATGCTTCCAGGGGTCTTCCCCATGCTGTTGTATAATCTACCGGAAAAATGCTCAGATTTCCCATGAACTCTTGTTATACTCATTACTCAAAATGATCATGCCAGCATTAGTCATTTCTAGGTTCGAGCAATGAGCATCCGAGCATTTTAGTGCTCTCTCATCAGTAATAAACATGTATTAGTGCAATGTTTTTTGCTCTTTTGTGTTTTTATTTTATTTTTTTAAGAATTTTTGCCATTTTTTTCTTAACTTTTTTATTTCTTTTCCTCGTCCCTCTATAGGATTTTAACTTTTATTTTTCTGATCACTAGTCTCATGCTCTCATGCATTGCAATACACATGTACTGCAATGAATTAGACCTGTCAGATTACATTGTCAGAATGCCTGTTAAACCCTGCCTATGTCTGGGTCTAACTGGCCACCAAACCGGTAGGTCAATGGTTGATCTCTGGGTGACAAATATCACCATTAGTTCCCCATGATTTCATCACGGGTGTGCTGATGGGGTGAGAGAGGAAGCCCCTACCTCTTATAATCTCCTAAATCCCACGATAGCTATCAATCATGGCATCTGGAGGGTTAATCAGCCAGTTGTGGTGCAGGCACTTTCCCTGGCTGTAAGTGCAAGAGCTCAGCTGTCAGCTGCACTGAGCTCCTGGTGGTTATTGTGCAGGGAAGTGCTGATCTTTCAGCACCTTAAGCTCATCACATGCTGTGATCAGTCAGTCAGGTTTTATGCATCATTTGTTTGCATTTAATACATGCAAACATGATAATACACAAATGATGTCATACTGAAGCAGTCTGGTTACTTTTTGTCTGTCTGTTGAGTCCTTGCAATCCTTTTTAGTGTCAACATGAAGGTACCTGTATAGTATCTAAAGCATTAACTGTAAGCTAATAAAGGATCCATGCTTATCTGGAAACTTATTGCCAGCAGCGCCCTTATCCCTCGATTCCTGCCTGTGGCCATGGACTTTTTGTGCCTGTGGTGAAGATCATTGCTTTCAAGATAAAAGGTACAGCAACCTACTGCTAAAGTTTACATGCTATCATCTTGCAATCTGTGTATGTCATGATTTTGCACTCCGTTTACTCTGATATGAGGCACTATGTAAGGTTATTTATTTTTTATACAGCTAGCACAGATGGCCGATGTAGGTCTATGCTGGGGACCTTCTAAATTTAAAGTAGACCAATAATCAACAACGTAGCAGTATCTTTCTTTATCTCAGTTGTTACATTTTAGATTTGTATCATAGGGTGCCTACACCATCTTCTAAGTGCGTCCTTACATTTATATTTGCATAGCGTTGGCTGGAAAGATACTAATTTCTACACGTGTACTCTGGTTAGTTGTTCCTGTAGGCTAATGTGTAAGCATTTACCTTTACTTTTGCACATATAAATAATATAGTTCATTTACATTTATATATAGAGGCTTGACAAAGGACCATGTAGGTCTGAAACATATTGCCTGGGAGCGCAGCAGATATTTCTTTTCTGCCTTTTTAAGTTTTGTGTTGTGTTCAACAATTTTTTATGCCTTTTATACTACTGGATTAATAAATCATTTCTTTTAAGAAGATGTAAGAAGATATGTGTGCTGGCTATCGTTTGGACTGTTGATATGAAGTTATTGTTTCTTTTCTCATTTATATTGCAGTAACATATTCCACTTACAGATTATGGAACCATTCACATCAGTCCCTTTCCTCAGGGAGGCTAGCAATCTAAATTTTCCAATCCACACATTATGACTAATAGAATAGGAAACCAAATTAACTTAATTTTATTTAACTGAAATTAACCTCTCAATGAGCATTATTTAGGGAATCTGTTGCACTGACTTTTTACTGTAATGATTCAGAAGAAGATCAGATTTGTATATGCTGTACAATCCTAGGCTGTTTCTAAAAGCACTGGGTATCAGAACACTTTTCAAGAACCACAAAATCTTTGGTATTTGACAAAGGAAGGGATCTGGCTGCCAGGCTATCCGTATCCATAACTATATTTACATAATTACCTTTTCTGGGTTATCTTTTATTGTCCACCGATTTTCACATGGATCCAGCGAAAGTCAGTACTGAATTAAAATCATACCAAGGACCTAAAAACCTTATAAAGGTTCTTGAGTTTCACCAATTACTACTTAGAGTTGAGAGTCCTCAGTGGTTGATACCTTTTAATGGCTAACTGAAAAGATGGTAACAAATTGCAAGCTTTCGAGACTACTCAGGTCTCTTCATCAGGCTGAACTAATACAAAATCTGAAGAATCACATATTTATACACAAAAACACAGAAAAAATGCAATAGGTAAGACAAGTCACGTGAAGCAGAATAGTCATTATGGCAGAGGGATGAACATAAATATTGGAACAGTTCATAGATAAGGAGAGAAAGTTTTATTACCCTCTGATTGGGGTCTGGTAATGTTTTGTGATGTTTTCACAGGGTATTTGGAGTAAATTCCTTAATTGATGTAATAGGCCATAAAACCATGTGACAGGTTCATTCCAGCATTAAGAGTGTCAAAGGTCAAAGGTTTTAAATCAGGGCTACCATCCAAGAACAATTGAAAACCAAATTACAAGAGCCACCAGAATATCAAGGGATCACCTGCTACATTACAAAGCTAAAGAAGAAAATAACCGGGTGCCTTTAGTGGTCACCTACAATCCAAATCTGGAGGTGCTAAGGGGAGCTGCACGGAAACTACAACCTTTACTACAAAAAGATGCCCGATTACAATCCATATTTCCAGACCCCCCACTACTGTGTTTTAGACAGCCCCCAAATCTAAGAAGCATCATTGTCAGAAGTTCCCTGTCCTCCCCAACAGCTGCAGGAACCTTGCCTTGCAATCAGAAGAAATGCAAAACCTGTCCATTTATATTGACCACGGACAAGATAAAGATCCCCAACTCTCATCAGGACTACAAGATACCAGGTACTTTCAGCTGCATCACATCTAATGTTGTGTACCTAATTATATGTACTAAATGTCCAACTGGGGGTCTGTATGTGGGGGAGACCGGGCAAAAACTGAGAACAAGGATGAATTCTCATCGCCACACAATAAGAGAAAAAAGAATGGATCTACCTGTGGCAAAACATTTTTGCTCCCCTGATCATAGCATGTCAGATATGAAAATACTGGTACTAAGAAGCAGATTCACATCTCAGAGGCAGAGAAGAATTTGCGAATACAAATTGATGGTGACCTTTGACACTCTTAATGCTGGAATGAACCTGTCACATGGTTTTATGGCCTATTACATCAATTAAGGAATTTACTCCAAATACCCTGTGAAAACATCACAAAACATTACCAGACCCCAATCAGAGGGTAATAAAACTTTCTCTCCTTATCTATGAACTGTTCCAATATTTATGCTCATCCCTCTGCCATAATGACTATTCTGCTTCACGTCACTTGTCTTACCTATTGCATTTTTTCTGTGTTTTTGTGTATAAATATGTGATTTTTCAGATTTTGTATTAGTTCAGCCTGATGAAGAGACCTGAGTAGTCTCGAAAGCTTGCAATTTGTTACCATCTTTTCAGTTAGCCATTAAAAGGTATCAACCACTGAGGACTCTCAACTCTAAATATTTTTCTATCTACTGGCTAACACGGTACAAAGATATACATCTTTACTGTATCAAAATGGAGGATACCAGAATGTACCGCATCTTTATGGAACTAAAACCACTTCTGAAGAAACGTGCACAAATGGACAGCGATATTTTTTTCTTATCGAAATGCAAAAAGGAGAATTTAATTCCCAAAGGACTCTGGATTACAAACCCAATTCTTCACACCTACAATACCCATTATGCAAAAAACCTTTGTCACAGGACGTCTGAGAGACTTAGGAACCATCTTTTGCATGTCTGCTACAGCATAAGGAGTAACGTCCAAGGGCAATTTGAAAGCCTAAGGAAAACACTTCCAGAAACCACAGAACAAAAATTACAACAATACTACAACAAACTACGGACCTTTCTGATTCATAACAAAGAAAAGAAACTACACAGACTGCGTCTCAATTCCGGACTCTATACAAACAGATCCAAAACAAAACCTGACAACTCTGACAACCACTCCATTCTAGACACAAAAGCATCTAACTGTGTCATCAATCTCTCGGATTACAAACCCAACAAAGTGGAGCTTGCCGTGCTTTCTAGAGGACTCTCATTTTGTCCCACTAAGGCCCTGGATAAAACTGAACTCTGCAGTGATATGGAACATTTTTTCAGGAGACTGCGCCTGAGGGAATACTTCAATGATACAGAAGATTCAGAAAACACTCGGACTGAAGGAAAAGGGATCTCAACAACCAAGAAGAGGTCAGACTGGACACCTCCTCCTGGACGCAACCCTCATTTGGATAAATATATAGACTCATTCAGCTATTTGATAAAATCCACCATCATAGCCACCAACAAGAGACAAGCATCCAACATCAGTGCCCAGGAGAGAAAGGCTATACAGTCTCTGAAAACCAACAAAGAAATCATCATTAAACCTGCTGACAAGGGAGGTGCAATAGTCATGATGAACACATCAGACTATATGAAGGAAGCAAACAGACAACTTACGGACACACGCTACTACAGAAAACTGGAGTCGGACCCTACACAGGACTATTACAAGGAACTAAGCAAGTTGGTATCTTGTCTGTCTGACAAATCCATAAGAGCCGATAACCTAATACCAGAGAGTCCAAGAACAGGGACATTCTACATGCTTCCCAAAATCCACAAAACTGGGAATCCAGGGAGGCCGATTATTTCATGTGTGGACACCCTTACTGAGCAGGTATCTGGATGGGTAGAGGGCATTCTTAAACCTCTGGTAAAGGATACACCCAGCTACATTCAGGACACAACTGACCTACTGAATAAACTAGCAGCAATAGGTCCTCTACCAGAAGGAACCATCCTGGCCACCATGGATGTGGAATCCTTGTACTCTAATATCCCACACCAGGATGGATTAAATGCCTGCAAAGACTTCATGAAAAACACAGAGAATGATGCTGATTCTGTGGTGAAACTCACAAAATTCATCCTCACCCACAATTACTTTGAATTTGACAACAAGATCTATTTACAGGAGACTGGCACAGCTATGGGAAGTAAAATGGCTCCACAGTATGCAAATCTTTTCATGGCCAAGCTTGAAAGCGACTTTCTGTCCTCATGTCACACCAGGCCTCGGGCCTACTACCGCTACATTGATGACATTTTAATCATCTGGACGGAGTCTGAGCAACAGCTAAAGACGTTCCACGAACAGTTCAATCAATTTCATCCCACCATCAACTTAACACTTAACTACTCCAGCACTGAAATTAACTTTTTGGACACCATCATTAAACTGAAGGACAATGAAATAGAGACATCCCTGTATCAGAAGCCAATCGACCGTCCAACATACCTTAAATGGGACAGTTTCCATCCAAAACACATAAAAAACTCTATTGTCTACAGCCAAGCCATCAGATACAACCGTATATGTTCCAACCCCATGGATAGAGATGAACACCTTGGTCGCCTTAGAAAGACCTTTTTAAATCAGGGCTACCATCCAAGAACAATTGAAAACCAAATTACAAGAGCCACCAGAATATCAAGGGATCACCTGCTACATTACAAAGCTAAAGAAGAAAATAACCGGTTGCCTTTAGTGGTCACCTACAATCCAAATCTGGAGGTGCTAAGGGGAGCTGCACGGAAACTACAACCTTTACTACAAAAAGATGCCCGGTTACAATCCATATTTCCAGACCCCCCACTACTGTGTTTTAGACAGCCCCCAAATCTAAGAAGCATCATTGTCAGAAGTTCCCTGTCCTCCCCAACAGCTGCAGGAACCTTGCCTTGCAATCAGAAGAAATGCAAAACCTGTCCATTTATATTGACCACGGACAAGATAAAGATCCCCAACTCACATCAGGACTACAAGATACCAGGTACTTTCAGCTGCATCACATCTAATGTTGTGTACCTAATTATATGTACTAAATGTCCAACTGGGGGTCTGTATGTGGGGGAGACCGGGCAAAAACTGAGAACAAGGATGAATTCTCATCGCCACGCAATAAGAGAAAAAAGAATGGATCTACCTGTGGCAAAACATTTTTGCTCCCCTGATCATAGCATGTCAGATATGAAAATACTGGTACTAAGAAGCAGATTCACATCTCAGAGGCAGAGAAGAATTTGCGAATACAAATTGATGGTGACCTTTGACACTCTTAATGCTGGAATGAACCTGTCACATGGTTTTATGGCCTATTACATCAATTAAGGAATTTACTCCAAATACCCTGTGAAAACATCACAAAACATTACCAGACCCCAATCAGAGGGTAATAAAACTTTCTCTCCTTATCTATGAACTGTTCCAATATTTATGCTCATCCCTCTGCCATAATGACTATTCTGCTTCACGTCACTTGTCTTACCTATTGCATTTTTTCTGTGTTTTTGTGTATAAATATGTGATTCTTCAGATTTTGTATTAGTTCAGCCTGATGAAGAGACCTGAGTAGTCTCGAAAGCTTGCAATTTGTTACCATCTTTTCAGTTAGCCATTAAAAGGTATCAACCACTGAGGACTCTCAACTCTAAATATTTTTCTATCTACTGGCTAACACGGTACAAAGATATACATCTTTACTGTACCAATTACTACTGAAAGTTCATCTAAGTTTTTTCTGCGGTGGCCAAACCTTTGACAGATATAACCAGGAAAGGGACAGACTTTTCCAATTGGTCCAGTCCATCCCAAGAAGCTTTTAATACCTTGAAAAAATATTTTGTGTATGCGCCAATCCTTATACAGTCATGGCCAAAAGTTTTGAGAATGACACAAATATTAATTTTTACAAAGTCTACTGCTTCACTTTTTCTAATGGCAATTTGCATATACTCCAGAATGTTATAAAGCGTGATCAGCTTAACAGCAATTACTTGCAAAGTCAATATTTGGCTAGAAAATGAACTTTATCCCCAAAACACATTTCAACATCATTGCAGCCCTGCCTTAAAAGGACCAGCTAACCTCTTTTCAGTGATTGCTCCATTAACACAGGTGAGGGTGTTGATGAGGACATGGCTGGAGACCAATCTGTCATGATTAAGTAAGAATGACACCACTGGACACTTTAAAAGGAGGCTGGTGCTTGGCATCATTGTTTCTCTTCTGTTAACCATGGTTATCTCTAAAGAAACACGTGCAGTCATCATTACAATGCACAAAAATGGCCTAACAGGGAAGAGTATCGCAGCTAGAAAGATTGCACCTCAGTCAACAATCTATCGCATCATCAAGAACTTCAAGGAGAGAGTTTCCATTGTTGCCAAAAAGGCTCCAGGGCGCCCGAGAAAGACCAGCAAGCGCCAGGACCGTCTCTTAAAAGTGTTTCAGCTGCGGGATCGGGCTACCATCAGTTGCAGAGCTTGCTCAGGAATGGCAGCAGGCAGGTGTGAGTGCATCTGCACGTACTATGAGGCGGAAACTCTTGGAGCAAGGCCTGGTCTCAAGGAGGGCAGCAAAGAAGCCACTTCTCTCCAGAAAAAAACATCATGGACAGACTGATATTCTGCAAAAGGTACAGGCAGTGGACTGCTGAGGACTGGGGTAAAGTTATTTTCTCTGATGAATCCCCTTTTTGATTGTTTGGGACATCAGGAAAACGCCTCATTCGGAGAAGACAAGGTGAGCGCTACCACCAGTCTTGTCTCATGCCAACTGTTAAGCATCCTGAAACCATTCATGTGTGGGGTTGCTTCTCAGCCAAGGGAATTGGCTCTCTCACAGTCTTGCCTAAAAACACAGCCATGAATAAAGAATGGTACCAGAATGTCCTCCAAGAGCAACTTCTACCAACCCTCCAAGAGCAGTTTGGCGATCAACAATGCCTTTTCCAGCATGATGGAGAACCTTGCCATAAAGCAAAAGTGATAACTAAATGGCTCAGGGAACAAAACATAGAGATTTTGGGTCCATGGCCTGGAAACTCCCCAGATCTTAATCCCATTGAGAACTTGTGGTCAATCATCAAGAGACGGGTGGACAAACAAAAACCTAAAAATTCTGACAAAATGAAAGCATTGATTGTGCAAGAATGGACTGCTATCAGTCAGGATTTGGTCCAGAAGTTGATTGAGAGCATGCCAGGGAGAATTGCAGAGGTCCTGAAGAAGAAGGGTCAACACTGCAAATATTGACTTGCTGCATTAACTCATTCTAACTGTCAATATAAGCTTTTGTTACTCATATGTTTGCAATTATATTTCTGTCTGTGATAAAAACATCTGTCAAACACACACATAAAAACAGAGGGCAGCAGATCATGTGAAAATATAATATTTGTGTCATTCTCAAAACTTTTGGCCATGACTGTGCTTGTCTGATGTCACTCAGCCATTTATTGTAGAAGTTGATGCATCTGAAGTGAGGTGGGGGCTGTGCTGTCGCAGGCTGTGTTTCCTAGTAAATGGCGTCTGTGTGCATATTTTTCTAAGAAACTATCATCTGATTGAAAAAAAACTATCATATTGGTAATAGGGACCTCTTGGCAATAAAGTAGGCTCTTGAAGAGTGGCGTCATTTTCTGGAAGTTGTCATGGTAATCACAGATCATAAAATTTGTGAATAGGCATAAAATAATTGTAAATAAGTACCTATACTACAGAAAGTAGTATTTATTGCCGCTATCTAACATTGAAAAAGAGGTGGTAGAGGCTCAAAGGGATGCCCCGGCTGCCTGTCTTATAGGTAAACTGTTCATATCTGTGAATCTATGTCATAAAGTATTAAGTGAACATGATTATTCGGTCTTAGCTGGACAGCCTGGAAGCAAAGCCACTACAGATCTCATTACCCAGCGTTTTTGGTTGTTTGGGGTGCATCCGAATGTTCGGAAGTATGTAGATGCCTCTAGTGTGTGTTCACTTTCTAAGACCCCCTCATATTCGTCCGTCTTGGTCTCTCCAACCATTGGTGATTCCCAGTAGACCTTGGACTCATTTATCAGTGGATTTCATTACTGATTTACTAGTATCTGCAGGTAACATAGTAACTAGTGTTGAGCGATAGTGCTCGATATCTAAAAATATTGTATCGAAATTGTATCGCCGATAGCACTAAATATCGTCGATATCCGATTTCGATACCGGAAGTCCAATGTAAGTCTATGGGAACAAAATATCGCAACTAAAAAAAACCTTTATTTCCTTGTAAACACTAAAAATACACACATAGAATACATATATATATATATATACATGTCATTGTGACATATAAATATACATATATGTATAGTTTATACACTTCTACATAGTAAAATATCCTCTGATTCAATTGCCGGGTAAAGCCGGCTTCTGTGAAAAGACAGAAGCACCCGACATGAAATGACACTTGGTGTACATAGGGTTAACCATGTCTTTTCATGTCGTTTGCAATCTGATTTGCACAAACAATTACATCAGTCTATGTGTGCAAAATTTCACACCTGTAGGGGTTAATTAAAGGTGTAAATTCGTTGTAAAAAAATGGACTTTTTTGCTACGAATTTACACCTTTAATTAACCCCTACAGGTGTGAAATTTTGCACACTTACACTCATGTAATTGTTTGTGCAAATCAGATATCAAACTACATGAAAAGACATGGTTAACTCTATGTAAACCAAGTGTCATTTCATGTCGGGTTCTGCATTTTCACAAAAGTCGGCAATTGAATTAGCGGCTATTATACTATGTAGAAGTGTATGAACTATAAATATAAATATATATATATGTGTCACAAATTCAATGACATGTATATATATATATATATGAGGTGTAAAATTGCTGAAAAAAAATGCGTGGGCTTCCGCCCTATTTTCGCAACCAGACAGACAAAGCCAGTGAGTGGGGGCAGATAATAATAGCCCAGAGAGGGACCATTATTTTTGGCCCCCCCCGGCTACTAACATCTGCCCCAGACACCCCAGAAAGGGCAAATCTCTAATTAGATTTGCCCTTTCTGGCACTTTGCCCGTCTATTCCCATTGCCCTGTAGCGGTGGCGAATGGGTTAATAAGGGGTTAAAATGACATTGCAATTGAAAGGTCACTTTAAGCCAGGTTAATAATTGAGAGCTGTCAATCAGACAACTATCAATTATTAATCCTATTGTATGAAAGAAAAATCAAACACACACACTTTAATAAAAAAGAAGTTTAATGAAATAATCACACAGTTTTTGACCATATTTTATTTACCTGCTAAAACCATTTCCTGTAATAAAATAAAATAATAAAGCAAAATTATTCTTACCAATCCGATGTACAGTCAGGTCCCACGGTGTAATCCATCAGAAAGGGTTAATGTTTACTGCAGGGACCGCAGCTAATGCTGCAGCCTCACAGTAAACCCCCAAATGAATGAGCTCCTCTCCTGGCTGACAGGAGAGGAAGTGGAAAGCTTAATTGATTGCTTTCCACTTTCACTTCAGGTCAGCCAGGGACACAATCAGTGACATCAGAGGGAACTGGTTAACAAAAATAGGGGATCCCCTCGAAAAAAAAATGGCGTGGGGTCCCCCCTATTTTTGTTAACCAGCCAGATGAAGCAGACCGCTGAGGCCTGGTTTTTCAGGCTGGTAAGGAGCCAAGATCCATGGACCTTGCCAGCCTGATAATACCAGGCCACAGCAGTCTGCATATCTTGGCTGATTAACAAAAATAGGGGATCCCATCGAAAAAAATTGGCGTGGGGTCCCCCCTATTTTTGTTAACCAGCCAGATGAAGCAGACCGCTGGCTGGTAAGGATCCAATATCCATGGACCTTGCAAGCCTGATAATACCAGGCCACAGCAGTCTGCTTAGCTTGGCTGGTTAACAAAAATAGGGGATCCCCTCGAAAAAAAAAACGGCGTAGGGGTCCCCCTATTTTTGTTAAGCAGCCAAGTAAAATGCAGACTGCTGCGGCCTGGTATTAAAAGACTGTCAAGGCCCATGGATTTTGGCCCTCAACAGCCTGATAATACCAGGCTACAGCAGCCCCACATTTGCCGCATCAAAAGATGTGCCAATTGTGGCACTTTACCCGGCTCTTCCCACTTGCCCTGTAGCGGTGGCAAGCGGGGTAATAAGGGGTTAATGTCACCGTTGATTGCACGGTGACAATAAGCCCGGTTAATAATGGAGAGGCGTCAATAAGACACCGATCCATTATTAATCCCAAAGTTATTAAATGCATAAAAAAAGACACAGCAAGAAAAAAGTATTTTAATGAAATAAAAGAGACAACACAGTGTTCATTTCTTTTATTATACTCTCATTCCTGCGACGCCATCGATCTCCTGTAAAAAAAGAAAAAAAACAAACCAACAGTATACCACCTGTCCGACACAGTCCATAGTAACGACAGTCCCACGACGATCCAGCTCTGCTACATCGCAATGACAGGCAGAGCCTGTCATCGCGACGCAGCACAGCTGATTACCTGCTTCCCCGGCGGTGACGTCATCGGACTGACTGCTTTACGGCCGGGATTACCCAGCAGTCACTGCAGTTATCGCGAGAAACTGCATGTGACCGCCGGGGAGAAGAGGATGGCGGCCGTGAAGCAGTCCAGGACGTGACCGCTGGAGATCTTCTGCCAGGTAAGTGCCGCTGACTCCTGACAGACCCGACCGACGGACACTGACAGTGACAGACCCGACCGACGGACACAGACAGTGACAGTGACAAATCCGATTCCGGTATTCGATAAGACGAAAATATCGAAACGAATTATCGAAAGGCCGATAGAGCTAATTTCGGCCGATAGCCGATATTTGCATTATCGTATCGCTCAACACTAATAGTAACATATTTATTAAGGTTGAAGGAAGACTTTAAGTCCATCTAGTTCAACCCATATCCTATCCTAACCTGCCCTACATGTTGATCCAGAGGAAGGCAAAAAAAAACCTATGTGGCAACAGTAAGCTTCACATTGGTGAAAAAAATTCCTTCCCGACTCCACATATGGCAATCAGACTAGCTCCCTGGATCAGCGGATTATCTAGGAAACTAGTGTGTATATCCTGTAATATTATACTTTTCAAGAAAGGCATCCAGTCCCTTCTTAAATTTTGTAGGGAATCACTCATTACAACACTATATAGCAAAGAGTTCCATAATCTCGCTGCTCTTACAGTAAAGAATCTGCATCTGTGATTATGACTAAACCTTCTTTCCTCCAGAACTAGAGGATGCTCCCTTGTCCCCGTCTAAGAGTAAAAAGATCATTAGAAAGGTCTGTCCCCTCATATATTTATACATTGTAATAAGATCACCACTAAGCCTTTATTTTTCCAAACTAAATAACCCCAAGTGTAATAACCTGTCTTGGTATTGCAGAACCCCCAGTTCTCTAATAACCTTGGTCGTTCTTATCTGCACCCGCTCCAGTTCAGCTATGTCTTTCTTATACACCGGAGACCAGAACTGCACACAGTATTCTAAGTGTGGTCGCACTAGTGACTTGTATAGAAGTAAAATATATGTTCTCCTCATGAGCATCTATGCCTCTTTTAATGCATCCCATTATTTTATTTGCCTTTGCAGCAGCTGCCTGACACTGGCCACTAAATGTGAGTTTGTCGTCCACCCATGCACCCAGATCTTTTTCAGTGACAGTTTTGCCCAGTGTTTTACAATTAAGCACATAATTATACATCTTCTTTGTTATACCAAAGTGCATGACCTTAAATTTATCCCCATTGAAGCTCATTTGCCATTTATCAGCCCACGCTTCTAGTTTACATAAATCCTCCTGTAATATAAAATTGTCCTCCTCTGTATTGATTACCCTGCAGAGTTTAGTGTCATCTGCAAATATTGAAATACTACTCTGTATGCCCCCTACAAGGTCATTAATAAGTATGTTAAAGAGAAGCGGCCCCAATACTGACCCCTGTGGTACCCAACTGCTAGCCGTGACCCAGTCCGAGTGTGCTCCATTAATAACCACCCTTTGTTTCCTATCCCTGAGCCAATTCTTAACCCACTTACACATATTTTCCCCTATCACTAGTGTTGAGCGATACGATACTGCAAATATCGGGTATCGGCCGATATTGGCTGTATCGGAATTCCGATTCCGAGTACCGATATTTTCGTCATATCGGATACCGGAATCGGAATGTCACTGTCACTGTCAGTGTCCGTCGGTCGGGTCTGTCAGGAGTCAGCGGCACTTACCCGGCAGAAGATCTCCGGCGGTCAAATCCTGGACTGCTTAATGGCCGCCATTCTCTTCTCCCTGGCGGTCACATGCAGTTTCTCGCGATAACTGCAGTGACTGCTGGGTAATCGCGGCAGTAAAGCAGTCCGATGACGTCACCGCCGGGGAAGCAGGTAATCAGCTGTGCTGTGCCGGGATGTCAGGCTCTGCCTGTCATTCCGATGTAGCAGAGCTGGATCGTCGTGGGACAGTCGTTACTATGGACTGCGTCGGACAGGTGGTATACTGTTGGTTTGTTTTTTTAATTTTTTTACAGGAGATCGATGGCGTCGCAGGAATGAGAGAGTAATAAAAGAAATAAAAACTGTGTTGTCTCTTTTATTTCATTAACCCCTTCACCCCAAGGGTGGTTTGCACGTTAATGACCGGGCCAATTTTTACAATTCTGACCACTGTCTCTTTATGAGGTTATAACTCAGGAACGCTTCAACGGATCTTCGCGATTCTGAGATTGTTTTCTCATGACATATTGTACTTAACGTTAGAAGTAAAATTTCTTCGATATAACTTGCGTTTATTTTTGAAAAAAACGCAAATATGGCGAAAATTTTTAAAATTTTGCAATTTTCAAACTTTGAATTTTTATTCCCTTAAAACAGAGAAATATATCACACAAAATAGTTAAGAAATAACATTTCCCACATGTCTACTTTACATCAGCACAATTTTGGAACCAAAATTTTTTTTTGTTAGGAAGTTATAAGGGTTAAAAGTTGACCAGCGATTTCTCATTTTTACAACAAAATTTACAAAGCCATTTTTTTTAGGGACCACCTCTCATTTGAAGTCACTTTGAGGGGTCTATATGGCAGAAAATACCCAAAAGTGAAACCATTCTAAAAACTGCACCTCTCAAGGTACTCAAAACCACATTCAAGAAGATTATTAACCCTTCAGGTGCTTCACAGGAACTAAAGCAACGTGGAAGGAAAAAATGAATATTTAACTTTTTAGCCACAAAAATGATCTTTTACAAACTTTTTTTTATTTTCACAAGGGTAAAAGGAGAAAATGGACAGATAAGGTTGTTATGCAATTTCTCCTGAGTACGCCAATACCCAACATGTGGGGGAAAACCACTGTTTGGGCACACGGCAGAGCTCGTAAGGGAAGGAGCGCCGTTTGACTTTTTCAAACTAAAATTGGCTGGAATTGAGATTGGATGCCATGTCGTGTTTGGAGAGCCCCTGATGCACCTAAACAGTGGAAACCCCCACAAGTGACACCATTTTGGAAACTAGACCCCCTAAGGTACTTATCTAGATCTGTTGTGAGCACTTTGAACCCCCAAGTGTTTCACAAAAGTTTATAATGCCTGGGTGTGAAAAAAAAAAAAAACAATTTTCCACAAAAATGATTTTTTAGTCCCAAATTTTTGAATTTTCCCAAGGAAATTGGACCCCAAAAGTTGTTGTCCAATTTGTCCTGAGTACGCTGATACCCCATATGTGGTGGGGGGAACTGTTTGGGTGCACGGCAGGGCTTGGAAAGGAAGTAGTAACGTTTTGGAATGCAGAGGTTGATGGGGGTCATGTTCCGTTTGCAGTGCCCCAGATGAGCCTAAACAGTGGAAACCCCCCACAAGTGACCCCATTTTGGAAACTATACCCCCTAAGGAACTTATCTAGATCTTTGGTGAGCACTTTGAACCCCCAAGTGCTTCACACAAGTTTATAATGCCCGGGCATGAAAATAAAAAATCCTATTTTTTTCCCACAAAAATTATCTTTTAGTCACTAATTTTTTATTTTCCCAAGGGTAACAGAGAAATTGGACCACAAAAGTTGTTGTCCAATTTGTCCTGAGTACGCTGATACCCTATATGTGGGTGGGAACCACTGTTTGGGCGCACGGCAGAGCTTGGAATGGAAGGAGCACTATTTGACTTTTTCCAACCAAAATTGGCTGGAATTGAGATTGGATGCCATGTTGCATTTGGAGAGCCCCTGATGTGCCTAAACAGTGGAAACCCCCCACAAATGACCCCATTTTGGAAACTAGACCCCCTAAGGAACTTTTCTAGATCTTTGGTGAGCAATTTGAACCCCAAGTGCTTCACACAAGTTTATAACGTAGAGCCGTAAAATTTAAAAATCATATTTTTTCCACAAAAATGATCTTTTCACACCAATTTTTATTTTTCTAAGGGTAACAAGACTCCAAAAGTTATTGTGCAATTTGTCCTGAGTGCGCTAATACCCCATATGTGGGGGTAAACCACTGTTTGGGTGCATGGCAGAGTTTGGAAGGGAAGGAGCGCCGTCTGACTTTTTCAACGCAGAATTGGCTGGACGCCATGTCGTGTTTGGAGAGCTCCTGATCTGCCTAAACAGTGGAAACCCCCATAAATGACACCATTTTGGAAACTAGACCCCTCAAGGAACTTATCTAGATGGGTGGTGAGAACTTTTAACCCCCAGGTGTTTCACTAAAGTTTATAACGTACAGCCGTAAAATAAAAAATCTTTTTTTTTTTTACAAAAATGATTTTTTCGCCCCCAATATTTTATTTTCACAAGGGTAACAGAAGAAATTGGAACCCAAAAGTTGTTGTCCAATTTGTCCTGAGTACGCTGATACCCAATATGTGGGAGAAAACTACTGTATGGGCACACGTCAGGGCTCCGAAGGGAAGTAGTGACATTTTGGATTGCAGACTTTGATGGAATGGTCTGGGGGCGTCATGTCACATTTGGAGAGCCCCTGATGCACCTATACAGTGGAAACCCCCCACAAGTGACCCCATTTTGGCAAATAGACCCCACAAGGAACTTATCTAGATGTGTGGTGAGCACTTTGAACCCCGAAGTGCTTCACAGAAGTTTATAACGTACAGCCGTAAAAATAAAAAATCTTTTTTTTTTTTACAAAAATGATTTTTTCGCCCCCAATATTTTATTTTCACAAGGGTAACAGGAGAAATTGGACCCCAAAAGTTGTTGTCCAATTTGTCCTGAGTACGCTGATACCCAATATGTGGGAGAAAACTACTGTATGGTTACACGTTGGGGCTCGGAAGGGAAGTAGTGACGTTTTGGATTGCAGACTTTGATGGAATGGTCTGGGGGCGTCATGTCGCATTTGGAGAGACCCTGATGCGCCTAAACAGTGGAAACCCCCCACAAGTGACCCCATTTTGGAAAATAGACCCCACACGGAACTTGTCTAGATGTGTGGTGAGCACTTTAAACCCCGAAGTGCTTCACAGAAGTTTAGAACGCACAGCCGTAAAAATAAAAAATCTTTTTTTTTTTTGCAAAAATGATTTTTTTTGCCCCAATATTTTATTTTTACAAGGGTAACAGGAGAAATTGGACCCCAAAAGTTGTTGTCCAATTTGTCCTGAGTACGCTGATATCCAATATGTGGGAGAAAACTACTGTATGGGTACACGTTGGGGCTCGGAAGGGAAGTAGTGACGTTTTGGATTGCAGACTTTGATGGAATGGTCTGGGGGCGTCATGTCGCATTTGGAGAGCCCCTGATGCGCCTAAACAGTGGAAATCCCCAACAAGTGACCCCATTTTGGAAAATAGACCCCACAAGGAACTTATCTAGATGTGTGGTGAGCGCTACGAAGCCCCAAGTGCTTCACAGAAGTTTATAATGTACAGCCGTAAAAACAAAAAAATAATTTTTTTTGTACAAAAATGATATTTTCGCCCCCAGTTTTTTATTTTCCCAAGGGTAGCAGAAGAAATAGGACAAATTGCACAATAACTCTTGGGGTCCAGAGTACGCTGATACCCCATATGTGGGGATAAACTACTGTTTGGACGCATGGCAGAGCTGAGAAGTGAAGGAGCACCGTTTGACTTTTTCAACGCAGAATTGGCTGGAATTGAGATCAGACGCCATGTCACATTTGGAGAGCCCCTGATGTGCCTAAACAGCGGAAACCCCCCAATTCTAACTCCAACCCTAACCCCAACACACCCCTAACCCTAGTCCCAACCCTAACCACAAACCTAACCCTAACACACCCCTAATCCCAACCCTAACCCTAATCCTAACTTTAGCGCCAACCCTAACCCTAACTTTAGCCGCAACCCTAACCCTAACCCTAATGGGAAAATGGAAATAAATACTTTTTTTTAATTTTATTATTTTTCCCTTACTAAGGGGGTGATAAAGGGGGGTTTGATTTACTATTTATAGCGGGTTTTTATGATTGGCAGCTGTCACGCTAAAAGACGCTTTTTATTGCAAAAATAGTTTTTGCATCATCACATTTTGAGAGCTATAATTTTTGCATATTTTGGCCCACAGAGTAATGTGAGGTCTTATTTTTTGCGGGACGAGTTGACGTTTTTATTGGTACCATTTTTGAGCACGTGACATTTTTTGATCGCTTTTTATTTCGATTTTTGGGAGGTTAGAATGAACAAAAATCAGCAATTCATGAATTTCTTTTGGGGGAGGCGTTTATACCGTTCCGCGTGTGGTAAAATTGATAAAGCAGTTTTATTCTTCGGGTCAGTACGATTATGGCGATACCTCATTTATATCATTTTTTCATGTTTTGGCGCTTTTATAGAATAAAAACAATTTTATATAAAAAATAATTATTTTTGCATCGCTTTATTCTGTGAGCTATAACTATTTTATTTTTTCGCTGATGATGCTGTATGACAGCTCGTTTTTTGCGGGACAAGATGACGTTTTCAGCAGTACCATGTTTTTTTATATCGGTCTTTTTGATCACGTGTTATTCCACTTTTTGTTCGGCGGTATGATGATAAAGCATTGATTTTTTGCTTCGTTTTTTTTTTTTTTTTTTAAGGGGTTCAATAAAGGGGTTAAATAGTGGGACAATTTTATAGGGGGGGTCGTTACGGACGCGGCGATACCAAATATGTGTACTTTTATTGCTTTGTTTTTTTTATTTACAGGAAGAAGTGAATTTATTGGGGAATATATTTTTTTTTTTAATTTATTTTGGATTTTTTTTTAAAACATGTTTATTTTATTTTTTTAACTTTTTTACTTTGTCCCAGGGTGGGACATCACTGTATTTTATCAGATCGCTGGTGTGACAGTGTGCACAGCACTCTGTCACACCAGCGATCGCTCAGGCAGTGCAGCAGGCTTCTCAGTGCCTGCTCTCGGCAGGCACTGAGATAGCCGCCTCCCTCCAGGACCCCGGCGCCATCTTGGATCCGGGTCCTGGGAGGGAGGAAGCCCTCAGAACAGCGCGATCACATCGCGCTGCTCTGAGGGTCTCAGGGGGGCGCGCAGGGAGCCCCCACCCTGCGCGATCCTCCCCTGTGCCCCCAGTACAGTCATGGCCAAAAGTTTTGAGAATGACGCAAATATTATATTTTCACATGATCTGCTGCCCTCTGGTTTTTATGTGTGTTTGCAGATGTTTTTATCACAGACAGAAATATAATAATTGCAAACAAATGAGTAACAAAAGCTTATATTGACAGTTAGAATGAGTTAATGCAGCAAGTCAATATTTGCAGTGTTGACCCTTCTTCTTCAGGACCTCTGCAATTCTCCCTGGCATGCTCTCAATCAACTTCTGGACCAAATCCTGACTGATAGCAGTCCATTCTTGCACAATCAATGCTTTCATTTTGTCAGAATTTTTAGGTTTTTGTTTGTCCACCCGTCTCTTGATGATTGACCACAAGTTCTCAATGGGATTAAGATCTGGAGAGTTTCCAGGCCATGGACCCAAAATCTCTATGTTTCGTTCCCTGAGCCATTTAGTTATCACCTTTGCTTTATGGCAAGGTGCTCCATCATGCTGGAAAAGGCATTGTTGATCGCCAAACTGCTCTTGGAGGGTTCGGAGAAGTTGCTCTTGGAGGACACTCTCGTACCATTCTTTATTCATGGCTGTGTTTTTAGGCAAGTCTGTGAGAGAGCCGATTCCCTTGGCTGAGAAGCAACCCCACACATGAATGGTTTCAGGATGCTTAACAGTTGGCATGAGACAAGACTGGTTGTCTTCTCCGAATGAGGCGTTTTCCTGATGTCCCAAACAATCGAAAAGGGGATTCATCAGAGAAAATAACTTTACCCCAGTCCTCAGCAGTCCACTGCCTGTACCTTTTGCAGAATATCAGTCTGTCCATGATGTTTTTTCTGGAGAGAAGTGGCTTCTTTGCTGCCCTCCTTGAGACCAGGCCTTGCTCCAAGAGTCTCTGCCTCACAGTACGTGCAGATGCACTCACACCTGCCTGCTGCCTTTCCTGAGCAAGCTCTGCACTGCTGGCAGCCCGATCCCACAGCTGAAACACTTTTAAGAGACGGTTCTGGCGCTTGCTGGTCTTTCTTGGGCGCCCTGAAGCCTTTTTGGCAACAATGGAACCTCTCTCCTTGAAGTTCTTGATGATGCGATAGATTGTTGACTGAGGTGCAATCTTTCTAGCTGCGATACTCTTCCCTGTTAGGCCATTTTTGTGCATTGCAATGATGACTGCACGTGTTTCTTTAGAGATAACCATGGTTAACAGAAGAGAAACAATGATGCCAAGCACCAGCCTCCTTTTAAAGTGTCCAGTGGTGTCATTCTTACTTAATCATGACAGATTGATCTCCAGCCATGTCCTCATCAACACCCACACCTGTGTTAATGGAGCAATCACTGAAAAGAGGTTAGCTGGTCCTTTTAAGGCAGGGCTGCAATGATGTTGAAATGTGTTTTGGGGGATAAAGTTCATTTTCTAGCCAAATATTCACTTTGCAAGTAATTGCTGATAAGCTGATCACTCTTTATAACATTCTGGAGTATATGCAAATTGCCATTAGAAAAAGTGAAGCAGTAGACTTTGTAAAAATTAATATTTGTGTCATTCTCAAAACTTTTGGCCATGACTGTACACCGCGATCATGTTTGATCGCTGTGTGCAAGGGGTTAATGTGCCGGGAGCGGTCCGTGACCGCTCCTGACACACAGTCATGGGTGTCAGCTGTGATAATCAGCTGACACCCGGGCGCGATCGGCTGCGCTCCCCCCGGGAGCGCGTCCGATCGCACGAGATGTACTATCCCGTCCATGGTCATACGGGCCCTGGTACCATGGACGGGATAGTACGTCCGATGGCAGTAAGGGGTTAAAAGACTTTTTTCTTGCTGTGTCTTTTTTTTATACATTTAATAACTTTGGGATTAATAATGGATCGGTGTCTTATTGACACCTCTCCATTATTAACCGGGCTTATTGTCACCGTGCAATCAACGGTGACATTAACCCCTTATTACCCCACTTGCCACCGCTACAGGGCAAGTGGGAAGAGCCGGGTAAAGTGCCACAATTGGCACATCTTTTGATGCGCCAAATGTGGGGCTGCTGTAGCCTGGTATTATCAGGCTGTTGAGGGCCAAAATCCATGGGCCTTGACAGTCTTTTAATACCAGGCCGCAGCAGTCTGCATTTTACTTGGCTGGTTAACAAAAATAGGGGGATCCCCACGCCGTTTTTTTTTCGAGGGGATCCCCTATTTTTGTTAACCAGCCAAGCTAAGCAGACTGCTGTGGCCTGGTATTATCAGGCTTGCAAGGTCCATGGATATTGGATCCTTACCAGCCTGAAAAACCAGGCCTCAGCGGTCTGCTTCATCTGGCTGATTAACAAAAATAGGGGGGACCCCACGCCAATTTTTTTCGAGGGGATCCCCTATTTTTGTTAATCAGCCAAGATATGCAGACTGCTGTGGCCTGGTATTATCAGGCTGGCAAGGTCCATGGATCTTGGCTCCTTAACAGCCTGAAAATCCAGGCCTCAGCGGTCTGCTTCATCTGGCTGGTTAACAAAAATAGGGGGGACCCCACGCCAATTTTTTTCGAGGGGATCCCCTATTTTTGTTAATCAGCCAAGATATGCAGACTGCTGTGGCCTGGTATTATCAGGCTGGCAAGGTCCATGGATCTTGGATCCTTAACAGCCTGAAAATCCAGGCCTCAGCGGTCTGCTTCATCTGGCTGGTTAACAAAAATAGGGGGGACCCCACGCCAATTTTTTTCGAGGGGATCCCTATTTTTGTTAACCAGTTCCCTCTGACGTCACTGATTGTGTCCCTTATTTTATTTTTATTCTCTAATTAGAGATTTGCCCTTTCTGGGGTGTCTGGGGGCAGATATTAGTAGCCGGGGGGCCAAAAATAATGGTCCCTCTCTGGGCTATTATTATCTGCCCCCACTCACTGGCTTTGTCTGTCTGGTTGCCAAAACAGGCCGGGAGCCCACACATTTTTTTTCAGCAATTTTACACCTCATATATATACATGTCATTGAATTTGTGACACATATATATATATATATATATATTTATATTTATAGTTCATACACTTCTACATAGTATAATAGCCGCTAATTCAATTGCCGGCTTTTGTGAAAATGCAGAACCCGACATGAAATGACACTTGGTTTACATAGAGTTAACCATGTCTTTTCATGTAGTTTGATATCTGATTTGCACAAACAATTACATGAGTGTAAGTGTGCAAAATTTCACACCTGTAGGGGTTAATTAAAGGTGTAAATTCGTAGCAAAAAAGTCGAATTTACACCTTTAATTAACCCCTACAGTGTGAAATCAAACTACATGAAAAGACATGGTTAACTCTATGTAAACCAAGTGTCCATTTCATGTCGGTGCTTCTGTCTTTTCACAAAAGCCGACTTTACCCGCAATTGAATCAGAGGCTATTTTACTATGTAGAAGTGTATAAACTAAAAATATGTATATAATATATGTCACAATGACATGTATATATAATATATTATATATATTATGTATTCTATGTGTGATATTTAGTGTTTACAAGGAAAGAAAGAGGTTTTTTTAGTTACGATATTTTGTTCCCATAGACTTACATTGGATTTCCGGTATCGGTATCGGGTATCGCCGATATTTTAATGGTATTGGTGATACCATTCCGATTCCGATACTTTGGATATCGGAAAGTATCGCTCAACTCTACCTATCACCATTGTTCTCATTTTATGTATTATTATTTATTATTACAGCGCCATTTATTCCACGGCGCTTTACATGTGAGGTGGGGTATACATAATAAATACATGTACAGTAATCTTAGACAATACAAGTTACGACTAGTACTGGAGGAGAGAGGACCCTGCCCGCAAGGCTCACAATCTACACGGGATGGGTGAGGATACAGTAGGTGGGTAGAGCTGGTTGTACAGCGGTTTGTGGATCAGTGGTTACTGCAGGTTGTAGGCTTGTCGAAGAGGTAGGTCTTCAGGTTCTTTTTGAAGGTTTCCATGGTATGCAAGAGTCTGATATGTTGTGGTAGAGAGTTCCAGATTAGGGGGATGCGCAGGAAAAATCTGTATGCGATTGTGGGAAGAGGAGATAAGAGGGGAGAGAGGGGAGGAGAGGAGAAAGATCCTGTGAGGATCGGAGGTTGCATGCAGGTAGGTACCGGGAGATAAGGTCACAGATGTATGGAGGACACAGGTTGTGGATGGCTTTGTTGTCATGATAGAGTTTTGACCTGGAGTATTTTTGTAATGGGAGCCAGTGCAGGGATTGACAGGGGGAGAGGCTGGGGAATAGCGAGGGACAGGTGGATTAGTCGGGCAGCAAGTTTAGAACAGATTGGAGGGATGCAAGAGTGTTAGAGGGGAGCCACAGAGCAGGAGGTTGCAGTAGTCGAGGCGGGAGATGATGAGGGCATGGACTTGGGTTTTTGCAGATTCTTGGTTGAGGAATCTATGGATCCGTGAGATATTTTTGAGTTGAAGTTGGCAGGAGGTGAAGAGGGCTTGGATATGTGGTTTAAAAGAGAGATCATGCAAGATAATCCGAGGCAGCGAGCTTGTGGGCCTGGAGAGAGTGGGCAGTCGTTTACATTAATTGATAGGTCCATTGGGGTTTGTGTGAGATGGGGAAAGATGATGAATTCTGTTTTGTCCATATTAAGTTTTAGGAATTTAGCGGAGAAAAAGGGTTGAAAAAGCGACAGACATTGAGGGATTCTGTTTAGTAGGAGGTGATATCTGGTCCAGAGATGTAGATCTGTGTGTCATCAGCATAGAGGTGATATTCAAAGCTGTGAGATTCTATGAGCTGTCCGAGGCCAAAGGTGTAGATGGAGAAGAGCAGGGGCCCTAGGACTGAACCTTGCGGGACTCCGACAGATAGAGGGTGTGGTGAGGAGGTGGTGTGTGAGTGGGAGACGCTGAATGTCCGGTCTGTTAGGTATGACCCGATCCAAGATAGGGCCAAACCTGTGATACCAAAGATGAGAGGGTCTGTAGTAATAGGGAATGGTCCACTGTGTCAAGGCAGAGGACAGGTCCAGGAGGAGGAGGACAGAGTAGTGTCGCTTGGCCTTGGCAGATAATAGGTCATTGGTGACCTTAATAGGGCAGTTTCAGTGGAGTTGTGTGGCGAGAAGCCAGATTGTAGGTGGGTCAAGGAGGGAGCAAGAAGAGAGGTGGGAGGACAGTTCAAGATGGACGTGTTGTTCCAGTAGTTTTGAGGCATAGGGGAGAAGTGATATAGGGCGATAGCTAATACAGAGGATGGGTCAAGAGAGGGCTTTTTGAGGATAGGTGGAGTTGAGGCATGTTAAAGCTGAGGGAAAACACCATTTGTTAGTGATAGGTTGAAGAGATGGGAAAAGGGTTTGGATGAAGACTGTGGTGAGCAGGGTCGGACGGCCCACCAGAGAACCGGAGGATTCTCCGGTGGGCCCAGGCATCTGGGGGGCCCTGGCACCTATTGGCATACAGGGGCCATTGCCTAGGCCCCTGCTGCTCCAGGGGCCCCCAGCCAGTGGCGTGTCGCTAATAGCGGCACACCACGCAGCTGCCATGGGGGCCCCATGCCAGCGGAGCAGCAGCGGGAGACAGGAGGCAGGAGCCCCTGTCCCCACTGCTAAAGAGAAATGAATATTCATTGCTTCCCACGCCCATATGGGCGTGGGAAGCAGTAAATATCATTACTTACCTGTCACCCGCTCCAACCGCTGCGAGCGCCGCTGTGTCCTCGCGTCCTCTCTTGCTGCGATGTTCAGGCAGAGGGCGCGATGACTCATTAGTGTGCGCCGCTCCCTCTGCCTGAGCATTCACTGCCGGAGGACCGAAGACAGCGGCGCTCAGCGGTTGGAGCGGGTGACAGGTAAACTCTCAGGTGCCGGGGCCCTGAGCCAGCGGTGACCCGCACCTGTCCCCCATAGCGCGCCGGTGCCCCCGCCGCTCAGGACACCAGCACCTTGGCGCCCCCAGCGACGAGAGGTGAAATATGTCTTTTTTGCAGCAGCACTGCGGCAGCATAAAGGGGCCTATTCAATGCAGCATCTATGGGGCACAGTCTGTGGAGCATCTATGGGGCATAATCTATGGGGGCATAATCCGTGGAGAATATATGGGGCATAATCTATGGGGGCATAATCGAGCATTTATGGGGGCATAATCTATGGGGGCATAATCTGTGGAGCATCTATGGGGGCATTATCTATGGAGCATCTATGGGGGCATAATCTATGGGGGCATAATCTGTGGAGCATTATGGGGGCATTATCTATGGGGGCATAATCTATGGAAAATCTATGGGGCATAATCTATGGGGGCATAATCTGTGGAGCTGTCACGTTACTGGGGATACTGGACTGGAGGTCAGTGGCCGGAGCAGCGATGCACAGGTAACCGGACCGTGGAAAGGCTTCTGGAGGTGCAGTATATGGCGGTGGAAGTTCACTGTGTCAGCAGATGCCGGGGCCTGGCCGAGCACGGGCCGGCCGAGATCACACACAAGCACCAAGTCCGTTTAGGTGAATAGATTTGGGAAGAGGAACAGCAGGGTTTCCACAAGAGATGGAAGATGTCAGCAGAACACCTTCCAGATCAGGAGCTCAGATAATGCTTCACTCAGTAGACTGAGACCACAATATACTCAGCAACAGGAAGCTGCACGGGGCCAGGTATATAAAGCGGGTCCAATCAGGCGAGAACAAACAGAAAGGGCAGGTGATGATCTCTATCCAATCAGTCTCAATCAGGGAGGGAACAATCAGGCAGGGCAGGTGATGATCTCTATCCCAGAAGAAGGTCATATGGTTTCAGGCTGAAGTTATTCAAGTTCCGAAGTAGCTCCACAGCAAGGGAACAGACCAGCAAGCCATGGTCCACAGGTTCAAATCCTAACAGGAGCATCTATGGGGGGCATAATCATAGGGCATAATCTGGAGCATCTAGGGGGGCATAATCTAATGGGGCATAATCTGTGGAGCATCTATGGGGCATAATCTATGGGGGCATAATCTGGAGCATTTTTGGGGAAATAATCTATGGGGCATAATCTTTGGAGCATCTATGGGCATAATCTATGGGGCAATAATCTATGGAGCATCTATGGGGGCATAATCTATGGAGCATCTATGGGGCATAATCTATGGAGCTTCTATGGGGGCATAATCTATGGAGCATCTATGGGGGCATAATATGGAGCATCTATGGGGGCATAATCTATGGAGCATCTATGGGGGCATAATCTATGGAGCATCTATGGGGGCACAATCTATGGAGCATCTATGGAGGCATAATACATGGGCAGCATATGGGGCACAATCTATGGAGCATCTTGTTGGGCATAATACATGGGCAGCATATGGGGCATAATCTTATTTTCCACCCTAGGCTTATACTCGAGTCGATAAGTTTTCCCAGTTTTTTGTGGCAAAATAGGGGGGTCGCTTATACTCGAGTATATATGGTATCTATCTATTATCTTATATATCTATATATATATATATATATAGCATTATACCCTATGAGGGGGCAACATTATCCTCATGAGGGCAGCATTATCCCCTATGAGGGGGCTGCTTTATAATCTATGAGGGAGGCTACCCCAACTCCTGCTACTAATTAAGACATGTACTACCTTATATTATACCCTGATATAGTGTGTTTTACTGCACAATTGGTGGTCTTGTATTTATTTCTATGTAGCTACATAGTGGGCCCCAAGAATGATTTTCCTGGGGGGCCCAAGGTGTTCCAGTCCCGATGCTGGTGGTGAGGTTTGGGATGAAGGTGGGGGGATCGGGTCAAGTGCACAGGTAGTGAGATTGATCTTGAGAGTAGGGGTGGGGAGTCGATCTTCTGTAATGGTGGAGAAGTTGATTTTGGAGGAGGAGTGCAGGGCAGTTAGGAGGAAGGCTCTGGGGGCTCTTGACCAAAACTTTGTCTGATGTATCAACCTTTTGTGTGGCACTGTATCAAAAGCTTTTGAAAAGTCCATGTACAAACCCCGTCCACTCGTTCCCTTGGCCAGTCCGGAACTGACCTTTTCATAGAAACTCATCAGATTAGTCTGACAGGAACGGTCTCTCATAAACCCATGTTGATATTGGGTCATGAAGTTAAATTTTTTATCAGATAAAATTACTTTTTTGGTAGTAGACATCATCAACAAGATGTCTCATTTATTGCGCTATCTACCTTGCCCAAATTTTTCATAACAAAAATAGCAAGATTGCATGAGATTCCTACCAATATTGTTTCTGACCAGGAGATTTGCTCTCTGGTTATGGACAGGTGAAATTGCTCTTAGTAAATTTGTCTTTGTCATATTTTACTCCAATACTTTCATTAAAGAAGCACCTCCTCATCAAAGTTTTTATGCTATTAACTGCAGTCATTTGTTATGAATGGTAGCTGAGGAGAGCAGGCAAAAACGGCAAATACACCCCGAGAGGCTGGAATCTACTGGATTGCAGTACCCTGACTAACCACCCCAACTAAAGGGAGCCGTGGAGCGTTCCTACGTTGGTCCTAACGCCCGTCACAGCCTGAGAGGTTAACTACACTAAATATAGAAAGAGGAAAGCTATCTGCCCCGGAGCAGATCCCCAAAGAACATAGGAAGCCCCCAAACATGTAATGGCGGTTAGACAAGAGGAAATACAGACACAGACAGAAAATAGTATGAGCAAAACGTTGGGGCCCAATCTACCTGGACAGAAAAGGATAGGAAGGACACTTACTGCAATCCAAAAAACCCTAAAAAATTCAACTCATACTAATTGCAAAACACCTGAGATCACACGACCTCTACCACCTAAATTAGTTCTCTGGTGTCACAAAACTAAGCCGCAGCCACTGAAAAAACTGGAAAAGGCAAATGAACAAATAACAGTAGCTCAGATAAACTGAGGGAGCACAAGCCCCCGAGGGGACCTGGCTGACCTCCACAAAAGTGCAGGAACGATGCAAAAAGCAAGCACAAAAATAAAAGCAGAAAATATCTTATCTATAGCAGAAGATGCAGGCAAGATTCAGCAAGCTTCCAAGTGAACCAGGAACCACAGTTGAGACAAGAACAATTGATCACCGGCAACCATGATGGAGGAACCTCCCTTATATAAGATCAGTCTGTAACTCCTGATTGCCAATCCTCATTGAATGTTCAGTACTGTTTTAACCACCAGAGGGAGCTTCTGCTCAGAATTCATTTCTAACACATTCACAAGAGTACCCCCCCTTGAGGAGGGGTCACCGAACCCTCATTTGGGCAACCAGTCGGTCAGGATGAGCTCTGTGATACGCACGGAGTCAGTCTCCTACATGGATGTCCAAAGCAAACACCAAGAATTGTCCTCCTGACCATAACCTCTCCACTTAACCAAATACTGGAGTTCCGTCTAGAAAACGAGAATCCAATATTTTCTCAACACATACTCCAGATTGCCCTCAACCAAAACAGGGTCAGGAGGCGCAGCCATAGGAACTACTGGCTCGTCAAACCTCTTCAATAAGGACTTGTGAACACGTTATGGATCTTAAATGTCCCGAAGAAGTAAACAAAAGGAACAGGATAAGAATCTCCAAGATCTTATAAGGTCCAATGAACCTAGGCTTAAACTTAGGAGATGCAACTCTCATAGGGATATTTCTGGAGGACAACCAGACAAGTCCCCCACTTCAAACCGAGGACCATCATTCCTATCCAGTTGGCAAACCGCTGGGCCCTCTCCTGAGAGAGGGACAACCTCTCCCTACCTGGTCCCAAATCTGCTGCTCGTCCACAACAGAGTC
>JARQOD010000003.1:310785091-310918787 GCA_033576555.1 Oophaga sylvatica
CAGGGGAACACGGGCATTATAAACCCCCAGAAAACACGGAGCAAGTTTTGTGTGCAAACAGCACTTCCGAGCACCAACTGGCGGTGTTGAAGCCCAGGGATGAGAGGAGAACGGGGTGGAGACAGCAGGACTTTTTGCCGTTCACACAGCAGGGAACAGCTGACATTACTGAACCCCAGTAACACAGGAGCAAGTGTTGACTGTGCAAACAGCACTTCCGAGCAACCAACTGCGGTGTTGGAGCCCAGGGTCTTGGAGGATATGTAAAAAATATATAAGTATTTGCCTTGTTACGTTTGCAATTAAAAATGTAGATACTCAAAACAAGAGAAAGATAACCTTTACTCCCATAAGATGAGATTTAAATTTAAACAAACGTATATAAATAAAGAATTGACAAAAATTAAGCATACTTTAAACATGTCTACAGCAATGCAAAACAAAAAATTTTGGTATGAATCTGATATAGGGTTTTTAAAATTTCAAAGCATACAAATACTTTTTCAGAATACATTAATGATGTATAAGTAACAGTATGTACCCTGTTATATTGTATAGACAATGAATGTAGGACTTAAAAACACCTCGCATTAAAAGTTATCTGTGACACCCAAAAAAAAATTCTTTGGTGAATAATGTCACTAAAACCGTTTGTACAAATATTTTAAAAAATCTCCATATGTATTACTCATAATATGGGCCAATAATCATTTTTAGTAAAAAATTTATAACCTTTAAAAAGTGCATAGTACATAGTGAAAATTGTACTTATCCCTGACTGTGGATTTGCAGAATGACAACAGATAGATAAGGTATATATAGATGTATGCATGCCACAGAGGGTGAATGTCGATATAATTACTGTACCTCAATAAAGTGTGCGGCACTACTCCAGATTTTTTTTTCATATAGCTTTATAAACAGGGTAGTGCATGTATGGTTGCGCCTTTGTTTGGACCAAGACTGTCTTTGTGCTGTCACGCGTTGGGTAGTGGAGCGTCTGTGCGTCTTTTTGACGCAGACTAACATTCACGTTGCGCACGTTCATCATCGCTAGCGACCGACAACAAAAAGTCGTTGTCATGACAGCTTTACTCAGTAAACATGCACCTATGATGAAACATACACGCATGTGCCCTATTACAGAAGAAGCTACAAGAAAAACGCGTGTGAGGTGTGCCGCAGCCTTTTTTTAAGGTACAGTATTAGATCGGCATTGTACAGGTGTCGCTATTCAGTCTGATAACTAGATATCATTCACCTATTCTATCACTTGTCGTTGTTTCAGCACCACTTGCAGGTATATATTTTGCTATTGTCACTATGCACAATTTTCTTTTTAGAGGTAATGCCTGATTTGTGGCCCTGATTATCAGGATTACATGATGGACCTATATGATATGAGGTGTAAAATTGTAAATTAAATAGGTATATTTTTGAATGACACAAATATAAGTTATGATGAGGAGGATTAGTCCTACATCCATTGTTTGCACTATATTAGAGGTGTACATCACGTTCCTTAGGCAACAATGGATTATTAAATTTACTTGTATGCCTTCATTTAAAACCCGAGAACACTGAAGGCTAACCTTCGCACTGCAGCTGTTGTCAAAGTTCAAACCCACATTATGCACTTCCAACCTTGCAGCGTTTGAGTCATGATGTGAGTTGGATTTTTTAAAGTACTAGAGTGACAAGGTTCGCCATCAGTACCCTATAGCATAAGTTGGCTTTTGTGTTTGCATTTGTGTTGGACATGTGCATATCTGCAATAATATGTTCAAATTTGTTAGTTACAGATTTGTGCCAAAGACTAATCATTTTATGGTTGTAAAGGTGCCATTTCACTCGTTTACAGCATTGAAATAATGGTTTAGCCTCATATGTATGTGTAGCACTAGCCACTTTGACTTTTCATGTTGTTTTCAGCATGTGTAGGTAGCAGTTATTATTGCCGGACACACAGCAGGGGAACAGCAGGCGTTACTGAACCCCACAAACACATCAGCGATTGTTATTATCTGTGCATCCAACACTTCCGAGCATCAACTGGCGGTGTTGAAGCCCAGGGTCAAGGAGGGTGTAGGCAGAGGCCTAGTATGATCTGGTGTCAAGTTGAATTTGAGGTAGCATGAATTTTTGCCAGACACACAGCAGGGGAACAGCAGGCGTTACTGAACCCCACAAACACATCAGCGATTGTTATTATCTGTGCATCCAACACTTCCGAGCATCAACTGGCGGTGTTGAAGCCCAGGGTCAAGGAGGGTGTAGGCAGAGGCCTAGTATGATCTGGTGTCAAGTTGAATTTGAGGTAGCATGAATTTTTGCCAGACACACAGCAGGGAACAGCAGGCGTTACTGAACCCCACAAACACATCAGAGATTGTTATTATCTGTGCATCCAACACTTCCGAGCATCAACTGGCGGTGTTGAAGCCCAGGTCAAGGAGGGTATTGAAAAAAAAAAAATAGAGTTTTTGCCTTGTTACGTGGCACTCGGAAATGTATGTACTGAAAACAAGAAAAAAATAAGCTTTACTAGGACAATAAAATGATGAATTTAAATTCCAAAAATAAAAGTAAACACCCTTAAAATATAAACGCATATAAGCACATGCCAACAAGAAATGGAACACCACACCACAAACAATTTACTTTTAAAAATATAGGGGTTGAAATAAATGAATACAAGTACATTTTTGTTTTTATTAATGATGCGTAAGGAACGGTATGTAAAACCATAATATAGTGCAGACAATGAATTTTGTAATAGAAAGCATCATCATTAAAATTTATAAGTGACAATCAAACACATTGAAATACTTTCATTTATGAAAATTGATACTTCGGACAGCATATAATGCATGGACTAATTGATTTAATGACGCATTAATGTAATATGAAAAAAAAAATGTGTTTAAAAATACAGCATGCATTGTCAAAATTAAAGTGTGTGCCTGCAAGTGGAGGTGAAACAAAGGCAACGGATAGCTAAGGTATATACTATGTCTGTATCAGACAGTGCATAGCCTCTGATGCGAATGGGGATGTCATACTGTACGTCAATAAAGGCTGCTGAAGCACTCATGCACTTTTTGCTTTTACACTGTTGAAGAGGGGAAAAGCATGTATGTTTGCGCAAGGCTTTATCGGCCAACACTACCTTCCTACTGTCACGAGTAGGGTAGGGTAGCGTCTGGCTATTATATGACTCTCTCTAGCAGTGAGGTTACGCAGCGTTATTCAGCCGTAGGGCCGCAAAAAAAGACGACATCAGTAATGATTTACTGTATAAATATTTCCACCTAGCAACTAAACAAGCACGTTCCCTCTTCAACAAGCTACAAGACAAACAAGCATGATGGGTGATGCTGTCTTTATTGAGGTACAGTATTATATCGAGATTGTCCATGAGTAACTAGGCACTGTGATACCTATATACCATTATCAATTTATATCTGTTGTGGTTGTTTCAACAGCACTTGCAGGTATAACTACCTATTGTCAGTATGCATGATGCACTTTCTAGATGTAAAAAATTATTATTGCGCCTTATTATCAGGTCTAGATGCTTGCCATTTCATATATGGTGTGTGAAGTTACAATTGTCCTCAGTCTTAGTATTTTAATATGTCTGTCAGATATAGAACTCATGATGATGATTATGATGATGTTTATGATTCGTACAGCCATTGACTGCATTATCTTACCGGTAGAGATACCGTTCCTTAAGCAGCATTTATGGATAATGATGAAATGTACTTTTATGCATTCATTTCAAAAATTAAACCCTATGTATTATTTTTGGTTACCATTTGTACTCGGCATGTGCATATATGCGCTGTGATGGCAAAGTAATATTTGTACATTTTTCTGATTCAAATTAATCATTTTAGTGCTGAAAAACTTAAATTTTTCCTGTTTTGAGCATAACAATCAGGGTGACGGCTCTTCCCTATGTGGAGCAACTTAGACATATGTTGTTCTGTGCATGTGTAGGGAACAGGAGTCTTCTTTCCGGACACACAGCAGGGGAACAGCTGGCGTTACTGAAACCCACTAACACTATAGCTTGTGTATTGGTCTGTGGACACGGCACTTCTGAGCAGCAACTGTCAGTGTTGTAGCCCAGGGAGTAGAGTTCAGGTGGTAGAAAGATGAACATAACAGGAGACATGGATAACGTTGCCAACCAGTTATTTAATCTGAAACCGGACAGGCAAATTCAGGCGAGATCCATGCCTTGTTCATTTTCAGAAAAGTAAGCCGGTCTACATTATCGGAGGAGATAGTGCATGCGACGGTCTGTTAGTACACCACCTGCAGCACTAAAGTTGCGCTCCGATAATACACTGGCCGCAGGGCAAGCCAGCACCTCCAATGCATACTGGCTAAGCTCTGGCCATGTATCCAGCTTAGAGACCCAAAACTTGAATGGGGAAGAGCCATCTGGGAGTACACTGAGAGGGCAAGACATGTAGTCTGTCACCATCTGACGGAAACGTTGCCTCCTGCTAACTGGAGCCGTCTGGGATGGTGTAGACATTTGTGGTGCTGACACAAAACTTCGCCACATTTGGAACATACTGGTCTTGCCCTGTGCAGAGGCGCTGCTTCTGCTCCCTCTTGTTGCAGAGCTGTCTCCACTGCCTCGACGCACAGAGCTTCTTTGTAAAGCAGTAGCAGCAGCAGTGCTCTTGGCTGGAATGGAGAACATGATGGATTGCACCAGTGTGTCTTGGTACCGCATTTTACGCTCCCGGTTCAACGGTGTGATGAGGTTTTGTAAGTTGTCCCAGTAGCGAGGGTCTAGGAGGGTGTACACCCAATAATCAGACGTGGTGAGAATGTGGGCGATGCGGCAGTCGTTTCTCAGGCACTGCAGCATGAAATCAACCATGTGCTGCAGACTCCCAACTGGCCAAGAAACGCTGTCCTCTGCAAGAGGCGTAATCTCTGCCTGCTCTGCATCACCCCACCCTCGCTCTACATACTGACTAGAGCATTGTGTACCTCCCTCTGGAGCAATGTCTTCCTCCTCCATTGACTCCTCCTCATCCTCCTCACAAAGTGACCCCTGCCTAGCCCTTTGTGAGGAACCACGTTGCGCTGACTGTCCAGAAGGTGATGGAATTTGTGACTCCTCATCCTCCACCTCTTCCAAAACCTCATCCCTTAGTGCTTGCAGTGTTTTTTGAAGCAGGCAGATAAGGGGAACAGTCAGGCTGACTAGTGCATCATCTGCACTCGCCATCCGCGTTGACTCATCAAACGCACGCAAAACGTGGCAGATGTCCTTCATAGAGGCCCACTCAGTAGTGGTGAAGTGTGAAACGGCAAATTGCGAGTTGATTGCGCCTGATGCAGCTGATACTCCATTACTGCTGGCTGCTGCTCACACAACCGCTCCAACATATGTAACGTGGAATTCCACCTGGTGGGTACGTCACATATGATGCGATGTTCAGGAAGGCGAAATCTGCGTTGCAGAGCAGCAATGCGCGATCTGGCCATGCTGGAACGTCGCAAGTGAGCGCACTCTAGGCGGACCTTGTGCAGCAGTGCATCAAGATCCGGATAGTCCCTCAAAAAACTCTGCACGACCAAGTTGAGCACATGTGCCAGACATGGTATGTGAGTGAGGTTGCCAAGCCCCAGAGCTGCCACCAGATTTCAGCCATTGTCACACACTACCAAGCCTGGCTGGAAATTCGCTGGCAAAAACCACACATCACTCTCCTGCTTTATGGCATTCCACAGCTCCTGCGCTGTGTGGCTTCGATTCCTCATGGAAATTAATTTCAGGACAGCCTGTTGACGTTTGGCCATGGCTGTGCTCATATCGGTCGTAACAGGTAAGCGTTCATGGGTCCATGTGGAGGTAGACTGTTACGGCTCCTGCAGCGATGATTCTGAGGAACTGGAGTAGGAGGAGGAGTCAATGTGTACAGACTGGATTCCTGCAATCCTTGGAGTTGGCAGAACACTTACAGCGCCACTCGCAAGATCTGTACCCGGCTCCACAACATTAACCCAATGGGCAGCGAGGGAAAGGTATCGTCCCTGGCCATGGGTACTGGTCCACGCATCGGTGGTCAGGTGGACCTTGCTACTGACGGCGTTTAGTAGCGCATGTTTAATTTTTCCCTCAACATGCTTTTGCAGACCAGGGACGGCTTGCCTGCTGAAATAAAATCGGCTGGCACATTGTATTGTGGGACTGCCAAAGCCATTAAGTTACGGAAACTGTCAGTCTCCACCAGCCTGAATGACAGCATTTCAAGGGACAGGAGTTTTGCGATGCCAGCATTCAGAGCCTGTGCTCGCGGATGGTTTGCCGAGTATGGCCGTCTTTTCTCCCATGCCTGTGCTACCGATGGCTGTACAGTGGCCTGGGAGTGTGAGGATGACAGGGAACTTGCAGCTGTGGGTGGAATAACACTGGGTCTCTGGACAACAGTGACAGAGGTTCTTCCATGGCGATCCTATGAGGAAGCCGAACCAGCTGTGTGTGAGCTGGAGGAAGAGGCTCCAACACGAGCTGAAGATGTAGGTGGTGCTGTAGGTTGGCCTACGTCTCCAGTGTGTCTTTGTAACTCAACCACGTGCTTGGTCCGCACATGTTTCCACATATTAGTGGTATTGAGGTTACTGGCACTTTTACCTCTTTTTACTTTTTGATTACACAGCTTGCATTTGACATAGCAAATATCATCTGCAAGTGTGTCAAAAAAGGACCACGCAGTGCAAGTCCTGGGAGCACCCATTTTGGCTTTTGGAAGAGAACTGCTCCGAACGGGTCCCAAAGTGGAGGCTACAGGCAACTGAGTCTGCAGCCTACCTCTCCCTCCTGTTTGGACCGTTGGGGCAATCTCTTCCTCAGAGCTGCTCCCATCACCTTCCTGTTCCTCACGCCATGTTGGGTCTTGGACCTCATCATCTCCACTACCCTCTTCCAACACCTGCTGCTGTTGGGTGGTCTAGCCAGCACTATGCTCAACAGAAACTGGCACCTGAGTCTCATTATCATCAGATGCGTTCTGCGGTGTGCTGACCATCGGCACTGGCTCACCCGCCTCTTCAGATTCAGAGAGACAAAGCTGTTGAGCATCACTGCATACTCCCTCTTCTTCACATTCCAGAATGCTGCTTGGCTGGGCCCCTGTTTGCAAGCCAACAGATTCTGAGAACAGAAGCAGAGACTCAGCTGGCTCCTGTACAGAGCTCTCTGACTGCCTGGGCAATTTGGCAGGCGGTGAAGAGACAGATGGTTGCTCAACAGTGCTCTGGTCCTGAGAGGAGGTGGAAGCAATTGAAGTCGATGCGTTGGCTGCCATCCAACCGACAATGGCTTCTATTTGTTCTTCCCGCAGCAGGGGGGTACGCCGAGCTCCTACAAAAGTGCGCATAAAGGAACGCTGACGGGGAAAACTGGTGGATGCTGTCTCACTGGGGGCGGCAGCAGCCACAGAATCCCCACGTCCTCTCCCTGCTGAAACTCCACGCCCACGACCATGTGCCTTACTCCCTGCCTTCTTCATCTTGGTAGATTGATAAAGAAAGGCAGAAAAGTTATAAGGCCTAAGTGTGCTTATTCCTCAGAGACTGCAGTGAACACTGCAGACAACTGTTCACTTTCTCTGAAAGGCTCCTTTGTGTACTTCTATAGTGTTTGCAACCAATGTATTGTATACGGATGGAAGCGCATCACACTAATAGATTTGAGTTTTTTTAAATAGAATGGAGCAGCACCAATTAGACAAAAATGTCAAGGATGAGGCAGTGACACACGCTCAGCAGACTATAACCAGCAGTGGTTGAAGAATTAACTGTAGCGTGATCTGCACTCAAAAAAAGAAACCTCATAGACTGCCTTGAACACTGCACACAACTGTTCACTGTCTCTGAAAGGCTCCTTTGTGTACTTCTATAGTGTTTGCAACCAATGTATTGTATACGGATGGAAGCGCGTCACACTAATAGATTTGATTTTTTTTAAATAGAATGGAGCAGCACCAATTAGAGAAAAAATTCAAGGATGAGGCAGTGACACACGCTCAGCAGACTAAAACCAGCAGTGGTTGAAGAACTAACTGTAGCGTGATCTGCACTCAAAAAAGAAACCTCACAGACTGTCGTGAACACTGCACACAACTGTTCACTATCTCTGAAAGGCTCCTTTGTGTACTTCTATAGTGTTTGCAACAATGTATTGTATACGGATGGAAGCGCGTCACACTAATAGATTTGAGTTTTTTGAAATAGAATGGAGCAGCACCAATTAGACAAAAATGTCAAGGATGAGGCAGTGACACACGCTCAGCAGACTAAAACCAGCAGTGGTTGAAGAACTAACTGTAGCGTGATCTGCACTCAAAAAAGAAACCTCACAGACTGCCGTGAACACTGCAGACAACTGTTCACTATCTCTGAAAGGCTCCTTTGTGTACTTCTATAGTGTTTGCAACCAATGTATTGTATACGGATGGAAGCGAGTCACACTAATAGATTTGAGTTTTTTGAAATAGAATGGAGCAGCACCAATTAGACAAAAATGTCAAGGATGAGGCAGTGACACACGCTCAGCAGACTACAACCAGCAGTGGTTGAAGAACTAACTGGAGCGTGATCTGCACTCAAATAAAAAAAAAACACAGACTACAGTGAACACTGCACACAACTGTTCACTATCTCTGAAAGGCTCCTTTGTGTACTTCTATAGTGTTTGCAACCAATGTATTGTATACGGATGGAAGCGCGTCACACTATAATTTCAATTGAATGGAGCAGCACCAGTTACACTAAAGAAAAAAAAAAGAGTCTGTGAGTGACACGTGCAGATGCCTACAAACAGCGTTGGATGCAGAGCAAACTGCAGCGTCACCTGCACTCACAAACACACACCTTGCACAGAGCTGTGAAAACAACACTGCAAGGAAAAAGGATGATTCACACAGCGGTTTCTCACATAGCCTGCCTACACAGCAATTCACAAAAACGCTATCTGTAACTGTCCCTCAGAGTCAGCAGAGCAGCGTTCTGTCCCTAACTTTATTCACAGCAGAGTGAAGCTAAAATGGCGGCGGCGCCTTTTATAGTGCATTCTGACATCATTTCAGCAGCCAATCACAGCCATGCCATTAGTTAACATGACCGCAGCATTACAGGATGTGCCCACACTTCTTCGGATTCCTCATTGGCTGAATAAAATCACACTGCCTCTCAAAGAATTATGGGAACTTCCGATTCCGGTATACGATATAGGAAAAGTATCGGAACTAAGTATCGTAATTCCGATACTGCGAATATCGGCCGATACCCGATACTTGCGGTATCGGAATGCTCAACACTGCTTCTGAGACATCTATGAGGTTCTCCATTAGCAAGGGTATATTCTCTTTTGTAAATATAAATCTCCTAGGCTTCAGTTTACAATCTATAAATCAAAATATAGTCATTAGTAGAGGCAACAGCCATTTTCTTCAGACGTTTGTGCAAAACAAGTTTTCATACCACGCGAACCTTTACCTTTCTTGCTCACTGCCCGTCGCTGCTTTTTAGGATCTTTAGAAAGCGGACTGTTTCTCGGTGCGTTGCCACTGTACGGGCTCATAGGCATTTCATCGGTCTGGGGCCCCACTATCATTGCGACATCTGTAAAGAATTAATATTTATTTACACGTCTAAATTCGCATACTTAAGAGAGAGCTATGTATACTGTATATATATATATATATATATATATATATATATATAGTAGCAATATTATGAACACATAGACAGATGGGAGAGTAGGGCATCACTATACCTTTGTATGGGGTTTGAGGACCTGTGATGAGGTCATTGCCACATTACCAGTCATGTGGTCTGTGTTAGCTGGATGTCTGCGATATAAATGAGCCTACTGCAACCACAGGTGTGAGTGGCTGGAGGTGTGGAGACCTCCAGTGTGTGTGCTCTGAGGAGACTACTCTGCTAGAGTACCAGGACTGTGTATATACCTTTTTTTTTACTTTGTGCCAGAGAAGGCTGTTTTGTGTTTCCTGGTTTGAGCAGTTTATGAAGTTTGAATAAACTTGCTTGAAGAATCGAGTGAAGTCGCCCTTCTGCTTACCTCCGGTCGCACTCAAGCGAGGCCTAATCCTTACAATTGGTGGAAACGTGCGAGCAGCGTTCCCAACAGAGAAGTGGGACTGGTTACTGCATATCGTGGGTCAAGGCTATAGCAAGCCAGCCAGCATTGCCGGAGAGAATGGAGGACCTGCTAAAACACTTGGTCCAGGCACAGGTGCAGCAGCAAGAGGTCAACAGGATGTTGTTGCAACAGATGCAGCAGAGCCAGCAGGAACACCAACAGCAGATGCAGCAGAGCCAGCAGGAGCATCGGCAGCAGATACAGCTTCTGACAACCGCCATCCAGGGCAGGACGAGTGCCCCAACCCCAGGTCTGGCTGATGACAACCACGTCAGAAAGGCGGTAAGACGCACATTACAAAAAATGACCCCGGGGATGATGTTGAAGCCTTCCTGACTGTATTTGAGAGGGTTGCTGAGAGGGAAAGACTTCCCCCAGAGCAGTGGGCAGAGGTACTGGCCCCATACCTGACAGGGGAGCCCCAGAAGGCGTACTATGATTTGACTGTGCAGGACGCTCAGGAATATCCTAAGCTAAAGGTTGAGATCCTCGCACGTATGGGGGTGACAATGACTGTCAGGGCACAGAGAGTGCACCGCTGGGCTTATCACCGGGACAAACCGCCTCGCTCCCAAATGTTTGACCTGCTGCACCTGGTCCAGAAATGGCTACAGCCAGAGTCTGCTACACCGGCCCAGATGGTAGAAAGAGTAGTAATGGATCGGTTTGTGCACTCCCTGCCAAAGCCCCTGCAGACCTGGGTTGCCCAGGGTGATCCCCGGAATGCTGATGAACTGGTCAGACTGGTCGAGAGGTACCAGGGGATGGAAGGTTCCTTGGGGAAGCAGCCCATTACGTACTGGCGGCCCCAACAGGGGGCAGAGTCCAAAAAGGGGTGGAGCGTCCAAGGTCAAAATGGCGGGGGGAGGTGGTGCCCAAGGTCACTGCGGGTGATATTATTTGTTGGGGGTGCCGCGAGCCAGGACATATAGCTGCCCGGTGTCCGCAGACCACTGAGCAGATGGACTGCAGCATAGGACACCGTATTTCATGGTATGCATATCCAGCCTGCAGTGGAAACCCGTTCCCCAATCAGGGTCCTCAAGTATGTCCCGTGAAGGTGAACGGTGAAGCAGTAATGGCGCTGCTAGACTCTGGGAGCTTAGTGACCTTGATTAGGGCCACTTTTCCTCTCAACATACTACCAGGGAAAAAAGTCGGTGTTCAATGCATACATGGTGATGTAAAGGACTACCCTATGGCCAGAGTGGACATTGAAACGACGCATGGCACTGAGTCCCATGAAGTAGGCGTCGTTCGGGACTTAGTGCGTCCTATAATTATAGGCCGGGATTTCTGTCTGTTTTGGGAGCTGTGGAGAAAGGGTTCTGAGGTCCCTAGCGAGAATGGGGAAACAGTAAACCCTAATAAACTACTGCCACACTCAGAAGGGGCGGAGTCCCAAACTGAGTCGATGAGGAGAAAAGAGGTGGCAGCGGATGAGCCGAGGAACTATTGCCGGGTTCAGGGTTTGAACAGCGTATGTCGCGAATGGTGTACTGACTTTACATCTGACCGGGGGGCACTGAACTGTTCTCTAATAGTGAATGGAGAGTGTGTGAGTGGACTTCTAGACTCAGGAAGCCAGGTGACTCTGCTGAGCGACACACTCCCTGTCTATCTGATTCCCGGAAGGAAGATGGAAGTCCCTTGCATTCATGGGGTGACTAGGGAGTATCCGGTATCCAGGGTAATCATTGAGACGTCCACTATTATTTCTACCCATGATGTCCCTGTAGTCCCAGACTTACCATACCCTATAATAATAGGCCAGGATTTTAAACGGTTTTGGGAGGTGTGGGACGAAGCACTGGCTGATTGCTCAGAAGGGAACCAGGATGACCCTAGGAGAGGCCCATTCCTGCAGGCGGCTGTAGTGGTTGCTGATAGTGTGGTGGGTAAAACAGAGGTAGCAACCCCTAAAGTCAAAGATACCCAGTGCCTGGTGACCGTAAGAAAGTGTGGCTCAGACCAAAGTGGGGACTTTGGGGTGACCAAATATAGGACCGCAGAAAACTGGGTAGCTCCAGGAATAGGGGCCGACACCTGGTTAAGTGGGGACTTGCTGCTCCAAGATGACAGGGGAGTGGGAATGACTCCTATGCAGACTATAACTTAACCGCAAGTGAAAGCGAGTGCAGCAAGGTGGAGTCGGGTACAAGTAGCAGATCTCCTCCTCACCGCAGGAGCTGCAGGAAGGCCAGACAGCCTATACGCTCTAAGAAGAGAAATAAGGGGGAAAGGATGGTGCCACATGTACTGGATAAAAGAGAGCAAGTCCATGAGAAGGAGCTGCTTAAAGAGACAGTCAGGCGAGAAAGGATACGGAGACAAGGGATTGAGCAACGAGTGGAGGACCTGGAGAAGGAAGCCTCTAAAGTCCAAAGTCAACTGTCAGCGGGCCAGACGGCAAACAAAATCCTAGTGAAAGATATGGAGATGCTCAGAGAGGCCCAGGAGAAGCATCACCAGGAACTTCTACGGAGAGAGGATGAGCACCATTGCTGGGCAGAGGAGAGAGAGAAAATTCTCAAAGAACTCCAGATTGAGAAGGAAGCTAATGCCCAGCTCAGGAAATCCACGACAGACCGGGAAACTGAACGATTGCGCTCTCCTGGTCCGAGCGTACGGGAGGAGAGTGAACTGGAGAGGCTGACCAAAGAAGGGGCCTCAACGGAGGAAGAAAGTCAGCAAGGGAACCGCCACCCAGATGGCCACACCCGGGAAGTCACAATGAAGCGGGAGGCTGACATAAGGGATATGCCACTACAATGCCTCCGCGAGAAGCAGAGAGTCGGGAGCCAACAAGAAAACCTCCAAGTCGGAGGGGGTTGGTGGAAAACCTTGGGAAGATCCGGATGCTCCTGTAGGTGCACCAGGGAAGAATAGAGCAGCTAAGAATTGAGGAGGAGCAGACCAACAGACATCTGCAAGAGTTGGGGAAAAAAGGCAGCCACCTTCAACCCGCATTATAGAGAGGCGCAGAAGTTCGCTTCAGAGTGAAAGTCATTGAAGTGGAACTAAGACAGGACATAGATTGCCTGAAATGAGAGGTAGAGGCAGTGACACCTCAATTAGCTCAGGACTCAGTGACCTAAGCCAAACTCCGACAGACCGGTTAATTGTGGAGACGACTGAAAAGAGTTTCTAGTCGGTGAATAAAATGTGCCAAGCCCACGGCTTTAGGCAGAGGAGGGAGGTATGTAGCGATATTATGAACACATAGACAGATGGGAGAGTAGGGCATCACTATACCTTTGTATGGGGTTTGAGGACCTGTGATGAGGTCATTGCCACATGACCAGTCATGTGGTCTGTGTTAGCTGGATGTCTGCGATATAAATGAGCCTACTGCAACCACAGGTGTGAGTGGCTGGAGGTGTGGAGACCTCCAGTGTGTGTGCTCTGAGGAGACTACTCTGATAGAGTACCAGGACTGTGTATATACCTTTTTTTGTTACTTTGTGTCAGAGAAGGCTGTTTTGTGTTTCCTGGTTTGAGCAGTTTATGAAGTTTGAATAAACTTGCTTGAAGAATCGAGTGAAGTCGCCCTTCTGCTTACCTCCGGTCGCACTCAAGCGAGGCCTAATCCTTACAATATATATATATATATATATATATATATGTATATATATATATATATATATATACATATATATATATATATATATATATACATATGCAACCACACAGACACACAACGTACCCTCGTTGTACCGCGCTGAATGATCGCCCCCGGCCCCCGCATCAGTAGCGCTAGTACACGCGACATGAGGTAAAATACAGGGCTCGAGATCTGGTGCGTTCAAGGCGGCTAAAAACTCCTCAGGCACCTCGCAGCTCATCATACACAATTCTTAAACAAGAAAAAATAAAACAATATAAAAATAATATACAAAACAACTCTTAACTAGAATGTCATACTAGCATTTGTGTTTATATAAGCCATAAAGCATACCCAGCTCCGAATCCGAAAACATGCCTGAAAGATCATCCAAAAAATTTTGCTCCTACATCTAAAATAAAATTAAGTGAGTGAATTTTCTTCGCTATCTATATTAATTCTACATAGCGTGCAAATAAGCAATATTTCACGCCTGAAGCTCCAGCCTCATTCAGCGGTATTGCGAAGCTACACGGAGCAGTTAGAAAAAGCGGTATAAAAAAACATGAAGCGATTGATTGGCTGAATAAACAAGATGCTTACACTCTTCATAAGCCTGTAAGAAAAAGATACGCCATGAATAAGATTTATGTCTCGGACGTGGATTCACAGTGGCAAGCTGATTTGGTTAGCTTAATTGAATATTTGAGGGAAAATGATGATGTGAAATATCTCCTGACTGTGATTGACGTACTCTCCAAACACGCGTGGGTTGTCATGATGCCTAACAAGACCGGCGCAACTGTAGCTTGATCGTTCGAATTAATATTTGAAAGCGACCGACGTACGCCGCAGAAATTACTAACGGATCGTGGCAAAGAATTTATGAATTCCCAGATGAAGCGTATTTGTAAAATGCATAAAATTCATCATTTTTTTACCAACAATACCATAAAGGCCGCTATAGTAGAGCGATTTAATCGTACATTAAAAACTCGTATGTGGCGCTATCTCACGAAGCATAATACCTTAAGGTATATCAATATTTTACCCGGTCTGATACACAGTTACAATCACACCTTCCACACTACGATACGCACCCGCCCGTGCGATGTGACGAAGCAAAACTCGTTACCAATATGGAAAAATATTTATAGCTCTAGTATGACTAATAAACGTATTAAACCCTCTTTAAAAATTGGAGATCATGTCAGGATATCCTGTTTTAAGAACCCTTTTACGAAACGTTATGAGCAGATGTTCAGCGATGAGATATTTTTAATTAGCGTCACCTCCAATAAATTTCATAAGCCTCTTTATAAAATTAGCGATTTAGCGGGCGAGGTTGTCGAGGGATCATTTTATAAGGAAGAGCTGCAAAAAATAGCTTTTCATGAGAATCGTGTCTACTGAGTAGAGAAGATTTTGAGAAAAAAACGTGTCAGGGGCGTGATTCACTGCTTTATTAAATGGGTGGGGTACCCTGAGAAATTTAATACTTGGATACCCGCTTCAGAGCTGACAGACATATAACCATGGAATCCGGATCCTTCTTTATCACTCTCCCGTCCAATGCGTCTGGCGATATATATCCCGAAAATACAATCACTGAGTATACCACAAATTATCTAAGCCCGTTCATCTTTCAGGACAATACGAAGTTGCTCTAACTGAGATTAAATACATGGTACACGTTTGAGCGGTATGATGGGAATTTCTATATAGGAAAACGCGGCGATGTGTTAAAGGAATATTACCGTATATACTCGTGTATAAGCCGAGATTTTCAGCACCTTTTTTTGTGCTGAAAATGCCCGCTCGGCTTATACACGAGTCATAGGGCAGAAACCAGAGGGGGAGGGGATGCGGCGACAGGAGCCGGTGGCTGGGACATCATACTCACCCTCCCCGTGCCATCGCTGAACCTCCCTGCAATCCTGCCCCCCGGCTTCCTGCAGCTCTCCCCGGCTTCCTGCAGCTCTCCAGCGCTGAGCGGTGACGTAATACCCGCTCATTAAGTTCATGTAATATAGACGTGACGCCACTCCCATGGGCGTGGCCTCCATATTAATGACCTTAATGAGCGGTATTACGTCACCGCTCAGCGCTGGAGAGCTGCAGGAAGCCGGGGAGAGCTGCAGGAAGCCGAGGAGAATGCAGGATTGCCGGCCGGGACGTTCAGCGATGGCACGGGGAGGGTGAGTATGATGGAGGAGGATGGGGGGAGCATGGAGGAGGACAAGGAGCATGGAGCAGAACGGGGGGAGGACGGAGAGCACGGAGCAGAACGGGGGAGGACGGAGAGCACAGAGCAGAACGGGGGGAGGACGGAGAGCACCGAGCAGAACGGGGGGAGGACGGAGAGCACGGAGCAGAACAGGGGGAGGACGGAGAGCACGGAGCAGGACGGGGGAGGACGGAGAGCACGGAGCAGGACGGGGGTGAGCACAGAGGAGAATGGGGGAGTGCAGAGCTGGATGGGGGAGCACGGAGCAGGATGGGGGAGGATGGAAAGCACGAGCAGGACAGGATAATGGAGCAGGAGGAGGGGAGCACAGAGGAGAATGGGGGCGCACAGAGCTGGATGGGGGTGCACAGAGCAGGACGGCAACTTATACACCCGGCTTATACGCGAGTCAATAAGTTTTCCAAGTTTTTTGTGGCAAAATTAAGGGGTTCGGCTTATACACGGGTCAGCTTATACATGAGTATACGGTACATAAAGTCGGGTTTTTATTTCACAATCACAGACCTCATACGGGCTATTAATGAGAGAATTGATATTTTGAAGATCGCCAGCGACGGATTTAAGCTGCGCTATGACGATGTGAAGAGGAGTGTTACCCTACCGGATTCCCCTACGATACAGTTTGCCCCGGGTCAGAATTTGGCGCATATTTTAGGACTCCAACCATACATCGAGACGTACGATAATAACCTGGTTGAGTGGAAGAAGATTTATGCCGATATAAAAGCGGGGTTTTATACATTATATGTGTAAACAGATATAATCCAGCATCAGCTTGTGGGGGATAGTTACGTACAACTTCTGAGAACAGCGCAGATAAGCAGCAAGAGCGGTGAAATTACCACTCTTCAATACACAAGACCCGATTATGTGCCCTTATGCAAGCATCATTTTGATTCTGTGACAATCTCCATCTTGTCAGACCAAGGCACCCCAGTTAAATTCAAGTACGGAAAGAGTATTGTGAGACTACATTTCCGGAAGAGGCGCGATTAGCACAATAAAAATGGCTCAAAGGCCGTACGGAGACCCCGCTGTTTATGCCTGCTACTATATTGCTCAGTCGGGGCACGGGTTAGAAGGGTTCAGCGGGACCGAGTACATGTATGGATCCAGTCTGGCGGGGATACTTAAAGGCTTATTTTGCCGCGCAGTACCACTTTTCAGAAAAGGCTTAGAATTGGTAAAACCCCAAGTGAAGACGGCTGTCAAAAACATTGCTAAAGATGCTGTCACTACTGTCTTATCCGCCCTTATGAACAGGATAAATACGCAGCCCCAGCAAGATGGTGCGGGGCTAATTTATGTCGCTAAAAAAATCACAAAAAGAAAGAGGCGCTCAAGCGCCCCTTTACTCCGAATCTCATGAATAAAAAAACAACCAAGAGACGACCCCATCAGAAACGAATGAGGCGCGCTGAGGAGGACATCTTCTGACCAACATGGCTTTCCTGCACGATGCTTCTGTAAAGTGCGCAAAATCTGAACTGGATATTTTTGACATATCCCCGACACAGACGAGTATAGAGAAATCCCTATTTGTAGAAGTTCAACCGGTTGCCGCTCTGTCGGACAATGCCCCTCTGGAATTTTTCATATCGGGTAGCGGGGATTATTATTGCGACCTGAATAACACCCTGCTGTACATAAATTGTCGCATCGTCAAGCAGGATAATTCAGCTATCGCCGATGACACACGTGTAGCGCTCATAAACTATCCTCTAGCCACTCTTTTTAATCAGGTCGATATTACTCTGGGCGACCGAGTTATCTCACAATCGGACAATCTCTACAGCTATAGAGCGTACATAGAGACTCTTTTAAATTACAGCTCGCAGACGCTGTCCTCGCAATTTACCGCCGGATTGTTCTATAAAGACACAGCGGGACATCATAATGACCGAAGCTTGGATGGCGCAAATGCAGGATTTGTTAAAACAGCCGTTGCAACTTCCCGCTCCAAACCTCTGGATCTCTTGGGGCCAATTTTTGGTGATCTATTTATTCAACCAAAGCTAATATTCAACGGACTCGACCTTAAGGTTAAGTTAACAAGAAATAAGGATGCTTTCTGCCTCATGTCAGCTGAGGCTGATCTGCTGAAAGTGCAAATCATGCAAGCTGCTCTCTTTGTAAAGAGAGTGCAGGTATCTCCTATCTCCGGCAGTCCAAATAGGCCACAGTCAGGCCCTCTTGTCAGCAACAACCAAGTACGCTATTGACCGGACTTGCATGAAAGTGTACAGTATAGCCCATGGGCGTACCCACCGTGGGGCAGGGGGGGAAGCTGCCCCCCTAGAAGCAGGGGCGCACAGTGCTTGAACCGGTCCGTCGGCCCCGCCGACATTTAACTGACAGTTTAGTGCCGGCGGGCCCTTTAATCGCGGGCGGAATGTGGTGAGGAAGGCCTTGCGGCCTTCCATATCCAGCACAGGCGATGTGATCGTCATCACGCCACCTGCGCGCCCTGATGACGTCACGCTGCCTGTGCCAGGAGAAGACGGAGTCCAGCGCACGCTTCTTCAGAGCAGCGAGGGAGATAGGTGAGTACTGGCATTTTTTTTTATGCCGGGCCCCGCCTAGGGGGATTATGCTGGCTATGGGGGGATTATGCTGGCTATGGGGGATTATGCTGACTATGGGTGATTATGCTGGCTCTTGTGGGATTATGCTGGCTATGGGGGATTATGCTGGCTATAGGGGATTATGCTGGCTATGGGGGATTATGCTGGCTATTGTGGGATTATGCTGGCTATGGGGGATTATGCTGCCTATGGGGAATATGCTACCTATGGGGGATTATGCTGGCTTTGGGGAATTATGCTGGCTATTGTGGGATTATGCTGGCTATTGTGGGATTATGCTGGCTATGGGGGATTATGCTGGCTATGGGGGATTATGCTGGCTATGGGGGATTATGCTGGCTATTGGGGGATTATGCTGGCTATTGGGGGATTATTCTGGCTATGGGGGATTATGCTGGCTATGGGGGATTATGCTGGCTATTGTGGGATTATGCTGGCTATTGTGGGATTATGCTGGCTTTGGGTTATTATGCTGGCTATTGTGGGATTATGCTGGCTATTGTGGGATTATGCTGGCTATGGGGGATTATGATGGCTATTGGGGGATTATGCTGGCTATGGGGGGATTATGCTGCCTATGGGGATTATGCTGGCTATGGGGGGATTATGCTGGCTATTGGGGGATTATGCTGGCTATGGGGGATTATGCTGGCTATTGGGGGATTATGCTGGCCATTGGGGGATTATTCTGGCTATGGGGGATTAGATGCTATGGGGGATTAGCTGGCTATGGGGGATTATGGGCATGTGGGTTAGCTGCTTGGGGTATTATGTTGGCTTTGGGGATTATGCTGGCTATGTGGGATTATGCTGGCTATGGGGGATTATGCTGGCTATTGGGGATTATTGCTAGGGATTAGGGCTATGGGGGATTATGCTGGCTTTTGGGGGATTATGCTGCTATGGGGGATTATGCTGTCTTTGGGGGATTATGCTGGCTTTTGGGGGATTATGCTGGCTATGGGGGATTATGCTGGCTATTGGGGGATTATGCTGGCTATTGGGGGATTATGCTGCCTATGGGGGATTATGCTGGCTTTGGGGGATTATGCTGGCTATTGTGGGATTATGCTGGCTATGGGGGATTATGCTGGCTATTGTGGGATTATGCTGGCTATTGTGGGGTTATGCTGGCTATGGGGGATTATGCTGGATATGGGGGATTATGCTGGCTATGGGGAATTATGCTGGCTATTGTGGGATTATGCTGGCTATTGGGGGATTATGCTGGCTATTGTGGGATTATGCTGGCTATGGGGATTATGCTGGCTATTGTGGGATTATGCTGGCTGTTGGGGATTATGCTGCCTATTGGGGACCTATGCTGCCTATTGGGACCTATGCTGCCTATTGGGGACCTATGCTGCCTATTGGGGACATATGCTGCCTATTGAGGACATATGCTGCCTATTGGGGATCAATGCTGCCTATTGAGACATTTACCTCTTACCATAATGCCTCTTATTCTTTGTATAGAGGTGAGTGTGCCATGTATAATATATGGTATATACAGCGTAGTGTCGCATACACTGCTCTATTATACAATATACAACAGTTCTAATGCTCCATACCTAATATGCAGTATAATGTACAGTGTATATGATGTAACCTGTATAAGATGTGACATTGGCTTGCCCCCCCTAGTTTTGATCTTGGGTACGCCCATGGTATAGCCGCTGGAACACGGATCACGAACCACGAGAATCTTTTCCTAGGACAGATACCTAAAACGGTTATATTGGGCTTTGTAGATAATGAAGCATTTAGCGGCTCTTATGCCAGAAACCCACTGCTCTTCCATCACTACAATGTCAACCAAGCAGCCCTCTACCTGGACGGCCAGCAGATCCCGGCGAGGCCTTATAATCCTAATTTTAATGTTGATTTAGCCATCAGAGAGTATATGGCTCTCGCCCATATATCCGGTAAGCAGAAAGCTGATTGTGCCATGGCCATAGATCGTGAAGAGTTTATGGACGGATTCACCTGTTTGCGTTTGATTTATCACCTGATCAAGAACCCGGCAGGCATTTCTCCTTCATTAAAACAGGTAACCTGCGTGCTGAAGTCCGATTTGGGCTACCGACCCCCATACGGTAAATATGCTTGTTTTTGCAATCAATCCAGCCATTCTGTAAATTAATAATAGAAGAGAGATCTTGTACGATTTTAATTAATTAATGATAGATAGTCTGCAACGTACGACGCTGCTGAAGGGGGATAGCTGTTGTGAATGTGTTAGAAATGAATTCTGAGCAGAAGCTCCCTCTGGTGGTTACAGACAGTACTGAACTATTCAATGAAGATTGTGAAGATTGGCAATCAGGTGTTACAGACTGATCTTATTTAAGGGAGGTTCCCTCCATCAGGGTTGCCGGTGATCAATTGTTCTTGTCTCAACTTTGGTTCCTGGTTCACTTGGAAGCTTGCTGTGTCTTGCCTGCATCTTCTGCTAACAGATAAGATATTTTCTGCTTTTATTTTTGTGCTTGCTTTTTGCATTTTGTCCTGCACTTCTGTGGAGGTCAGCCAGGTCCCCTCCGGGGGCTTGTGCTCCTCTCAGTTTATCTGAGCCACTGTTATTTGTTCATTTGCCTTTTCCAGTTTTTTCAGTGGCTGCTGTTTAGTTTTGTTACACCAGAGAACTAATTTAGGTGGTAGAGGTCGTGTGATCTCAGGTGTTTTTGCAATTAGTGAGTTGGTATTTTTTTAGGGTTTTTTGGATTGCAGTAAGTGTCCTTCCTATCCTTTTCTTTCTAGGAAGATTGGGCCCCAACATTTGCTCATACTATTTTCTGTCTGTGTCTGTATTTTCCTCTTGTCTAACCGCCATTACATGTTTGGGGGCTTCCTATGTTCTATGGGGATCAGCTCTGGGGCAGATAGTTTTCCTCTTTCTATCTTTAGAAAAATATATCAACAGAAAATATAGGATACACACAATATGTATATTATGCCTAATTTATAACAATAATAAAAAATAATGGCAAATAAAATATGTGCCCATATGACCTGAAGAAATTGGGATGGTAGACCATCCGAGCATGTATGAAAAGAACACCCAGGATGTGGAAAGGGATGACCCAGTGATTGGGAAAAGACAACGAGACCAAAAGTGTAATAAAATATTGCCTTTATTGTACAAAAATTGGCTACACAAAATAAAAAATGAAATTAAAAACCATGTAAACAAGAAAAGAAAAATAAAAATAAAAATTGGACACACCACACATAAAAATGCTATATAAGCAATATATATGAAAATGGGAATAATTAGTATAATATCAATATAAATATACAGATGCTCAATTAGTAACCAGGTATAAACATGGTGCAATAGTGCAATAATACAAAAACCAGTTTGTGCAATAATGCAATAAAGGAGAGAAAAAGAGGAAAAAACCAAAAAGAAACCGTCTGTATAGTGCTAATAATTACAACAAAAGTTGGACAAAGAGAAAATAAAAATGCTGAACTATGCAGCGTGAAATGAACATCTCAGTGACCGTGCTGACCATAAATGTGTACTAATATATGTGAGCAAGAACATAATAATGATGAAAACCAAATACCAGTGCTCACAAAGACCGAAAGCTGTCAAAAAAAGGGTTACCACATAACTGAAATAATACCTGGGAGCTAATTCACGTGTGGTGTGCCAATGGAAAACGCGCCCGACGCGCGTTTCGGAAAGATTCCTTCGTCAGGGGGATATAAAGAGTGCCGACCAATGAGGCTATAAATAGGTGGTTCGATGTACAAAATAAAGAACAGCTGTGTATAGGCAGATATGGCATTCAATACAAAGTACGTAAAGCCGGAAGTGACGCATGAAAGAGGTCACGAACTGCCGTATTCCGTGTAAAAGCTGAAAATGTCCATGCTGCGCATGCGCGAAATGTGCTGCAGCAGAAGCGCCACGGTGAGAGGCGTGTATTAGGAAACCCCATCTAACTGATAGGTAAGGTGTCCATATAAGGATGCCGCCGTCACGGCAGCCCCAAGCACACAGAGCGCGCATGCGTGATGATACAGCAGTTAATTGCATAGACAATCTAAGCGAGTTAAAGGACTGTGACGCTAAATAAGAATCGTATAACAAAACAAAAATATGAACAAAGCACAATCACGTTGACAATAACAGGAATGTTAAATTAAAATATCCATGTGAAAACATGTCAAAATCACACCTATTACAGGCATATGGAGAACATGCATGAAAATCCATGAATCTTACTAAAAAACTATATGTATTATTGTGAATATATCCATGATAATAAATGGAATAAGATCAGTTATGTTACATAACCAGATATAATATAAGCCATGCAAAAAGACCATTGGCCTGTCTGGATATCATAACCAAAATTATACGTGCATAGTGTGGTAAAATGTGAAAATAGCGCATGCATCAGACGTGCAAAATCAGTGATGACATGACTATCCTATCTGGATATCATAACCAAAATTATGCGTGCGTGGTGTAGTGAAAATATGAAAATGGCGCATGCGTCGGACGTACAAAACCAGTGATGACATGACAGTCGACGTCATGTGGCACCCGCCCAGAATTGATTCAATTCCATTTGGACAGTTTCTACGTCTTAGACGAATCTGTTCAAGTGATCAAGATTTTGAACTACAGTCTGAACTAATGGGTGAGAGGTTTTTGGAACGTGGCTACAGTCGTAGATCAATTAAACGAGCCTATAATAGAGCCTGGCATGTTACCCGCCACGAGGCCCTTTACGGCCAGGGCACAATGAAATCTAACACCAATACTGTGAGATTTATCACTCAGTATAATGGACAAAGTGATCAATTTTGGGCCTTACTTTCCAAACATTGGCCGATTTTAAAATCAGATCCAATTATCACCAAATTCATAGGTGATAGACCATCTATGGCATTCAGGAGGTCACCCAATTTGGGTGACCATTTGGTCAAAAGTGTATACACAGGGGTACCCATCAGTGGCTCATTGCTAGGTAAGACATCTTTCACTGGTTGTAGACCATGTGGATCTTGTGTTGCTTGTCCAAATGTGGTTAAGGCCCATAGCTTCCTGAGTTCAGATAAAACACGTTCTTTTGAGATTAAACACGGCATCTCGTGCACTTCTACCTCAGTCATCTATTATGCCACGTGTCCCTGTTCCCTCATATATGTGGGTATGACCACAAGACAACTTAAGATCAGGGTGAGGGAGCACGTATTAGGCATTGCAGCAGCTAGAGATGTTACTGATGTTGCCTCACTCAAGACTCTTCCGAGGCATTTCAAGATGTACCATAATTGTGATTCTAGTCTACTGAAGGTCATCGGTATTGATCTACTGAAAAGTGACATTAGAGGTGGTAAGGTCAGTAAAAGACTCGCTCAAATCGAAACAAAATGGATTTGGACACTCCAGACGGTGTCTCCCCTAGGTCTCAATGAAAATATCTCCTTTGTTCCATTTTTGTAATGCTACCATGTATACTATGCAAAAAGTTTTTAACATTTCTTTTTTTTATATTTATTGTTTCAGTATTTCATGAGGCTATCTTGTCTTGACAATTATGATGATCATTGAGGCCCTGGAGTTCTTCTATCCTCATTCAAGATTTGAATATTTCCGAATTTTTATGTCTATGAAGAATACTGTACAGATGATGCACCAATTTGGTTTATATTTTCATTTATTGTGGTTTTATGTACAAATATGTTCATTTGCTTTGATGTCACACTCGTTATTTTTGCTCACGAAGTTCTATTTTTCTATATGTATTTAATATAGATTTCGCTTGTTCCAAATTATTTTAGTATTAGATGTTTCACATTTATGACCATCACTGCTGGCTGGTGTTTATTCTAGTGCGCATGCGTGGGTTGTCGACTCGGGTTGTCATGGCAGTGGCGTCTCCATGTCGGCACCCTACCTGTTTGTCTGGGCGGGTGCCACATGACGTCGACTGTCATGTCATCACTGGTTTTGTACGTCCGACGCATGCGCCATTTTCATATTTTCACTACACCACGCACGCATAATTTTGGTTATGATATCCAGATAGGATAGTCATGTCATCACTGATTTTGCACGTCTGATGCATGCGCTATTTTCACATTTTACCACACTATGCACGTATAATTTTGGTTATGATATCCAGACAGGCCAATGGTCTTTTTGCATGGCTTATATTATATCTGGTTATGTAACATAACTGATCTTATTCCATTTATTATCATGGATATATTCACAATAATACATATAGTTTTTTAGTAAGATTCATGGATTTTCATGCATGTTCTCCATATGCCTGTAATAGGTGTGATTTTGACATGTTTTCACATGGATATTTTAATTTAACATTCCTGTTATTGTCAACGTGATTGTGCTTTGTTCATATTTTTGTTTTGTTATACGATTCTTATTTAGCGTCACAGTCCTTTAACTCGCTTAGATTGTCTATGCAATTAACTGCTGTATCATCACGCATGCGCGCTCTGTGTGCTTGGGGCTGCCGTGACGGCGGCATCCTTATATGGACACCTTACCTATCAGTTAGATGGGGTTTCCTAATACACGCCTCTCACCGTGGCGCTTCTGCTGCAGCACATTTCGCGCATGCGCAGCATGGACATTTTCAGCTTTTACACGGAATACGGCAGTTCGTGACCTCTTTCATGCGTCACTTCCGGCTTTACGTACTTTGTATTGAATGCCATATCTGCCTATACACAGCTGTTCTTTATTTTGTACATCGAACCACCTATTTATAGCCTCATTGGTCGGCACTCTTTATATCCCCCTGACGAAGGAATCTTTCCGAAACGCGCGTCGGGGCGCGTTTTCCATTGGCACACCACACGTGAATTAGCTCCCAGGTATTATTTCAGTTATGTGGTAACCCTTTTTTTGACAGCTTTCGGTCTTTGTGAGCACTGGTATTTGGTTTTCATCATTATTATGTTCTTGCTCACATATATTAGTACACATTTATGGTCAGCACGGTCACTGAGATGTTCATTTCACGCTGCATAGTTCAGCATTTTTATTTTCTCTTTGTCCAACTTTTGTTGTAATTATTAGCACTATACAGACGGTTTCTTTTTGGTTTTTTCCTCTTTTTTTCTCCCTTTATTGCATTATTGCACAAACTGGTTTTTGTATTATTGCACTATTGCACCATGTTTATACCTGGTTACTAATTGAGCATCTGTATATTTATATTGATATTATACTAATTATTCCCATTTTCATATATATTGCTTATATAGCATTTTTATGTGTGGTGTGTCCAATTTTTATTTTTATTTTTCTTTTCTTGTTTACATGGTTTTTAATTTCATTTTTTATTTTGTGTAGCCAATTTTTGTACAATAAAGGCAATATTTTATTACACTTTTGGTCTCGTTGTCTTTTCCCAATCACTGGGTCATCCCTTTCCACATCCTGGGTGTTCTTTTCATACATGCTCGGATGGTCTACCATCCCAATTTCTTCAGGTCATATGGGCACATATTTTATTTGCCATTATTTTTTATTATTGTTATAAATTAGGCATAATATACATATTGTGTGTATCCTATATTTTCTGTTGATATATTTTTCTATTGCTTATTGTGTTTCGCACAATTAATTTTTTCCAGGACATGGATTTCAAGACCAGGGAAACCTTTTGGCAGGGTCAAGTCAATGATGTCTTTGGTGGTACCAACACGATTAGTAGTACTATTGATGGGTCTAATTTTGACTCCATTTCAAAATCCATTAAAAAACTTTTATTTAAACGCATTAAAATTTGGTGGACAAGGGCGTTCCTAGAGAACTATGTACAAAAACAATTAATACCTAGAGGGTTAAGGGTGAGAGTTATTCCGTCATTTGTCATTGAGGACAAAGAATTCATTGCTAACTGGGAGAAAATTTGCAATGAAACATCATGGAAATTAATGGGACTGTTGGTCGGACTTAATTCCAAGATCATTGTAGAGGTGGACACACAATTGAATGAACAATTTGATAAAGCTAAAATATGTATGTCTCCAGATCAATTTAAAGCCTTTAATGAGTCCATTGACAAGGATTTGGATGTATTAGTTAAAGATATACAAAGGAAACATTCTGCCAAACTATCCAGGGATCAGAATGATCTTTCTATGGGACGCATATATAGGTGGAAAAAACAGCCATCCATCAGTCATGAACATTCCTTTTCCCATGTGTCACACCCTTCCATTAGTGATACATCCATCGCCTCCTCTTCTGTTTCTGTGGCTTCCTTTACACCAAAGAGGAAGAGAAATTTGCGTTTTTTACCCAACAAAAGGGAATATTCTCCAGAGAATAGCAATAATCAACTCAAGGTAATAAACCTAAGTACTCATACATTTTCTTTGTTGGAAAATAACCTGTTAACTAAGGGTCTCATGTTTTGTCCACTGCTAATTTTAATAAATTCACGGCAGTGAAGGATTTACATCTTTTTGCCAGAAAGATTTTGTTCAAACGCATATATAACAATTCAAATTCCCTTACATCTTTTCCCACAGAGACGGAACAGGAGGCGCTAGCCCATCTAGAACAACTGGCCAGGGAACACAATTTCCGTGAAGGTGAGGTCCCAGACATTATCAAAAAACCATCTAACAAATTTCCTCCACTATCTTCCTGTCCAGCTATTGACACGTTTGTCAAAACTGTGAGCAACGAATTGGACAACATTCCTTGTCACCCCTATTCCAACAATTTCAGTGTAGAAGAGCGCCAGGGTCTCAGGAGACTCATGGGACTCAGTGATGTAGTTTCCAAGGCAGCAGATAAGGGTGGGAACGTGGTAGTGTGGCCCAAGGATCTTTATGAATCGGAGGCTTTACGCCAACTTAATGATATATCATGTTATAAAAAGCTAACTTTTAATCCTCTTTCTAAATTTCAGCATGAATTATTCATGTTTCTACAAGATTCCAGAGATGAAGGCATCATTACCAATGATCTGTTTGTGTCACTCCAGGTACACGAACCCACCGTCCCCACCCTTTATCTGCTGCCTAAGGTACACAAGAACCAGAAGGTTCCTCCTGGCAGGCCCATTATATCAGGGCGGGGTAACTATTTAGAAAATGTCAACAAATATATTGACTTCATTTTGCAGCCGTTTGTAACTTCACTTCCCTCATATACGAAGGACACTAACGATTTCTTGAAAAAGGTGGATGGTTTACATATCGATATAGATTCATTGTTGGTAACTTGTGACGTTGAGTCGCTATATACCAGTATACGACATTCGGACGGTTTGACAGCAATTACATATTTTTTACAATATTCTTCATTTTCACGTGCATTTATTGTTTTTTTCACTAATCTGTTAGAATTTGCTTTGACACACAATTTTTTTACTTTCAAGGGGTCCTTTTTCCTACAAATCCAAGGAACAGCCATGGGAGCTTCATTTGCCCCAGCTTACGCCAACCTGTTCCTTGGATTTTGGGAAAGGGACCTCTTTTTATCGGATTGTGTTAACTCCATTGAGCGTGTTCCATTTTGGACTCGCTATATAGACGATGTTTTTTTCATTTGGCAGGACTCAGTTGACACATTAATCCAGTTTATAGATACACTCAATCTCAATTCTATAAACATCAGACTCACCTTTTGTTACCATGCTCAGACAATGGAATTCTTGGATGTCCGTGTTATGAGGGATTTGAATAATTGTCTACAAACTAATTTATTTAGAAAACAAACGGCTGTGAATTCTTTAGTCCACGCTTCCTCCTCACACCCAAGGGCTCTTATTGATTCAATTCCATTTGGACAGTTTCTACGTCTTAGACGAATCTGTTCAAGTGATCAAGATTTTGAACTACAGTCTGAACTAATGGGTGAGAGGTTTTTGGAACGTGGCTACAGTCGTAGATCAATTAAACGAGCCTATAATAGAGCCTGGCATGTTACCCGCCACGAGGCCCTTTACGGCCAGGGCACAATGAAATCTAACACCAATACTGTGAGATTTATCACTCAGTATAATGGACAAAGTGATCAATTTTGGGCCTTACTTTCCAAACATTGGCCGATTTTAAAATCAGATCCAATTATCACCAAATTCATAGGTGATAGACCATCTATGGCATTCAGGAGGTCACCCAATTTGGGTGACCATTTGGTCAAAAGTGTATACACAGGGGTACCCATCAGTGGCTCATTGCTAGGTAAGACATCTTTCACTGGTTGTAGACCATGTGGATCTTGTGTTGCTTGTCCAAATGTGGTTAAGGCCCATAGCTTCCTGAGTTCAGATAAAACACGTTCTTTTGAGATTAAACACGGCATCTCGTGCACTTCTACCTCAGTCATCTATTATGCCACGTGTCCCTGTTCCCTCATATATGTGGGTATGACCACAAGACAACTTAAGATCAGGGTGAGGGAGCACGTATTAGGCATTGCAGCAGCTAGAGATGTTACTGATGTTGCCTCACTCAAGACTCTTCCGAGGCATTTCAAGATGTACCATAATTGTGATTCTAGTCTACTGAAGGTCATCGGTATTGATCTACTGAAAAGTGACATTAGAGGTGGTAAGGTCAGTAAAAGACTCGCTCAAATCGAAACAAAATGGATTGGACACTCCAGACGGTGTCTCCCCTAGGTCTCAATGAAAATATCTCCTTTGTTCCATTTTTGTAATGCTACCATGTATACTATGCAAAAAGTTTTTAACATTTCTTTTTTTATATTTATTGTTTCAGTATTTCATGAGGCTATCTTGTCTTGACAATTATGATGATCATTGAGGCCCTGGAGTTCTTCTATCCTCATTCAAGATTTGAATATTTCCGAATTTTTATGTCTATGAAGAATACTGTACAGATGATGCACCAATTTGGTTTATATTTTCATTTATTGTGGTTTTATGTACAAATATGTTCATTTGCTTTGATGTCACACTCGTTATTTTTGCTCACGAAGTTCTATTTTTCTATATGTATTTAATATAGATTTCGCTTGTTCCAAATTATTTTAGTATTAGATGTTTCACATTTATGACCATCACTGCTGGCTGGTGTTTATTCTAGTGCGCATGCGTGGGTTGTCGACTCGGGTTGTCATGGCAGTGGCGTCTCCATGTCGGCACCCTACCTGTTTGTCTGGGCGGGTGCCACATGACGTCGACTGTCATGTCATCACTGGTTTTGTACGTCCGACGCATGCGCCATTTTCATATTTTCACTACACCACGCACGCATAATTTTGGTTATGATATCCAGATAGGATAGTCATGTCATCACTGATTTTGCACGTCTGATGCATGCGCTATTTTCACATTTTACCACACTATGCACGTATAATTTTGGTTATGATATCCAGACAGGCCAATGGTCTTTTTGCATGGCTTATATTATATCTGGTTATGTAACATAACTGATCTTATTCCATTTATTATCATGGATATATTCACAATAATACATATAGTTTTTTAGTAAGATTCATGGATTTTCATGCATGTTCTCCATATGCCTGTAATAGGTGTGATTTTGACATGTTTTCACATGGATATTTTAATTTAACATTCCTGTTATTGTCAACGTGATTGTGCTTTGTTCATATTTTTGTTTTGTTATACGATTCTTATTTAGCGTCACAGTCCTTTAACTCGCTTAGATTGTCTATGCAATTAACTGCTGTATCATCACGCATGCGCGCTCTGTGTGCTTGGGGCTGCCGTGACGGCGGCATCCTTATATGGACACCTTACCTATCAGTTAGATGGGGTTTCCTAATACACGCCTCTCACCGTGGCGCTTCTGCTGCAGCACATTTCACGCATGCGCAGCATGGACATTTTCAGCTTTTACACGGAATACGGCAGTTCGTGACCTCTTTCATGCGTCACTTCCGGCTTTACGTACTTTGTATTGAATGCCATATCTGCCTATACACAGCTGTTCTTTATTTTGTACATCGAACCACCTATTTATAGCCTCATTGGTCGGCACTCTTTATATCCCCCTGACGAAGGAATCTTTCCGAAACGCGCGTCGGGGCGCGTTTTCCATTGGCACACCACACGTGAATTAGCTCCCAGGTATTATTTCAGTTATGTGGTAACCCTTTTTTTGACAGCTTTCGGTCTTTGTGAGCACTGGTATTTGGTTTTCATCATTATTATGTTCTTGCTCACATATATTAGTACACATTTATGGTCAGCACGGTCACTGAGATGTTCATTTCACGCTGCATAGTTCAGCATTTTTATTTTCTCTTTGTCCAACTTTTGTTGTAATTATTAGCACTATACAGACGGTTTCTTTTTGGTTTTTTCCTCTTTTTTCTCCCTTTATTGCATTATTGCACAAACTGGTTTTTGTATTATTGCACTATTGCACCATGTTTATACCTGGTTACTAATTGAGCATCTGTATATTTATATTGATATTATACTAATTATTCCCATTTTCATATATATTGCTTATATAGCATTTTTATGTGTGGTGTGTCCAATTTTTATTTTTATTTTTCTTTTCTTGTTTACATGGTTTTTAATTTCATTTTTTATTTTGTGTAGCCAATTTTTGTACAATAAAGGCAATATTTTATTACACTTTTGGTCTCGTTGTCTTTTCCCAATCACTGGGTCATCCCTTTCCACATCCTGGGTGTTCTTTTCACTCTTTCTATCTTTAGGTGTAGTTAGCTTCTCAGGCTGTGACGAGGCATCTAGGACCAACGTAGGTTCGCTCCACGGCTGCCTTTAGTTGTGGTGGTTAGTCAGGGTACTGCAATCCATTAGATTCCAACCTCTCTGGTGTATTGCCGTTTTTGCCTGTTCTCCTCAGCTACCAAATCATAACAGTATCACCGGCCAAACTGAAAATATGGTACTCACAGAAGGGAAAGATAGTATAAAAGAAAAAAAAAAAAAGTTGTCAGAGTTGTCAGAGATATATACAGTGCCTACAAGTAGTATTCAACCCCCTGCAGATTTAGCTGGTTGACACATGCGGAATTAACTTGGCATTGTGACATTTGTACTGTAGATCAGCCTGGAAGTGGGAAATGCACTACAGCAAAAATTTTTGTTTTAAATTTTTTTTTTTTATTTTTTTAAAAACATTAAAAGTGAATTCAGAGTGTCATTTATTATTCAACCCCTCAAACCACAAGAATTCTGTTTGGTCCCCCTAAAGTAATAAGAAGTAGTTCAGGCACCAAGAATAATGAGCTTCACATGTGTGGATTAATGATCTCTTTTGCCAGCCTTTTCTGACTATTTAAGACCCTCCCCAAACTTGTGAACAGCACTCATACATGGTCAACATGGGAAAGACAAAGGAGCATTCCAAGGCCATCAGAGACAGGATCGTGGAGGGTCAAAAGGCTGGCAAGGGGTACAAAACCCTTTCCAAGGAGTTGGCCCTACCTGTCTCCACTGTTGGGAGCATCATCCGTAAGTGGAAGGCTTATGGAACTACTGTTAGCCTTCCACGGCCTGGACAGCCTTTGAAAGTTTCCTCCCGTGCCGAGGCCAGGCTTGTCCGAAGAGTCAAGGCTAACCCAAGGACAACAAGGAAGGAGCTCCGGGAAGATATCATGGCAGTGGGGACATTGGTTTCAGTCAATACCATAAGTAACGTACTTCACCGCAATGGTCTCCGTTCCAGACGAGCCCGTAAGGTACCTTTACTTTCAAAGCGTCATGTCAAGGCTCGTCTACAGTTTGCTCATGATCACTTGGAGGACTCTGAGACAGACTGGTTCAAGGTTCTATGGTCTGATGAGACCAAGATCGAGATCTTTGGTGCCAACCACACACGTGACGTTTGGAGACTGGATAGCACTCCATGCGACCCCAAGAATACCATCCCTACAGTCAAGCATGGTGGTGGCAGCATCATGCTGTGGGGCTGTTTCTCAGCCAAGGGGCCTGGCCATCTTGGTCCGCATCCATGGGAGGATGGATAGCACGGCCTACCTGGAGATTTTGGCCAAGAACCTCCGCTCCTCCATCAAGGATCTTAAGATGGGTCGTAATTTCATCTTCCAACAAGACAACGACCCAAAGCACACAGCCAAGAAAACCAAGGCCTGGTTCAAGAGGGAAAAAGTCAAGGTGTTGGAGTGGCCTAGTCAGTCTCCTGACCTTAACCCAATTAACCCTAACCCAAAACTTGTGGAAGGAGCTCAAGATTAAAGTCCACATGAGACACCCAAAGAACCTAGATAACTTGGAGAAGATCTGCATGGAGGAGTGGGCCAAGATAACTCCACAGACCTGTGCCGGCCTGATCAGGTCTTATAAAAGACGATTATTAGCTGTAATTGAAAACAAGGGTTATTCCACGAAATATTAAACATAGGGGTTGTATAATAATTGACCCACACTTTTATGTTTAAAATTTATTAAAATTCAACTGAGCAACATAACTTTTTGTTTTGTAAGATTTATGCTTCTGTTAATAAATCCTACTCTCGTTTGCAGTTTGAAGGCTCTAACTTATTTGCATCTTATCAAACCAGCTAAATCTGCAGGGGGTTGAATACTACTTGTAGGCACTGTATATATATATTTTTTTTCTTTCCCTCTTTTTCTCTGGGTGCTGAGGATTTTTTTTTTCTCTCAATGGAGTTTGCACAGTTGTCTGGCCGTGTGGATCAGCTTGCCACTGAAGTTCGGAGTATTGCTACCTATCTTGCAGGGTTGCCGGTTGTGGAACCTAGGATCCCCATGCCAGATTTGTTTTTAGGGGATCGAGCTAAATTTCTGAATTTCAAAAATAACTGTAAGTTGTTTTTTTGCCTTAAAACCTAAGTCCTCAGGGAACGCAGCACAGCAGGTTCAAATTGTCATCTCTCTCCTGCGTGGCGATCCTCAGGATTGGGCTTTTTCCCTGACACCTGGGGATCCTGTTTTGAGTAATGTTGATGCATTTTTTCTGGCTCTGGGGTTATTGTACGATGAACCTAATGTCACTGATCAAGCTGAAAAAGCCTTGTTGGCATTAAATCAGGGGCTTGAGGATGCTGAGTTGTACTGTCAGAGATTCCGAAGGTGGGCAGTCCTAACCAAATGGAATGATGATGCTTTGGTAGCCCTTTTTCGGAAGGGTCTGTCAGAGAATGTAAAAGATGTTATGGTGGGTTTCCCTGCTCCCTCTGGTCTCAATGATTCTATGTCATTGGGGATTCAAATTGACAGACTTTTGCGTGAGCATAGAGGTATGTGTGGAATAGTGTTGCCTTGTGAACCAGCTTCTGAACTCATGCAGTGTGATAGAGTGATGTCTGGGGCACAGCGTCATGAGTTTCGAAAGCGCAATGGGTTATGTTTCTACTGTGGTGACGCCTCTCATGCTATTTCAGTCTGCCCTAAGCGGGGAAGACGTTTTGCACGCTCAGTTGTCTTGGGTAGTATTCAGACTAAATTTCTGTTGACTGTTACCCTGATTTGCTCCCTGTCCTCATTTTCTGCTCAGGCTTTTGTTGATTCAGGAGAAGCTATTAACCTGATGGATTTTGATTTTGCTAAACGTTGTGGGTTTCCCTTGATACCCCTACAGAAGTCTATTCCCCTACTGGGGATTGATTCTACCCCTTTGGCTGAGAATAAACCCCAGTTCTCTACTCAGGTGATAATGAGGGTTGAACCTGATCATCAGGAGAGTTGCAAATTTTTGGTGCTGTATAATCTGCATGACATTATTGTACTAGGTTTCCCTTGGTTACAGTCTCATAATCCTGTTTTGGATTGGAAATCTGTGTCTGTAACCAGTTGGGGCTGCCAATGTGTTAATGCCAACACTCCTGTTTTTTCTGCCTCTCCCCAGGCTCAGGATGTTCCTGACTTTTTGACTGATTTTTCTGATGTGTTTAGCGAAAGTAAATCTGCATCCTTGCCCCCCCCATAGGAGCTGTGACTGCGCTATTGAATTAGTGCCTGGTAGTAAATTCCCTAAAGGTCGCCTTTTTAACTTGTCTGTACCTGAACATGACGCTATGCGGTCTTATATCAAGGAGTCATTGGAGAAGGGTCATATCAGACCATCTTCTTCACCCTTGGGTGCCGGTTTTTTCTTTGTGGCCAAAAAGGATGGTTCATTAAGGCCGTGTATTGATTATCGTCTCTTGAACAATATCACTGTGAAATATCAATATCCGTTACCCTTGATTTCTGACCTGTTTTCCAGGATGAAAAGTGCTACTTGGTTTACCAAGCTTGACCTCAGGGGGGCGTATAACCTGATTCGCATTAAGCACGGGGATGAATGGGAGATGGCATTTAATACCCCAGAGGGGCATTTTGAGTACCTAGTGATGCCCTTTGGGCTCACTAATGCTCCTTCTGTCTTCCAGTCCTTCATGAATGACATTTTCAGGGATTTTGTGGATAAATTTCTGATTGTTTATTTAAGAAAAATATTTAGAGTTGAGAGTCCTCAGTGGTTGATACCTTTTAATGGCTAACTGAAAAGATGGTAACAAATTGCAAGCTTTCGAGACTACTCAGGTCTCTTCATCAGGCTGAACTAATACAAAATCTGAAGAATCACATATTTATACACAAAAACACAGAAAAAATGCAATAGGTAAGACAAGTGACGTGAAGCAGAATAGTCATTATGGCAGAGGGATGAGCATAAATATTGGAACAATTCATAGATAAGGAGAGAAAGTTTTATTACCCTCTGATTGGGGTCTGGTAATGTTTTGTGATGTTTTCACAGGGTATTTGGAGTAAATTCCTTAATTGATGTAATAGGCCATAAAACCATGTGACAGGTTCATTCCAGCATTAAGAGTGTCAAAGGTCACCATCAATTTGTATTCGCAAATTCTTCTCTGCCTCTGAGATGTGAATCTGCTTCTTAGTACCAGTATTTTCATATCTGACATGCTATGATCAGGGGAGCAAAAATGTTTTGCCACAGGTAGATCCATTCTTTTTTCTCTCTTATTGCGTGGCGATGAGAATTCATCCTTGTTCTCAGTTTTTGCCCGGTCTCCCCCACATACAGACCCCCAGTTGGACATTTAGTACATATAATTAGGTACACAACATTAGATGTGATGCAGCTGAAAGTACCTGGTATCTTGTAGTCCTGATGTGAGTTGGGGATCTTTATCTTGTCCGTGGTCATTATAAATGGACAGGTTTTGCATTTCTTCTGATTGCAAGGCAAGGTTCCTGCAGCTGTTGGGGAGGACAGGGAACTTCTGACAATGATGCTTCTTAGATTTGGGGGCTGCCTAAAACACAGTAGTGGGGGGTCTGGAAATATGGATTGTAACCGGGCATCTTTTTGTAGTAAAGGTTGTAGTTTCCGTGCAGCTCCCCTTAGCACCTCCAGATTTGGATTGTAGGTGACCACTAAAGGCACCCGGTTATTTTCTTCTTTAGCTTTGTAATGTAGCAGGTGATCCCTTGATATTCTGGTGGCTCTTGTAATTTGGTTTTCAATTGTTCTTGGATGGTAGCCCTGATTTAAAAAGGTCTTTCTAAGGCGACCAAGGTGTTCATCTCTATCCATGGGGTTGGAACATATACGGTTGTATCTGATGGCTTGGCTGTAGACAATAGAGTTTTTTATGTGTTTTGGATGGAAACTGTCCCATTTAAGGTATGTTGGACGGTCGATTGGCTTCTGATACAGGGATGTCTCTATTTCATTGTCCTTCAGTTTAATGATGGTGTCCAAAAAGTTAATTTCAGTGCTGGAGTAGTTAAGTGTTAAGTTGATGGTGGGATGAAATTGATTGAACTGTTCGTGGAACGTCTTTAGCTGTTGCTCAGACTCCGTCCAGATGATTAAAATGTCATCAATGTAGCGGTAGTAGGCCCGAGGCCTGGTTGGACATGAGGACAGAAAGTCGCTTTCAAGCTTGGCCATGAAAAGATTTGCATACTGTGGAGCCATTTTACTTCCCATCGCTGTGCCAGTCTCCTGTAAATAGATCTTGTTGTCAAATTCAAAGTAATTGTGGGTGAGGATGAATTTTGTGAGTTTCACCACAGAATCAGCATCATTCTCTGTGTTTTTCATGAAGTCTTTGCAGGCATTTAATCCATCCTGGTGTGGGATATTAGAGTACAAGGATTCCACATCCATGGTGGCCAGGATGGTTCCTTCTGGTAGAGGACCTATTGCTGCTAGTTTATTCAGTAGGTCAGTTGTGTCCTGAATGTAGCTGGGTGTATCCTTTACCAGAGGTTTAAGAATGCCCTCTACCTATCCAGATACCTGCTCAGTAAGGGAGTCCACACATGAAATAATCGGCCTCCCTGGATTCCCAGCTTTGTGGATTTTGGGAAGCATGTAGAATGTCCCTGTTCTTGGACTCTCTGGTATCAGGTCATCGGCTCTTATGGATTTGTCAGACAGACAAGATACCAACTTGCTTAGTTCCTTGTAATAGTCCTGTGTAGGGTCCGACTCCAGTTTTCTGTAGTAGCGTGTGTCTGTAAGTTGTCTGTTTGCTTCCTTCATATAGTCTGATGTGTTCATCATGACTATTGCACCTCCCTTGTCAGCAGGTTTAATGATGATTTCTTTGTTGGTTTTCAGAGACTGTATAGCCTTTCTCTCCTGGGCACTGATGTTGGATGCTTGTCTCTTGTTGGTGGCTATGATGGTGGATTTTATCAAATATCTGAATGAGTCTATATATTTATCCAAATGAGGGTTGCGTCCAGGAGGAGGTGTCCAGTCTGATCTCTTCTTGGTTGTTGAGATCCCTTTTCCTTCAGTCCGAGTGTTTTCTGAATCTTCTGTATCATTGAAGTATTCCCTCAGGCGCAGTCTCCTGAAAAAATGTTCCATATCACTGCAGAGTTCGGTTTTATCCAGGGCCTTAGTGGGACAAAATGAGAGTCCTCTAGAAAGCACGGCAAGCTCCACTTTGTTGGGTTTGTAATCCGAGAGATTGATGACACAGTTAGATGCTTTTGTGTCTGGAATGGAGTGGTTGTCAGAGTTGTCAGGTTTTGTTTTGGATCTGTTTGTATAGAGTCCGGAATTGAGACGCAGTCTGTGTAGTTTCTTTTCTTTGTTATGAATCAGAAAGGTCCGTAGTTTGTTGTAGTATTGTTGTAATTTTTGTTCTGTGGTTTCTGGAAGTGTTTTCCTTAGGCTTTCAAATTGCCCTTGGACGTTACTCCTTATGCTGTAGCAGACATGCAAAAGATGGTTCCTAAGTCTCTCAGAAGTCCTGTGACAAAGGTTTTTTGCATAATGGGTATTGTAGGTGTGAAGAATTGGGTTTGAATACTTTTCCATCCAATTATGACAAGAGCATTCTTAAGGTGATACCTTTATTGGCTAACCAGAAAATTATATGTTCGCTAGCTTTCAGAGCTCAAGGCTCCTTCTTCAGGCAAGATTACATTTGGAATAATAAGAAAGACACATTAGATGCTTACTATAGTAGGAAATTTGTTCAAGACCTGGGAGGTGTGATGCCTTCAAAAGATAAGCAAAGGAAATCAAATTAGCATTTTCTTACAAATGGAGAGCTAGTGGGGATGTGTTATTAGCTATCTGGAGTCCTTCTGGTAAAGGTGTGAACTGTGTCTATGTAATGAGTCATAAAACCGGGTGTTAAGTTGAGTCCTAGTGTCAAAGTATTGAACATCCTAATAAGTTTGAATTCCCATATTTTTCTCTCCCTGTCATCCTTAAAATGACCTTTTAGTATTAAGACTTTTAAGTCTGTCATACAATGTCCAGTTCCAGAGAAATGTTTTCCCACAGGCGTGTCCATTTCATTCCTGATCGTATGTCTGTGTAGATTCATCCTTGTTTGTAGTTTTTGCATGGTTTCCCCAATATAGATAGCTCCAGGGCACCTTGTACATTGTATCATGTACACCACATTGGAGGATGTACATGAAAAGGAACCCATGACCTTATAGTCCTGATTTGTGTTTGGTACACGGACTGTATTTGTTGGTAATATGTGGGTACAAGTTTTGCATTTTTTGTTGTTACATGGGAATGTGCCAGTCACTGATGGTGACGAAAGGACACTTCTGACAAGGAGATTCCTTAAGTTAGGGGGCTGTTTGTAGGAGAGGAGTGGTAGTTCTGGGAATATGTCTTTCAATTTGTGGTCCCTGTGGAATATGGGTTGGAGATCAGCACCAATTTTCCTTAGGATGCTCATGTGGGGGTTGTATGTGACCACAAGAGGTACCCTGTTGTTGTCCTCTCTCAGTTTGTAATCCAGGAGGTTGCTTCTTGGGATTCTTGTAGCCCTGTGGATCTGTTCATCTATTACCAGTGGATGGTATCCTTGTTGTAGGAATGTATTCCTCAGAGATAGCAGCTGTAGTTCCCTGTCTTTACTGTCTGAACAGATCCGAATATATCTCAGAGCTTGACTGTAGATGATGGATTTTTTTGTGTGTCCTGGATGAAAGCTGTTCCATCTAAGGTATGCTGGACGTCCTGTGGGCTTATGGTAAATTGATGTTTGTATGGCGTTGTCCTTGATGTATATGGTCAAGTCCAGAAAATGTATTTGAGACTTTGAAAAGTTGAGGGTGAGCTTGATGGTTGGGTGGTATTTGTTGAAGTTATTGTGGAAGGTGAGCAGATCATCTTTTGAGCCTGTCCAGATTATTAGCAGATCATCAATGTAGCGGAAGTATGCAAGAGGTTTAATAGGGCAAGATGACAAAAACTCCTCCTCCAGTTTCGCCATAAATAGGTTGGCATATTGTGGGGACATTTTGCTTCCCATGGCGCTGCCCATGCACTGTTGGTATAAATTGTTCCCAAAAGAAAAATAGTTGTGATGAAGCACAAACCTGATGAATTGCAGTGTTGGTTCTGTGGCCAGATTGTTCTTTTGAAGGAAATATTTACATGCTGTGATTCCATCCTCATGAGGAATGTTGGAATAGAGAGACTCTACGTCCATGGTGGCTAGTATCGTGTCCCTTGGAAGTGGGCCCAGCGCTGACAATTTGCAAAGAATATCCGTGGTGTCCTGGATATAGCTGGGTGTGCTCCTCACCAAGAGTTTTAGAATGTTCTCCACCCAGCCGGAGATATTCTCAGTTAAAGTCCCAATACCAGAGATGATGGGCCTCCCAGGATTACCTTCTTTGTGTATTTTAGGCAACATGTAGAAGGTACCTGTTTTGGGATTGCCTGGTACTAGTTCCAGTAGTGAGGATGAAGTAGAATCAAATCCATTGATGATACGTGTTAGTTCCTCAGTGTATTGTTTGGTAGGATCTTCCTGAAGTGGAGTGTAGTATTTTATATCCAAGAGTTGTCTGTTTGCTTCCTGGATGTAATCTGTCGTGTTCATGATGACTATAGCTCCTCCTTTGTCCGCTGGTTTGATGATGATATTGTTGTTGGCTTTTAAGGATTGTATAGCTTTTCTTTCCTCCATGCAGGGAGAGAAAAATATGGGAATTCAAACTTATTAGGATGTTCAATACTTTGACACTAGGACTCAACTTAACACCCGGTTTTATGACTCATTACATAGACACAGTTCACACCTTTACCAGAAGGACTCCAGATAGCTAATAACACATCCCCACTAGCTCTCCATTTGTAAGAAAATGCTAATTTGATTTCCTTTGCTTATCTTTTGAAGGCATCACACCTCCCAGGTCTTGAACAAATTTCCTACTATAGTAAGCATCTAATGTGTCTTTCTTATTATTCCAAATGTAATCTTGCCTGAAGAAGGAGCCTTGAGCTCTGAAAGCTAGCGAACATATAATTTTCTGGTTAGCCAATAAAGGTATCACCTTAAGAATGCTCTTGTCATAATTGGATGGAAAAGTATTCACATCGATTTTTCTGGCTAACACGGTACCACAATATAATTTATTATTGTACACCAAGAATTGGGTTTGTAATCCAGAGTCCTTTGGGAATTAAATTCTCCTTTTTGCATTTAGATAAGAAAAAAATATCGCTGTCCATTTGTGCACGTTGGATGATATCTTGATTTTTTCCAGTGACTGGGACTCTCATGTGAAACATGTTCGGACTGTGTTCCAGATTTTGAGAGAGAATGCTCTGTATGTGAAGGTATCAAAGTGTCTTTTTGGCGTACAGAGGATCTCATTTCTGGGATTCATTTTGTCCCCATCTGTTATTGAAATGGACCCGGTCAAGGTTCAGGCCATCTGTGATTGGGTCCAACCTACTTCATTAAAGGCTCTTCAGAGATTCTTGGGTTTTGCCAATTTTTATCGTAAATTTATTGGTAATTTCTCTGTTATTGTTAAACCATTGACTGATTTGAGCAAGAAGGGTTCTGATGTGGTGAATTGGCCTCCTGAGGCAGTCTCTGCGTTTCAGGAACTTAAGCAGAGATTCACTGCTGCTCCTGTTCTACGGCAGCCTGATGTTTCTCTGCCATTTCAGGTGGAGGTTGATGCCTCTGAAATTGGGGCAGGTGCCGTTTTATCCCAAAGAGATCCAGAGACCTCTAAAAGTAACCCTTGTGCCTTTTTCTCTCAAAATTTTCTCCAACTGAACGTAATTATGACGTGGGTAATCGGGAGTTATTGGCCATGAAGTGGGCTTTTGAAGAGTGGAGACATTGGCTGGAGGGAGCCAAACATCAGGTGGTGGTCCTCACGGACCATAAGAATCTGGTTTATCTGGAATCAGCCAAGCGACTTAATCCTAGACAGGCCAGGTGGGCCTTGTTTTTCACACGTTTTAATTTTGTGGTTTCCTTTCTTCCTGGCACTAATAATGTTAAAGCGGATGCCCTCTCGAGGGGTTTCCTTGCGGATTCTCCTGAGTTATCTGATCCTGCTGTTATTTTGAAAGAGGGTGTAGTTCTTTCCGCCATCTCGCCCAATTTGAGACTGGCTCTGGAAGGGTGTCAGGAGGATAAACCCGAGTGCTGCCCTATTGGGAAATTGTTTGTAAGAAAAACCGGTGGAAAAAGAGTGTGATGTCTGAGATTCATTGTTCCGCGTTGGCCGGTCATACCGGAATTTTTGGTACCAGAGACTTGGTTAGTCGGTCCTTTTGGTGGCCTACTTTGTCTCGTGACGTCAGGGAATTTGTGCAGTCCTGCGGGACTTGCTCTCGCTCCAAGCCTTGCTCTCGCTCTAGTGGTTTGTTGATGCCATTGCCTGTGCCCAAGAGACCATGGACCCATATCTCTATGGATTTCATTTCCGACCTCCCTGTTTCTCAGAGAATGAATGACCGTTATCTGGGTGATTTGTGATAGGTTTTCCAAAATGATACATCTTGTGCCATTACCTAAGTTGCCTTCCTCCTCCGAATTGGTGCCTTTGTTCCTTCAGCACATGGTTCGGTTACACGGCATTCCTGAGAACATTGTGTCTGACAGAGGAGTCCAGTTTGTTTCCAGATTTTGGAGGACTTTTTGTTCTAAACTTGGTGTTCAATTGTCTTTCTCCTCGGCTTTTCATCCTCAGACCAATGGACAAACTGAGAGAACAAACCAGACATTGGAGACTTATCTGAGATGCTTTGTGTCTGCTGATCAGGATGACTGGGTCTCTTTTTTGCCTTTGACTGAGTTTGCTCTTAATAATAGGGCTAGCTCTGCCACTTTGATGTCTCAATTTTTCTGCAATTTTGGGTTTCACCCTCGATTTTCTTCGGGACAGACGGAGGCTTCTGTCTGTCCAGGTGTTGACTCTGTTGTGGAGCGTATGCAGCAGATTTGGGACCAGGTAGTGGAGAGGTTGTCCCTCTCACAGGAGAGGGCCCAGCGGTTTGCCAACCGGCATAGGACTGATGGTCCTCGGTTTGAAGTGGGGGACTTGGTCTGGTTGTCCTCAAGAAATATTCCTATGAGAGTTGCATCTCCTAAGTTTAAGCCTAGGTTCATTGGACCTTATAAGATCATGGAGATTCTTAATCCGGTTTCCTTTCGTTTACTTCTTCCAGGGACATTTAAGATCCATAACGTGTTCCACAAGTCCTTATTGAAGAGGTTTGTCGAGCCAGTGGTTCCTATGGCTGCGCCTCCTGACCCTGTTTTGGTTGAGGGCAATCTAGAGTATGTGATTGAGAAAATATTGGATTCTCGTTTTTCTAGATGGAAACTGCAGTATTTGGTTAAGTGGAGAGGTTATGGTCAGGAGGACAATTCTTGGGTGTTTGCTTCGGACATCCATGCTAGGAGACTGATCCGTGCGTATCACAGAGCTCATCCTGACCGACCTGGTTGCCCAAATGAGGGTTCGGTGACCCTCCTCAAGGGGGGTACTGTTGTTAATGTGTTAGAAATTAATTCTGAGCAGAAGTTCCCTCTGGTGGTTACAGACAGTACTGAACTATTCAATGAAGATTGTGAAGATTGGCAATCAGGTGTTACAGACTGGTTTTATATAAGGGAGGTTCCCTCCCATCAGGGTTGCCGGTGATCAATTGTTCTTGTCTCAACTTTGATTCCTGGTTCACTTGGAAGCTTGCTGTGTCTTGCCTGCATCTTCTGCTAACAGATAAGATATTTTCTGCTTTTATTTTTGTGCTTGCTTTTTGCATTTTGTCCTGCACTTCTGTGGAGGTCAGCCAGGTCCCCTCCGGGGCTTGTGCTCCTCTCAGTTTATCTGAGCCACTGGTATTTGTTCATTTGCCTTTTCCAGTTTTTTCAGTGGCTGCTGCTTAGTTTTGTTACACCAGAGAACTAATTTAGGTGGTAGAGGTCGTGTGATCTCAGGTGTTTTTGCAATTATTGAGTTGTTTTTTTTTAGGGTTTTTTGGATTGCAGTAAGTGTCCTTCCTATCCTTTTCTTTCTTGGAAGATTGGGCCCCAACGTTTGCTCATACTATTTTCTGTCTGTGTCTGTATTTCCTCTTGTCTAACCGCCATTACATGTTTGGGGGCTTCCTATGTTCTTTGGGGATCTGCTCTGGGGCAGATAGTTTTCCTCTTTCTATCTTTAGGTGTAGTTAGCTTCTCAGGCTGTGACGAGGCGTCTAGGACCAACGTAGGTACGCTCCACGGCTGCCTTTAGTTGTGGTGGTTAGTCAGGGTACTGCAATCCATTAGATTCCAACCTCTCTGGTGTATTGCCTTTTTTGCCTGCTCTCCTCAGCTACCAAATCATAACAGATAGCTATACAGAGCGACTGTTTGGCGTCGTGTTTCTGTGTGATTTGCTTCCGACACAACGAGTAAATCCACAGCCTGTAGCATTCATAGCGAATACAGACCCCTCGCGTCAAGCCGGACGCCACTGGATATTGATTGTACTCTGCGATGATAAGAATGCCATATTTTTTGATAGCTACGGATTAGGTGCGGACAGCGTTATATTTCCGTGCGAGTTTGTGACATTCTTGAACAAGAATTGTGAGTCTTATTAGTATCAAAACAGACAAATCCAGGATACTTATAGTACTGTATGTGGGCATTACTGCATATATTTTTTGCATTCTTTAGCTCGGAACCTTCCCTTCAATAAGATTTTACAGAACTTTACTCATGATAAGCAAAGAAATGATAGAATCGTGTCAAATTTTATATCTGAGAGATTATCATCTTTAAAGATCGACCGACACATCTGCCACCTTGTTCGACAGAGCTGTATTTGTCTCTCCTCAATCCCATGACCCTGAATGCTTGTTCACCTCAATCCCATGAACCTGAATGCTTGTCCACCTGCATGTAGAAAATTCAAACAATAAAGGCTTTTAACTTTAGCATCTTCTACATCTGCTTGACATTTTTTACATTTGGCATGTCACATAAATATCAGAACGTGTTCGGCATTTTGGTACATAAATAGTGACTAATAGTTGACTAATATGAGAATTTCGCCCAGAAAACATAAGCAAGCATCTACCAAGCCTAGAAAAAACAGATATTTGTTTTATTACCATGTCCGCAATAAACAGCGCCATATGTTGCACATCGCCCGTGAAAACACGTCGTTTTCCACATTTCCACAAAAACAATTGCTAATTTATGACGCTGCTAGAAACACAGACTCCAAATTCCTTTCCCACACTCCACAAATTCCTTTGAAATCACACCAGCATATCAGTAATGCGATTTTAAAACTCCTGCTAGCAAATAAAAACATATCTGAGGAATATAAAGTGTGAATCAAATAAAATACACGACTGAGGAATATAAAATCATATCAAAATGAGAATCAGATCAACAGCTTTTGATATCCCAGCTTTTGATATCACAAGGATATCAAATACACTATCAAGAGGACAGCAAAATGATAGGGGGCGGGACCACCTGTCAATTTCAGTTTGACGAATAATATGTCCCCTATACTACTCAGGTTCTTCAGCCTCAACACTACATTTCTCCACTCCAGGTTCTTCAGGCTCACCTCTGCAATTCTCCACTACTGGATTTTCATCCTCAACACTGCAATTCTCCTCTGCAGTTTCAGTTTCTTTATCCAAAAGCACTGCAATTCTCCAATGCAGGTTCTTCAGGCTTAACACTGCAATTCACTGCATTGTCAAACAGTATGGGAGTACCAACTTCCTAATATTGAGAAGTTTGGTTTCATGTTGCCATCCACTACGTCAGTTCAAAGTGTTAATGGTGTGCTTGTAACTTTGGGGCAAGCCAGGCCTTTCATTAAATGCATTGGCAAACAGTATGGACTACCAAATTTATAATGGGAACTTTGGTTTCATGTGGCCATCCAGAACGTTTGTTCCAAGGGTTATTGGGGTGTGTGTTTACTTTCTTGCAGGGCAGGCCTTGCATTCAATGCATAGGCTAACACTATGTAAGACACACTGTCTTCTAATGGGAACATTTTTGTCATGAGGCCGTCAAGTAAGTCTTTTGAATAGGTTATTGGGGTGCATGTAACTTTGCCGCAGTGCAGGTCTTGCATTCGATGCATAGGCAAACAGTATGGCAGTACCAAATGAAAAATTATGGGAACTTTGGATTCAGGTAGCCATCCAGGACGTCGGTTCAAGGGATTATTGGGGTGTGTGTAACTTTGGGGCAGGGTAGGCCTTGCATTCCATTATTAGGCAAACAGTATGGCAGTACCAAATGAAAATAATGGGAACTTTTATTTCATGTAGTTATCCTGGACATCGGTTCAAAGGGTTATTGGAGTGCGTGTATCTTTGGGGCAAGGCAGGCCTTGCATTCACTTCATGGGCAAACTGCATGGGAGTACAAAATTCATAATAATGGGAACTTTGGTGTCATGTGGCCATCCAGAACGTCTGTTTCAAGTGTTATTGGGGTGCGTGTCACTTTGGAGCAAGGGAGACCTTGCATTAAATGCACTGGCAAACAGTATGGGGCAACCAAATTTATAATAATGTGAACTTCAGTTTCATATGGCCATCCAGGATGTCTTTTCAAGTGGTTTTGGGGGGCGTGTAACTTTGGGGCAAAGCAGGCCTTGCATTCAATGCATAGGCAAATACCATGGGAGACGCACTTTCTCCTATTGGGAACATTTTTTCATGAGACTCTCCTGTACGTCTCTTCAAAGGGGTATTGGGGTGCGTCTAAATTTGGTGCAGGTCAGGCCTTGCATTCAACACATAGGCCAACAGTATGGCAGTACAAAATGAAAATAATGGGAACTTTGGTTTCATGTGACCATTCAGTATGTCGGTTCAAAGGGATAGTGAGGTTTGTATAACTATGTGGCAAGGCGGGCCTTGCATTCAATGCATAGGCAAACAGTGTGGCAGCACAAAATTTCTTATAATGGGAACAATGGTTTCATGTGGCCATTCAGGACACAAAAAAATAATTATTTGACCAGAAGGAGGTCCATGTAGAGAAGTTTCACATGGTTGAAAATTCATACGAAAAGGCTCCTTCATTTTCTTTATGAGAGAACATTATAACTTAAGATAATTATTAATCATTTGTTTTGTCTCAAAGTATCAACTTGTAATTAATCTACATATTGCCGATGACTTGCTGTTGCCCAACATTAAGAACTTATGATAGTGAATGTGGTTGAGCAGAAATCCAGCATTTTTTTTACAAAGATAGATGGAAGTCTTTATATTATTGCACTGCTCTAGAGAGAAGAGCGACTAGACCGCCAATCAGTAGCAAGCTCATTAATAATACAAAACACCCATTATTTGTCTTTACTAACCTCAATGTGATGCGCTGGGTAACAGGAATTTTATTGGTGGAATTTACTTGTTGATCTGCTAGATATTTAAGTCAACTCACTTTGCTGCAGTACGGGAGTGCTTGTGGAATAGTGTGATTGCCCATTTTTGTGATACTTGCAGTGTATTGCTGAGCTTTCTAATGCAGGTTAGGAAATGCATCTTCATTTCTGGATTCTAGGAGAAATAGTTTTAGTGTTGTGTGCAATATTTTACATTAATATTTATTTAGACAGCAATCTGTAATTTCTCCAGTAGATGTCGCAATAACACAACATTTCACTATCAGACTGCATAATCAGCAATAACTTTTCATTTTCACTATTTCTAATTATCTAGTTTGGTAAAATTAGAAACAATATTCATCTAACATGTTGGTATAAATCATTGTACAAATTAATTTTTAACCTAAATTTAACTTTAGATTTAGATGAGGCCCACATCAGCATCTTCAAAAAAAAAAGAAAAAACCCAGAATTAGCGCATTATGCAGTGGTAGATTTTTCAGTAAAATTACAATATAGTCTGTTGGGCTCTGTTGGTGACTTTTGGGTGACGATGGATCAAGCATTGCCAATATTTTACATTTTATTGATCCAAAAATAGATCCAAAAACATAAATAATGATGAAAAAGTGGCCCTGGCATTTTATAAAAAAAAAAGTGCTGCTGTAAATCGAAGTTGTAGAAGGCTGCTGTTCATTGAATGCAATGGACTGTCAATTATCTCTCCACTGGAGTAGGGCCAAGGTTGGGAAGAGTAGATGTGGAGGGCATTTCTTCTTTTCAGAATTTACAGTGTCTGTCACCAGAAACTTGATTTTTACCTTGAAGGTTGACTTTTGAGACTTCTGTATACTTACTTATCTAAGTAGAACTATTATAATCCACATGTGGAAGATCTATTACCTTCCTTCACAGTGAGTTATGCTAGGAGACAAACACATAGTATGCAGCATAAAGTGCTTCGTGTCAGTATCAGTGTGACGGGAGCCTCGCAAATATATTTTATGACACTGGGACCCCACATTCCCACTCTTTCCCACCCTATAGATCTTCCTCTTCAATTTTGTTTTTATTCCTTTTCTTAACCACTCAGTGTCCAGGCCTGAAAGAGCCTTATTGATAGGCCATATTTTTTACTTCTTCCCTTTCTGCAACTATAAGTTTTGTATTTTTTCACTGACGTCGCTGTTTATGCAGGACAATTTGTATTTTTATTTTTTTACCACTGTTCTCGTGGACATATAAATTACTATGTAATATATAATTGTACTTTTTCGTGCAACTATAGAAAAATATTTATTTAGTTTTTGTTGTTTATTTTGTTTTATAGGTTCAAAGTTCAGCCTATAAGCTAACATATTTGTGTTTATATTTGTTAAATGTTTTTGTGTTAACCGGTTTTACAATCTTAAATGAATTGTATCTTAGAAACTTTTATAGACTATAGTACCGTATATAGTGAAAGTCATTGTCAACCTACTGCATGCGTTGGTCAATTGATAGTCCTGACTGTGATTTCCAGTTGGCTGAGATTAGAATATTAGTAGATGCAAGCAGATGTATAATCATCAAAAAGTTTGTATATGAAAACTTTCAGGAGCGAGGTGCATAGGACTGACTTTTGGACACACAGGTGGGTGGGGTGTCAGGAATTTTGGAAGTAATTCAGATAATATTTGGCCAACAGGAATTCAATAACATGCAAGCCACCATAAATAGAAATAAGAACCAGATTTGTTTCCATACTGCCAACAACTTGGATAAGAAAATGGGTATATATATGTACATGTAGTTCTTTCAAAGGCAACCAAATTCAGGACTACAGGTCACATCTGAAAGTCATAATAGACAAAATGGAAATATTTGAACATTGTCAAGAATAAAAGTTTAACTTGGTATTTGCTGCTTAAATGGCAAAGTCAGTTTACCACAAATTAATAATAATAATAATCTTTATTTTTATATAGTGCTAACAGATTCCGCAGCGCTTTACAGTTTTGCACACATTATCGTCTATTAAGTCTACCTTCTGAAACACTTTCATACATGTCGGGAACAACTCCTGTGATTAATTGACTTTTCCTCATTTGAGGGGTTCTTACTTTGAGTGCTGTTTTTTTTTTTTTTTTTTGTTTACTTTTTGCTACACGCTGATTGTTACTGTAACGTCCCTGCCGGCATCACTGCATGCCTTCTCGCCTCCCATCTGGCTGATACAACAACTAACTCACCACTCTAGGCCATGCTGTGAGTTCTGCCCTCCGCCTGCTCCATGCTGTGAACCATGTGTCCTCTGCTGGTTGTATACATATTTCCTGGCTGCATGCTTAGGGTGGCGGCGCCTGCACTTCCTGAGTCTTAAAGAGACAGTGTGCACACTCCTAATGTGCCCCCAGCCTATTGCCAAGAGGTATCTGGTACTTAAAGCATCTCCACCCATAAGGAGATGCCTGAGCAAGAAAATCTCTCAGTTGCTTTCTACTACTGAGTTGCCTGGTCCTGTCCTGTCTGTGCCACCCTGGAGGCTGTAAACCTAGGCCCGTACCTGTATTCTTTGTGTCTCCTTTCCATCACCCTGGAGGCGGCATACCCAGACCCGTACATGTATTCTATGTATCTTGCTTCACACTGGGGGCTGTATACCGAGACTTGAATCCTTTGTCCTGAACTTGTTCCCATGTCTGTCCTTGTCTGAACTAAGAACTATATCTAAACCTGTTTGTATTCTTGCCTGTAGCCTTCCTTGTTCCGCTCCTGTTCCACATCCTGCAGTTCTGCTCTGCTCCTGCTCTGCATTCTGCAGTTCTGCTTGCTCCTGTTCCGCATTCCGTATCTTGTGGCTCTGCTCACTCCTGCTCCGCATCCTGCGGCTCTGCTCTGCTTCTTTTCCGCATCCTGCGGTTCTGCTCTGCTCTTGCTCTGTACCCTGCGGCTCAGCTCTGCTCTTGCTCTACACCCAGTGGCTCTGCTCTCGCTCCGCACCTTGCGGCTCTATATCCCTCTAGTCTGAACAGGTTCCTACCTGTTCCCATATTCCACTTGTACCCATCCATGCTCCTGTCCTTCCCAAATCAGTTCCTGCTCCTCCAATCTGAACAGGTTCATACCTGTTCCCATATTCCATTCGTAACTGCCCGTCCTACTGTCCTTCCCGAATCAGTTCCTGCTTCCCCAGTTTGATCCATGTAACCATGCCCGCCTGCCTGCCAGAGTGCCAGCTGTGCCTGTTGGAGAGAGTGCCAGCCATACCCGCTTGCTTGCCAGAGTGCCAGCCATACCCGCCTGCCTGCTAGATGGCCAGTCGTTCTACTTGCCCACACCTGTCATTAGTGTTCTGTCCCCCAAGGGGACCAGCTGCTACTGCCAGACACAGCTCTGGAGTGGCCCCTGGCAGCTACCTGCCGCACAAGCCTGACCTCACCACTAGAGGCTCCAGTGAACACCAAGGTAGATGCTTAGTCATGCCCCTCCAGGATAGTATGGTTTGTGGCACAGTGATATGTGTTTATTGTTATGCTGTAATGTCTATTGTCTGTACAAGTCCCCTCTAAAATGTAAAGTGCTGCAGAATATGGCGCTATAAAAATAATAATAATTTTATTTATTATTAGTAAAAGAGATGTGTATAATTTTATCTTTTACTTTACTGGAGATACAACAGTTGTGTCTTACGTTACCAAAAAAAATAAACGTAATTCTAATGAGCACAATGCACCATGACAATGCAATAAGTAATTGAGAAGATCAAGCAATATCAACATACACATACAAACGCAAAACTAATCTTTGGCCAATGATAATAGTTTACAGCATTCTGGATGTTTCAGCATACAACACATTTGTTTTATGGAGAGAAATCGACCCCAACTGGAAAGTAAATAAGCTGTATAAAAGAATTTTTATTGAAGAATTAGGAAAATCCCTAGTGAAGCTGTATGTTGAAGCCAGAAAAGTAAGCACCAGAAGTGAAGGAGCAGCAGCCATTGTGAAGAGTGTCCATCAGCATGCTCAAGAAAGAGACTCCACGGCCTCCACCATCACAGCTACCAGCCACCAAAAAAGGAAGAGATGTAGCTTCTGTCCATCTTCTTGTGACAGTAAAACAAATCTGACATGTGCTGGGTGTGCAAAATATGTATGTAAAGGACGTGTTTTATTATCCTGTTCAATGTAAAAATGCATGAACCTGTTCAACCTTTTTAGAGAAAAAAAAGAAAAACTGAAGTTTTCATTATTTTTCATTTGTTGTTTTATAAAATATGTTAACACAAAGTTATATTTAACCCCTTAACGACCAAGCCATTTTGTAGGTTAAAGACCAGGCCAATTTTTACATTTCTGACCACTGTCTCTTTATGAGGTTATAACTCTGGAACGCTTCAACGGATCTTGGCGATTCTGAGATTGTTTTCTCGAGACATATTGTACTTCATGATAGTGGTAAAATTTCTTCAATATAACTTGCGTTTATTTATGAAAAAAACGGAAATATGGCAAAAATTTTGAAAATTTTGCAATTTTCAAACTTTTAATTTTTATGCCATTAAATCAGAGAGATATGTCACAAAAATTAGTTAATAAATAACATTTCCCACATGTCTACTTTACATCAGCACAATTTTGGAACCAAAATTTTTTTTTGTTAGGAAGTTATAAATGTTAAAAGTTGACCAGCAATTTCTCATTTTTCCAACAAAATTTACAAAATCATTTTTTTTAGGGGCCACCTCACATTTGAAGTGAATTTGAGGGGTCAATATGACAGAAAATACCCAAAAGTGACACCATTCTAAAAACTGCACCCCTCAACGTGTTCAAAGCCACATTCAAGAAGTTTATTAACCCTTTAGGTACTTCACAAGAATTGAAGCAATGTGGAAGGAAAAAATTAACATTTAACTTTTTTTCCAAAAATTTTTCTTTCGACACAATTTTTAAAATTTTGTCAAGGGTATCAGTAGAAAATGAACCACAATATTTGTTGTACAATTTCTCCTGAGTACATCGATACCCCATGTGTGGGGGTAAACCACTATTTGGGCGCATGGCAGAGCTCGGAAGGGAAGCAGCGCCATTTGACTTTTTTGGCTGGAATTGAGATTGGATGCCATGTCGCATTTGGAGAGTCCCTGTGTGCCTAAACAGTGGAAACCCCCCACAAATGACCCCATTTTGGAAACTAGACCCCCCAAGTAACTTATCTAAATGTGTTGTGAGAGCTTTTAACCCCCAAGGGCTTCACAGAAGGTTATAACGTAGAGCCGTAAAATTAAAAAATCATGTTTTTTCCACAAAAATGATCTTTTCATCCCAATTTTTATTTTCCAAAGGATAAAAGGACCCCAAAAATTATTGTGCAATTAGTCCTGAGTACGCTGATACCCCATATGTGAGGGTAAACCACTATTTGGGTGCATGGCAGAGCTCGGAAGGGAAGCAGCGCCATTTGACTTTTTTGGCTGGAATTGAGATTGGACGCCATGTTGTATTTGGAGAGCCCCTGTGTGCCTAAACAGTGGATACCCCCACAAGTAACCCCATTTTGGAAACTAGACCCCCCAAGGAACTTATCTAAATGTGTAGTGAGAGCTTTGAACCCCCAAGGGCTTCACAGAAGGTTATAACGTAGAGCCGTAAAATTAAAAAATCATGTTTTTTCCACAAAAATGATCTTATCATCCCAATTTTTATTTTCCAAAGGATAAAAGGACCCCAAAAGTTATTGTGCAATTAGTCCTGAGTACGCTGATACCCCATATGTGGGGGTAAACCACTATTTGGGTGCATGGCAGAGCTCGGAAGGGAAGCAGCGCCATTTGACTTTTTTGGCTGGAATTGAGATTGGACGCCATGTCGCATTTGGAGAGTCCCTGTGTGCCTAAACAGTGGAAACCCCCCACAAGTGACCCCATTTTGGAAACTAGACCCCCCAAGGAACTTATCTAATGTGTAGTGAGAGCTTTGAACCCCAAGGGCTTCACAGAAGGTTATAACGTAGAGCCGTAAAATTAAAAAATCATGTTTTTCCACAAAAATGATTTTCATCCCAATTTTTATTTTCCAAAGGATAAAAGGACCCCAAAAGTTATTGTGCAATTAGTCCTGAGTACGCTGATACCCCATATGTGGGGTAAACCACTATTTGGGTGCATGGCAGAGCTCGGAAGGGAAGCAGCGCCATTTGACTTTTTTGGCTGGAATTGAGATTGGACGCCATGTTGATTTGGAGAGCCCTGTGTGCCTAAACAGTGGATACCCCCCACAAGTAACCCCATTTTGGAAACTAGACCCCCCAAGGAACTTATCTAGATGTGTGGTGAGACCTTTTAACCCCCAAGGGCTTCACAGAAGGTTATAACATAGAGCAGTAAAATTAAAAAATCATATCTTTTCCACTAAAATGATCTTTCCACCCCCAATTTTTATTTCCCAAAGGGTAAAAGGACCCCAAAAGTTATTGTGCAATTTGTCCTGAGTACGCTGATACCCCATATGTGGGGGTAAACCACTATTTGGGCGCATGGCAGAGCTTGGAAGGGAAGCAGCGCCATTTGACTTTTTGGCTGGAATTGAGATTGGACGCGATGTCGCATTTGGAGAGTCCCTGTGTGCCTAAACAGTGGAAACCCCCCACAAGTGACCCCATTTTGGAAACTAGACCCCCCAAGGAACTTATCTAGATGTGTGGTGAAAGCTTTGAACCCCCAAGGGCTTCACAGAAGGTTATAACGTAGAGCAGTAAAATTAAAAAATCATATCTTTTCCACTAAAATGATCTTTCCACCCCCAATTGTTATTTTCCAAAGGGTAACAGGACCCCAAAATTTATTGTGCAATTTGTCCTGAGTATGCTGATACCCCATATGTGGGGGTAAACCACTATTTTGACGCATGGCAGAGCTGGAAAGGGAAGGAGCGCCTTTTTCAAATGCAGATTTTGATGGAATGGTCTGCGGGTGTCATGTCACGTTTGGAGAGCCCCTGATGTGCCTAAACAGTAGAAACCCCCCACAAGTGACTCCATTTTGGAAACTAGACCCCCAAGGAACTTATATAGATGTGTGGTGAGCACTTTGAACCCCCAAGTGCTTCACAGAAGTTTATAACGTAGAGCCGTGAAAATAAAAATATCATATTTTTTTCCACAAAAATAATCTTTTTGCCCCCAAATTTTTATTTTTATAAGGGTAACAGGAGAAATAGGACCCCAAAAGCTATTGTGCAATTTGTCCTGAGTACGCTGATATCCCATATGTGGGGGGGAACCACTATTTTGACGCATGGCAGAGCTCGGAAGGGAAGGAGCACCGTTTTTAAATGCAGACTTTGATGGAATGGTCTGCGGGTATCATGTCGCGCTTGGAGAGCCCCTGATGTGCCTAAACAGTAGAAACCCCCACAAATGACCCCATTTTGCAAACTAGACCCCCAAAGGAACTTATCTAGATGTGTGGTCAGCACTTTGAACCCCAAGGGCTTCACAGAAGTTTATAATGTAGAGCCGTGAAAATAAAAAAATCATATTTTTTTCCACAAAAATTACCTTTTTGCCCCAAATTTTTATTTTTATAAGGGTAACAGGAGAAATAGGACCCCAAAAGCTATTGTGCATTTTGTCCTGAGTACGCTGATACCCCATATGTGGGGGGGAACCACTGTGATCGCCTTACTGCGATCTTTGGGAGGCACAATGAACAAATCCACAAAAGGTGAAGAATTGGTTTTCTTTTTTACGCCGTTCCTCGTGCGGTATTAGTGATTAGGCGACTTTATTCCTCGGATCGGTGCGATTACAGCGATACCAAATTTATACCCTTTTTTCATGTTTAGCTTCTGTCACACACTAAAAGATGCTTTTTCTTGGAATAATTTTTTGTAAGAAATTTTTGCATCGCCGTATTTTGAGAGCTATAATTTTTCCATATTTCGGACCGACAGAGTTATCTGTGGGCTTATTTTTTGCGGGACGAGCTGACGTTTTTATTGGTACCATATTCAGGCACATAACGTTTTTGATCGTTTCCTATTCCGATTTTTGTGGAATCAGAATGAACAAAAACCAGCAATTCAGGAATTGTTTTTTTTTTTTTTTTTCCTCCGTTCCGTGTGTGGTAAAATTGATAAAGCAGCTTTATTCTTCGGGTCACTACGGTTACGGCGATTCCTCATTTATATATTTTTTTTTATGTTTTGGCGTTTTTTACACAATAAAAAATTTTATAGAAAAAAATAATTATTTTTGCATCAGTTTATTCCGCGAGCTATAACTTTTTTATTTTTTTGCTGATGATGTTGTATAGCGGCTTGTTTTTTGCGGGACAAGATGACGTTTTCAGCGGTACCATGATTATTTATATCTGACTTTTTGATCGCGTGTTATTGCACTTTTTCCAAGCGGTATAATGATACCGCTTGGAAAAAGTATAATTTACTACTTTTTTGTGTTTTTTTTTTACGGCTTTCACTGAAGGGGTTAACTAGGGTTACGCTTTTATAGATGGGATTTTTACGGACGTGGCGATACCTAACATGTGTATGTTTTTTGTTTTTTATTTTTTTTATTACATAAAAATGTGTATTTTTTAGGGGATTTTTTTTAAATTATTTTTTAATATTTTTTTTACAATTTTCTTAAAAAAATGATTTTTTTTAACTTGTCCCTTTATGGGACTTTCACTTTTTTTACTTTTTATTGCAGTTACAATGCATTGCAATGCTCTGGCATTGCAATGCATTGCAACTATAGTGGAAGCTGCTGTGACAATGATCACAGCAGCTTCCCGTAGCTAAATGACCCGGAGGTTGTCATGACAACCCCCGGGTCATCAAGGCAGAGATCGGCCCTGCAAATACATTGCAGGGTGCCGATCTGAGGCAGAGGGAGCTCCCGACCCTCTGCCTCCCCCCCTGAGCTCTGCGATCGCGCTGGATCGCAGCAGTCAGGGGGTTAACAGCCAGGGGCGGTGGGGGCTCCGCTCCTGGCTGTCAGTGCAGGAAGCCTGGCCACTGCAGCGCCGGCTCCTGCACTGATCGTGCTGGGGAAGCTGAAATTTCAGCTTCTCCTGCACGATCGCTGCTGTGTTTGGTCAGTCAGATTGACTGACCAAGCACAGCGCTGTAGGTGCGGGGACCGACGGCAAAGGTCCCCGCACCGCTTGCCGTGCCTGTCAGCTGTCTGTGACAGCTGTCGGCACTGATCTACCACTGCGTGTTTACACGCAGTGGTAGATCAAAGCCATGACGTGCAGAGTCCGTCTGGTGCTGGAACTGGCACCTTGCCATGACGGACTCTGCACGTCAGTGGACATTAAGGGGTTAATTAGAATTCATGCTATAGAAATAGTAAAGATGTATATCTTTGTACCGTGTTAGCCAGTAGATAGAAAAATATTTAGAGTTGAGAGTCCTCAGTGGTTGATACCTTTTAATGGCTAACTGAAAAGATGGTAACAAATTGCAAGCTTTCGAGACTACTCAGGTCTCTTCATCAGGCGAAGACTAATACAAATATAAATATGTGATTCTTCAGATTTTATATTAGTCTTTGCCTGATGAAGAACCTGAGTAGTCTCGAAAGCTTGCAATTTGTTACCATCTTTTCAGTTAGCCATTAAAAGGTATCAACCACTGAGGACTCTCAACTCTAAATATTTTGCTATAGAAATAGAAATCTAAAGCATTTTTGTTATTTGTGTGCAGAATGCTATAAAGCGAACATAATTGCAAACAGCCCGTGCAACATTTTTCTGAAAAAATAAATAAAAATTAAGTTTTAATTTAATTTTTCATTTGTTCACCAACAGTTAACCCTTTTACCCCAAGGATGGCTTGCATGTTAATGACCAGGCCAATTTTTACAATTCTGACCACTGTCCATTTATGAGGTAATAACTCTGGAACACTTCTGTGGATCCCTGTGATTCTGACACTGTTTTTTGTGACATACTGTACTTCATGACATTGGTAAAATTTTGTTTGATATGATTTGCGCTTATTTGTGAAAAAAATGGAATTTGGCAAAAATGTTAAAAATTTCGCCATTTTCCAACTTTTAATTTTCATGCCCTTAAATCACAGAAATATGTCAGAGAAAATACTTAATAAGCAACATTTCCCACGTCTACTTTACATCAGCACAATTTTGGTATCAAATTTTTTTTTGTTAGGAAGTTATAAGGGTTAAAATTAAACAGCGATTACTCATTTTTACAACACTTTTTTTTCTTATTAGGGACCACATCACATTTGAAGTCAATTTGAGCGGTCTATATGTTAAAAAATACCCAAAAGTGACACTATTCTAAAATCTGCACCCTCAAGGTGCTCAAAACCACATTCAAGAAGTTTATTAACCCTTCAAGTGCTTCACAGGAATTTTGGAATGTTTAACAAAAAATTAGCATTTACAGTTAGGTCCATAAATATTTGGACAGAGACAACATTTATCTAATTTTGGTTCTAGACATTACCACAATGAATTTGAAACAAAACAAATCAGATGCAGTTGAAGTTCAGACTTTCAGCTTTCATTTGAGGGTATCCACATTAAAATTGGATGAAGGGTTTAGGAGTTTCAGCTCCTTAACATGTGCCACCCTGTTTTTAAAGGGACCAAAAGTAATTGGACAATTGACTCCAAGGCTATTTCATGGACAGGTGTGGGCAATCCCTTTATTATATCATTCTCAATTAAGCAGATAAAAGGGCTGGTGTTGATTTGAGGTGTGGTGTTTGCATTTGGAAGGTTTAGCTGTGAAGGAAACATGCGGTCAAAGGAGCTCTCCATGCCGGTGAAACAAGCTATCCTTAAGCTGCAAAAAACAGAAAAAATCCATCCGAGAAATTGCTACAACTTTAGGAGTGGCAAAATCTACAGTTTGGTACATTCTGAGAAAGAAAGAAAGCACTGGTGAACTCATCAATGCAAAAAGACCTGGGCGCCCACGGAAGACAACAGTGGTGGATGATCGCAGAATACTCTCCATGGTGAAGAGAAACCCCTTCACAACAGCCAACCAAGTGAACAACACTCTCCAGGAGGTAGGCGTATCAATATCCAAATCTACCATAAAGAGAAGACTGCATGAAATTAAATACAGAGGGTTCACTGCACGGTGCAAGCCACTCATAAGAATCAAGAATAAAAAGGCTAGGCTGGACTTTGCTAAAAAACATCTAAAAAAGCCAGCACAGTTCTGGAAGAACATTCTTTGGACAGATGAAACCAAGATCAACCTCTACTAGAATGATGGAAAGAGAAAAGTATGGCGAAGGCGTGGTACAGCTCATGATCCAAAGCATACCACACCATCTGTAAAACATGGCGGAAGCAGTGTGATGGCTTGGGCATGCATGGCTGCCAGTGGCACTGGGTCACTAGTGTTTATTGATGATGTGACACAGGACAGAAACAGCCGAATGAATTCTGAGGTATTCAGAGCCATACTGTGTGCTCAGATCCAGCCAAATGCAGCCAAACTGATTGGTCGTCGTTTCATACTACAGATGGACAATGACCCAAAACATAAAGCCAAAGCAACCCAGGAGTTTATTAAAGCAAAGAAGTGGAATATTCTTGAATGGCCAAGTCAGTCACCTGATCTCAACCCAATTGAACATGCATTTCACTTGTTAAAGACTAAACTTCAGACAGAAAGGCCCACAAACAAACAACAACTGAAAACCACCACAGTGAAGGCCTGGCAGAACATCAAAAAGAAGGAAACACAGTGTCTGGTGATGTCCATGAGTTCAAGACTTCAGGCAGTCATTGCTAACAAAGGGTTTTCAACCAAGTACTAGAAATGAACATTTTATTTACAATTACTTAATCTGTCCAATTACTTTTGGTCCCTTTAAAAACAGGGTGGCACATGTTAAGGAGCTGAAACTCCTAAACCCTTCATCCAATTTTAATGTGGATACCCTCAAATGAAAGCTGAAAGTCTGAACTTCAACTGCATCTGATTTGTTTTGTTTCAAATTCATTGTGGTAATGTCTAGAACCAAAATTAGATAAATGTTGTCTCTGTCCAAATATTTATGGACCTAACTGTAACTTTTTTTCACAAAAAATGTACTTCAGATCCAGTTTTTTTTATTTTACCAAAAGTATCAGGAGAATTTGGACCCAAAAGTTGTCGGACAATTTGTCCTGAGTACGTTGATACCCCATATATGCAGGTAAACCACTGTTTTGGTGCATGGCAGAGCTCGGAAGGGAACGAGCGCCATTTGACTTTGCAATGCAAAATTGGCTGAAATTGAGATCGGACGCCATGTCGCATTTGGAGAGCCCCTGATGTGCCTAAACAGTGGAAACCCCCCACAAGTGGCGCCATTTTGGAAAGCAGACCCCATAAGGAACTTATATAGATGTGTGGTGAGCACTTTAAACCCCCAAGTGCTTCACAGAAGTTTATAATGTAGAGCCATAAAAATAAAAAATCATATTTTTTTCACAAAAATTCTTTTCGCCTCCAATTTTTTATTTTCCTAAGGGTAACAGGAGAAATTGGACCGCAAATATTGTTGTGTAATTTGTCCTGAGTATGCTGATACCTCATATGTGGGGGTAAACCACTGTTTGAGCGCATGGCAGAGCTCGGAAGGGAAAGAGCACCATTTGACTTTTCAATGCAAAATTGGCTGGAATTGAGATCATACGCCAGTTTGCGCTTGAAGTGCCTAAACAGTGTAAACCCCCCAATTCTAACTCCAACCTTAACCCCAACACACCTCTAACTCTAATCCCAACCCTAACCATAACTCTAATCACAAACTTAACCCTAACACACCCCTAACCCTAATCCCAACTCTAACCCTTATCCCATCCCTAATCCCAACCGCAACCCTAATCCTAACTTTAGCCCCAACCCTAATCCGAACTTTGGCCCCAACCCTAACCCTAACTTTAGCCCCAACCCTAAATCTACCCGAATGGAAAAATGGAAATAAATACATTTTTTTATTTTATTATTTTCCCTAAGGGGTGATAAAGGGGGTTTGATTTAATATTTATAGTGGGTTTTTATAGCGGGTTTTTATGTTTGGCAGCTGTCACACACTATAAGACGCATTTTATTGCAAAACATAGTTTTTGCATCACCATATTTTGAGAGCTATAATTTTTCCATATTTTGGCCCCGAGAGTCATGTGAGGTCTTGTATTTTGTGGGACGAGATGAAGTTTTTATTGGTACCATTTTCAGGCACATGACTTTTTTGATTAATTTTTTATTCCGATTTTTTGGGAGGCAGAATGAACAAAAACAGCAATTCATGAATTTCTTTTGGGGGGGGAGTTTACACCGTTCTGCGTGTTAAGGTACTGCGGAAAGCACCTAATAGATATTAATGAGAGGTGCGTTCGCAGCCCGGGGTCCACCGTGCAGGCAGAGCCTGCTGCTAGTAAGATGCCGTAAATAGGCGGTATAAGCGAACTCTGTTATCCCGCAGAGTCGCAGATGTAAACGCCGTAGGACTATATGGCGGAATAAGCTGTCTCTGTTAAGTCACAGAGCCGCTGTAACAAAGACTGTGTCCTGTTAGACTCCCAGGGAAAACAGATGACTGCTAAGCGGATTGCAGTCCGTGGTCATGCAATCAGAACCCAAGCAGTAATCTCCTCACTGGAGTAGCCGGTATTTTAATGGCGTTTTCAGCCGAGCCCTGAACACGTGCATACAATCTCCTCACCGGAGGTGCCAGTATTCTAGGGGCTTATTTCAGCCAGACCTAACCACATGCATACATGACCACACTGGCTCAAGCATGTAACAGATTTGATAATAGCGCATGGCGGCCCAGCCATGCCACCCTTTTATAGTAGCAACTGCAGGACCTACCAGAAAAGGACCAATGCAAAACCATTCCAGAACACATGTAGTTTTCAGGACCTTACTGGCGGACCAATGGGAGTCGCTGCTGCAACTGAGCATGTGACCCCTGATCTCCAATGGGAGATCTTGCCCTGGGCATGCTCAGATGGAGAAAACAGGGACTTAGTTCCCGAACTGCCTGCTCCAGCACTGGTTATAATAGAGGAACCAGGAAAGACCGCAACAAGCCTCTGCACAGTGTTAAACTGGGCTAGCCGCTGAGACCGACGTCTCTGCTGAGCAGGCTCCACTGCGGCCGGAGATGGATGGGGGACCGCAACAGGACTGGTTCGAGACTCCCCTTGTGCAGCAGCGGGAACTCGAACCCTAACATTACCCCCCCTCCTAGGGCCCCCCTTTCTTTGGGCCTCGCTGCGCTCAAAGGCAGCGATGAGCTGCGGAGCGTGAACATGCTCAGCAGGCTCCCAGGACCTATCCTCAGGCCCATAACCCCTCCAATCCACCAAATAAAATTTTTTACCTCGTACCACTTTGCACGCAACAATGGCGTTCACCTCATGATCGTCGGTAGATGAACCCGACGTCCCGGCAGATGACTCGGAAAACCGGGAAATGGCCACGGGTTTCAGGAGGGACACGTGAAAGGTGTCGGTGATACCAAGGCGAGGCAGAAGGGCTAGGCAGTAAACCACCGGGATCACCTGCTCAAGAACTTTAAAGGGACCCAAAAAGCGAGGTGCCAACTTGGTGGACTCTACACGTAGCCTGATGTTTCGGGCAGAGAGCCACACTAGGTCACCCGAAGCAAATGTAGGAGCAGGCCGCCGATGGGCATCGGCCAAAGACCTCCTCTCTTTGGATGCCTGATTGGCATCCTGGGTGCAGTCCCAAATGTCCCGTGCCTCCACAGCCCGGTCTGTCACCCTGGAATCGGCGGAAGACACGGACATGGGCACTGGTACCCGCGGATGCTGACCGTAGTTCAGGAGGAATGAGGTCTGTCTGGTGGAGTCAGCCACAGCATTATTTAGAGCGAACTCAGCCCACGGTAGCAAGGATGCCCAGTCATCCTGCTTGGCAGAGACAAAATGTCGCAAGTATGTGACCAAGGTCTGGTTTGCCCTCTCTACCAACCCATTCGTCTCGGGATGGAATGCAGAGGAGAGATTCAACTCAATGCTGAGTAAATGACACAGCTCTCTCCAGAAACGAGACGCAAACTGGGGACCTCGATCACTGACAATTTTGTCTGGCATACCGTGCAGGATGAAAATATGCCTAATGAATAATGCTGTCAAGGCCCGTGCAGACGGTAACCGTGGTAACGGCACCAAGTGCACCATTTTGGAGAAGTGGTCGGTTATCAATCAGATGATGGTGCAGCTGCAGCCCCGAGACTTGGGTAAGCCCACCTCAAAATCCATCCCAACCATCTCCCAGGGCCTGTCTGCCACCAGTAAAGGGAAAAGTAACCCAGCTGGCCGTTGTCGAGGGGACTTATTCTTGGCGCTAGAGACGCACGCCTGAACGTATTCCCTGACATCACAGACCATATGTGGCCACCAGTATGTCCTCGCCAGCAACTCAGATGTCCTTTTTGCCCCAAAATGTCCACACACCCTGGACGAATGTGCCCAAGAGAGTACCTCCGGTCGCAAATTGATGGGCACAAAAGTCTTGCCCGGAGGCACAGACTCAAGCGAAACCGGGCCACAGTTCTTAGTCTTTCTGTGGGGACAATGAGCCGAGGCTCCTCCTCCACCTCCTCAGAGGACACCACGGAGCGATACAGAGCATCGGCACGAATGTTCTTCTCCCCGGAGAGAAAATGGAGGGTGAAATGGAACCAGGAGAAGAACAGGGACCATCTGGCCTGATGGGAATTTAGCCGCTGGGCGGTCTGTAAATAGACCAAATTTTTGTGGTCAGTGAACACTTGAAAGGGAAAGCGAGCCCCCTCCAGGAGATGTCTCCACTCGGAAAAGGCCAACTTCATGGCTAGCAACTCCCTATCCCCAATGGAATAATTCCTCTCCGCTGGTGTGAAGGTCTTGGAGAAGAAGAAGCAAGGATGTTTACGACCTTGAGCATCCTTTTGAAAAAGGACTGCTCCAGCACCAACGGATGAGGCATCTATCTCCAATATAAAAGGCTTATCAACCTCGGGACAATGTAGGATAGGAGTGCTAGCAAAATGAGACTTGACTGAAGTAAAGGCCTTGGAGACCTCCTCTGACCACAATTTGGGATTGGCTCCCTTCTTGGTGAGGGCTACCAAGGGAGCAACCAAAGTAGAGAAGTGGGGAATGAATTGGCGATAGTAATTAATGAACCCCATAAAGTGCTGCACCTGTTTAAGAGAGTGAGGTTCTTACCAATCCATTACAGCCTGTAGTTTGGCAGGATCCATAGCCAATCCCTGAGTGGAGATGATATAGCCCAGGAATGGCAGAGACTCCTGCTCAAACACACACTTCTCCAACTTCGCATATAAGGAATTTGACCCTGCAAACATCTCTCTGGTGGGTGTCCATATCTGGAGAAAAGATGAGCATGTCATCCAGATAGAAAACCACAGAGGTGGCAAGCATGTCCCGGAAGATGTCATTTACGAAATCTTGGAAGACGGCTGGAGCATTACAGAGCCCGAAGGGCATCACAAGATATTCGTAATGTCCATCTCTGGTATTGAAATCCGTCTTCCATTTGTCCCCCTCACGGATGCGGATCAGGTTATAGGCACCACAAAGATCCAGCTTAGTAAATACCCTTGCTCCCCGGAGCCTATCAAAGAGCTCAGATATTAGGGGCAAAGGATATTTGTTCTTAACCCCTTTATTCCATCCGACGTACTATTCCGTCCATGTGACCCTGGACCTAATTCCCATGGACGGAGAAGGAGCGGGGGGAGCGCAGCTGATCGCGGTCGGGTGTCAGCTGTTTATCACAGCTGACACCCAGCACTGTGTGTCAGGAGCGGTCACGGACAGCTCCCGGCACATTAACCCCTGGCACACCGCAATCAAACATGATCGCGGTGTACCGGGGGCACAGGGGAGGATCGCGCAGGGAGGGGGCTCCCTACCCGCTCCCCTGAGACCCTCAGAGCAGCGCGATGTGTCGCGCTGTTCCGAGGGTCCGTCCTCCTCCAGGTCCCCAGATCCAAGATGACGCCGGGGTCCTGCAGGGAGGCGTGTTGTGAATGTGTTAGAAATGAATTCTGAGCAGAAGCTCCCTCTGGTGGTTACAAACAGTACTGAACTATCCAATGAAGATTGTGAAGATTGACGATCAGGTGTTACTGACTGGTCTTATATAAGGGAGGTTCCCTCCCATCAGGGTTGCCGGTGATCAATTGTTCTGGTCTCATCTTTGATTCCTGTTCACTTAGTAGCTTGCTGTTTCGTGCCTGCATCTTCTGCTAACAGATAAGACATTTTCTTCTTTTAGTTTTTTGTGCTTGCTTTTTGCATTTTGTCCTGCGCTTCTGTGGGGGTCTGCCGGGTCCCCTCCGGGGGCTTGTGCTCCTCTCAGTTTAGTTCAGCCACTCTTGTTTGTTCATTTGCCTTTTCCAGTTTTTTCAGTGGCTGCTGTTTAGTTTTGTTACACCAGAGAACTAATTTAGGTGGTAGAGGTCGTGTGATCTCAGTTGTTTTTGTAATTAGTAGAGTTGGTACTTTTCAGGGTTTTTTGGGATTGCAGTAAGTGTCCTTCCTATCCTTTTCTATTTAGGAAGTTTGGGCCCCAACGTTTGCTCATACTATTTTCTGTCTGTGTCTGTATTTTCCTCTTGTCTAACCGCCATTACATGTTTGGGGGCTTTCTATGTTCTTTGGGGATCTGCTCCGGGCAGATAGTTTTCCTCTTTCTGTCTTTAGGTGTAGTTAGCTTCTCAGGCTGTGACGAGGCGTCTAGGACCAACGTAGGTACGCTACACGGCTGCCTTTAGTTGTGGTGGTTAGTCAGGGTACTGCAATCCCATAGATTCCAACCTCTCTGGTGTATTTCCTTTTTTGCCTGCTCTCCTCAGCTATCAAATCATAACAGTATCACCGGCCCAAAAACTGATATTTGTATGGTACTCACAGAAGGGAAAAATAGTGTTAAAGAAAGAAGGTTGTCAGAGTTGTCAGAGATTTTTTTTTTTTTTTCCCCTCTGTTTCTCTGAATGCTGAGGAGGATTTTTTTTCTCTCAATGGAGTTTGCACAGTTGTCTGGCCGTGTGGATCAGCTTGCCACTGAAGTTCGGAGTATTGCCACCTATCTTGCAGGGTTGCCTGTTGTGGAACCTAGGATTCCCATGCCAGATTTGTTTTTAGGGGATCGAGCTAAATTTCTGAATTTCAAAAATAACTGTAAGTTGTTTTTTCTTTGAAATCTAAGTCCTCAGGGAACGCAGCACAGCAGGTTCAAATTGTCATCTCTCTCCTGCGCGGCGATCCTCAGGATTGGGCTTTTTCCCTGACACCTGGGGATCCTATTTTGAGTAATGTTGATGCATTTTTTCAGGCTCTGGTGTTATTGTACGATGAGCCTAATGTCACTGATCAAGCTGAAAAAGCCTTGTTGGCATTAAATCAGGGGCTTGAGGACGCTGAGTTATACTGTCAGAGATTCCGAAGGTGGGCAGTCCTGACCAAATGGAATGACGATGCTTTGGCAGCCCTTTTTCGGAAGGGTCTGTCAGAGAATGTAAAGGATGTTATGGTGGGATTCCCTGTCCCCTCTGGTCTCAATGATTCTATGTCATTAGCGATTCAAATTGACAGACGTTTGCGTGAGCGCAGAGGTATACGTGGAACAGTGTTGCCTTGTGAACCAGCTTCTGAACCCATGCAGTATGATAGAGTGGCTTCTGGGGCACAGCGTCATGAGTTTCGTAAACGCAATGGGTTATGTTTCTACTGTGGTGATGCCTCTCATGCTATTTCAGTCTGCCCTAAGCGGGGAAGACGTTTTGCAAGTTCAGTTGTCTTGGGTAGTGTTCAGACTAAATTTTTGTTGACTGTTACCCTGATTTGCTCCCTGTCCACATTTTCTGCTCAGGCTTTTGTTGATTCGGGAGCAGCTATTAACCTGATGGATTTTGATTTTGCTAAACGTTGTGGGTTTCCCTTGATACCCCTACGGAAGTCTATTCCCCTACTGGGGATCGATTCTACCCTTTTGGCTGAGAATAAACCTCAGTTCTCTACTCAGGTGATAATGAGGGTTGAACCTGATCATCAGGAGAGTTGCAAATTTTTGGTGCTGTATAATCTGCATGACATTATCGTACTGGGTTTCCCTTGGTTGCAGTCTCATAATCCTGTTTTGGATTGGAAATCTGTGTCTGTAACTAGTTGGGGCTGCCAATGTGTTAATACCAACACTCCTGTTTTTTCTGCCTCCCCCCATGCTCAGGATGTTCCTGACTTTTTTGACTGATTTTTCTGATGTGTTTAGCGAAAGTAAATCTGCATCCTTGCCCCCTATAGGAGCTATGACTGCGCTATTGAATTAGTGCCTGGTAGTAAATTCCCTAAAGGTCGCCTTTTTAACTTGTCTGTACCTGAACATGACACTATGCGGTCTTATATCAAGGAGTCATTGGAGAAGGGTCATATCAGACCATCCTCTTCACCCTTGGGTGCCGATTTTTTCTTTGTGGCCAAAAAGGATGGTTCATTAAGGCCGTGTATTGATTATCGTCTCTTGAACAATATCACTGTGAAATATCAATATCCGTTACCCTTGATTTCTGACCTGTTTTCCAGGGTGAAAAGTGCTACTTGGTTTACCAAGCTTGACCTCAGGGGGGCATATAACCTTATTCGCATTAAGCACGGGGATGAATGGAAGACGGCATTTAATACCCCAGAGGGGCATTTTGAGTACCTAGTGATACCCTTTGGGCTCACTAATGCTCCTTCTGTCTTCCAGTCCTTCATGAATGACATTTTCAGGGATTTTGTGGATAAATTTCTGATTGTTTATTTGGATGATATCTTGATTTTTTCCAATGACTGGGACTCTCATGTGAAACATGTTCGGACTGTGTTCCAGATTTTGAGAGAGAATGCTCTGTATGTAACGGGATCAAAGTGTCTTTTTGGCGTACAGAGGATCTCATTTCTGGGATTCATTTTGTCCCCATCTGTTATTGAAATGGACCCGGTCAAGGTTCAGGCCATCTGTAATTGGGTCCAACCTACTTCATTAAAGGCTCTTCAAAGATTCTTGGGTTTTGCCAATTTTTATCGTAAATTTATTGGTAATTTCTTTGTTATTGTTAAACCATTGACTAATTTGACCAAAAAGGGTTCTGATGTGGTGAATTGGCCTCCTGAGGCAGACTCTGCGTTTCAGGAACTTAAGCAGAGATTCACTTCTGCTCCTGTTCTACGGCAGCCTGATGTTTCTCTGCCATTTCAGGTGGAGGTTGATGCCTCTGAAATTGGGGCAGGTGCCGTTTTGTCCCAAAGAGATCCAGAGACCTCTAAAAGTAACCCTTGTGCCTTTTTCTCTCGAAAATTTTCTCCAACTGAACCTAATTATGACGTGGGTAATCGGGAGTTATTGGCCATGAAGTGGGCTTTTGAAGAGTGGAGACATTGGCTGGAGGGAGCCAAACATCAGGTGGTGGTCCTCACGGACCATAAGAATCTGGTTTATCTGGAATCTGCCAAGCGACTTAATCCTAGACAGGCCAGGTGGGCCTTGTTTTTCACACGTTTTAATTTTGTAGTTTCCTTTCTTCCTGGCACTAAGAATGTTAAGGTGGATGCCCTCTCGAGGAGTTTCCTTGCGGATTCTCCTGAGTTATCTGATCCTGCTGTTATTTTGAAAGAGGGTGTAGTTCTTTCCGTCATCTCGCCCAATTTGAGACTGGCTCTGGAAGGGTGTCAGGAGGATAAACCCGAGCGCTGCCCTATTGGGAAATTGTTTGTCCCAGACCGGTGGAAAAAGAGTGTGATGTCTGAGATTCATTGTTCCGCGTTGGCCGGTCATACCGGAATTTTTGGTACCAGAGACTTGGTTAGTCGGTCCTTTTGGTGGCCTACTTGGTCTCGTGACGTCAGGGAATTTGTGCAGTCCTGCGGGACTTGCTATCGCTCCAAGCCTTGCTCTCGCTCTAGTGGTTTGTTGATGCCATTGCCTGTGCCCAAGAGACCATGGACCCATATCTCTATGGATTTCAATTTCCGACCTCCCTGTTTCTCAGAGAATGTCCGTTATCTGGGTGATTTGTGATAGGTTTTCCAAAATGATACATCTTGTGCCATTACCTAAGTTGCCTTCCTCCTCTGAATTGGTGCCTTTGTTCCTTCAGCACGTGGTTCGGTTACACGGCATCCCTGAGAACATTGTGTCTGACAGAGGAGTCTAGTTTCTTTCCAGATTTTGGAGGACTTTTTGTTCTAAACTTGGTGTTCAATTGTCTTTCTCCTCGGCTTTTCATCCTCAGACCAATGGACAAACTGAGAGAACAAACCAGACATTGGAGACTTATCTGAGATCCTTTGTGTCTGCTGATCAGGATGACTGGGTCTCTTTTTTGCCTTTGGCTGAGTTTGCTCTTAATAATAGGGCTAGCTCTGCCACTTTGATGTCTCCATTTTTCTGCAATTTTGGGTATCACCCTCGATTTTCTTCAGGACAGAGGGAGGCTTCTGTCTGTCCAGGTGTTGACTCTGTTGTGGAGCGTATGCAGCAGATTTGGGACCAGGTAGTGGAGAGGTTGTCCATCTCTCAGGAGAGGGCCCAGCGGTTTGCCAACTGGCATAGGACTGATGGTCCTCGGTTTGAAGTGGGGGACTTGGTCTGGTTGTCCTCAAGAAATATCCCTATGAGAGTTGCATCTCCTAAGTTTAAGCCTAGGTTCATTGGACCTTATAAGATCATGGAGATTCTTAATCCTGTTTCCTTTCGTTTACTTCTTCCAGGGACATTTAAGATCCATAACGTGTTCCACAAGTCCTTATTGAAGAGGTTTGTCGAGCCAGTGGTTCCTATGGCTGTGCCTCCTGACCCTGTTTTGGTTGAGAGCAATCTGGAGTATGTGGTTGAGAAAATATTGAATTCTCATTTTTCTAGACGGAAACTCCAGTATTTGGTTAAGTGGAGAGGTTATGGTCAGGAGGACAATTCTTGGGTGTTTGCTTCGGACATCCATGCTAAGAGACTCATCCGTGCGTATCACAGAGCTCATCCTGACCGACCTGGTTGCTCAAATGAGGGTTCGGTGACCCCTCCTCAAGGGGGGGGTACTGTTGTGAATGTGCTAGAAATGAATTCTGAGCAGAAGCTCCCTCTGGTGGTTACAAACAGTACTGAACTATCCAATGAAGATTGTGAAGATTGGCGATCAGGTGTTACTGACTGGTCTTATATAAGGGAGGTTCCCTCCCATCAGGGTTGCCGGTGATCAATTGTTCTGGTCTCATCTTTGATTCCTGTTCACTTAGTAGCTTGCTGCAGGGGTGGGATTCAAATTTTTAACAACAGGTTCTGTGTTTGTTGTCGGTAAACCCCACCCATTTTAAGCCACACCCTTTTAAGCCACACCCATTTTTGAAGCCACACCCCAAAGCCTGCGGAATGGGATTCCCTCAAGAGGTTCTGCAGCAGCTGGGTTGTGATTCATACATATATGTACCCTCCGCAGCTGTAGAACCTCTTTTTAAAGAAGGGGGGAGGTATAGCTAGTCAGAGGCTGAAGGATTACATCACTGCTCCCCACGTTCTGCTGGGATTTGTAGTCCTGGAGGAACTGCAGGATCCAGGTGTGATTAATTTTTTCCACATAAAAGGTTTTAGGCAAAAACAGGTTCTGCAGCAGCAAGGCAGCCCCTCATAGCTTCACAAAAACCACTCCACTCTCCTTCCCTTCCCTCTTTAAAATGAGGTTCTGCAGCAGCTAAGGAGCCGCAGGCAAGAAGGAAGGGCTCCTGGCACTGAATGTGCCTAAATAATACAGTGCCCAAATAATACATTCACAGAGTGCCCAAATAATACGGTCACATAATGCTCAAACAATACAGTGTCCAAATAATATCATCACATAGTGCTCATATAATACCTCATACAGTGCCCAAATAATACAGTGACATACTGCCCAAATAGCACATACTGCCCAGATAGTCTCCAGGCCAGGCCAGCCCAGGCAGCGCCGCAGCTCAGGCAGCTGCTCACACTGTCATACAGTGCTGAGGGCCCACTGCCCAGCCCCAAATAATACAGTGACATACTACACTCACTGCCCAAATAGAACTTAGCACATACTGCCCAAATAGTCTCCAGGCCAGGCCAGCCCCAGGCAGCGCCGCAGCTCAGGCAGCTAGCTGCTCACACACAGTACCTCAGAGACTCTGCAGCTCTGCCTCTTAGCCTCTGCTCTCTCCTCTCTCTTCAGCTCCTCCTCGTGACTGAAGATGGCCGCGGCGCGCCGCTACCCAATCGCCGCACTGCAGAGATCAGTCCGCGGGGCTGGGGCTGGCGGTGTGTTGCGGCCAGAGGCGTATCTAGGCTTTCTGGCACCCGGGGCAAGAATTTGTTTCGGTGCCCCCCCACACACATGCGATTTGCACACTTAGTCATGTACCGACGAGCTGCTCTCCCTAATGCTCTCAATGTTCAGTGAAAAACTGAGAGAAGCAGGAAGAGGAGCTCGTTGTCACAGGACCATAAGTATGAAAATCGCATATGAGTGAAGTGTCCATGTGATGACTACTGGAGCCTGCAGAGCTGAATCCTGACATTGCAGCTTCTGAATTCTCACAACTAATGCTCTGCACACTTTTAGGATTCTCCCTTACCGGTGGCAAGAGTACACGGTCATGTCAGCACAAGCATGTGATTTATATACTTCTGGCCACATTCCGACTAGACGTGCCCGGCCCCGCTCCGTTCATTTTCATTGAGTGAGGTCACACATGTCTAGTCAGCATGTGACCGCATGTATGTAAATCACCGGCATGAGAGAATCCTAAGAGTGTGCAATGCGCACTGTGAGAATTCAGAAATTGACTAATTCTCATGTTTTTATTTATGTTAGGAGTAGTGTTGAGCGATACTTTCCGATATCCAAAAGTATCGGTATCGTAATGGTATCGCCGATATCCAAAAAATATCGGCGATATCCGATACCGATACCGGAAATCCAATGTAAGTCTATGGGACAGAAATATCGTAACTAAAAAAACCTCTTTCTTTCCTTGTAAACACTAAATAAACACACATAGAATACATATATATATATATACATGTCATTGTGACATATATATATATATACATATATTTATAGTCTATACACTTCTACATAGTAAAATAGCCTCTGATTCAATTGCCGGGTAAAGCCGGCTTTTGTGAAAAGACAGAAGCACCCGACATGAAATGACACTTGGTGTACATAGAGTTAACCATGTCTTTTCATGTAGTTTGATATCTGATTTGCACTAACAATTACATCAGTCTATGTGTGCAAAATTTCACACCTGTAGGGGTTAATTAAAGGTGTAAATTCGTTGTAAAAAAAACGGACTTTTTTGCTACGAATTTACACCTTTAATTAACCCCTACAGGTGTGAAATGTTGCACACAGCCACTCATATAATTGTTAGTGAAAACAATAGATCAAACAACTTGAAATGATATGGTTAACTCTATGTAAACCAAGTGTCATTTCATGTCAGGTTCTGCTTTTTCACAAAAGCCGGCAATTGAATTAGCGGCTATTATACTATGTAGAAGTGTATGAACTATAAATATAAATATATATGTGTCACAAATTCAATGACATGTATATATATATATGAGGTGTAAAATTGTTGAAAAAAAATGCGTGGGCTCCCGCCCTATTTTCGCAACCAGACAGACAAAGCCAGCGAGTGGGGGCAGATAATAATAGCCCAGAAAGGACCATTATTTTTGGCCCCCCCCTGGCTACTAACATCTGCCCCCAGACACCCCAGAAAAGACAAATCTATAATTAGATTCGCCCTTTCTGGCACTTTGCCCGTCTATTCCCATTGCCCTGTAGCGGTGGCGAATGGGTTAATATGGGGTTAAAGCCACCTTGCTATTGAAAGGTGACCTTAAGCCAGGTTAATAATTGAGAGCTGTCAATTAGACAACTATCAATTATTAATCCTATTGCATGAAATAAAAATAAAACACACACACTTTAATTAAAAATCATTTTAATGAAATAAAGACACATGTTTTTGACCATCTTTTATTTTACTGCAAAAACCATTTCCTGTAATAAAAATAAAATAAAAAAGCAAAATTATTCTTACCTATCCCATGCACAGTCAGGTCCCACGGTGTAATCCTTCAGAAAGGGTTAATGTTTACTGCAGGGACCGCAGCTAATGCTGCAGCCTTACAGTAAACCCCCAAATGAATGAGCTCCTCTCCTGGCTGACAGGAGAGGAAGTGGAAAGCTTAATTGATTGCTTTCCACTTTCACTTCAGGTCAGCCAGGGACACAATCAGTGACGTCAGAGGAAACTGATTAACAAAAATAGGGGTTCCCTTCGAAAAAAAAAATGGTGTGGGGTCCCCCCTATTTTTGTTAACCAGCCTGATGAAGCAGACTGCTGAGCAGTGGCGTACCGTGAATGAAGCAGACCATGCAGCTGCTATGGGGCCCAGACAGGTGAGGGGGCCCGCGACGGTCGGGTAGCTGTGCTGACACAGTACTACCAGGGGGTCGGCGGGGGAGGGGGAGCGCAGCTCTTCTATATACTCACCCCTCCTGGTGCGGTCTCTGCAGCCCCTGCTCTTCTCCCACGGTCTCCGACGCCTGTGTTCAGCGGTCAGGTGGTACCGCTCATTACAGTCATGAATATGCACATATTCATGACTTTAATGAGCGGTCCTGCGTGACCGCTGAACACTGGCGGCGGAGACCGCGGGAGAAGAGCAAGGGCTGCAGAGACCGCGCCGGTGGAAGGGTGAGTATAAGGGATATTTACCTGTCCCGTTCCACCGTTGCTCGCGTCTTCTTGCTGCAATGTTCAGGTCAGAGGGCGCGATGACGTCGTTAGTGCGCGCCGTGCCCTTGCCTGATCATTCACTGCTGGAGGACCCCGAAGACAGCGGCGCTCAGCAGTGGAGAGAGGACAGGTAAATATCTCAGGTGACATCGGCACCTGGTGTCACCCCTGCTCAGGACACGGGCACCTGGCCCCAGCGACGAGAGCTGAGTATGTCTTTTTTTTTTTGGTTGCAGCAGCTGCGGCAGCATAAGGGGCCTATACTATGGAGCATCTATGGGGGCACAATCTATGGGGGCATGATCTATGGAGCAACTATGGGGGCACAATCTATGGGGGCATAATAAATTTTTTTGTTTAATGTGTCCCCTCACTGTGCTGGCACTTTACATTTACAATGGCTCTGGGTTTTTTTTTTTTGGGGGGGGGGCCCATTCAGACTTTTGCTATGGGGCCCCATGATTTCTATGTACGCCCCTGCTGCTGAGGCATGGTATTTAAGGCTGTTAAGGAGCCAATATCCATGGACCTTGCCAGCAGCGTCGGACTGGAGTACCTTGGGCCCACCAGAGAAAAATTATTCTTGGGGCCCACCATCATACTTCCCAACCTTTGAAGAGGGAAAGAGGGACAAAGGCTGTGGCACGCTGTGCCTGCTGCAGCAAATTTTAGGCCATGCCACGTTGCGCCACAGACTGTCCAGGAGTTGGTGGATACTTTAGTCCAGGTGTGGGAGGAGATCCCTCAGGAGACCATCCGTCGCGCTCATCAGGAGCATGCCCAGAAGTTGTAGGGAGGTCATACAGCATACCTCCCAAATTTTGAAGACAGGAAAGAGGGTTAAAGGCTGCGGCGCGCATAGCGCGCCGCTGCAAATTTTAAGCCACGCCCGACCAACCCATTTCACAGCTAATCACACCCATATCCTCGCCCCAACCGTACCCATGCCGATACAGCTGACCCTCCGATGACGGTTGGGGGGCCCACTGCTGGCACCGGGCCCCCCCACCACCTGTTCAGGCCCCATAGCTTCCGGGCGGCAGAGCAGGGAGAGCGATTCTCCCTGCTCTGCCGCAGAATGTAACTGTATCGGCGTGCTGTGCACGCCGATACAGTTAGTGTAGCGTAGCTCCGGGTGGTCCCCCTCAGAGCGCGGGGCCCGGGGCCACCGCCCCCTCTGCCCCGCGACCTATCCTTTCAAATCAGGGCCCACCACGCAGGAGCTGGGGCCCAACGGAGGTTTCTCCGGTGTCCCGGTGGCTCAGTCCGACCCTGCTTGCCAGCCTGATAATACCAGGCCACAGCAGTCTGCTTATCTTTGCTGGTTAACAAAAATAGGGGATCCCATCGAAAAAAATTGGCGTGGGGTCCCCCCTATTTTTGTTAACCAGCCAGATGAAGCAGACTGCTGAGGCCTGGTTTTTCAGGCTGTTAAGGAGCCAAGATCCATGGACCTTGCCAGCCTGATAATACCAGGCCACAGCAGTCTGCATATCTTGGCTGGTTAACAAAAATAGGGGATCCCCTCGAAAAAAATTGGCGTGGGGTCCCCCCTATTTTTGTTAACCAGCCAGATGAAGCAGACTGCTGAGGCCTGGTTTTTCAGGCTGGTAAGGATCCAATATCCATGGACCTTGCCAGCCTGATAATACCAGGCCACAGCAGTCTGCTTAGCTTGGCTGGTTAACAAAAATAGGGGATCCCCTCGAAAAAAAAACGGCGTAAGGGTCCCCCTATTTTTTGTTAACCAGCCAAGTAAAATGCAGACTGCTGCGGCCTGGTATTAAAAGACTGTCAAGGCCCATGGATTTTGGCCCTCAACAGCCTGATAATACCAGGCTACAGCAGCCCCACATTTGGCGCATCAAAAGATGTGCCAATTGTGGCACTTTACCCGGCTCTTCCCACTTGCCCTGTAGCGGTGGCAAGTGGGGTAATAAGGGGTTAATGTCACCGTTGATTGCACGGTGACAATAAGCCCGGTTAATAATGGAGAGGCATCAATAAGACACCGATCCATTATTAATCCCAAAGTTTTTAAATGTTTTAAAAAAAGACACAGCCAGAAAAAAGTATTTTAATGAAATAAAAGAGACAACACAGTTTTCATTAATTTTATTATACACTCATTCCTGCGACGCCATCGATCTCCTGTAAAAAAAGAAAAAAAACAAACCAACAGTATACCACCTGTTCGACGCAGTCCATAGTAACGAGTGTCCCACGACGATCCAGCTCTGCTACATCGGAATGCCAGGCAGAGCCTGACATCCCGGCGCAGCACAGCTGATTACCTGCTTTCCCGGCGGTGACGTCATCGGACTGCTTTACGGCCGCGATTACCCGGCAGTCACTGCAGTTATCGCGAGAAACTGCATGTGACCGCCAGGGAGAAGAGGATGGCGGCCATCAAGCAGTCCAGGACGTGACCGCCGGAGATCTTCTGCGGGTAAGTGCCGCTGACTCCTGACAGACCCGACAGACGGACACTGACAGTGACATTCCGATTCCGGTATCCGATATGACAAAATATCGGAACTCGGAATCGGAATTCCGATACAGCCAATATCGGCCGATACCCGATATTTGCAGTATCGGAATGCTCAACCCTAGTTAGGAGCATTAAAGGGGCTGTCCAGGTTTGTGCTGAGTCTGCAGTCATTCTATGTGACACAGACCTGGAGAACCCCTTTAATGCTCCTAACAAATAAAGACATGAGAATTAATCAATTTCACAAATAATATTTACATCCAGGTACCTTATAGATGACGCTGTCTCTGGAGTCGTTCTTCTTTTCTTCATCTTGTCAAGATCCCATGATGAGTTTTCTCATCCACAGTCGTCTCTGCAGACCTCCATCTTCTCCGCTCTTCTGCACCAACTCTCCGCACGATGCCCTTAAAGACAGAAGAGTCATTATAATGCCCCTAAATAAAAATATCTGCAATATACTGTCACCTCACACTATTCCCCTCCCTCCTCACACATCCCCCTGTTCAGCATACTGTCTCCTCATATATTTACCCCCTCACTATACTGTCTGCTCACACATACCCCTGACTCCCCATACTGTGTCCACATACATTCACCCGTTCACCCATACTGTCTGCAACCATCCCCCCTACTGTTTCCTCATACATACATACTCTTCAGTACCTCAAATCCCCCACACATATTAAATACCCCCATCCCCACTCCAAATCCCAGCCCCCACACATAAATAGCCCCCCATCCCCACTCCAAATCCCCCACACATAAAATAGCCCCCCATCCCCACTCAACCCCTTCACCATACTGTCTCCCATCCCACTCCAACTTCCTCATACATAATACCCTTCAGTCCCCATCAAATCCCCCCACACATAAAATACCCCCATCCCCACTCCAAATCCCTCCACACATAAAATAGCCCCCATCCCCACTCAAATCCCCCACACATAAAATAGCCCCCATCCCCACTCCAAATCCCCCCACACATAAAAGAGCCCCCATCCCCACTACAAATCCCCCACACATAAAAAGCCCCCATCCCCCACTCCCAAAATCCCCCCACACATAAAATAGTCCCCATCCCCACTCCAAATCCCCCCCACACATAAAATAGCCCCCCATCCCCACTCCAAATCCCCCCACACATAAAATAGCCCCCCATCCCCACTCCAAATCCCCCACACATAATAGCCCATCCCCTCAAATCCCCACACATAAAATAGCCCCCATCCCCACTCCAAATCCCCCACTACATAAAATAGCCCCCATCCCCACTCCAAATCCCCCACACATAAAATAGCCCCATCCCCACTCCAAATCCCCCACACATAAAATAGCCCCATCCCCACTCCAAATCCCCCACACATAAAATAGCCCCCCATCCCCACTCCAAATCCCCCCACACATAAAATAGCCCCCCATCCCCACTCCAAATCCCCCACACATAAAATAGCCCCCATCCCCACTCCAAATCCCCCCACACATAAAACAGCCCCCATCCCCACTCCAAATCCCCCCACACATAAAATAGTCCCCCATCCCCACTCCAAATCCCAGCCCCACACATAAAATAGCCCCCATCCCCAAATCCCCCACACATAAAGTAACCCTCCCCAATCCCCCACATCCTATCAAATTCACCCCCCCATACTCACACATTATGCCCCCCCATCTTCGGTGGTATCTTCAGCTCCATATTGGAGCACACTTACCACCAGCGTTCCCCAGCTTGCTGCCGCCGGCCAGTGACGTCAGCAGCGTGATCACATGACCTGATCACGCTGCTGGCGTCGCTCTGACCCGCAGTCAGAGCTTCAATTGTACTGGCGTCTGTATAGACGCCAGTGCAATTGATCCCTGGGAGCCGGCACGCAGCAGCTTCTCTGCGCCGGCTGTCAGCTTGACAGCCGGCACAGGGAACCGCCGACTCTCAGGTGCAAATAGTTCCAGATCGCCGCTCTCATTCTCCCCGGTTCGGGGAACCGGCTGCTTTTTGAACAACCGGTTCCATCGAACCGGGAGAGAACGGCTGAATCCACCCTGGCTTGCTGTTTCGTGCCTGCATCTTCTGCTAACAGATAAGACATTTCTTCTTTTAGTTTTTTGTGCTAGCTTTTTGCATTTTGTCCTGCGCTTCTGTGGGGGTCTGCCGGGTCCCCTCCGGGGGCTTGTGCTCCTCTCAGTTTAGTTCAGCCACTGTTGTTTGTTCATTTGCCTTTTCCAGTTTTTTCAGTGGCTGCTGTTTAGTTTTGTTACACCAGAGAACTAATTTAGGTGGTAGAGGTCGTGTGATCTCAGTTGTTTTTGTAATTAGTAGAGTTGGTACTTTTCAGGGTTTTTTGGGATTGCAGTAAGTGTCCTTCCTATCCTTTTCTATTTAGGAAGTTTGGGCCCCAACGTTTGCTCATACTATTTTCTGTCTGTGTCTGTATTTTCCTCTTGTCTAACCGCCATTACATGTTTGGGGGCTTTTTATGTTCTTTGGGGATCGGCTCCGGGGCAGATAGTTTTCCTCTTTCTGTCTTTAGGTGTAGTTAGCTTCTCAGGCTGTGACGAGGCGTCTAGGACCAACGTAGGTACGCTCCACGGCTGCCTTTAGTTGTGGTGGTTAGTCAGAGTACTGCAATCCCATAGATTCCAACCTCTCTGGTGTATTTCCTTTTTTGCCTGCTCTCCTCAGCTACCAAATCATAACAGAGGCGGCTTCCTCAGTGCCTGCTGAGAGCAGGCACTCAGGAAGCCTGCAGCGATGCCAGAGCGATCGCTGGTGTGACAGAGTGCTGTGCACACTGTCACACCAGCGATCTGATAAAATACTGTGATGTCCCACCCTGGGACAAAGTAAAAAAGTAAAAAAAATAAAAATAAAAAGTGGTAAAAAAAAATCAATAAAAAAAAAATATTCCCAATAAATTCATTTCTTCCTGTAAATAAAAAATACAAAACAATAAAATTACACATATTTGGTATCGCCGCGTCCGTAACGACCCTCCCTATAAAACTGTCCCACTAGTTAACCCCTTTAGTGAACCCCTTCAAAAAAAGAAAACTAAGCAAAAAATCAATGCTTTATCATCATACTGCCGAACAAAAAGTGGAATAACACGCGACCAAAAAGACCGATATAAATAAACATGGTACTGCTGAAAACGACATCTTGTCCCGCAAAAAACGAGCCATGATACAGCATCATCAGCGAAAAAATAAAAAAGTTATAGCTCGCAGAATAAAGCGATGCAAAAATAATAATTTTTTATATAAAATTGTTTTCATTCTATAAAAGCGCCAAAACATAAAAAAATGATATAAATGAGGTATCGCCGTAATCATACTAACCCGAAGAATAAAACTGATTTATCAATTTTACCACACGCTGAACGGTATAAACGCATCCCCCTAAAGAAATTCATGAATTGCTGATATTTGTTCATTCTAACCTCCCAAAAATCGAAATAAAAAGCGATCAAAAAATGTCACGTGGTAAAAAATGGTACCAATAAAAACATCACCTCGTCCCACAAAAAATAAGACCTCACATGACTCTGTGGGCAAAAATATGCAAAAATTATAGCTCTCAAAATGTGGTGATGCAAAAAACTATTTTTTGCAATAAAAAGCGTCTTTTAGCGTGACAGCTGCCAATCATAAAAACTGTAAAATGTATTTATTTCCATTTTCCCATTAGGGTTAGGGTTGCGGCTAAAGTTAGGGTTAGGGTTGGCGCTAACGTTAGGATTAGAGTTAGGGTTGGGATTAGAGTTAGGGGTGTGTTAGGGTTAGGTTTGTGGTTAGGGTTGGGACTAGGTTTAGGGGTGTGTTGGGGTTAGGGTTGGAGTTAGAATTGGGGGTTTCTGCTGTTTAGGTACATCAGGGGCTCTCCAAATGTGACATGGCGTTTGATCTCAATTCCAGCCAATTCTGCGTTGAAAAAGTCAAACGGTGCTCCTTCACTTCTGAGCTCTGCCATGCGCCCAAACAGTAGTTTACCCCGCATATGGGGTATCAGCGTACTCTGGACCACAAGAGTTATTGTGCAATTTGTCCTATTTCTTCTGTTACCCTTGGGAAAATAAAAAACTGGGGGCGACAAATTCATTTTTGTAAAAAAAAAAAAATGTTTTTTTGTTTTTACGGCTGTATGTTATAAAACTTCTGTGAAGAACTTGGGGCTTCATAGCACTCACCACACTTCTAGATAAGTTCCTTATGGGGTATATTTTCCAAAATGGGGTCACTTGTGGGGGTTTCTACTGTTTAGGCGCATCAGGGGCTCTCCAAATGCGACATGACGCCCCCAGACCATTCCATCAAAGTCTGCAATCCAAAACGTCACTATTTCCCTTCCGAGCCCAGACGTGCACCCATACAGTCTTTTTCTCACACATGTTGGGTATCAGCGTACTCAAGACAAATTGGACAACAACTTTTGGGGTCCAATTTCTCCTGTTACCCTTGTGAAAATAAAATATTGGGGGCGAAAAAATCATTTTTGTAAAAAAAAAAAAGGATTTTTTATTTTTACAGCTGTACGTTATAAACTTCTGTGAAGCACTTCGGGGTTCAAAGTGCTCAACACACTTCTAGATAAGTTCCTTGTGGGGTCTATTTTCCAAAATGGGGTCACTTGTGGGGGGTTTCCACTGTTTAGGCGCATCAGGGGCTCTCCAAATGCGACATGACGCCCCCAGACCTGTTATGATTTGGTAGCAGAGGAGAGCAGGCAAAAAGGAAATACACCAGAGCAGTTGGAAACTATGAGATTGCAGTACCCTGACTAACCACCACAACTAGAGGCAGCCGTGGAGCGTTCCTACGTTGGTCCTAGACGCCTCGTCACAGCCTGAGAAACTAACTACACCTAAAGATAGAAAGAGGAAAGCTATCTGCCCCGGAGCAGATCCCCAAAGAACATAGAAAGCCCCCAAACATGTAATGGCGGTTAGACAAGAAGAAATACTGACACAGACAGAAAATAGTATGAGCAAACGTTGGGGCCCAAACTTACTAAATAGAAAAGGATAGGAAGGGCACTTACTGCAACCCCAAAAAACCCTGAAAAGCACCAACTCTACTAATTTCAAAAACACCTGAGATCACACGACCTCTACCACCTAAATTAGTTCTCTGGTGTAACCAAAAACAAAACAGCAGCCACTGAAAAAACTGGAAAAAGCAAATGTACAAACATCAGTGGCTGAACTGAACTGAGAGGGCAAAAGCCCCCAGAGGGGACCCTGAAGGCCCCCACAGAAGTGCAGGACAAAATGCAAAAATCAAGCACAAAAACAAAAAGAAGAAAATGTCTTATCTGTTAGCAGGAGATTCAGACACGACACAGCAGGCTACAAAGGAAACAGGAATCAAGGATTGAGACCAGAAAAACTGATCACCGGCAACCCTGATGGGAAGGCGACTCCCTTATATAAGACCAGTCAGTAACACCTGATTCCCAATCCTCACAATCTTCACTGGACAGTCCAGTACCGTTTGTAACCACCAGAGGGAGCTTCTGCTCAGAACTTATTTCCAGCCTATTCACAATACAGACCATTCCATCAAAGTCTGCAATCCAAAACGTCACTACTTCCCTTCCGAGCCCAGACGTGCACCCATACAGTAGTTTTCTCCCACATATTGGGTATCAGCGTACTCAGGACAAATTGGACAACAAATTTTGGGGTCCAATTTCTCCTGTTACCCTTGTGAAAATAAAATATTGGGGGCAAAAAAAATCATTTTTGTAAAAAATAAAAGGATTTTTTATTTTTACGGCTGTACGTTATAAACTTCTGTGAAGCACTTCGGGGTTCAAAGTGCTCACCACACATCTAGATAAGTTCCTTGTGGGGTCTATTTTCCAAAATGGGGTCACTTGTGGGGGGTTTCCACTGTTTAGGCACATCAGGGGCTCTCCAAATGCGACATGACGCCTCCAGACCATTCCATCAAATTCTGCAATCCAAAACGTCACTACTTCCCTTCCGAGCCCCAACGTGCGCCAATACAGTAGTTTACTCCAACATATTGGGTATCAGCGTACTCAGGACAAATTGGACAACAACTTTTGGGGTCCAATTTCTCCTCTTACCCTTGTGAAAATAAAATATTGGGGGCGAAAAAAAATCATTTTTGTAAAAAAAAGAAAAGATATTTTATTTTACGGCTGTACGTTATATACTTCTGTGAAGCACTTTGGGGTTCAAAGTGCTCACCACACATCTAGATAAGTTCCTTGAGGGGTCTAGTTTCCAAAATGATGTCATTTGTGGGGGGTTTCCACTGTTTAGGCAGATCAGGAGCTTTCCAAACACGACATGGCATCCAGCCAATTCTGCGTTGAAAAAGTCAAACGGCGCTCCTTCCCTTCCAAACTCTGCCATGCACCCAAACAGTGGTTTACCCCACATATGGGGTATCAGCGCACTCAGGACAAATTGCACAATAACTTTTGGAGTCTTGTTACCCTTGGGAAAACAAAAATTGGGGTGAAAAGATCAATTTTGTGGAAAAAATATTATTGGTTAATTTTACGTTTCTACGTTATAAACTTGTGTGAAGCACTTGGGGGGTTCAAATTGCTCACCAAAGATCTAGATAAGTTCCATAGGGGTCTAGTTTCCCAAATGGGGTCACTTGTGGGGGGTTTCCACTGTTTAGGCACATCAGGGGCTCTCCAAATGCAACATGGCGTCCAATCTCAATTCCAGCCAATTTTGGTTGGAAAAAGTCAAATGGTGCTCCTTCCATTCCGAGCTCTGCCATGCGCCCAAACAGTGGTTCCCCCCACATATGGGGTATAAGCGTACTTAGGGCAAATTGGACAACAAATTTTGTTGTCCAATTTCTCCTGTTACCTATGGGAAAATAAAAAATTAATGACTAAGAGATAATTTTTGTGGGAAAAAAATAGGATTTTTTATTTTCATGCCCGGGCATTATAAACTTGTGTGAAGCACTTGGGGATTCAAAGTGCTCACCAAAGATCTAGATAGGTTCCTTAGGGGGTCTAGCTTCTAAAATGGGGTCACTTGTGGGGGGTTTCCACTGTTTAGGCTCATCTGGGGCACTACAAATGGAACATGACCCCATCAATGTTTGCATTCCAAAACGTTACTGCTTCCTTTCCAAGCCCTGCCGTGCACCCAAACAGTTCCCCCCACATATGGGGTATCAGCGTACTCAGGACAAATTGGACAACAACTTTTGAGGTCCAATTTCCTTGGGAAAAATCAAAAATTTGGGACTAAAAAATCATTTTTGTGGAATTTTTTTTTTTTTCACACCCAGGCATTATAAACTTTTGTGAAACACTTTGGGGTTCAAAGTGCTCACAACAGATCTAGATAAGTTCCTTAGGGGGTCTAGTTTCCAAAATGGTGTCACTTGTGGGGGTTTCCACTGTTTAGGCGTATCAGGGGCTCTCCAAACACGGCATGGCGTCCAATCTCAACTCCAGCCAATTTTAGTTTGAAAAAGTCAAACGGCGCTCCTTGCCTTATGAGCTCTGCCGTCTGCCCAAACAGTGGTTTTCCCCCACATATGGGGTATTGGCATACTCAGGAGAAATTGCACAAAACTTTATCTGCCCATTTTCTCCTTTTACCCTTGTGAAAATAAAAAAAAGTTTGTAAAAGATCATTTTTGTGGCTAAAAAGTTAAATATTATTTTTTTCCTTCCAAGTTGCTTCAGCTCCTGTGAAGCACCTGAAGGGTTATTAAACTTCTTGAATGTGGTTTTGAGTACCTTGAGGGGTGCTGTTATGTTTCGGTAGCTGAGGAGTGCAGGTAAAAAAGGCAATACACTAGAGCAGTTGGAATCTATGAGATTGCAGTACCCTGACTAACCACCACAACTAGAGGCAGCCGTGGAGCGTTCCTACGTTGGTCCTAGACGCCTCGTCACAGCCTGAGAAACTAACTACACCTAAAGATAGAAAGAGGAAAGCTATCTGCCACGGAGCAGATCCCCAAAGAACATAGAAAGCCCCCAAACATGTAATGGCGGTTAGACAAGAAGAAATACTGACACAGACAGAAAATAGTATGAGCAAACGTTGGGGCCCAAACTACCTAAATAGAAAAGGATAGGAAGGGCACTTACTGCAATCCCAAAAAACCCTGAAAAGCACCAACTCTACTAAGTTTCAAAATCACCTGAGATCACACGACCTCTACCACCTAAATTAGTTCTCTGGTGTAACAAAATCAAAACAGCAGTCACTGAAAAAACTGGAAAAAGCAAAAGTACAAACATCAGTGGCTGAACTAAACTGAAGAGCAGGACAAAATGCAAAAATAAAGCACAAAAACAAAAAGAAGAAAATGTCTTATCTGTTAGCAGGAGATGCAGACACGACACAGCAGGCTACAAAGGAAACAGGACTCACGGATTGAGACCAGAACAATTGATCACCGGCAACCCTGATGGGAAGGCGACTCCCTTATATAAGACCAGTCAGTAACACCTGATTCCCACTCCTCACAATCTTCACTGGACAGTCCAGTACCGCTTGTAACCACCAGAGGGAGCCTCTGCTCAGAACTCATTTCAAGTCCATTCACAACAGTACCCCCCCTTGAGGAGGGGTCACCGAACCCTCACTTGAGCAACCAGGTCGGTCAGGATGAGTTCTATGATACGCACGGATGAGTCTCCTAGCATGGATGTCCGAAGCAAACACCCAAGAATTGTCTTCCTGACCATAACCTCTCCACTTAACCAAATACTGGAGTTTCCGTCTAGAAAAACGAGAATTCAATATTTTCTCAACCACAAACTCCATATTGCCCTCAACCAGAACAGGGTCAGGAGGCAAAGCAGTAGGAACCACTGGCTCAACAAACCTCTTCAACAAGGACTTGTGGAACACGTTATGGATCTTAAATGTCCCTGGAAGAAGCAAACGAAAAGAAACAGGATTAAGAATCTCCATGATCTTATTAGGTCCAATGAACCTAGGCTTAAATTTAGGAGATGCCACTCTCATAGGAATATTTTTTGAGGACAACCAGACCAAGTCCCCCACTTTAAACCGAGGACCATCAGTCCTATGCCGGTTAGCAAACCGCTGGGCCCTCTCCTGAGAGAGGGACAACCTCTCCACTACCTGGTCCCAAATCTGTTGCATACGCTCCACAACAGAGTCAACACCTGGACAGACAGAAGCCTCCGTCTGTCCTGAAGAAAATCGAGGGTGAAACCCAGAATTACAGAAAAATGGAGACATTAAAGTGGCAGAGCTAGCCCTATTATTAAGAGCAAACTCAGCCAAAGGCAAAAAAGACCCAGTCATCCTGATCAGCAGACACAAAGCATCTTAGATAAGTCTCCAATGTCTGGTTTATTCTCTCAGTTTGACCATTGGTCTGAGGATGAAACGCCGAGGAGAAAGACAATTGAACACCAAGTTTAGAACAAAAGGTCCTCCAAAATCTGGAAACAAACTGGACTCCTCTGTCAGACACAATGTTCTCAGGAATGCCGTGTAAACGAACCACGTGCTGAAGGAACAAAGGCACCAATTCAGAGGAGGAAGGCAACTTAGGTAATGGCACAAGATGTATCATCTTGGAAAACCTATCACAAATCACCCAGATAACGGTCATTCTCTGAGAAACAGGGAGGTCGGAAATGAAATCCATAGAGATATGGGTCCATGGTCTATTGGGCACAGGCAATGGCATCAACAAACCACTAGAGCGAGAGCAAGGCTTGGAGCGAGAGCAAGTCCCGCAGGACTGCACAAATTCCCTGACATCACGAGACAAGGTAGGCCACCAAAAGGACCGACTAACCAAGTCTCTGGTACCAAAAATTCTGGGATGCCCAGCCAACGCGGAACAATGAATCTCAGACATCACACTCTTTTTCCACTGGTCCGGGACAAACAATTTTCCAACAGGGCAGCGCTCGGGCCTATCCTCCTGACACCCCTCCAGAGCAAGTCTCAAATTGGGTGAGATGGTGGAAAGAACTACACCCTCTTTCAAAATAACAGAAGGATCAGATAACTCAGGAGAGTCCGCAAGGAAACTCCTCGAGAGGGCATCCGCCTTAACATTCTTAGTGCCAGGAAGAAAGGAAACCACAAAATTAAAACGTGTGAAAAACAAGGCCCACCTGGCCTGTCTAGGATTGAGTCGCTTGGCAGATTCCAGATAAACCAGATTCTTATGGTCCGTAAGGACCACCACCTGATGTTTGGCTCCCTCCAAGCCAATGTCTCCACTCTTCAAAAGCCCACTTCATGGCCAGTAACTCCCGATTACCCACGTCATAATTACGTTCAGTAGGAGAAAATTTTCGAGAGAAAAAGGCACAAGGGTTACTTTTAGAGGTCTCTGGATCTTTTTGGGACAAAACGGCACCTGCCCCAATTTCAGAGGCATCAACCTCCACCTGAAATGGCAGAGAAACATCAGGCTGCCGTAGAACAGGAGCAGAAGTGAATCTCTGCTTAAGTTCCTGAAATGCAGAGACTGCCTCAGGAGGCCAATTCACCACATCAGAACCCTTTTTGGTCAAATCAGTTAATGGTTTAACAATAACCGAGAAATTACCAATAAATTTACGATAAAAATTGGCAAAACCAAAAATCTTTGAAGAGCCTTTAATGAAGTAGGTTGGACCCAATCACAGATGGCCTGAACCTTGACCGGGTCCATTTCAATAACAGATGGGGACAAAATGAATCCCAGAAATGAGATCCTCTGTACGCCAAAAAGACACTTTGATCCCTTCACATACAGAGCATTCTCTCTCAAAATCTGGAATACAGTTCGAACATGTTTCACATGAGAGTCCCAGTCATTAGAAAAAATCAAGATATCATCCAAATAAACAATCAAAATTTATCCACAAAATCCCTGAAAATGTCATTCATGAAGGACTGGAAGACAGAAGGAGCATTAGTGAGCCCAAAGGGCATCACAAGGTACTCAAAATGCCCCTCAGGGGTATTGAATGCCGTCTTCCATTCATCCCCGTGCTTAATGCGAATAAGGTTATATGCCCCCTGAGGTCAAGCTTGGTAAACCAAGTAGCGTTTTTCACCCTGGAAAACAGGTCAGAAATCAAAGGTAACGGGTATTGATATTTTACAGTAATATTGTTTAAAAGATGATAATCAATACAAGGCCTTAATGAACCATCCTTTTTGGCCACAAAGAAAAAACCGGCACCTAAGGGTGAAGAGGATGGTCTGATATGACCCTTCTCCAATGATTCCTTGATATAAGACCGCATAGCGTCATGTTCAGGTACAGACAAGTTAAAAAGGCGACCTTTAGGGAATTTACTACCAGGCACTAATTCAATAGCGCAGTCATAGCTCCTATGGGGAGGCAAGGATGCAGATTTACTTTCGCTAAACACATCAGAAAAATCAATCAAAAAGTCAGGAACATCCTGAGCCTGGGGAGAGGCAGAAAAAACAGGAGTGTTGGTATTAACACATTGGCAGCCCCAACTGGTTACAGACACAGATTTCCAATCCAAAACAGGATTATGAGACTGCAACCAAGGGAAGCCCAGTACGATAATATCATGCAGATTATACAGAACCAAAAATTTACAGCACTCCTGATGATCAGGCTCAACCCTCATTATCACCTGAGTAGAGAACTGAGGTTTATTCTCAGCCAAAGGGGTAGAATCGATCCCCAGTAGGGGGATAGACTTCTGTAGGGGTATCAAGGGAAACCCACAACGTTTAGCAAAATCATAATCCATCAGGTTAATAGCTGCTCCAGAATCAACGAAAGCCTGAGCAGAAAATGAGGACAGAGAGCATATCAGAGTGACAGTTAATAAAAACTTAGACTGAACACTACCCAAGACAACTGAGCGTGCAAAACGTCTTCCCGCTTAGGGCAGACTGAAATAGCATGAGATGCATCACCACAGTAGAAGCATAACCCATTGCGCTTTCGAAACTCACGACGCTGTGCCCCAGACACCACTCCATCACACTGCATGGGTTCAGAAGCAGGTTCACAAGGCAACACTATTCCACGCATACTTCTCCGCTCACGCAAACGTCTGTCAATTTGAATCGCTAATGACATAGAATCATTGAGACCAGAGGGGACAGAGAATCCCACCATAACATCCTTTACATTATCTGACAGACCCTTCCGAAAAAGGGCCGCCAAAGCATCGTCATTCCACTTGGTCAGGACTGCCCACCTACGGAATCTCTGACAGTATAACTCAGCGTCATCAAGCCCCTGATTTAATGCCAACAAGGCTTTTTCAGCTTGATCAGTGACATTAGGCTCATCGTACAATAACCCCAAAGCCTGAAAAAATGCATCAACATCACTCAAAACAGGATCCCCAGGTGTCAGGGAAAAAGCCCAATCCTGAGGATCGCCGCGCAGGAGAGAGATGACAATTTGAACCTGCTGCGCTGCGTTCCCTGAGGACTTAGATTTTAAGGCAAAAAACAATTTACAATTATTTTTGAAATTCTGAAACTTAGCTCGATCCCCTAAAAACAAATCTGGCATGGGAATCCTAGGTTCCACAACAGGCAACCCAGCAAGATAGGCAGCAATACTCCGAACCTCAGTGGCCAGCTGATCCACACGGCCAGACAACTGTGCAAACTCAATTGAGAGAAAAAAAAAAATCCTCCCCAGCACCCAGAGATACAGAGGGAAAAAAAAATGCAACAAACAGAAAAATATCTCTGACAACTCTGACAACCTTTTTTCTTTCACAATATTTTTTCCCTTCTGTGAGTACCATACAATTTTCAATTTTTAGGCCGGTGATACTGTTATGTTTCGGTAGCTGAGGAGTGCAGGTAAAAAAGGCAATACACCAGAGCAGTTGGAATCTATGAGATTGCAGTACCCTGACTAACCACCACAACTAGAGGCAGCCGTGGAGCGTTCCTACGTTGGTCCTAGACGCCTCGTCACAGCCTGAGAAACTAACTACACCTAAAGATAGAAAGAGGAAAGCTATCTGCCCCGGAGCAGATCCCCAAAGAACATAGAAAGCCCCCAAACATGTAATGGCGGTTAGACAAGAAGAAATACTGACACAGACAGAAAATAGTATGAGCAAACGTTGGGGCCCAAACTACCTAAATAGAAAAGGATAGGAAGGGCACTTACTGCAATCCCAAAAACCCTGAAAAGCACCAACTCTACTAATTTCAAAATCACCTGAGATCACACGACCTCTACCACCTAAATTAGTTCTCTGGTGTAACAAAATCAAAACAGCAGCCACTGAAAAAACTGGAAAAAGCAAAAGTACAAACATCAGTGGCTGAACTAAACTGAGAGGGCAAAAGCCCCAGGAGGGGACCCTGAAGGCCCCCACAGAAGAGCAGGACAAAATGCAAAAATAAAGCACAAAAACAAAAAGAAGAAAATGTCTTATCTGTTAGCAGGAGATGCAGACATGACACAGCAGGCTACAAAGGAAACAGGACTCACGGATTGAGACCAGAACAATTGATCACCGGCAACCCTGATGGGAAGGCGACTCCCTTATATAAGACCAGTCAGTAACACCTGATTCCCACTCCTCACAATCTTCACTGGACAGTCCAGTACCGCTTGTAACCACCAGAGGGAGCCTCTGCTCAGAACTCATTTCAAGTCCATTCACAACAGGGTGCAGTTTTTAGAATGGTGTCACTTTTGTGTATTTTCTGCTGTATAGACCCGTCAAAGTCACTTCAAATGTGAGGTGGTCCCTAAAAAACTGGCTTTGTAAATTTTGTTGTAAAAATGAGAAATCACTGGTCAACTTTTAACCCTTATAATTTCCTAACAAAAAAAAACTTTGGTTCCAAAATTGTGCTGATGTAAAGTAGACATGTGGGAAATGTTATTTCTTAACTATTTTGTGTGACATATTTCTCTGTTTTAATTGAAAAAAATTCAAAGTTTGAAAATTGCAAAATTTTCAAAATTTTCGCCATATTTGCGCTTTTTTCAAAAATAAACGCAAGTTATATCGAAGAAATTTTACCACTAACGTGAAGTACAATATTTCACGAGAAAACATTCTCAGAATCGCGAAGATACGTTGAAGCGTTCCATAGTTGTAACTTCATAAAGAGAACAGTGGTCAGAATTGTAAAAATTGGCCGGGTCATTAACGTGCAAACCACCCTTGGGGGTGAAGGTGTTAATGGTAATGGCGTTAATACCCTTACTATACACGGTTGTAATTCTCCATTCTTCTTCTGCACGAAGAAAAATCCTGCCCCTGCTGGTGACACTGACCTCCTAATAAACCTCTTGCCAGATTTTCCTGGATGTACTGTGACATGGCTTCCGTCTCAGGAAGAGAGAGAGGATACACTCTTCCCGACGGGGCTCCGTTCCAGGCAAGAGGTCTATAGGACAGTCATAGGGGCGATGAGGCGGAAGAGTCTCCGCTGCCTTTTTGGAGAATACGTCCGCGTATGACTGATAAACCTTGGGGAGAGAAGCAAGGTCTATGGGTATCTCCATGGTGGAAACCTGAACGTTCCTCTCTGACACATCTGTCTCTGCAATGATCACCCCAACCCAGTATTCTCCCAGAGGACCACTCAATATGGGGAGAGTTGTGGCGAAGCCAGGGTAATCCCAACAAAACCTCATCTATTCCCTCGGGAAGAACAAAAAGGGATATATTCTCCTGATGAGAAGGGGACATAGACAGAGGTAGAGAGACAGTCTGGTGGGTGATTTGTGAGGGCAGGATTGCTCCATTCAATACTCTCACCGATATTGGCTCGGCGAACATCACCAGCGGTATGGAAAGGCGAGAGGCAAAGGAGGAGGACATAAAATTCCCCTCAGCCCCAGAGTCCACACAAAGCTTGGCGGGAAGAGTGGATGAACCTAGAGAGATTAACCCTTTAAGGAGCACTTTCGGAGCAAAATCCCTCGCGTCTAATGACCCTGCACCCATGGTCACGGAACATGACCGTTTACTCATTCGCTGGGGACATCGGTTGGCATAATGTCCTGGCTGCTGACACACTCTACAGACCACGGAAACTCGAGTGGTCCGAGACTTAGATCCCACTCGAGTAGTCTCCACGGTCTCTGGGGAGTCGGATGCCCGAACGGGAAATTCAAGAGGTTTGGCAAAGGTGGGTGCCAGCCGAAACCTCTGCCTACACTGGGTCCGCTCTAACCTCCCTCGTGAAAACGGAGGTCGATGCGGGTAGATATAGAAATGAGTTTATCCAGTGTGGCCGTAATCTCCCTGGTAGCCAAAGCGTCCTTTATATGGTCTGCCAGTCCTCTCCAGAACACTGGAATAAGAACTTTATCTGGCCACTGTAATTCAGAGGCCAAAGTCCGAAATTGGACTGAGAACGGGCTGACCATGCACAAACCCTGTGACATTGCCAGCAGTTGGAGTGCCGTATCGTGCGTGACCTGAGGTCCTAAAAAGACCTTTTTCAGAGCTTCCAAAAACCGAGGAGCACTCTGCACCACACGATCGTCGTGCTCCCACAGCGGCATTGCCCACTCCAATGCTCTGCCCGACAGAAGAGACACAATAAAAGCCACTTGTGCCCATTCCGTGGGGAAACATGTTGCCAGAAGCTCAAGCTGCACTGACTCACGAATCCCCAACAGTGTTTACTATCACCCGTAAACTTGTCTGGAAGTGGGAGGTGGGATAATGTCAAAGCAGAGGTAGCGGTGGACAAACTGGGTGCAGCTACGCTAGCAGCCTGAACAGCGACTGCGGTAACATCCACAGCTGAGGTTGTGCACTCAAGGACTGCCAACCTACCCTCCTGTTATGTTTCGGTAGCTGAGGAGTGCAGGTAAAAAGGCAATACACCAGAGAAGTTGGAATCTATGAGATTGCAGTACCCTGACTAACCACCACAACTAGAGGCAGCCGTGGAGCGTTCCTACGTTGGTCCTAGACGCCTCGTCACAGCCTGAGAAACTAACTACACCTAAAGATAGAAAGAGGAAAGCTATCTGCCCCGGAGCAGATCCCCAAAGAACATAGAAAGCCCCCAAACATGTAATGGCGGTTAGACAAGATGAAATACTGACACAGACAGAAAATAGTATGAGCAAACGTTGGGGCCCAAACTACCTAAATAGAAAAGGATAGGAAGGGCACTTACTGCAATCCCAAAAAACCCTGAAAAGCACCAACTCTACTAATTTCAAAATCACCTGAGATCACACGACCTCTACCACCTAAATTAGTTCTCTGGTGTAACAAAATCAAAACAGCAGCCACTGAAAAAACTGGAAAAAGCAAAAGTACAAACATCAGTGGCTGAACTAAACTGAGAGGGCAAAAGCCCCCGGAGGGGACCCTGAAGGCCCCCACAGAAGTGCAGGACAAAATGCAAAAATCAAGCACAAAAACAAAAAGAAGAAAATGTCTTATCTGTTAGCAGGAGATGCAGACACGACACAGCAGGCTACAAAGGAAACAGGACTCAAGGATTGAGACAAGAACAATTGATCACCGGCAACCCTGATGGGAAGGCGACTCCCTTATATAAGACCAGTCAGTAACACCTGATTCCCACTCGTCACAATCTTCACTGGACAGTCCAGTACCGCTTGTAACCACCAGAGGGAGCCTCTGCTCAGAACTCATTTCAAGTCCATTCACAACACCCTCCAGCTGCTGGATGTACTGCTGTAGACACTGGTCGTCTGCCATTTTACTAGCCAGACCCTGGCGCTAGTTTTATGTTAAGGCCCTGCGGAACGCACCTAATAGATCTTAAGGAGAGGTGCTTTCGCAGCCCGGAGTCCACCGTGCAGGCAGAGCCTCCTGCTAGTAAGATGGCGTAAATAGGCGGTATAAGTGAACTCTGTTATCCCGCAGAGTCTCAGATGTAATTGCTGTAGCAGTATATGGCAGAATAAGTGGTCTCTGTTAACTCACAGAGCCGCTGTAACAAAGACTCTGTCCTGTTAGACTCACAGGGAACACAGATGACTGCTAAGCGGATTGCAGTCTGTGGTCATGCAATCAGAACCCAAGCAGTAATCTCCTCACCGGAGTAGCCGGTATTCTAATGGCGTTTTCAGCTGAGCCCTGAACATGTGCATACAATCTCCTCACCGGAGGTGCCGGTATTCTAGGGGCTTATTTCAGCCAGACCTCACCACATGCATACATGACCACACTGGTGCAAGCACGTAACAGATTTGATACTAGCGCATGGCGGCCCAGCCATGCCACCCTTTTATAGTAGCAACTGCAGGACCTACCAGAAAAGGACCAATGCAAAACCATTCCAGAACACATGTAGTTTCAGGACCTTCCTGGCAGACCAATGGGAGTCGCTGCTGCAACCGAGCATGTGACCCCTGATCTCCAATGGGAGATCTTGCCCTGGGCATGCTCAGATGGAGAAAGCAGGGACTTAGTTCCCAAACTGCCTGCTCCAGCACTGGTTATAATAGAGGAACCAGGAAAGCCCGCAACAAGCCTCTGCATAGTGTTAAACTGGGCTAGATGCTGAGACTGAGGTCTCTGCTGAGCAGGCTCCACTGCGGCTGGAGATGGATGGGGGACTGCAGCAGGACTTGTTTGAGACTCCCCTTGTGCAGCAGCGGGAACTAGAACCCTAAGGCCGGGATCACACATGCGAGCAAATCGGCCGACACTCGCATGTGAAATCCCAGCTCTGGCGCCGGCACTCGGGAATGGAGCGAGCAGCTGCATGTAGTTCTATGCAGCCGCGCGCTCCACTCCTGAGTGCCGGCGCCAGAGCTGGGATTTCACATGCGAGTGTTGGCCGATTTGCTCGCATGTGTGATCCCGGCCTTACACTGCGTGTGGTAAAATTGATAAAGCAGTTTTATTCTTGGCGTCAGTACGATGACAACGATACTTCGTTTATATAATTTTTTTATGTTTTGGCGCTTTTATACAATAAAAACTATTTTATATAAAAAATAATTTTTGCATCACTTTATTCTGACAGCTATAACTTTAAATTTTTCCAGTGATGGAACTATATAGCGGCTTGTTTTTTGCAGGACAAGATGATGTTTTCAGTGGTATCACGTTTATTTATAATTGTCTTTTTGATCATATGTTATTCCACTTTTTGTTCAGTGGTATGATGATAAATCATTGTTTTTTTACCTTGTTTTTAATGGTGTTCACTAAATGGGTTAGTATGACAGTTTTATAGGTCGGGTCATTACAGACGCAGCGATACTAAATATGTATACTTTTATTGTTTAGATTTTTTTAATTCAAATATTTATTTATTGATGGAATAAATATAGTTTTTTTTATTGTTTTAAATATTTTTACAATTATTTTTAATAAAAATTTTTATTTAATTCTTACATTTACACTTTGTCCCACTATGGGTCACTCATTTTGTGCAGGGTGATAGCTTCTATAGCATGCAGATCTGCATGTTACGGAAGCTGTTAACACTGCATGCATTTTACTGCGCATGACAGGAATTCTCTCAAGTCTGTAGATCCGGATGTTGTCATGACATCAGGTCTCCATAGCAGTGATCAGGACCCCGCGACATGCCGCGGGGTCTCCGATCCAAAGGCAGAGGGGCTGTCAGCCCCTGTGCTGGCTCCGGAACGCTGCGATCATTTTGATCGCAGTGTTGTGGGTGTTAAAGTGCCTGGAGCGGTCCGTGACCACTCCTGGCACTTAGTGCCAGGTGTCAGCTGTGAGAATCAGCTGACACCTGGCAGCGATCAGCCGCTGATCCCCCATGACGTACTATCCCCGTCCATGGGCATTAAGGCCCAGGGCACATGGATGGGATAGTACGTCCAATGTCAGAAAGGGGTTAATAATGAAATAGGTATTAAAATAAAACTCTTACTGTAGCTAAAATCAACATTTTAATAGGTCGGCTCATATTGAACCGAAACAATACAATTGTATAGTAAATGCGATCAAAACAGCAGTGTTAATGCTTCCTGAAACCACCGAAGACCCAACATTTTTACAAAATAAATTTTTGGTAGACGAACAGATGCAAGCGGATTGACGTTGTAAAGCTATACCTGAAAAAAATAAGCCCAAGGTAAATCGCTCAAAGTAGTCGGCATTTTCAAGAGCACATGTTTTTCACGTAATCAACTGTTTATTGCTTGCTCTAGGGTGGGTAATCTCACAAATCTTTTCATATATTCATTTGAAGGTAAAACAAGTCATTCAGCAAAAGGCTCTACAATAGACTGTGTATCTGTAAATCAATCTTGCTCCTTTGTCCATTTACCACTGATAGGTTACATTGGGGCCAGGGGGATGAAGGGTTGCACTATGCTGTCCCCCTCTTTTTTGCTGAAGCCCTGCTATCTGTAGCACAAGCGATTGGAGTATCGCAGCTTCAAGTCTCCTAAGGAGATAATGGAAGCAGGAAAAAAAAGTTTTAAAAAATATTGAAAAAATTAAAAAAATATATAAAAAGTTCAAATCAAAATCTGGGCTACTGGAAAATACAATTCAGATGTGATCCCCATGATGGCCACATCGCAGTGTGGGGTGCATGCACGCATCTCCTCAACAAAGCATCCCAGTAGCTCAGAATCTTGAAGAAGCAGTTAATTCATTGGCAAGGAATTAACATCCATCTGCTTGCTGTCTTTCATCTACTGCCTTGTTATCCTGCAGCAAATTTGATGGTATAGAACTCTGCTTTCTGAATCCTTGCTATAATTCATCTGATGCATTGTACTTAATACTCACTGCTGTATACCCATGGTTGGGGTCACTGTAGATATTATCTTGGGAAAGGTGTAATAACGTAGAGATGGAGCCAGGACTAGTGTCTTTGATCATCTATCCACCCCCTGGTGTGTTGATCAGCTACTATTTTATCCCAAACCAGCTCCCACAATGCCTCTCTCCTGACCCTGTAGTGTGGCCTATAAATTTAGAAGCATTCTAAAGGGTGGACGCATCCCCTCAGCAAAGCTTCCCAGTAGCTAAGCATCTGAAAGAAGCTGTTAATCCATGGCAAGTAATTAACATCATCTTTTCTCTTCACACAGGTATAGAACTCTGCTTTCTGTTTATGATCTACTGCCTTGTCATCCTGCAACAACTTTAATGGTGTAGAACTCTGAATGACCTTGGGCTTTTTTTGTCTCACGTATAGCTTTACAATGTCAACCTGATTGCATCTATTCATCTCCCAAAAAGTTAATTTGTAAAAATGTTGGGTCTTTGGTGGTTTCAGGAAGCATTAAACTTATTTTGTGAAATATATGTTCCTGGACTTTAACCCCTTCATGACCCAGCCTATTTTGATCTTAAAGACCTGGCCATTTTTTGCAATTCTGACCAGTGTCGCTTTATGAGATAATAACTCAGGAACGCTTCAACTGATCTGATGTCTGCAGAACCTGCAGGGCAAGAATCAGATTAGCTAAAGGTGACAATGAATTAAGACTTGCAAGAGATGTCAAAAGCAATAAAAAAGGATTCTGGGGATATGTCAAAAGTAAAAGAAAAGTCAAAGATGCTATAGGATTTTTACAGGATGAAAATTAAGAAATGGTAAGAAAGGATGTTGAGAAGGCCAAACTTTTAAATTCCTATTTTGCATTTGTTTTCTCTCAGAAAGGAAATGTAACATCAACTGATCTTCACTGTCCTGTTAAGGGAATAGAAGAATCCAGGATATCTATAAACAGAAAAATAGTGAGGAAACACTTAGCTAACATAAATGAATTCAAGTCTCCAGGTCCAGATGAATTACACCCCAGAGTACTGAAGGAGATAGCAGAAGAAATTTTTGAACCACTCTCCATAATCTTTGAAAATTCTTGGAGAACAGGAGAAGTCCCAGAAGACTGGAGAAGAGCAAATGTTGTTCCTATCTTCAAAAAGGGGAAAATGGTGGACCCAGGGAACTATAGGCCTGTGAGTCTGACATCTATACCAGGAAAGATCTTTGAACAAATTATTGAACAACATGTATGCAAGTACCTGGACAAGAATGAAGTGATTAACCAGAGTCAGCATGGGTTTGTAACTAATAAGTGATGTCAGACTAATTTAATTTCCTTCTATGACAGAATCGCTGACTGGGTGGATCAGGGAAATGCTGTAGATATATTATATCTTGACTTCAGCAAAGCATTTGACAAAGTATCTCACACAATCATTATTGAAAAAATTACTAAGTATGGAATGGACAAGGCAACTGTTAGGTGGATTCATAACTGGCTTAGTGATAGGACCCAAAGAGTGGTAGTAAATGGCTGCACATCCAGTTGGAAGAATGTATCAAGTGGGTACAAAGGGCTCTGTCTTGGGCCCTGTATTGTTCAACAACTTTATCAATGATTTAGATGAAGGAATTGAGGGTAAACTGATAAAATTTGCTGATGACACAAAGCTAGGAGGGATAGCTAATACTAAAGAAGAGAGAGAGAGGATTCAAAAAGATATAAATAAACTGGAGCAGTGGGCAGCAACTAACAGAATGGTTTTTAACAGGGGAAAATGCAATGTACTACATCTGGGAAATAAAAATGAAAAAAGCGTATACAGAATGGGAGGAATAAGGCTAAGCAACAGCACATGTGAAAAAGATTTGGGTATACTAATAGATCACAGACTGAACATGAGTCAACAATGTGATGCAGCAGCAAAAAAGGCAAATACAATTCTGGGATGTATTAACAGAAGCATACAGTCTAGATCACGTGAAGTCATTATTGCCCTCTACTCCTCTTTGGTCAGACCTCATCTGGAATACGGTGTCCAGTTTTGGGCACTACATTTTAAAAAAGACACAACAAACTGGAGCAATTTCAGAGAAGAGCGACCAGAATGATGTCTGGTCTGCAAACCATGTCCTATGAGGAACGGTTACAGGATTTGTGAATGTTTAGCTTGCAAAAAAGAAGACTGAGAGGAGACTTAATAGCTGTCTACAAATATCTCAAGGGCTGTCACATTGTAGAAGGATTATCTCTATTCTAATTTGCACACGGAAAGACTAGAAGCAATGGGATGAAACTGAATGGGAGGAGACACAGATTAGATATTAGAAAAAACTTTTTGACAGAGTGATCAATGAGTGGAACAGGCTGCCACGAGAGGTGGTGAGTTCTCCTTCATTGGATGTCTTTAAACAGAGGTTGGACAGACATCTGTCTGGGATGATTTAGTGAATCCTGCTTTGAGCAGGGGGTTGGACCAGATAACCCAGAAGGTCCCTTCCAGCTCTACTATTCTATGATTCTATGATTCTATGATCTTAGCGATTCTGAGATTGTTTTTTCATTACATATTGGGCTTCATGATAGTGGTAAATTTAGGTCAATAATTTTTGCGTTTATTTGTGAAAAAAAATGGAAATTTGGCAAAAATTTTAAAAATTTAGCAATTTTCAAATTTTGAATTTTTATTCTGTTAAACCAGAGAGTTATTTGACACAAAATAGTTAATAAATAACATTTCCCACATGTCTACTTTACATCAGTACAATTTTGGAAACATATTTTTTTTGTTAGGAAGTTATAAGGGTTAAAAGTTGACCAGCGATTTCTCATTTTTACCACAAGATTTACAAAACCAATTTTTTTAGGGACCACCTCACATTTGAAGTCACTTTGAGGTGTCTATATGACTGAAAATACCCAAAAGTGACACCATTCTAAAAACTGCACCCCTCAAGCTACTCAAAACTACATTCAAGAAGATTATTAACCCTTCAGGTGCTTCACAGGAACTAAAGCAACGTGGAAGGAAAAAATGGGCATTTTAATTTTTCCAACAAAAATTTTATTTTAGCATCAATTTTTTCATTTTTACATGGGCAACAGGATAAATTGGATCCTAAAATTTGTTGGGAAATTTCTCCTGAGTACATCGATATCTCATATGTGGTCATCTACCACTGTTTGGGCGCACGGCAGGGCTCAGAAGGGAATGAGCGCCATTTGACTTTTTGAATGGAAAATAAGCTGGAATATTTAGAGGTTGCCATGTCGCATTTGGAGAATCCCTGTGTGCCTAAACATTGGAGCTCCCCCACAAGTGATCCCACTTTGGAAACTAGACCCTAAGGAACTTATCTAGATGCATAATGAGCACTTTGAACCCCCAGGTGCTTCACAAATTGATCCGTAAAAAAAAGAAAATACTTTTTTTTTCACAAAATTTTTTTTTTTAGCCTCAGTTTTTCATTTTCACATAGGCAACAGGATAAAATGCATCATAAAATTTGTTGGGCAATTTCTACTGAGTACACAGATACCTCATATGTGGTCATAAACCACTGTTTGGGTGCACGACAGGGCCCGGAAGTGAAGGAGCGCCATATGACTTTTTGAATGGAAAATTAGCTCCCATCGTTAGCGGACACCATGACGCGTTTGGAGAGCCCCTGTGTGCCTAAACAGTGAAAAATCCCCACAAGTGACACCATTTTGGAAACTAGACCCCTTAAGGAACTTATCTAGATGTGTTGTGAGCACTCTGAACCCCAAGTGCTTCACAGTAGTTTATAACACAGAGCAGTGTAAAAAAAAAAAAATCATTTTTTTCCTCAATTTTTTATTTTCACAAGGGTAACAGGAGTAATTGGAAAAAAGTTGTTGTGCAATTTGTCCTGAGTACACCGATTCCCCATATGTAGGGGAAACCACTGTTTTGGCTCATGGGAGAGCTTAGAAGGGAAGGAGAGCCATTTTAGAATGCAGACTTGATTTAATGTTCTGCGTGCGTCATGTTGCGTTTGCAGAGCCCCTGATGTACCTAAACAGTAGAAACCCCCCACAAGTGACCCCATTTTGGAAACTAGACCCCACAAGGAGCTTATCTAGATGTGTAGTGAGCACTTTGAACCCCCACGTGCTTCACAGAAGTATATGAAAGCAGAGCAGTCAATATAAAAAAATCATTTTTTTTCTTCATAAAGGATTTTTAGCCCTCTATTTTTTAACAGGATAAATTGGACCCCAAAAGTTGTTGTCCAGTTTGTCCTGAGTTTGCCGGTACCCCATATGTGGGGGGTAACCACTGTTTGGCCGTACAGCAGGGCTCAGAAAGGAAGGAGCGCCATTTAACTTTTTGAATGGAAAATGTACTGGAATATTTAGCGGTTGCCATGTCGCATTTGTAGAGTCCCTGTGTTCCTAAACATTGAAGCTCCCCCACAAGTGACTCCATTTTGGAAACTAGACCCCCTAAGGAACTTATCTAGATGCATAGTGAGCACTTTGAACCCTCAGGTGCTTGACAGAAGTTTATAACGCAGAGCCGTGAAAATAAAAAATCATTATTTTTCCTCAAAAAATTATATTTTAGCCCCCTATTTTTATTTTCACAATGATTACAGGGGAAATTGGACCCGAAAAGTTGTTGTACAGTTTGTCCTGAGCACGCTGGTACCCCATATGTGGGGTAACCACTGTTCGGGCACACGTCGCGGCTCGGAAGGGAAGTAGTGACGTTTTGAAATGCCGACTTTGATGGAATGGTCTGCGGGCGTCATGATACGTTTGCAGAGCCCCTGATATGCCTAAACTGTGGAAATCCCCCCAAATGACACCATCTTGAAAACTAGACCACCCAAGGAACTATCTAGATGTGTAGTGAGCACTTTGAACCCCCAAGTGCTTCACAGAAGTTTATAACTCGAGACATGAAAATAAAAAAATGATTTTTTTTCCTAAAAAAATCATTTTTTAGCCTGCAATTTGTTATTTTCACAAGGGTAACAGGAGAAATTGGACCCCAAAAGTTGTTGTCCTGCTTGTCCTGAGTACACTGGTACCCCATATGTGGGGGGAACCACTGATTGGGCACACGTTGGGGCTCGGAAAGGAAGTAGCGACATTTTGAAATGCCGACATGATGGAATGGTCTGCGGGTGTCATGTTATGTTTGCAGAGCCCATGATGTGCCTAAACAGTAGAAACCCCCACAAGTGACCCCATTTTGGAAACTAGATCCCAAGGAACTCATCTAGGTGTGTGGTGAGCACTTTGAATGTCCAGGTTCTTCATAGAAGTTTATAACGCAGAGCCGTGAAAATAAAAAATCATTTTTTTCCCTCAAAAAATGATTTTTTAGCCCCTATTTTTTATTTTCATAATGGTTACAGGATAAATTGGACCCGAAAAGTTGTTGTACAGTTTGTCCTGAGCACACTGGTACCCCATATGTGGGGGAAACCACTGTGGACACACCTCGTGGCTCGGAAGGGAAGTAGTGACGTTTTGAAATGCCGACTTTGATGGAATGGTCTGCGGGCGTCATGATACGTTTGCAGAGCCCCTGATGTGCCTAAACTGTGGAAACCCCCCAAGTGACCCCATTTTGGAAACTGTACCACCTAAGGAACTATCTAGATGTGTAGTGAGCACTTTGAACCCCCAAGTGCTTCACAGAAGTTTATAACTCAGAGCCATGAAAATAAAAAAAATCTTTTTTTCCTCAAAAAATGATTTTTTAGCCCGCAATTTTTATTTTCACAAGGGTAACAGGAGAAATTGGACCTCAAAAGTTGTTGTCCTGTTTGTTCTGAGTACACTGGTACCCCATATGTGGGGGAAACCACTGTTTGGGCACACTGCCGGGGCTTGGAAATGAAGTAGTGACGTTTTGAAATGCCGACATGATGGAATGGTCTGCGGGTGTCATGTTATGTTTGCAGAGCCCATGATGTGCCTAAACAGTAGAAACCACCACAAGTGACCCAATTTTGGAAACTAGATCCCCCAAGGAACTCATCTAGATGTGTGGTGAGCACTTTGAATGTCCAACTTCTTCACAGAAGTTTATAACGCAGAGCTGTGAAAATAAAAAATCATTTTTATCCACAAAAATAATTTTTTTAGTTCCCAATTTTTTATTTTCGAAGGGTAACAGGAGAAATTAGACCCTCAAAGTTGTTTTGCAAGTTTTCCTGAGTACGCCGATACCCCATATGTGGAGGTAAACCACTGTTTGCGCACACGTCGGGGCTTGGAATGGAGGGAGCACTGTTTGACTTTTTGAACGCAAAATTGGCTGGAATAAATGGTGGCGCCATGTCACGTTTGGAGACCCCCTGATGTGCCAAAATAGTGGAAACCCCTTAATTCTAACTCCAATCCTAACCCCATCACACCCCTAACCACAACACTAACCCCAACACACCCCTAACCCAAATCCCAACCCTAACCATAACCCTAACCCCAACACACCCTTAACTCTAATCCCAACCATAACCATAATCATAACCACAACACACCCTAACCCTAATCCCAACCCTAACCATAATCCTAACCACAAGCCAAACCCTAATCCCAACTCTAACGCCAACACACCCCTAACCCTAACCACAAGCCTAACCCTAATTCCAACCCTAATCCTAATGCTAACCCTAACCCTAATTCTAACCCTAACCCTAATTCTAACCCTAACCCTAATGAAAAAATAAAAAATATTTTCTTTATTTTATTACTTGTCCCTCCCTATGAAGGGTGATAAAGGGGGAGTTTATTTACTTTTTTTTATTTTGATCACTGTGAGAGTTTATCACAGTGATCAAAATGAATGAATGGAATCTGCTGGCTGGCGGGCGCACTATGCATGCGCCCTCCATTTTGCAAGATGACACCGGGATAGCCACAGGGACTTCGCAGACACCGGGTGAGGTGAGGGGGGGATCGGATGGCGGGGAGCGGAGGGAAGGAGGAGGGGAGCAGATAGTGATGGCGGCGACCGATCGTTCGCCATCAGTTGGCGGCTGGGGCCGATCGCCGCCTTCACTCGGTGTGGGGGGGGTCGGATCTCGGTCTCTAGTCATGGCTGATGCTATTGCAGCATGGCTGGATTGTAATATTTCACCAAATTTCATTGGTGAAATATTACAAATCGCTCTGATTGTCTATTTCACTTTAAACAGCCAATCAGAGCTATCACAGCCGCGTGGTGAAGTACAAAGGGTCTTGTGCCTGCGGATCGGGTGACCTTTCAGTGACCCCGGTCACCTGACCCGCAGGAACGCGATCCTTCCATGACACAGCATATGAGTCACAGGTCGGATTGGCACCGACTTTCATGACGCATACGCTGTGTCAAAGGTATGGAAGGGGTTAAAAGTTGGTATAACTCCTGATTCCTTGAGATCAGCTGTCATACCAAAGGATGCCATCTGGAAAGATAAATTTTATCTCCTAATACTTTATAAACAGCAAACAAAAAGGCAGCAACACTCACCTGCCCAGATCTCAGAACAAATGGACTACAGGATGCAGCCAGCCCATAAAGCACGATTGTGATGACATCTACTACATTTAGCAGCCTGTGTATAGCTGCGCTTCCCTTCCCCCTCCCAGCATGTAAGTAAGGCTCAGTGTAATCTGAGCTGCCAGCCCTGGAAGTTCCCTCCTCACCGTGGGGGGTCTGCATTGTCTGCCCATGTGCTTCTGCCTCTCATAGACAATAATGGGAATTCATTCATTCAGATGTAATGCAATGTGGGAGTATAATAAAAATACAAAAGTAGCAGCTCTGCGACCTGCATCGACGGGGCTTCCTGGCCCATGTTTTTCCAGGCTCCAGCTGCAACAGAACCCAAGAAACAGATTTCTGCTTAGCTGATCCACCCAGGCACTCTGCGTTTAGACTTAAATGCACGCCAACATCTTGCGGAGTACAATGGTATGCTGTGCATCGCTGTAAGAGACTCCATCTCTAAGTTATGAAAGTTATGAGTTTTCTGAACTAAGATTACCACTTAGAGCAAGAGGAGGACCCTGTTAACTCCACCCCGTTTATGATGTCACGGCCACAGGTCTATAAGGTAGGGGCCAGGTATTCTGCCTCAGATCTGCCCTGGACACCAGATGTAGCGCAGCTCTGTAATGCATTGTGATGTGTCTCCCATCCCCCGACCGCATGGCTTGCCTACTATGATCTAAGAACTGTAAGTTGATCTTCCTTATGTTAACCCTTTTTATTTTCTGTAACCATATTGTACATAACGATATTGTCTCAGCTTGTTACCGTTTTTTTAAACTATAAGCACTGCCTGCATTTTAAGGAATAAACCTATAAATTTATTAGTTTGTTTCTCCTGCTCTATAAACGAATTTGCACGTGCCTGAAGTACTACGCTACTGTTTTGGGGTTGCTACGGACCCTCTTGATAAATTGTTCATTAAGTAAATCGTAGCTGGTGGCAGCAAAAAGGAAGGGGTGTAAAGTGTTAACCTATTGGGTGGCGTTGGCAGTGACGGAGCGGGTTTTATAAGTGTATTGCCTGGCTGCGGCCCGGAGTAATTATAATTCCCTCACTGCAGCGTGCCCAATAGCCAGCACACATCCAAGTGACCCGTCTGGCGACTAATTATCCAAGGTGCAGTTCCCTGACTGACCTGAGGGGGCGCCAGAGAGCTGCAAGTTCCTAAGTGGAAGTGGGATAATCATAAATCCCTGCAGTTTACTGGGTCGGACGGCAGCAGCCGTCGTGTGTGTGCGCGTTTTCGTCACATTTGCGGCACGGAGGGATCACAAGCCGTGATACCCCGGGCTACCGTGTGGCGGACCATGTGCACGTTCCTCACATTTGGTGGCAGCGGTGGGATTATAGAGCATTAGTGATCTGGTCTGAGCAATCATTCCTCTCACTAAAAAAAACTTGCACAGTTCTTTAGGGACCCTGCAACTAAAGTTTTGGAGAACAAGCTCAGTGTTTATTAGTCCTGAGACAATTGTGTGTACTTGCGGTTACCCCTCCCTTCTCTTTGTTTTCTATCCTATCTTTTATTTGGCAACCATGGCTACGAGGGGATTCGACTGGTATAATCAGAGTAGCAAGGAAGCTCTTCTTGCCATGTGCGAGTGGAGGAAGATTGTCCCCATGGACCAAACCAAGGCCGTAGTGATCCAGGCCCTGATGGCACGGGACCACGCTGAGAGCGAGGAGGGCACAGGAGCAGAGGCCCAACGCCTGACTGCTTACACCCAGGGTGGGTTGGACCCTTACCTGCAGGCAGCCCTGGAGGAACTCCCCACCGACGACCGTGTTGGATGCCTGAAGCTGATCCAGCAAGCTCAGGAGAGAGCCGAGCGCCAAGCCCAGCGAGAGGCCGACCAGCGAGAGGCTGAGAGAGCTGAGCGGGAAGCTCAGAGAGCCCATGAACTGGAGCTGCTCAGACAAGGGGCAATGCCCTCCACAGCACGGAGCGGTACACCTAGCAGCTCTCAGAGTCCGAAGCCCCGGCCGGAGCACTTTCCCGTGATGGAAAAGGATGGAGACTTGGACACTTTCCTGCGGGCCTTTGAGAAAGTCTGCAGACAGTACCAGCTGCCTGCCGACCAATGGGCCAGGTACTTGACCCCGGGCTAAAGGGCAAAGCTTTGGAGGCGTTTGCTTCACTCACGGCAGATCAAGATGGTGACTATAAGGCCATCAAGCAGGCCCTGATCGCCAAGTACCAGCTAACCCCTGAGGTATACCGAAAGAAGTTCCGGAACCTCCAACGTGGCCCACACGACAGTTATAGCGATGTGGTGTGCAAGGACTCAGAACCCACTTTGACCAGTGATTCCATGGACTGTCAGTTGACACATTTGAGGAGCTGAGGGACCTGATGATCAAAGACCAGTTCCTGCATCTGTGCCCAGCTGAGGTCCGACAGTTCATCCTGGACCGAGAACCGGAGGACGCGGTCAGAACAGCACGGATCGCCGACAGCTATGAGGCAAACCGGAAACCCGAGGTGCGGAAGCCCGTCACCGCCCGCTGGGGAGGGGGTAAGCCTGCAACCAACCCCAGTGCCCCTGCCAGCCGTCCCTCTGGAGGCACTATCCCCTTTGCCAGCGCCAGGCCTACATCAGACCCCCGCCAGTGTTTCTCCTGTAAAAGGACTGGACACATCAGCGCCACCTGTCCGGAGAGGCAGAAGAACCCCCCAGCCAAGGCCTCCGGGCCCATGCCTCTGTTCTTTTGGTGGGTGGTGTGGTGGGGAGGGTTGATGACAACGTGCAGCCCGTCCGCGTGGGGGCCCGTCTTGCTACAGGCCTCAAGGACACTGGGGCTGAAAGAACCCTCATCCGACCCGAACTGGCGGTCCCTGAAGAGTTGATTCCGGGGAAAACCTTAACTGTCACCGGGATTGGGGGCGTCCACTACCCCTTGCCGATAGCCCGAGTTTTCATTGACTGGGGTGCCGGGAGCGGGGTGAAGGAAGTGGGGGTGTCCGAAAACCTGCCCACTGATGTTTTATTGGGGACTGATCTGGGGAGGATGGTCGCGTACTATGTCCCTGACACCCCTCCCCAATCTGATAATAAGGTTAACGTTAAACCTGATGTTGATGTTGATGATGATGGGAAACTGAATGTGTTACCTGCCAATGCTTTGCAAGGTGATTATGCAACTGATAACCTTTCTTTCCCTAGGAATGATGCTGATAGTGATGTATCTGTGCCCTCTGAACCTGTTAACCCTTTCTCTGAAGTGGTAAATGTGTCCACAGGTACAGGAGCGTTCAGCCACGTCGCTCTGCGGAGTGAGACGGCTGAGGAACCCCTAGCAGGAGCAAGCGACAGTGCTCAAGGAAATGGGGAGGTGCATGGGAACCGGGAGGAAGGTGACGCCATGACACTGACCAGTGCCACCGAGGAAGGTAACTGGCCCATAAGTAGCACTGCTCCTGAAGTGTTGTGGGTGGATGGGGAGGTAAAGCCCATAGCAGCGCAGGCTGATGGGTCTGTAGAAATCCCCGGGGAGACTGCATATGTAGCTGCTGTCACCCGCAGTCAGAGTGCCCGGATCGCAGGTAGCGCCCTGCCATCTGGACCCTCCTCCGCTACAGGAGAGACTGAACCAGAGGTGGACCCAGAGCCGGTCCCAGAGGGTCCCAGTGAGGAAGGAACCCTGATTTCACTTCTGGCTGCCTCCAGCCAGGAGTTCCAGGCCGCTCTACACTCAGATGCGAGCCTGGAGAACTTGAGGCACCTCGCCGAGACGCCCACCTCCGTGACTGATAAGGAGAGGGTGTTCTGGGAACGAGGAAGGTTGTACCGGGAGACAGTACCCGGAGATTCCCAAAAGGAGTGGTTGAGGGAAAAACAGCTGGTCGTCCCGCACCAGTTCCGAGGTGAGTTGTTGAGGATTGCCCATGAGATTCCACTTGCTGGACACTTGGGGATCAGCAAAACTAAGGCACGGCTGTCTCAACACTTCTATTGGCCCAAGATGGGGACAGATGTGACGAACTACTGCCGCTCCTGTATCACCTGTCAAAGAGTGGGGAAGGCGGGGCCTGCTCTTAAGGCTCCCCTGATCCCGTTGCCAGTGATAGAGGAGCCTTTCCAGAGGATCGCGGTGGACATTGTGGGCCGCTGGCCGTCCCCAGCAGCTCTGGAAAGCAATACATCCTTACTGTGGTAGACTACGCTACCCGGTACCCGGAGGCAGTAGCTCTGTCCTCAACTAGGAAGATAAGGTGGCGGATGCACTGGTGACCATCTTTTCACGGGTAGGATTTCCAGGGAGATGCTTACCGATCAAGGGACCCAATTTATGTCTCACCTAATGAAGGCTCTCTGCAGCAAAATGCAGGTGACGCGTATGGTATCGAGTGCGTATCACCCACAGACCAATGGTTTGTGTGAGCGCTTTAACAGTACCCTCAAACAGATGCTCCGCATGCTGGTTGAGACCCAGGGACGCGATTGGGAGCGGTACCTCCCACACCTGCTATTTGCCTACAGAGAAGTCCCGCAGGCCTCGACGGGGTTCTCCCCTTTGAGCTCCTGTATGGCAGGCGAGTCCGGGGACCCCTTGGGTTGATAAGAGAATCCTGGGAAGATGAGCCAAACCCCACGGAAGTGTCCATCGTGGATTATGTCATGCGCTTCCGCGACAAGATGCAGACCTTGACGCAGTTGGTGCATGACAACATGACGCAGGCTCAGGCTGACCAGAAGCACTAGTACGACCAGAACGCCCAGGAGCGGACCTACCAGGTGGATCAAAAGGTGTGGGTGCTGGTCCCCGTACCAAAGGATAAGCTTCCGGCAGCCTGGGAAGGCCCATACGTCGTGCACCAACGGCTCAACCCAGTCACCTACGTGGTCACGCTTGACCACACTCGGGGTAGGCGCAAGGCCTTTCACGTCAACATGATGAAGGCCCATCACGAACGTGAAGCCTGCGTCCTACCGGTCTGCAACCTGCCCGAGGACGGGGAGGAGGATCCCCTCCTGGACATGCTGGCCCAAGCCAAGGCCAATGGGTCCATTGAGGACATGGAGGTAAATGCCTCGCTAACCGCCTCCCAGCGATTGCAGTTGCTGACCACTCTGGAACCCTTCCGGGCCGAGTTCACTAACCGACCCGAAGGACCAAGTTGGCAGTCCACGAGGTGGACACCGGGAATCACGCCCCGTTACGGCGGACACCTTATCAGATCTCTGAGGAGGTGCAGCAGATTATGCGCCAGGAGATCCATGAGATGTTGCAGCTGGGGGTGATCCGACCATCCAAAAGCGCGTGGGCCTCAACTGTAGTTCTCGTGCCAAAAAAGGAATCAGACCACCCGGTTCTGCGTGGACTACAGGGGGCTCAACGCCATCACTACTTCTGATGCGCACCCAATACCACGCTGTTGTGAATGGGCTTGAAATGAGTTCTGAGCAGAGGCTCCCTCTGGTGGTTACAAGCGGTACTGGACTGTCCAGTGAAGATTGTGAGGATTGGGAATCAGGTGTTACTGACTGGTCTTATATAAGGGAGTCGCCTTCCCATCAGGGTTGCCGGTGATCAATTGTTCTGGTCTCAATCCTTGATTCCTGTTTCCTTTGTAGCCTGCTGTGTCGTGTCTGCATCTCCTGCTAACAGATAAGACATTTTCTTCTTTTTGTTTTTGTGCTTGATTTTTGCATTTTGTCCTGCACTTCTGTGGGGGCCTTCAGGGTCCCCTCCGGGGGCTTTTGCCCTCTCAGTTTAGTTCAGCCACTGATGTTTGTACATTTGCTTTTTCCAGTTTTTTCAGTGGCTGCTGTTTTGATTTTGTTACACCAGAGAACTAATTTAGGTGGTAGAGGTCGTGTGATCTCAGGTGTTTTTGAAATTAGTAGAGTTGGTGCTTTTCAGGGTTTTTTGGGATTGCAGTAAGTGCCCTTCCTATCCTTTTCTATTTAGGTAGTTTGGGCCCCAACGTTTGCTCATACTATTTTCTGTCTGTGTCAGTATTTCTTCTTGTCTAACCGCCATTACATGTTTGGGGGCTTTCTATGTTCTTTGGGGATCTGCTCCGGGGCAGATAGCTTTCCTCTTTCTATCTTTAGGTGTAGTTAGTTTCTCAGGCTGTGAAGAGGCGTCTAGGACCAACGTAGGAACGCTCCACGGCTGCCTCTAGTTGTGGTGGTTAGTCAGGGTACTGCAATCTCATAGATTCCAACTGCTCTGGTGTATTGCCTTTTTTACCTGCACTCCTCAGCTACCGAAACATAACAGTATCACCGGCCTAAAAATTGAAAATTGTATGGTACTCACAGAAGGGAAAAATATTGTGAAAGAAAAAAAGGTTGTCAGAGTTGTCAGAGATATTTTTCTGTTTGTTGCATTTTTTTTTTCCCTCTGTATCTCTCGGTGCTGGGGAGGATTTTTTCTCTCAATGGAGTTTGCAGTTGTCTGGCCGTGTGGATCAGCTTGCCACTGAGGTTCGGAGTATTGCTGCCTATCTTGCTGGGTTGCCTGTTGTGGAACCTAGGATTCCCATGCCAGATTTGTTTTTAGGGGATCGAGCTAAGTTTCTGAATTTCAAAAATAACTGTAAATTGTTTTTTGCCTTAAAATCTAAGTCCTCAGGGAACGCAGCGCAGCAGGTTCAAATTGTCATCTCTCTCCTGCGCGGCGATCCTCAGGATTGGGCTTTTTCCCTGACACCTGGGGATCCTGTTTTGAGTGATGTTGATGCATTTTTTCAGGCTTTGGGGTTATTGTACGATGAGCCTAATGTCACTGATCAAGCTGAAAAAGCCTTGTTGGCATTAAATCAGGGGCTTGATGACGCTGAGTTATACTGTCAGAGATTCCGTAGGTGGGCAGTCCTGACCAAATGGAATGACGACGCTTTGGCAGCCCTTTTTCGGAAGGGTCTGTCAGATAATGTAAAGGATGTTATGGTGGGATTCCCTGTCCCCTCTGGTCTCAATGATTCTATGTCATTAGCGATTCAAATTGACAGACGTTTGCGTGAGCGGAGAAGTATGCGTGGAATAGTGTTGCCTTGTGAACCTGCCTCTGAATCCATGCAGTGTGATAGAGTGGTTTCTGGGGCACAGCGTCATGAGTTTCGAAAGCGCAATGGGTTATGTTTCTACTGTGGTGATGCCTCTCATGCTATTTCAGTCTGCCCTAAGCGGGGAAGACGTTTTGCACGCTCAGTTGTCTTGGGTAGTGTTCAGACTAAGTTTTTATTAACTGTTACCCTGATATGCTCTCTGTCCTCATTTTCCGCTCAGGCTTTCGTTGATTCGGGAGCAGCTATTAACCTGATGGATTTTGATTTTGCTAAACGTTGTGGGTTTCCCTTGATACCCCTACGGAAGTCTATTCCCCTACTGGGGATCGATTCTACCCCTTTGGCTGAGAATAAACCTCAGTTCTCTACTCAGGTGATAATGAGGGTTGAACCTGATCATCAGGAGAGCTGCAAATTTTTGGTTCTGTATAATCTGCATGACATTATCGTACTGGGTTTCCCTTGGTTACAGTCTCATAATCCTGTTTTGGATTGGAAATCTTTGTCTGTAACCAGTTGGGGCTGCCAATATGTTAATACCAACACTCCTGTTTTTTCTGCCTCCCCCCAGGCTCAGGATGTTCCTGACTTTTTGATTGATTTTTCTGATGTGTTTAGCGAAAGTAAATCTTCATCCTTGCCTCCCCATAGGAGCTATGACTGCGCTATTGAATTAGTGCCTGGTAGTAAATTCCCTAAAGGTCGCCTTTTTAACTTGTCTGTACCTGAACATGACGCTATGCGGTCTTATATCAAGGAGTCATTGGAGAAGGGTCATATCAGACCATCCTCTTCACCCTTAGGTGCCGGTTTTTTCTTTGTGGCCAAAAAAGATGGTTCATTAAGGCCGTGTATTGATTATCGTCTTTTGAACAATATTACTGTGAAATATCAATATCCGTTACCCTTGATTTCTGACTAGTGTTGAGCGATACGATACTGCAAGTATCGGGTATCGGCCGATATTAGCTCTATCGGCCTTTCGATTCCGAATACCGATATTTTCGTCATATCGAATACCGAAAATCGGATTTGTCACTGTCACTGTGAGTGTTCGTCGGTCGGGTCTGTCAGGAGTCAGCGGCACTTACCTGGCAGAAGATCTCCGGCGGTCACGTCCTGGACTGCTTGATGGCCGCCATTATCTTCTCCCTGGCGGTCACATGCTGTTTTTCGCGATAACTGCAGTGACTGCAGGGTAATTCCGGCCGTAAACCAGTCCGATGATGTCACCGCCGGGGAAGCAGGTAATCAGCTGTGCTGCGCCGGGATGACAGGCTCTGCCTGTCATTCTGATGTAGCAGAGCTGGATCGTCGTGGGACACTCGTTACTATGGACTGCGTCGGTCAGGTGGTATACTTTTTTTTTTTTTACAGGAGATCGATGGCGTCGCAGGATGAGACTGTAATAAAAGTAATGAAAACTGTGTTTTTTTTTTTTTTATTAAATTAAAAAACTTTTTTATGAACATTCACCCATCCGGGTAGATCAACAATTTAACTATTTACATACAGGGACCCTGTCCGGGTTATTTATAGTTCTTTGGCAGGGGTGTTCCAGGTACCACCTGGTACTCTTCTGATGCTTGCCAAACATCCGAGACACCAAGGACCACCAGGACCTGATGACGTCATGTGGTCTGTACAGTCAAGTCGTGACCCGCTATCTGGGTCTGTGTGGCCACCTCTTTCATCTCCCTCCGGGTCTGGAACCCTATGTCCCGGACTGAACGAACCCCAGGGGGCCTAACAGGCGCCGGGTATGGGCCAGCTATACTTATCATGTCCATAGCTGGGGCTGCTGAGGAGACCACTGAGGGAGGCTGGGGAGATTTACGGCGTGGGGTGGGCACTTTTGCAGAGGCCTGGATGTGGGAGGCTGAAGGTCCGAGGGTCTCACAGGTTCCTGACACTCTGGGGAGTAGGGGTCGCACCTGGTAACATTTAGGGCGTACCATCCATTGTAACCCCAGTGTCGGGTGTAAGTCACCAAGTCTCCTGGCAACAGGTCCCTCCCCGGGTGTCCTTCTGGGAGGTGAGCCTCCACGTCCCGCCGGTTCACAAAAACTTCTAAATAAAGTCCAGGCTCCTGGATGAAGCCCCAACCACCTTTCAATTTAAAGCTCCGTACTGCACCCTTACGCCGCGGCTCCCACAGGGTTCCTTTATCTTTTCTCATCCGGTCCTTATCTGCCCGGTCCTTCTCCAGTTGACGTTGCCGAAGCTTTTGGGATTCTCGCTGCTCCCTTTGTCGCTCGGCTTCCCGCTCCCAACGTCTCCACTCTTCCTCCTGACGCCGGTTGTAATTCTCTTCCACCAGCTGCTCCATGTCTCCACCATCAAATGCCAGCTTACAGTGTCCGGTTTGCGGCAGCTCTCCTGGCGCCCCACAGTCCTGGCGGCGCTCACCTGCGGAGGAAGCAGCCGGCTCTGGAACAGATGACAGTCGGGGCTCCGGTACAGGCAGGTAGTGCTCTGGTGCCTGCGCGGCCTCCTCCATGAGGACGTGTGTCGCTTCTTCTGTCTCAGCGACGGGGGCAGACAGCGGGATCTGGGGTGCTGCCGGTGCAGAGTTTTTTGCACGAACGGGTGCCTCCACTGCGACAACGTCAACCGGATCACATTGCAAGGGCTGGGATGCCCGCACGGACTCCTCTACTAGAACGGGTGCCTCACCTTCCGGTACAGACACTTCAGGTAAGAGGGATTGGCGCCGCTCCAAGTTTAGTTTTAGGGCACCCAGCTGGCTTCCATCCTGGCGACCTCCTCCCGGTGCCGGGCCAGGCCTCTTAGGGTATCCTCCGCTTCTTGCAGCGTAGGAGGGTTTCCAGGCCGGGTGCCCAACGGTGGTTCCGTGGCGATCGGGTCGCTTCCGTGGGGGGAGAGCTCTGACTGCTCCATCCCTTCACACTTCTGCTCGTGTCCATTAGCCATCTCTGCCAAGTCACATGTGTCATTAGCATCTGGAGAGGGCCCCTCTTTTGTAGGGAGGCGGGACCTTCGTGTTAGTTTCCGCACACTGAGGAGGATGAGGAGGCGGAACTGAAGAGCTGTGGGGCACGATCTTACATTGCAGTACCATTTACAGTGGTCGGCCATCGTTTTTGCGCCACTGAGTGAGTGTACACCCACGAAGAGCACGCCCTTCTTCTTCACCAGTGCCTCGTCGTGACGCAGATATGGCTAAAAATGGCAAATACATTCTCTGATGATTTTAGCAATTCTCAAGCACAAAACCAGTTCAATTCAGGCACACAGGACTCGCTTATAGCGAGCTACAGAATCCTGTTCGTGACGCCCAAGTTGAGTCGCACAGAGCCAGAGGTTTTGGGGTACTCGGCACCGAGCCCGTCGACTTCTATGGGGTATGTCACGGCTTTACCCGGCAATTGAATCAGAGTCTATTTTACTATGTAGAAGTGTATAAACTATAAATATATGTATATATATATATGTCACAATGACATGTATATATATATATATATATATATGTATTCTATGTGTGTATATTTTGTGTTTACAACGAAAGAAAGGGTTTTTTTTGTTGCGATATTTTGTTCCCATAGACTTACATGGGACTTCCGGTATCAGAATCGGATATCGACGATATTTAGTGATATCGGCGATACCATTTCGATACGATATTTTTAGATATCGAGCAGTATCGCTCAACACTATTTCTGACCTGTTTTCCAGGGTGAAAAACGCTACTTGGTTTACCAAGCTTGACCTCAGGGGGGCATATAACCTTATTCGCATTAAGCACGGGGATGAATGGAAGACGGCATTTAATACCCCTGAGGGGCATTTTGAGTACCTTGTGATGCCCTTTGGGCTCACTAATGCTCCTTCTGTCTTCCAGTTCTTCATGAATGACATTTTCAGGGATTTTGTGGATAAATTTCTGATTGTTTATTTGGATGATATCTTGATTTTTTCCAATGACTGGGACTCTCATGTGAAACATGTTTGAACTGTATTCCAGATTTTGAGAGAGAATGCTCTGTATGTGAAGGGATCAAAGTGTCTTTTTGGCGTACAGAGGATCTCATTTCTGGGATTCATTTTGTCCCCATCTGTTATTGAAATGGACCCGGTCAAGGTTCAGGCCATCTGTGATTGGGTCCAACCTACTTCATTAAAGGCTCTTCAAAGATTTTTGGGTTTTGCCAATTTTTATCGTAAATTTATTGGTAATTTCTCGGTTATTGTTAAACCATTAACTGATTTGACCAAAAAGGGTTCTGATGTGGTGAATTGGCCTCCTGAGGCAGTCTCTGCATTTCAGGAACTTAAGCAGAGATTCACTTCTGCTCCTGTTCTACGGCAGCCTGATGTTTCTCTGTCATTTCAGGTGGAGGTTGATGCCTCTGAAATTGGGGCAGGTGCCGTTTTGTCCAAAGAGATCCAGAGACCTCTAAAAGTAACCCTTGTGCCTTTTTCTCTCGAAAATTTTCTCCTACTGAACGTAATTATGACGTGGGTAATCGGGAGTTATTGGCCATGAAGTGGGCTTTTGAAGAGTGGAGACATTGGCTGGAGGGAGCCAAACATCAGGTGGTGGTCCTTACGGACCATAAGAATCTGGTTTATCTGGAATCTGCCAAGCGACTTAATCCTAGACAGGCCAGGTGGGCCTTGTTTTTCACACGTTTTAATTTTGTGGTTTCCTTTCTTCCTGGCACTAAGAATGTTAAGGCGGATGCCCTCTCGAGGAGTTTCCTTGCGGACTCTCCTGAGTTATCTAATCCTTCTGTTATTTTGAAAGAAGGTGTAGTTCTTTCCGCCATCTTGCCCAATTTGAGACTGGCTCTGGAGGGGTGTCAGAAGGATAGGCCCGAGCGCTGCCCTGTTGGGAAATTGTTTGTCCCGGACCAGTGGAAAAAGAGTGTGATGTCTGAGATTCATTGTTCCGCGTTGGCCGGTCATCCTGGAATTTTTGGTACCAGAGACTTGGTTAGTCGGTCCTTTTGGTGGTTGCCTTCCTCCTCTGAATTGGTGCCTTTGTTCCTTCAGCACGTGGTTCGTTTACACGGCATTCCTGAGAACATTGTGTCTGACAGAGGAGTCCAGTTTGTTTCCAGATTTTGGAGGACCTTTTGTTCTAAACTTGGTGTTCAATTGTCTTTCTCCTCGGCGTTTCATCCTCAGACCAATGGTCAAACTGAGAGAACAAACCAGACATTGGAGACTTATCTAAGATGCTTTGTGTCTGCTGATCAGGATGACTGGGTCTCTTTTTTGCCTTTGGCTGAGTTTTGCTCTTAATAATAGGGCTAGCTCTGCCACTTTGATGTCTCATTTTTCTGTAATTCTGGGTTTCACCCTCGATTTTCTTCAGGACAGACGGAGGCTTCTGTCTGTCCAGGTGTTGACTCTGTTGTGGAGCGTATGCAACAGATTTGGGACCAGGTAGTGGAGAGGTTGTCCCTCTCTCAGGAGAGGGCCCAGCGGTTTGCTAACCGGCATAGGACTGATGGTCCTCGGTTTAAAGTGGGGGACTTGGTCTGGTTGTCCTCAAAAAATATTCCTATGAAAGTGGCATCTCCTAAATTTAAGCCTAGGTTCATTGGACCTTATAAGATCATGGAGATTCTTAATCCTGTTTCTTTTCGTTTGCTTCTTCCAGGGACATTTAAGATCCATAACGTGTTCCACAAGTCCTTGTTGAAGAGGTTTGTTGAGCCAGTGGTTCCTACTGCTGTGCCTCCTGACCCTGTTCTGGTTGAGGGCAATCTGGAGTTTGTGGTTGAGAAAATATTGAATTCTCGTTTTTCTAGACAGAAACTCCAGTATTTGGTTAAGTGGAGAGGTTATGGTCAGGAAGACAATTCTTGGGTGTTTGCTTTGGACATCCATGCTAGGAGACTCATCCGTGCGTATCATAGAACTCATCCTGACCGACCTGGTTGCTCAAATGAGGGTTCGGTGACCCCTCCTCAAGGGGGGGGTACTGTTGTGAATGGGCTTTAAATGAGTTCTGAGCAGAGGCTCCCTCTGGTGGTTACAAGCGGTACTGGACTGTCCAGTGAAGATTGTGAGGATTGGGAATCAGGTGTTACTGACTGGTCTTATATAAGGGAGTCGCCTTCCCATCAGGGTTGCCGGTGATCAATTGTTCTGGTCTCAATCCTTCATTCCTGTTTCCTTTGTAGCCTGCTGTGTCGTGTCTGCATCTCCTGCTAACAGATAAGACATTTTCTTCTTTTTGTTTTTGTGCTTGATTTTTGCATTTTGTCCTGCACTTCTGTGGGGGCCTTCAGGGTCCCCTCCGGGGGCTTTTGCCCTCTCAGTTTAGTTCAGCCACTGATGTTTGTACATTTGCTTTTTCCAGTTTTTTCAGTGGCTGCTGTTTTGATTTTGTTACACCAGAGAACTAGTTTAGGTGGTAGAGGTCGTGTGATCTCAGGTGTTTTTGAAATTAGTAGAGTTGGTGCTTTTCAGGGTTTTTTGTGATTGCAGTAAGTGCCCTTCCTATCCTTTTCTATTTAGGTAGTTTGGGCCCCAACGTTTGCTCATACTATTTTCTGTCTGTGTCAGTATTTCTTCTTGTCTAACCGCCATTACATGTTTGGGGGCTTTCTATGTTCTTTGGGGATCTGCTCTGGGGCAGATAGCTTTCCTCTTCCTATCTTTAGGTGTAGTTAGTTTCTCAGGCTGTGACGAGGCGTCTAGGACCAACGTAGGAACGCTCCACGGCTGCCTCTAGTTGTGGTGGTTAGTCAGGGTACTGCAATCTCATAGATTCCAACTGCTCTGGTGTATTGCCTTTTTTACCTGCACTCCTCAGCTACCGAAACATAACACCACGCATCGAGGATCTGCTGGAGCGGTTGGCGAATGCCAAGTACATATCCATCATGGATTTAAGCCGGGGATACTGGCAGACTCCCCTGAGCCCTGCGGCGCAGGAGAAATCCGCCTTTATCACCCCTTTTGGACTGTACGAGTCCACGGTCATGCCTTTCGGCATGAAGAATGCCCCTGCCACTTTTCAGCGGATGGTCAACTACCTGCTTCAGGGACTGGAGGAGTACGCTGTGGCGTACCTGGACGACATTGACATTGCCGTCTTCAGTTCCACCTGGGAGGAACACCTTCAGCATCTCCAGGAGGTGCTCAAGCGTATTCGCCAGGCCGGTCTGACCATCAAGCCGGGAAAATGCCAGATGGGCATGAGGGAGGTCCACTACCTGGGGCACCGGGTAGGCGGGGGTTCCATGAGTCCAGAGCCCGAGAAAGTGGACGCGATCGTGTCCTGGCCCACCCCCACGACCAAAAAGCAGGTGAAGTCCTTCCTGGGCACTGCAGGGTACTATAGGCGTTTCGTACCGAACTATAGCGCCATTGCAAAACCCTTGACGGACCTCACCAAGGGCGGTCTACCCCAAACAGTCAGCTGGACAGATGGCTGTGAGGCGGCATTCCGAGCTTTGAAAACAGCCCTGTGCAGCTCTCCAGTGTTGAAAGCCGTCGACAGCAGTCGGCCATTCCTGGTACAGACTGACGCCAGAGAATTTGGCCTCGGTGCTGTACTCAGCCAGGTTGATTCGGGGAACCAGGAGCAACCCGTGTTGTACCTGAGCCGGAAACTTCTGCCGAGGGAAGTGGCATACTCCACCATCGAGAAGGAGTGCCTGGCCATGGTCTGGGCACTGCAACGTTTGCAGCCCTACCTGTACGGGCGCACCTTCAAGGTGGTCACCGACCACAACCCTCTGAGCTGGCTGCACACAGTGTCCGGAACCAATGGTAGGTTGCTACGCTGGAGCCTTTCCCTACAGCAGTATGATTTTGCCGTACAACACAAGAAAGGCAGCGATCATGGGAATGCTGATGGGTTGTCACGACGTGGCGAACCCGCTGAGGTGCGCATGGCGGATTACCGAGAGGTCATGCCTCCGTAGCGCCCTCTAAGGGGGGGAGGTGTGATGACATCTACTACATTTAGCAGCCTGTGTATAGCTGCGCTTCCCTTCCCCCTCCCAGCATGCAAGTAAGGCTCAGTGTAATCTGAGCTGCCAGCGCTGGAAGTTCCCTCCTCACCGCGGGGGGTCTGCATTGTCTGCCCATGTGCTTCTGCCTCTCATAGACAATAATGGGAATTCATTCATTCAGATGTAATGCAATGTGGGAGTATAATAAAAATACAAAAGTAGCAGCTCTGCGACCTGCATCGACGGGGCTTCCTGGCCCATGTTTTTCCTGGCTCCAGCTGCAACAGAACCCAAGAAACAGATTTCTGCTTAGCCGATCCACCCAGGCACTCTGCGTTTAGACTTAAATGCACGCCAACATCTTGCGGAGTACAATGGTATGCTGTGCATCGCTGTAAGAGACTCCATCTCTAAGTTATGAAAGTTATGAGTTTTCTGAACTAAGATTACCACTTAGAGCAAGAGGAGGACCCTGGTAACTCCACCCAGTTTATGATGTCACGACCACAGGTCTATAAGGTAGGGGCCAGGTATTCTGCCTCAGATCTGCCCTGGACACCAGATGTAGCGCAGCTCTGTAATGCATTGTGATGTGTCCCCATCCCCCGACCGCATGGCTTGCCTACTATGATCTAAGAACTGTAAGTTGATCTTCCTTATGTTAACCCCTTTTATTTTCTGTAACCATATTGTACATAACGATATTGTCTCAGCTTGTTACCGTTTTTTTAAACTATAAGCACTGCCTGCATTTTAAGGAATAAACCTATAAATTTATTAGTTTGTTTCTCCTGCTCTATAAACGAATTTGCACGTGCCTGAAGTACTACGCTACTGTTTTGGGGTTGCTACGGACCCTCTTGATAAATTGTTCATTAAGTAAATCGTAGCTGGTGGCAGCTAAAAGGAAGGGGTGTAAAGTGTTAACCTATTGGGTGGCGTTGGCAGTGACGGAGCGGGTTTTATAAGTGTATTGCCTGGCTGCGGCCCGGAGTAATTATAATTCCCTCACTGCAGCGTGCCCAATAGCCAGCACACATCCAAGTGACCCATCTGGCGACTAATTATCCAAGGTGCAGTTCCCTGACTGACCTGAGGGTAAGGGGGGCGCCAGAGAGCTGCAAGTTCCTAAGTGGAAGTGGGATAATTATAAATCCCTGCAGTTTACTGGGTCCAGCCGTCGTGTGTGTGCGCGTTTTCGTCACATTTGCAGCACGGAGGGATCACAAGCCGTGATACCCCGGGCTACCGTGTGGCGGACCGTGTGCACGTTCCTCACAACGATGTTAGCAGCACAGGTGCAAAATACCAGATTGGACAGATACTCTCCACATACCCATTCAAGGAGGGGGTGACTGCCCAGTATACAATTGCACAATAGAGGCCTGCATAGGGTGCCGTTCACACAAGGATACTGCACAGCCTATTAGTCACGCCCCTACTATTCGACTAGGCGGGCTGGCCAGTACACTCTCAATGCGCACCAGTGTGAACACCCCTCATGCGAGACCAGACGTGCCTGGGCCTGGCTGCACCCCAAAAAATAAAGTGCAAAAAAATACAAAAATAGTGGGGCATTAGTTAACATTTTGGCCAAAATGGAGGGTAGGTTGGCGGCTCTTGAGCGCACAACCTCAGCTGTGGATGTTACCGCAGTCGCTGTTCAGGCTGCAAGCATGGTTGCAGCCAGTGTGTCCACTGCCACCTCTGTCCCCACATTATCCCACCTCCCACTTCCAGACAAGTTTGCTGGTGACAGCAAGCAATGTCGGGGATTCGTGAGTCAGTGCTCTATACAATTCGAGCTTCTGGCTGCACATTTCCCCACGGATCGGGCACAAGTGGGCTTTGTAATATCTCTTCTGTCAGGCAGAGCATTGGTGTGGGCCACCCCGCTGTGGGAGCGTGACGACCGTGTGGTGCGGAGTGCTCCTTGTTTTCTGGAGGCTCTAAAAAAGCTCTTTCTAGGACCTCAGGTCACCCACGATGCAGCACTCCAACTGGCAAGTTCACAGGGTTTGTCCCTGGTCAGCTATTTTGCTGTGCAATTTCGGACTCTGTCCTCGGAGTTGGACTGGCCAGATAAAGTCCTCATTCCCGTGTTTTGGAGAGGACTAGCGGGCCATGTGAAAGACGCCTTGGCTACCAGGGAGATTCCCCCCACATTGTAGAAGCTTATCGCCATATCTACCCGCATCGACCTCTGTTTTCAAGAGTGGAGGTTGGAGCGGTCCCAGTGTAGGCCGAGGTTCCGCCTGGCTCCCACCTTCGCCAGACCTCTGGAATCTTTCAGCCAGGCGCCCGATTCACATGAGTCCATGGAGGTTTCTCGAGCAGGACCTAAGTCCCAGGCCGCTCGAGTACCCGTGGTCTGTAACATCTGCCAGCAGTTAGGACATTATGCCAACAAATGTCCACAGCGGTCGGGAAAATGGTCGTGTCTAGTGATCTTGGGAGCAGGTTCACTAGACACTGCGGCATTTTCCACCAAGTTGTCCTTTAAGGGGACAATTACTGTAGGTCCATCCACTCTCACCGCCGAGCTCTTTGTGGATTCTGGAGCCGAGGGAATTTCATGTCCTCTGCCTTTGCTCTCCGCCACACTATACCACTGGTGATGCTCGCCAAACCGGTGACTGTGCGTGTAGTGAATGGATCGAGTCTGCCCTCACAAATCACCCACCAGACTATCCCTCTCACGTTGTCTATGTCCCCTTCCCATCAGGAGAGTATTTCCTTTCTTGTCCTTCCCGAGGGAATAGACGAGGTGTTGCTGGGAGTACCTTGGCTCCGTCACCACTCTCCCCATATTGAGTGGTCCTCTGGGAGGATACTGGGTTGGGGTGATTCATGTAGAGGCAGGTGTGTCAGGGAGTGCGTTCAGGTCACCACCACAGAGATACCCATAGATCTCACTTCTCTCCCCCAGTGTTATTGGTCATACGCAGACGTTTTCTCCAAGAAGGCGGCGGAGACTCTTGCCTGGAGCAGAGCCTCCTCGGGGAAGAGTCTATCCCCTCTCGCTTCCTGAGACGGAGGCCATGTCCCACTATATTCAGGAGAATCTAGCAAGAGGGTTCATTAGGAAGTCGGTGTCACCAGCAGGGGCGGGGTTCTTCTTCGTGCAAAAGAAGAACGGAGAATTACGTCCATGTATTGACTACAGGGGTCTTTTTTTTTTTTTTTTTTTCTTTTGTATTTATTTATGTATGTGTTTAACATCGTATTTCATTCTTTGCATCCATTTAATTGGCATATGTATGTTATTATGTTTTTGTTTTCATATATTTCTCATTTGTAATATGGAGTTGCCCACATGTATGTTTTGTTCATTATTTTCTTATTTGCCTGCTTATTCACATTGCGCATGCGCCGCCTTTCCGATGTATCCATGGAGACGCTCGAGGTTGCGGCGTTCGGCTGATAGGCAGCTGCGCAAGCGCAGCTGCCACTTTCGGACGCCGTCTCACCGAGCGCCAGGCGGGAGTGTAAGACATTCATTATTAATTATTCTGGGTATAAGAGTACACACCGTTTCACAGGTCAGTCACTTTCCCCTGAGGAAGCCACGCCCCCAAGTGGCGATACGCGTGGGGTACAATCTCCAGTTTCATCTCATGCTGGTCACAGGTTTATTTTACCTGTCTTCACTATTCTATGAAGACATGGTTTTTTCCTTAACATGGCTTTCTTAATCAAGCCAACCATATCAGCTGCTCATTTATTTCTATGCGGCCTTTTCACCTAGGTTAATTGTTACTTTCATCTTTATTGATTCATGAGTTTTTGTCATGCATTTTTGTTACTGGTATTCATTGCTGTTATTTTCATTGCATATACAATTCATCTGGGTGGTCTAATGTGTTTAAGTTTCATTGTCTGTATTATTTGACATGATCTTATAATTTGCTTCATTTTGCTATTATCTGCAAATTTATTCAACTGCACACCTGTTTCTGTTTTAGCCAGCGCTAATTGGGAGTTTTTGTAAAATGGATCCTTACATGGATCTTTCTGAGTCTCATTATGGACCGTTTCTGGTCCTTTTTAATTGTTTTTAACTTTATCCTGTTTTTCAGTGTGTTTCTTTTTTGCATCAATAAAATTTGATTATATTTTCATATATACTTTATTAGTTTCATTTCTGAGGTTGATCGTGACTTTATACACACTGCCTTTCTCTCAGCTTGTTCTACATGTTTATTACAGTGTGTTGTCACAGATCCCTTCCAAAATATTTTTTGTGGTGCCCTCAAATCTTCCTTTTTGCGACTACAGGGGTCTTAACGCCATCACCGTCAAGAATAAGTACCCGTTGCCCCTAATCTCTGAACTCTTTGGTAGGCTCCGAGGAGCAAGGCTATTTACCAAGCTAGATCTACGTGGAGCCTATAACCTAATTCGCATCCGTAAGGGGGACGAGTGAAAGACAGCTTTTAATACCAGGGATGGGCATTATGAATACCTGGTGATGCCCTTCGGGCTCTGTAATGCTCCCACTGTTTTCCAAGACTTTGTTAATGACATCTTCCGGGATATGCTTTCCACCTCTGTAGTAGTCTATCTGGATGATATTCTCATCTTTTCACCAGATATAGACTCTCACCGGAGGGATGTCACCAAAGTCTTTGACCTCTTACGGGCAAACTCCCTCTATGCCAAGCTGGAGAAATGTGTGTTTGAGCAGGAGTCCTTACCTTTCCTGGGCTATATCATCTCCGCCCAGGGATTGGCTATGGATCCTGCCAAACTACAGGCTGTAATGGACTGGCAAGAACCCCATTCTCTTAAAGCGGTGCATCGCTTTATGGGGTTCATTAATTATTATTGTCAGTTCATCCCCATTTCTCGACTTTGGTAGCTCCCTTGGTAGCCCTCACCAAGAAGGGAGCAAATCCCAAGTTGTGGTCTGAGGAGGTCTCCAAAGCGTTTTCTTCCATCAAGTCACATTTTGCCAGTGCTCCCATATTACATCGCCCTGATGTTGATAAGCCGTTTATTATAGAGGTGGACGCCTCTTCTGTTGGTGCTGGAGCAGTCCTTTATCAAAAGGATGCTCAAGGTCGGAAGCATCCCTGCTTCTTCTTTTCTAAGACCTTCACACCAGCAGAGAGGAATTATTCCATCGGGACAGGGAGTTGCTGGCTATGAAGTTGGCCTTCTCTGAGTGGAGACATCTTCTGGAGGGGGCTCGTTTTCCCTTCCAAGTCTTCACCGACCGCAAGAACTTGGTATATTTGCAAACGGCTCAGCAGCTAAATTCTCGCCAGGCCAGATGGTCCCTATTCTTCTCTCGGTTTCACTTCACCCTCCATTTTCTCTCCGGCAAGACTTTTGTGCCCACTAATTTGCGACCGGAGATACTCTCTTGGGCACACTCGTCCAGGGTGGGTGGACACTTTGGGGCAAAGAGGACAACAGAATTAATGGCGAGGACATACTGGTGGCCACATATGGCCCGTGACGTCAGGGAGTACTTCAGGCGTGTTTCTCCTGCGCCCGGAACAAGCCCCCTCGACAACGGCCAGCTGAGTTACTTTTTCCTTTGCCGGTGGCAGACAGGCCCTGGGAGATGGTCAGGATGGACTTTGTGGTGGGCTTACCCAAGTCTCAAGGTTGCACTATCATTTTGGTGATCACCGACCACTAGTGTTGAGCGATACGATACCGCAAGTATCGGGTATCGGCCGATATTAGCTCTATCGGCCTTTCGATACTTTGTTTCGATATTTTCCATATATCGTATACCGGAATCGGAAGTTCCCATAATTCTTTGAGAGGCAATGTGATTTTAGTCAGCCAATGAGGAATCCTAAGAAGTGTGGGCACATCCTCTACTGCTGCGGTCATGTTAACTAATGGCATGGCTATGATTGGATGCTGAAATGATGTCAGAATGCACTATAAAAGGCGCCGCCGCCATTTTAGCGTCACTGTGCTGTGAATTCAGTAAGGGACAGAACGCTGCTGTGCTGACTCTGAGGGACAGTTAGAGATTGCGATTTAGTGTACTGTGCTGTAGGCAGGCTAGCACCAACCGCTGTGTAAAGCTTCCTTTTGCCTGCAGTGTTGTTTTAACAGCTCTGCAAGGTGTGTGTGAGTGCAGGTGACGCTGCAGTTTGCTCTGCATGCAACGCTGTCTGTAGGCATCTGCACGTGTCACTCACAGACTCTTTTTTTTTTCTTCAGTGTAATTCTTGCAGCTCCATGCAATTTAACTATTAGTGTGACGCGCTTCCCTCCGTATCCAATACATTGGTTGCAAACACTATAGAAGTAGACAAAGGAGTAGCCTTTCACAGATTGTGAACAGTTGTGTTTCAGTGTTCACTTCAGTCTGTGTTTTTTATTTTTTGAGTGCACATCACGCTCCAGTTACTTGTTCAAGCACTGCTGCTTGTACTCTGCTGAGTGTGTCTCAGTGCCTCATCCTTTTCATTTATCTGCAATTGGTTCTGCTCCATTCCATTTAAAATATAATCTATTAGTGTGACGCGCTTCCATCCGTATCCAATACATTGGTTGCAAACACTATAGAAGTAGACAAAGGAGTAGCCTTTCACAGATTGTGAACAGTTGTGTTTCAGTGTTCACTTCAGTCTGTGTTTTTTATTTTTTGAGTGCACATCACGCTCCAGTTACTTGTTCAAGCACTGCTGCTTGTACTCTGCTGAGCGTGTCTCAGTGCCTCATCCTTTTCATTTATCTGCAATTGGTTCTGCTCCATTCCATTTAAAATATAATCTATTAGTGTGACGCGCTTCCATCCGTATCCAATACATTGGTTGCAAACACTATAGAAGTAGACAAAGGAGTAGCCTTTCACAGATTGTGAACAGTTGTGTTTCAGTGTTCACTTCAGTCTGTGTTTTTTATTTTTTGAGTGCACATCACGCTCCAGTTACTTGTTCAAGCACTGCTGCTTGTACTCTGCTGAGCGTGTCTCAGTGCCTCATCCTTTTCATTTATCTGCAATTGGTTCTGCTCCATTCCATTTAAAATATAATCTATTAGTGTGACGCGCTTCCATCCGTATCCAATACATTGGTTGCAAACACTATAGAAGTAGACAAAGGAGTAGCCTTTCACAGATTGTGAACAGTTGTGTTTCAGTGTTCACTTCAGTCTCTGCGTAATAACCACACTTAGGCCTTATAACTTTTCTGACTTTCTTTATCAATCTACCAAGATGAAGAAGTCAGTGAGTAAGGCACGTGGTCGTGGCCGTGGAGTTTCAGCAGGGAGAGGACGTGGGGATTCTGTGGCTGCTGCCACCCTCAGTGACACAGCATCCACCAGTTTTACCCATGAGCGTTCCTTTATGCGCACTTTGGTAGGAGCTCGGCGTGCCCCCTGCTGCGGGAAGAACAAATTGAAGCCTTTGTTGGTTGGATGGCAGCCAATGTATCGACTTCAATTCCTTCCACCTCCTCTCAGGAACACAACACTGTTGAGCAACCATCTGTCTGTTCACCGCCTGTCAAATTGCCCAGGCAGTCAGAGAGTTCTGTACAGGAGCCAGCTGAGTCTCTGCTTCTGTTCTCAGAATCTGTTGGCTCGCAAACACGGGCACAGGCAAGCAGCATTATGCAATTTGAAGAAGAGGGAGTATGCAGTGATGCGCAACAGCTGTGTCTTTCTCAATCTGAAGAGGTGGGTGAGCCAGTGCCGATGGACAGCACACCGTAGAACGCATCTTATGATGATGATGAGACTCAGGTGCCAGGTTTTGTGGAGCATGGTGCTGCCCAGACCATCCAACAGCAGCAGGTGTTGGAAGAGGGTAGTGGAGATGATGAAGTCCGAGACCCAACATGGCGTGAGCAACAGGAAGGTGGTGGGAGCAGCTCTGAGGAAGAGATTGTCCCAACGGTACAAAGAGGAGGGAGAGGTAGGCTGCAGACTCGCTTGCCTGTAGCCTCCAGTTTGGCACCTGTTGGGAGCAGTTCTCTTAGAAATGTTAAAATTGGCGCTCCCATGACTTGCACTGCGTGGTCCTTTTTGACAGACTTGTAGATGATATTTGCTATGTTCAATGCAAGCTGTGTAAGCAAAAAGTTAAAAGAGGTAAAAATATCAGTAACCTGAATACCACAAATATGTGGAAACATGTACGGACAAAGCACGTAGCTGAGTTACAAAGACACACTGGAGATGTAGGCCAACCTACAGCAGCACCTACATTTTCAGGTCGTGTTCGAGCCTCTACCTCCAGCTCACACACACCTGGTTCGGCTTCCTCACAGGATCTCCATGGAAGAACCTCGGTCACTGTTGTCCATAGACAAACTGTTATTCCACCCACAGCAGCAAGTTCACAGTCATCGTCACACTCCCAGAACAAAAAACAGCCATCGGTACCACAGGCATGGGATTAAAGACGGCCATACTCTGCAAACCATCCACGAGCACAGGCTCTGAATGCTGGCATTGCAAAACTCCTGTCCCTTGAAATGCTGTCATTCAGGCTGGTGGAGACTGACAGTTTCAGGAACTTTATGGCATTGGCAGTCCCACAATATAATGTGCCAAGCCGATTTTATTTCAGCAGGCAAGCTGTCCCTGCTCTGCAAAAACATGTCGAGGGAAACATTAAACAAGCGCTACTAAACGCCGTCAGTAGCAGGGTCCACCTGACCACCGATGCGTGGACCAGTACCCATGGCCAGGGACGATACCTTTCCCTCACTGCCCATTGGGTCAATGTTGTGGAGCCGGGTACAGATCTTGCCAGTGGCGCTGTACGTGTTCTGCCAACCCCAAGGTTTGCAGGAATCCAGTCTGTACACATTGATTCCTCCTCCTACTCCAGTTCCTCAGAATCATCGCTGCACGAGCCGTCACGGTATACCTCCACATGGACCCGTGAACGCTTACCTGATGCGACCGATATGAGCACAGCCGTGGCCAAACGTCAACAGGCCGTCCTGAAATTAATTTCCATGGTGAATCGAAGCCACACAGCGCAGGAGCTCTGGGATGCCATCAAGCAGGAGAGCGACGTGTGGTTTTTGTCAGCTAATCTCCAGCCAGGCTTGGTAGTGTGTGACAATGGCCGAAATCTGGTGGCAGCTCTGGGCCTTGGCAACCTCACTCACATACCATGTCTGGCACATGTGCTCAACTTGGTCGTGCAGAGTTTTTTGAGGGACTATCCGGATCTTGATGCACTGCTGCACAAGGTCCGCCTAGAGTGCGCTCACTTGCGACGTTCCAGCATGGCCAGATCGCGCATTGCAGCTCTGCAAGTCAGATTTCGCCTTCCTGAACATCGCATCATATGTGACGTACCCACCAGGTGGAATTCCACGTTACATATGTTGGAGCGGTTGTGTGAGCAGCAGCCAGCAGTAATGGAGTATCAGCTGCAACAGGCGCAATCAACTCGCAATTTGCGCCGTTCACACTTCACCACTACTGAGTGGGCCTCTATGAAGGACATCTGCGACGTTTTGCGTGCGTTTGATGTCTCAACGCGGATGGCGAGTGCAGATGATTCACTAGTCAGCATGACTGTCCCCCTTATCTGCCTGCTTCAGAAATCACTGAAAGCACTAAAGGAAGAGGTTTTGGAAGAGGTGGAGGATGAGGAGTCACAAATTCAATTACCTTCAGGACAGTCAGCGCAACGTGGTTCCTCACAAATTACTGGGCAGGTCTCACTTTGTGAGGAGGATGAGGAGGAGGAGGAGTCAATGGAGGAGGAAGAAATCCCTACAGAGGGAGGTACACAACGCTCTAGTCAGTATGTAGAGCGAGGTGGGGTGATGCAGAGGAGGCAGAGATGACGCCTCTTCCAGAGGACAGCCTTTGTTGGCCAGTTGGGAGTCTGCAGCACATGGTTGATTTCATGCTTCAGTGCCTGAGAAACGACCGCCGCATCGCCCACATTCTCAGCACGTCAGATTATTGGGTGTACACCCTCCTAGACCCTCGCTACCGGGACAACTTACAAACCCTCATCACACCGGTGAACCGGGACCGTAAAATGCAGGAGTACCAAGACACACTGGTGCAATCCATACTGTTGTACATTCCAGCCGAGAGAGCTGCTGCTGCTGCTACTGCTTTACAAAGCAGCTCTGTGCGTCGAGGCAGTGTAGACACCTCTACAACAAGAGGGAGCAGAAGCAGCGCCTCTGCACAGGGCAAGAGCTGTATGTTACAAATGTGGCAAAGTTTTGTGACAGCGCCAGCAAGGTCTACACCATCCGAGACGGCTCCAGTCACCAGGAAGAAACGTTTCCGTAAGATGGTGACAGACTACTTGGCTTTCCCTCTAAGTGTACTCCCAGATGCCTCTTCCCCTTTCAAATTTTGGGTCTCTAAGTTGGATACATGGCCAGAGCTTAGCCAGTATGCATTGGAGGTGCTGGCTTGCCCTGCTGCCAGTGTATTATCTGAGCGTGTCTTTAGTGCTGCAGGTGGTGTAGTAACAGACCGTCGCATGCGACTATCCTCAGAGAATGTAGACCGGCTTACTTTTCTGAAAATGAACAAGGCATGGATCTCACCTGAATTTGCCTGTCCGTTTTCAGATTAAATAACTGTTTGGCAACGTTTTCCATGTCTCCTGTTATGTTCATCTTTCTACCACCTGAACTCTACTCCCTGGGCTACAACACCGCCAGTTGTTGCTCGTAAGTAATTGGCAGGGGTACTGACTCCTGGCCAGCCTGGTTACAGCACGACAGCTGTTTCCTGGCAGTGTGAACGTCAATTATCCTCCAATAAGTTGTGCTGTCGTGTTGCATTCGGGTTAGCCGACTCTATGGTGCCTGCAGTTTAGGTGATTCCTATGTGTGCTGTGGGATATGTAAATAAAGGCGGTTTCCATTGTGACAATAGGACAAGCACCCACTGTAGGACTGTGTGATTCGGTAACTGCGGACGGCTTGCGTCCTGTCAACTTACATTTTCATGGGTGCGTTCTTCTACCCGTCCTGGGTCCAGTACCGTCAACTGGTTCTCCCCAGTGCCTTTGGCCTAGGTGCCTCCATCTCCGTATCCGAGTTCCACCAACGTCTGCTGGTCCTTGGTAGTGCTTTGGAGCACAGGTACCTCCTGCTTAGTAACCGGTCACAGTAACGTCAGCTGTACTCGGTTGTGACATTGCCTCTTTTCCTTCTGCTACCCGTCCGGGGTCCAGTACCGTCAACTGGTTCTCCCCAGTGCCTTTGGCCTAGGTGCCTCCATCTCCGTATCCGAGTTCCACCAACGTCTGCTGGTCCTTGGTAGTGCTTTGGAGCACAGGTACCTCCTGCTTAGTAACCGTGTCACAGTAACGTCAGCTGGTACTCGGTTGTGACATTGCCTCTTTTCCTTCTGCTACCCGTCGGGTTCCAGCACAGTGAGCTGGTCCTCGTTACTTCCATTGTCTCTTGCTCCATCTGATACCCGTCAGGGTTCCAGTAACGTCAGCTGTTTCTCGGAAATTAGACGACCTTAAAGACACCCAGAAGAAGATGACGACAACAAGGATGACGAGCATGAAGCCAACCAGCCTGACACAATCACAAAGAAAAAATAAAAGATTACCAGGAGAAGATCACCAACAGGACAAAGAAGGTTAAGACAAACTACAAGATACAGAACAAGAGACAGAAGAACAATAAGCAGAAGATCAAAAGCAGAAGAACATGAAGTATAAGACCAAAATGAAGAGCAAAATATATGCTCTAAATTCTAAGCAGAAGAAGACTAAGCAGTGTATGGGGGTGAGTCCGTTCCTCCTCGTGGTGCCCCTGGAAAATGCCTGCTGCTGCAGGCTAAACTGAACACGGACAATACTGTTGTAATTTAATCTTTTGTGACAGCAAGAACGGAAGGATGAACAATTCATACTTTTACAGATTACAAGTACAGGAATCTCTGTCACAAATAAGAATATGATGAAGAAGATGAAGAGGAAGAAGATGAAGAATTTGAATATGAAGAAGATTAATTAGTTTAATAATAACAATATGAGTAATGTAAACAAAAACATGAATAGCAAGAAGTTTAAGAAGAAGATTAAGAAGGTGAAGATGAAGAATAATTTGATGAGAAAGATGATGCTGCTGCTGAAGATTATGAAGGAGAAAGTGTGGCACTGGCAAAAGTTAAAAGGTGAAGAGCATGGAAGTTGTGAAACATACATATTTGCCAAAATAGAAAAAAGGTTAACAACATTGTCAATTTGTTAGTCAATCCAAACGTATTTCCAAAAAAAAATATATTAATGCTATTCCAATGCATTGGGTTAAACATGTATGCCTTTATTGTCTCCTCAACCTCCCCCAATACATTCTACATTAGTCTTTGTTGTTTTCCTTCATGTACAATTAACCAACAAGGCAAGAATGTTTTTTTTTAATGTCGATATTTGGTTCCCATAGACTTACATTGGACTTCCGGTATCGGAATCGGATATCGACGATATTTAGTGATATCGGAGAAACCATTCCGATCCGATATTTTTAGATATCGAGCAGTATCGCTCAACACTACCGACCACTTCTCCAAAATGGTGCACTTAGTGCCGCTACCCCGGTTACCTTCTGCACGGGCCTTGGCAGCATTATTTATTAGACACATCTTCCGTCTAAACGGTATGCCAGACAAGATTGTCAGCGATCGAGGTCCCCAATTTGCGTCTCGGTTCTGGAGAGAGTTGTGTCATCTACTCTTTATTGAGTTAAACCTCTCCTCTGCATATCATCCCGAGACAAATGGGTTGGTAGAGAGGGCCAACCAGACCTTGGTTACATACTTGTGACATTTTGTCTCTGCCAGGCAGGATGACTGGGCATCCTTGCTCCCGTGGGCGGAGTTCGCGCTAAACAATGCTGTGGCTGACTCCACCAGACAGACCCCATTCCTCTTAAATTACGGCCAGCATCCGCGGGTACCGGTGCCCATGCCCGTGGCTTCCGCCGACTCCAGGGTGGCAGACTGGGCTGTGGAGGCATGGGACATATGGGACCGCACTCAGGATGCCATTCAGTCTTCGAAGTAAAGGATGAGGTCTTCTGCCGATGCCCATCGGCGTCCCGCTCCGACATTTGCTCCTGGCGACCTAGTGTGGCTCTCCGCCCAAAATATCAGGCTACGGGTGGAATCCACTAAGTTGGCACCCCGCTATTTGGGTCCCTTCAAGGTTCTCGAGCACCTGTAGTTTACCATTTGGCCCTTCCGCCTCGCCTTGGTATCTCCGACACCTTCCATGTGTCCCTCCTAAATCCCGTGGTCATCTCCCGGTTGCCTGAGTCATCTGCCGGGTTTGTCTACGGACGATTACGAGGTGAACGTCATTGTAGGGTGCAAGGTGGTATGGGGCAAAAAAAATTTTTGGTGGATTAGAGGGGTTATGGGCCTAAGGATAGGTCCTGGGAGCCTGCCGAACATATTCATGCTCCGCAGCTCATCGCTGCCTTTGAACTAGCGAGGCCCAAAGAAGGGGGTCCTAGGAAGGGGAGTAATGTTAGGGGTCAAGTTCCCGCTTCTGCACTCCTTGTGTTAACGGCACCCTATGCGGGCCTCTATTGTGCAATTGTATACTGGGCAGTCACCCCCTCCTTGAATGGGTATGTGGAGAGTGGCTGTTTAATCTGGTATTTTGCACCTGTGCTGCTAACATCTTGCCTTATGGGCTGGCTGCATCCTGTAGAGCATTTGTTCTGAGATCTGGGCAGGTGAGTGTTGCTGCCTTTTTGTTTGCTGTTTATATTGAATTTTTGGAGACCTTGAGTCTCCTTTAGTGGCTTTGCTGGATGGTGTAGTGTAGGACTCCTAATTAGTGTTGAGCGATACGATACTGCAAATATCGGGTATCGGCCGATATTGGCTGTATCGGAATTCCGATTCCGAGTTCCGATATTTTCGTCATATCGGATACCGGAATCGGAATGTCACTGTGACTGTCAGTGTCCGTCGGCCGGGTCTGTCAGGAGTCAGCGGCACTTACCCGGCAGAAGATCTCCGGCGGTCACATCCCGGACTGCTTAATGGCCGCCATCCTCTTCTCCCCGGCGGTCACATGCAGTATCTCGCGATAACTGCAGTGACTGCTGGGTAATCGCGGCCATAAAGCAGTCCGATGACGTCACCGCCAGGGAAGCTGGTAAGCAGCTGTGCTGCGCCGGGATGTCAAGCTCTGCCTGTCATTCCGATGTAGCAGAGCTGGATCGTCGTGGGACAATCGTTACTATGGACTGCGTCGGACAGGTGGTATACTGTTGGTTTGTTTTTTTTATTTTTTTACAGGAGATCGATGGCGTCGCAGGAATGAGAGAGTAATAAAAAAAATGAAAACTGTGTTGTCTCTTTTATTTCATTAAAATACTTTTTTCTTGCTGTGTCTTTTTTTTAAACATTTAAAAACTTTGGGATTAATAATGGATCGGTGTCTTATTGACACCTCTCATTATTAACCGGGCTTATTGTCACCGTGCAATCAACGGTGACATTAACCCCTTATTACCCCGCTTGCCACCGCTACAGGGCAAGTGGGAAGAGCCGGGTAAAGTGCCACAATTGGCACATCTTTTGATGCGCCAAATGTGGGGCTGCTGTAGCCTGGTATTATCAGGCTGTTGAGGGCCAAAATCCATGGGCCTTGACAGTCTTTTAATACCAGGCCGCAGCAGTCTGCATTTTACTTGGCTGGTTAACAAAAATAGGGGGGATCCCCACGCCGTTTTTTTTTCGAGGGATCCCCTATTTTTGTTAACCAGCCAAGCTAAGCAGACTGCTGTGGCCTGGTATTATCAGGCTTGCAAGGTCCATGGATATTGGATCCTTACCAGCCTGAAAAACCAGGCCTCAGCGGTCTGCTTCTCTTGCTGGTTAACAAAAATAGGGGGGACCCCACGCCAATTTTTTTCGAGGGGATCCCCTATTTTTGTTAATCAGCCAAGATATGCAGACTGCTGTGGCCTGGTATTATCAGGCTGGCAAGGTCCATGGATCTTGGCTCCTTAACAGCCTGAAAATCCAGGCCTCAGCGGTCTGCTTCATCTGGCTGGTTAACAAAAATAGGGGGGACCCCACGTCATTTTTTTTTCGAAGGGAACCCCTATTTTTGTTAATCAGTTCCCTCTGACGTCACTGATGTTGTCCCTGGCTGACCTGAAGTGAAAGTGGAAAGCAATCAATTAAGCTTTCCACTTCCTCTCCTGTCAGCCAGGAGAGGAGCTCATTCATTTGGGGGTTTACTGTGAGGCTGCAGCATTAGCTGCGGTCCCTGCAGTAAACATTAACCCTTTCTGAAGGATTACACCGTGGGACCTGACTGTGCATCGGATTGCTTTATTATTTTATTTTTATTACAGGAAATGGTTTTAGCAGGTAAATAAAATATGGTCAAAAACTGTGTGATTATTTCATTAAACTTCTTTTTTATTAAAGTGTGTGTGTTTGATTTTTCTTTCATACAATAGGATTAATAATTGATAGTTGTCTAATTGACAGCTCTCAATTATTAACCTGGCTTAAAGTGACCTTTCAATTGCAAGGTCATTTTAACCCCTTATTAACCCATTCGCCACCGCTACAGGGCAATGGGAATAGACGGGCAAAGTGCCAGAAAGGGCAAATCTAATTAGAGATTTGCCCTTTCTGGGGTGTCTGGGGGCAGATGTTAGTAGCCGGGGGGGCCAAAAATAATGGTCCCTCTCTGGGCTATTATTATCTGCCCCCACTCACTGGCTTTGTCTGTCTGGTTGCGAAAATAGGGCGGGAGCCCACGCATTTTTTTTCAGCAATTTTACACCTCATATATATATATAATGTCATTGAGTTTGTGACACATATATATATATATATATATATTATATTAGTTCATACACTTCTACATAGTATAATAGCCGCTAATTCAATTGCCGGCTTTTGTGAAAATGCAGAACCCGACATGAAATGACACTTGGTTTACATAGAGTTAACCATGTCTTTTCATGTACTTTGATATCTGATTTGCACAAACAATTACATGAGTGTAAGTGTGCAAAATTTCACACCTGTAGGGGTTAATTAAAGGTGTAAATTGTAGCAAAAAAGTCCGTTTTTTTTACAACGAATTTACACCTTTAATTAACCCCTACAGGTGTGAAATTTTGCACACAGCCACTCATGTAATTGTTTGTGCAAATCAGATAGCAAACGACATGAAAAGACATGGTTAACCCTATGTACACCAAGTGTCATTTCATGTCGGGTGCTTCTGTCTTTTCACAGAAGCCGGCTTTACCCGGCAATTGAATCAGAGGATATTTTACTATGTAGAAGTGTATAAACTATACATATATGTATATATATATGTCACAATGACATGTATATATATATATATATGTATTCTATGTGTGTATATTTAGTGTTTACAAGGAAAGAATGGGGTTTTTTTAGTTCCGATATTTTGTTCCCATAGACTTACATTGGATTTCCGGTATCGGTATCGGGTATCGCCGATATTTTAGTGATATCGGCGATACCATTCCGATTCCGATACTTTGGGATATCGG
>JARQOD010000003.1:310918887-310955273 GCA_033576555.1 Oophaga sylvatica
AACATCTTTTTTCAGCCTTGCTAAACATGTTAATGTAAGTTGTATATTCAACAACTTTGCCCAGCACCTTCATTACTACCGTATATACTCATGTATAAGCCGACCCGTGTATAAGCCGACCCCCCTAATTTTGCCACAAAAAACTGGGAAAACTTATTGACTCGCGTATAAGCCTAGGTGAAAAATGATTATGCCCCCATATGATGCTCCACAGATTATGCCCACATATGCTCCACAGATTATGTCCAATATGCTCCACAAATTATGCCCCCATATATTCCACAGATTATGCCCCTGTATGATCCACAGATTATGCCCCCATATGCTCCAGATTATGCCCCATATGTTCCACAGATTATGCCCCCATATGCTCCAGATTATGCCCCATATGTTCCACAGATTATGCCCCCATATGCTCCATATTATGCCCCCATATGTTCCACAGATTATGCCCCCATATGCTCCATATTATGCCTTCATATGCTCCTCCAGATTATGCCCCATATGTTCCACAGTTTATGCCCCCATATGCTCCATATTATGCCCCCATATGCTCCATATTATGCCCCATATGCTCCATATTATGCCCCCATATGCTCAAGATTATGCCCCATATGTTCCACAGCTTATGCCCCCATATGCTCCATATTATGCCCCATATGCTCCAGATTATGCCCCATATGCTCCAGATTATGCCCCATATGTTCCACAGCTTATGCCCCCATATGCTCCAGATTATGCCCCATATGTTCCACATCTTATGCCCCCATATGCTCCATATTATGCCCCCATATGCTCCAGATTATCCCCCATATGTTCCACAGTTTATGCCCTCATATGCTCCATATTATGCCCCTATATGCTCCAGATTATGCCCCCATATGCTGCACAATTATGCCCCATAGTATAGGCCTCATATGCTGCTGCTGCTGCAAAAAAAAAAAATGACATACTCACCTCTCGTCGCTGGGGGCCAGGTGCCGGTGTCCTAAGCAGGCGGTGACAGCGGCGTGCTATGGGGGACAGGTGCCAGTGTCACCGCTCGCTCAGGACCCCGGCACCTGAGATATTTACCTGTACCTCGGTCCACCGCAGCGCACTGCTCCCTCGGTCTGACTCCTCTGTGTGTGTGAATGATCTGGCAGGGGGCGGGGCGCGCACTAACGACGTCATCGCGCCCTCAGCCTGATCATTCACACACAGAGGAGTCAGACCGAGGGAGCAGTGCACTGCGGTGGACCGAGGGACAGGTAAATATCGCTATACTCACCCCTCCGCCGCGCATCCCTGCAGCCTCTCCTCTTCTCCCGGCGCTCTCAGCAGCGCTTCAGTCCTGCAGCGGTCACGTGGTACCGCTCATTAAAGTCATGAATATGTGCATATTCATGACTTTAATGAGCGGTGCCATGTGACAGCTGCAGGAAGGAGCCTGAGATCATGGGAGAACCAGGGGGGCTGCAGAGACCGCGCCGGCGGAGGGGTAAGTATGATCCGACACCTCCGCTCCCCCTCCCCCGCCGACTCCCGAATATGACCCGCGTATAAGCCGAGAGGGGGACTTTCAGCCCTAAAAAATGGGCTGAAAATCTCGGCTTATACATGGGTATATACGGTACTTTTGTTTTAAAGTCATGTAATTAATTTCTTCTGAAATATATTCTCCATGGAGACTATCTAATACCGTGTATGTGACTAACTTGAACATTCTGTCAAATGAAATTGAATCTGCATGCATTTTTATGTATTCTGCTAATTTTTACTAAGTCTCTTGTCTGACACAAGGCATCGGTTTTAATTAAAATTATAAACTAGCTGAAGAGCTTGGCGCTGCATGAGCATAGTAACTAACTGTGGTTAATTATAACAAATTATGATGATTATCCTCCATCCCATAGTGCAGTGCCCATATACCCATCACACATCCTCCATCCTATAGTCCAGTGCCCATACACCCATCATATATATCCTCCATCTCATAGTCCGGTGCCCATATACCAATCAAACATCCTCCATCCATAATCCAGTGCCCATATACCCATCACACATATCCTCCTTCCTATAGTTCCGTTCCCACATATCCATACATATCCTCCATCCCACAGTCCAGTGTCCATATACCCATCACACATCCTTCATCCCATAGTCCATTCCCATGTACCATCACACATCCTTCATTCCATAGTCAATTCCCATATACCATCACACATCCTCCATCACATAGTCCCGTGCCCATATACCCATCACACATCCTCCATCCCATAGACCCGTGCTCATATACCCATAATACATATCCTCCATCCCATAGTCCATTACCCATATACCCTTACTCCATCTAATAGTTCCGTGCCCATATACAAATCACACATCCTCCATCCTATAGTCCAGTGCTCATATACCCATCACACATCCTCCATCAATAGTCCCGTGTCCATATAAACATCACAAATCCTCCATCCCATAGTTCCGTGCCCATATACCAGTCACACATCCTCCATCCCGTAGTCCAGCGCCCATATACCCATCATATGTCCTCCATTCCTTTGTTCCAAGCCCATATACCCATCATACACCCTACATCCCACTGTCCAGTGCTCATATACCCATCACACAGCCTCCATCCCTTAGATCCATGCCCATATACCCATTATACACATCCTCCATAACATAGTCACATGCCAATATACCCATCATACATATCCTCCATCCCATAGTCCAGTGCCCATATGCCCATCGCACATCCTCTATTCCATAGTCTAGTGCCCTTATCCCCATCCTCCATCCCTGAACAGTGTCCATATACCCTTCATACATCCTCCATTCCATAGTTCAGTGCCCATATACTCATCATACATATCCTCCATCCCATAGTCCCATGTCCACATACCATAATACATATCCTCCATCCCATAGTCAGGTGCCCATATACCCATCACACATACCCTCCATCCCATATCCTGTGCCCACATATCCATCATACATTTCACTCCATTCCAAAGTCCCGTGCTCATATACCCAACATATCTATACTCCATTCCATAGTCCCGTGCCCATATACCCATCATACATATCCTCTATTCCATAGTCCCATGCCCATATACCCATCATACATAACCTCCATTCTATAGTTCCGTGTCCATATACCCATCATACATGTCCTGCATCCCAAAGTCCAGTGCCCATATACCCAACACACATCCTCCATCCTCCATCCTATAATCCAGTGCAATATAACCCATCACACATCCTCCATCCCATAGTTCCATGCCCATATACCTATCACATATCCTCCATGTCATAGTTCCATACCCATATACCCATCAATCATCCTCCATCCCATAGTCCAGTGCACATATACCCATCACACATCCTACATCCCCTAGTTCAGTGCCCATATAAACATCATCCCATATTCCACTGTTCATACAGCCATCACACATCCTCCATCCCATAATCCCATGCACTTATACCCACACATCATCCATCCCATAGTCTCGTGCCTACATAACCTTCACACATCCTCCATCCCATAGTTCAGTGCCCATATACCAATCAATGGCTAACTGAAAAGATGGTAACAAATTGCAAGCTTTCGAGACTACTCAGGCCTCTTCATCAGGCAAAGCTTGCAATTTGCTACCATCTTTTCAGTTAGCCATTAAAAGGTATCAACCACTGAGGACTCTCAATTCTAAATATTTTTCTATGTACTGGCTAACACGGTAAAAAGATACACATCTTTCCCATATACCAATCACACATGCTCCATCCCATAATCCCGTGCCCATATACCAATCACACATCCTACATCCCATAGTCCCGTGCCCATATACCAATCAGACATTGTCTACCCCATAATCCCTTGCCCATATACCAATCATACACTCCCACCATCCAATGGTCCCATGCCCATATACCCATTATACATATCCTTCATCCCATAGTCCCATGCCTACATACCCATCAGACATATTCTCCATCCCATATTCCATTGCCCATATACCCATCACACATCCTCCATCCCATATTCTATTGCTCATATACCCATCACACATCCTCCATCCCATAATCCCTTGCCCATATACCAATCATACACTCCCACCATCCAATGGTTCCATGCCCATATACCCATTATACATATCCTTCATCCCATAGTCCCATGCCTACATACCCATCATACATATTCTCCATCCCATCTTCCCGTGCCCAGATACCCATCATACATATCCTCTATCCCATAGTCCAGTGTCCATAAACCCTTCAAACCTCCTCCATCCCATAGTCCAGTGCCCATATACCCATTCTACATCACAAAGTCAAGTGCCCATATACCCATCATACATCCTCCATCCCTTAGTCTCATGCTCATATACCAATCATACATATCCTCAATCCCATAATCCAGTGCCCATATACCCATCAAACATCCTCTATTCCATAGTCTAGTGCCCTTATCCCATCCTCCATCCCATGAACAGTGTCCATATACCCTTCATACATCCTCCATTCCATAGTTCAGTGCCCATATACTCATCATACATATCCTCCATCCCATAGTCCCATGTCCACATACCATAATACATATCCTCCATCCCATAGTCAGGTGCCCATATACCCATCACACATACCCTCCATCCCATATCCTGTGCCCACATATCCATCAACATTTCACTCCATTCCAAAGTCCCGTGCTCATATACCCAACATATCTATACTCCATTCCATAGTCCCGTGCCCATATACCCATCATACATATCCTCTATTCCATAGTCCCATGCCCATATACCCATCATACATAACCTCCATTCTATAGTTCCGTGTCCATATACCCATCATACATGTCCTCCATCCCAAAGTCCAGTGCCCATATACCCAACACCCATCCTCCATCCTATAATCCAGTGCAATATACCCATCACACATCCTCCATCCCATAGTTCCATGCCCATATACCTATCACATATCCTCCATGTCATAGTTCCATACCCATATACCCATCAATCATCCTCCATCCCATAGTCCAGTGCACATATACCCATCACACATCCTACATCCCCTAGTTCAGTGCCCATATAACATCATCCCATATTCCACTGTTCATACAGCCATCACACATCCTCTATCCCATAATCCCATGCACTTATACCCACACATCATCCATCCCATAGTCTCGTGCCTACATAACCTTCACACATCCTCCATCCCATAGTTCAGTGCCCATATACCAATCAATGGCTAACTGAAAAGATGGTAACAAATTGCAAGCTTTTGAGACTACTCAGGCCTCTTCATCAGGCAAAGCTTGCAATTTGCTACCATCTTTTCAGTTAGCCATTAAAAGGTATCAACCACTGAGGACTCTCAATTCTAAATATTTTTCTATGTACTGGCTAACACGGTAAAAAGATACACATCTTTCCCATATACCAATCACACATGCTCCATCCCATAATCCCGTGCCCATATACCAATCACACATCCTACATCCCATAGTCCCGTGCCCATATACCAATCAGACATTGTCTACCCCATAATCCCTTGCCCATATACCAATCATACACTCCCACCATCCAATGGTCCCATGCCCATATACCCATTATACATATCCTTCATCCCATAGTCCCATGCCTACATACCCATCAGACATATTCTCCATCCCATATTCCATTGCCCATATACCCATCACACATCCTCCATCCCATATTCTATTGCTCATATACCCATCACACATCCTCCATCCCATAATCCCTTGCCCATATACCAATCATACACTCCCACCATCCAATGGTTCCATGCCCATATACCCATTATACATATCCTTCATCCCATAGTCCCATGCCTACATACCCATCATACATATTCTCCATCCCATCTTCCCGTGCCCAGATACCCATCATACATATCCTCTATCCCATAGTCCAGTGTCCATAAACCCTTCAAACCTCTTCCATCCCATAGTCCAGTGCCCATATACCCATTCTACATCACAAAGTCAAGTGCCCATATACCCATCATACATCCTCCATCCCTTAGTCTCATGCTCATATACCAATCATACATATCCTCAATCCCATAATCCAGTGCCCATATACCCATCAAACATCCTTCATCCCTTAGTCCCATTACCATATACCCATCACACATCCACCATCCCATATTCAATTGCCGATATACCAAACACACATCCTCCATCCCACAGTCCCATGCCTATATACCCATCACACATCCTCCATCCAATAGTCCCATGTCTATATACCCAACATACATATCCTCCATAACATAGTCCCATGCCCATTTAGCCATCATACATATCCTCCATTCCATAGTCCCGTTCTCATATACCCATTACACATATCCTCCATTCCATAGTCCCGTGCCCAAATACCCATCACACATCCTCCATCCCATAGTTCCATGCCCATACACCCATCATACATATCCTCCATCCCATAGTCCAGTGCCTATATACCCATCACACATCCTCCATCCCATTCCCATATACCCATCAAACAAATCCTCCATCCCATAGTCCAGTGGCAATATACCCATCACACATCCTCCATCCTATAGTCCATTGCTCATATACCCATCACACATCCTCCATCCCATAGTCCTGTGCTCATATACCCATCACACATCCTCCAGCCCATAGTCCAGTGCCCATATACCAATCTAAACTCCCTCCATCCCATGGTGCCATGCCCATATACCCATTATACATATCCTCCATCCCATAATCCCATGCCTACATACCCATCATACATATTCTCTTACCCATACTCCCATGCCCATATACCCATCATACATATCCTCTGTCTCATAGTCCAGTGCCCATATACCCCTCAAACCTCCTCCATCCCATAGTCCAGTGCCCATATACCCATCCTCCATCACACAGCCCCGTGCTCATATACCGATCATACATATTCTCAATCCCATAATGCAGTGCCCATATATTCATCCTCCATCCCATAGTCCAATTCCCTTATACCCATCACACATCCTCCATCCCATAGTCCAGTGCCCATATACCCATCACACATCCTCCATTTGATAGTCCCATGCCCATATACCCATCACACATATCCTCCATCCCACAGTCCCGTGCCCATATACCCATCATACATAGTCCCGTGGCCACATACCCATCATACTTTTCCTCTATCATATAGTCCAGTGCCCATATACCTATCATACATATCCTCCATCCCCTTGTCCAGTGCTCATATACTCAACATACATATCCTCCATTCCATAGTCCCGTGCCCATATTCCAATCATACATATCTGTTATGATTTGGTAGCCGAGGAGGACAGTAGCAAAAAGAGCCAAGGCAACCAGACACCCAGAGAGGTTGGTAACTCGCGAATTGCAGACCCCTAAACTGACCGCACAACTAGAAGTAGCTGTGGGATGTACCTACGATGACCTAGACGCCTCGACACAGCCGGGAGTTAACTAAGCCTAAAGAGAGAAAGGGGAAAGCTAACTGCCCCGGAGTAGCGCCCCAAGGAATAGGTAGCCCCCGCACATACAGGTCCTTCTCAAAAAATTAGCATATAGTGCTAAATTTCATTATTTTCCATAATGTAATGATTACAATTAAACTTTCATATATTTTAGATTCATTACACACCAACTGAAATTTGTCAGGTCTTTTATTGTTTTAATACTGATGATTTTGGCATACAACTCCTGATAACCCAAAAAACCTGTCTCAAAAAATTAGCATATCAAGAAAAGGTTCTCTAAACGACCTATTACCCTAATCTTCTGAATCAACTAATTAACTCTAAACACATGCAAAAGATTCCTGAGGCTTTTAAAAACTCCCTGCCTGGTTCATTACTCAAAACCCCCATCATGGGTAAGACTAGCAACCTGACTGATGTCAAGAAGGCCATCATTGACACCCTCAAGCAAGAGGGTAAGACCCAGAAAGAAATTTCTCAACAAATAGGCTGTTCCCAGAGTGCTGTATCAAGGCACCTCAATGGGAAGTCTGTTGGAAGGAAACAATGTGGCAGAAAACGCTGTACAACGAGAAGAGGTGACCGGACCCTGAGGAAGATTGTGGAGAAGGACCGATTCCAGACCTTGGGGGACCTGAGGAAGCAGTGGACTGAGTCTGGTGTAGAAACATCCAGAGGCACCGTGCACAGGCGTGTGCAGGAAATGGGCTACAGGTGCCGCATTCCCCAGGTAAAGCCACTTTTGAACCATAAACAGCGGCAGAAGCGCCTGACCTGGGCTACAGAGAAGCAGCACTGGACTGTTGCTAAGTGGTCCCAAGTACTTTTTTCTGATGAAAGCAAATTTTGCATGTCATTCGGAAATCAAGGTGCCAGAGTCTGGAGAAAGACTGGGGAGAAGGAAATGCCAAAATGCCTGAAGTCCAGTGTCAAGTACCCACAGTCAGTGATGGTGTGGGGTGCCATGTCAGCTGCTGGTGTTGGTCCACTGTGTTTCATCAAGGGCAGGGTCAATGCAGCTAGCTATCAGGAGATTTTGGAGCACTTCTTGCTTCCATCGGCTGAAATGCTTTATGGAGATGAAGATTTCATTTTTCAGCACGACCTGGCACCTGCTCACAGTGCCAAAACCACTGGTAAATGGTTTACTGACCATGGTATTACTGTGCTCAATTGGTCTGCCAACTCTCCTGACCTGAACCCCATAGAGAATCTGTGGGATATTGTGAAGAGAAAGTTGAGAGACGCAAGACCCAACACTCTGGATGAGCTTAAGGCCGCTATCGAAGCATCCTGGGCCTCCATAACACCTCAGCAGTGTCACAGGCTGATTGCCTCCATGCCACGCCGCATTGAAGCAGTCATTTCTGCAAAAGGATTCCCGACCAAGTATTGAGTGCATAACTGAACTTTATTATTTGATGTTTTTTTTGTTTGTTTTTAAAAAACACTTTTATTTTATTGGATGGTTGAAATATGTTAATTTTTTGAGACAGGTTTTTTGGGTTGTCAGGAGTTGTATGCCAAAATCATCAGTATTAAAACAATAAAAGACCTGACAAATTTCAGTTGGTGTGTAATGAATCTAAAATATATGAAAGTTTAATTGTAATCATTACATTATGGAAAATAATGAAATTTAGCACTATATGCTAATTTTTTGAGAAGGACCTGTATATTGGTGGTGAGACAAGATGAAATACGAACACATGCAGAAAATAGAACAAGCAAACACTGGGGCCCAAAACTGTCTAGATAGAATAGGACAGGAAAGAATACTGTCTGCACGCCGGCAAAGCCCTAAGAAAAATTCCAACACTTCTGATTTCCAAAAAATACTGAGACCACACAATCTCTCCCCCGCTAGATCAGAATTCTGGTTTGAGCTGGTAACCAACCAGCAGATACTGAAATAACAGGGACTGAACAAAAACAGTGGTAAATGAGAAACAGAGACCAGCGCAGGCCCCAGCTGGGGAACCTTGCTGACCTCACTCCAGAAGGGCAGAAAACAAAAGGAAAACAAATGCCAAAGAAACAAGCAGCAAATAACTTATCTGAACGTTGCAGGAAACAGCAGGAGGCAAGCTGACTTCCAAATGGAACCAGAAAGAACAACAAATCACCGGCGAGGATCATGGAAGGTTACTCCCTTATATCTCCCCAGTCAGTGCTACCTGATTGCCACACCTTGCCCCCAGCTGATGGACTTGTGTTAGCCGAAGCAGCTTCATTACTATCAGCAGCCACCAGAGGGAGCCCAAACTCCGAAGTCAGATCTAGAGCGTTCACAACACATATCCTCCATTCCATTGTTCCGTGCCCAAATACCCATCACTAGAGTTGAGCGAAACAGGTCGGTCAGATTCATAAGTCGCAGACTTTCGGCAAAGTCAGGTTTCGCCAAGCGAAACCCGACCATAGCGTGAAGTCGGCCATGCGTTCAGCAAAACGAGCGCCAAAGTCGGTTTTCCCATAATGCTTGCAGGCGCCTTTTTTCAGCCAATGAGAAAGGACGTAAACTGTGGGCAACGAGATGACATGGGCAGCCGCCACCACCATCTTAGAGAAGGGCATTGCAGTGATTGACTTGCTTTGGGGGGCATCATAGTGTCTATAAAAGCCCTGACCGCCGACCGGCATTTTACTTCTGCCGATCTTAACAGTAGGGAGAGGTTGCTGAAGCTGTTTATCAGTAGGGAGAGAGTTAGGGCTGGAAACCGAAGTTCTTATGTGCTTGTGCTGATAGCTATTGTGCTGTACAGTTAGTGTGCAGTGACAGGGGAGGATTTTCTTGTGTGCAGTAGCGTTGGTTAATAGGCTGCCTGCTAGCTGTATTGCTGCGTGTACACTGCGGTGCAGACTGCTTTTTACACAGCAATGATACTTTTATTCTTTTTTTCTGCACAGTTACCGAGCGTTCCTTTTTTCCCACACCGTATAGAGCTGTACGCTCCTCACACACTACCATGTAATGGCTGGTATCACGGACAAATACATTCTGACTATCTGTGTGTCACTCCGGAAATAAATACGGAGATTTACAATTACTCCTAGACTGTATACAGCTGTACGCTTGTGATACAGTACCCTTTTTCTGCTTTTTATATTCCGGTCTAATCTATATTGAGCCTATGAGCGTCTGTGTCTGATTTCGGAAATATATACGGAGATTTAAAATTACCCCATCACTATATACACCTGGTATCTTCTGATACAGTACCCTTTTTATGTTTTTTATATTCTGGTGTAATCCATACTGAGCCTGTGAGCGTCTGTGTGTGACTAAGGAAATATATATGGAGATTTACAATTATCCCTAGACTGTATGCAGCTGTACGCTTCTGATACATTACCCTTTTCTGCTTTTTATATTCTGGTGTAATCCATACTGAGCCTGTAAGAGTCTGTGTCTGACTCTGGAAATATTTACAATATTCCCCTTCACCGTATACAGCTGTACGCTTCTGATACAGTACCATATATCTGCTGGTACTTTGGGTACATTTTCACATACAAGAGGACGTATAGTGGAAGAGGCAGCGGATGTGGGCGTGGGGGGCCAGCTGGTACTGATGGTGGTGCATCTGCTGGTAGTGTCAAAAGCACAATAGCACCTAAGGCCGGAGGTGTTGAGCCTGTGTCATCGTCTGGCTCCAGAAGGCCTGGAAGACTCCCTTTTCTTGGAGTAGGTAAACCGCTTTTAAAGCCAGAGCATCAGGAACAGGTTTTGGCTTACATTGCCGAAACAGCCTCCAGCTCTATCGCCTCCTCTTCTGAAGTTACAAAAAATGCAAGCACTGAGTAGTCAGTGCAGGCTCCTGGTCAGGAACAACACCTTTTCCTTGTGTCCTTCACACCCCACCAAAAGTGAAGGATGCGGCAGGCCACACTTCAGATTACTCCATGGAGCTCTTTTCACATACCATGCCTGGGTTATCAAGTCAAATCCTGAATTCCCCAGTCCAAGATGAATCCGACATGGAGTGCACTGATGCACAGCCACTGTTAGATGATTCTGCTGGTGCATTCACCCAGAGCACTACATTGCCCTCGCAGTCTACTGAGCCAGAATCTGACCCTGATGAAACTCAGGTGCCCCTTTCAGCATACTATACCACCTTACACGGTGACACAGAGGAAGGTGCAGATGAAATTGAAGAGGAGGTGATGGATGACCCAGTTGTTGACCCAGATTGGCATCCATTGGGGGAAGAGGGTGCCGCTGGCAATAGCTCAGAAGAGGAGAAGGATCCGCAGCAGGCATCGACATCACAGCAGCGGTTATCTGGCAGGCCCATAGCTGTCCAAAAACGTGTTAAAAAAACAAAAGGAGTTGCAGGACAGCTTGGACAGACGGTCAAATTAGCACAGTGTGCAAGCCCTGAAAATTTATCCCATAGTAAAAGAGTGCAGTGTGGCACTTTTTTGATCAAAATCCTATTGATGAGGCAAAGGTTATCTGTAAGAAGTGCGGAAGGACCTTTAGCCGAGGGAAAAATCTCTGAAATTTGAATACCAGTTGCATGCTTAGACATTTAATCACCATGCACTTGCAAGCGTGGACGGACTACAAAACCTCAGGTAGCACATGTGCACCTGCTCCGACTGAAGTTAGCCAGCAACGCTCCATCGCTTCCCCCACTGTAAGCCCACAGGTTAGCACACCACCAGCAAGAAATGTTGAGATGTCTTGGCAAGGCCAAAGCAGTCAGGAAATCACAATGTTTTTGCAACAAAGACTGAAACTAGGCCATCATCATCACCACCACCATCACCAACCCCCTTTCAGTCCGTCATGTCCACCGCTAGTTCCCCCATATGCAGCTCTCAAGTCCAGCTCACCCTAGCAGATAATGAGTAGGACAAGAAAGTACTCATCCTCTCATCTGCATACACTGGCTTTGGATGCCTACATTGCCAAACTGATCTCATTAGAGATGATGCCCTTCCATTTGGTTAAAAGTGCAGCGTTCCGAGAACTCATGGCTACGCTGTCCCACACTGTGACCTACCCAGCCGGCACTTCATTTCTAGAAAAGCCATCCCTGTCCTCCACCTGCATGTGAAAGACTGCATTGTCCATGCACTCAAACAATCAGTGATTGGAAAGGTGCACCTCACAACAGATGCATGGCCAGTAGGCATGGCCAGGGCTGTTACGTGTCCATCACTGCGCACTGGTTAATGTGGTGGATGTAGGGTCCACAGGGGACAGCGGCAGTGGGACAGTGCTGCCTAGCCCACGGTATAGGGAACAGTTGGCTGTAGGCGTTCGACCCTCCTTCTCCTCCTCCTTCGGAAGCGAAAGCTCGTCAACAGAGCGCAGTTGCACGAGCACTCCATCCGCAGCTGCCAGTATTGCACACGAAGTGTCCCACTATCGAACAGCTAGTGGTAAGCTCAGCAGGCTGTTTTAAAGATGATGTCTTTTGGCGACAACAGACTCACCGCGGAGGTACTGGCCGACTACTTGCAGCGAGAAACTGAGTCATGGCTGGGCTGTATACATCTTGCACCAGGCAAGGTAGTCAGTGATAACGGCTGTAATTTTGTGGCGGCCATAGCCCTGGCAAAACTCAGACACATACCTTGCCTGGCTCACACCTTGAATCTGGTGGTGCAGTGCATCCTAAATAATTATCCAGAGTTAACAGCCCTGCTCCATAAGGTGCGAAGACTGTGCTCGCTCATCCGTCGCTCGCACTTAGACTACTGTCGTATGCAAAGGCGGCAGCGTCGCTCCACCTCCCTAAGCACCACCTAATCATAGTCTTTGCAATAAGGTGGAACTCCACCATGCACATGGTTGAGAGGCTGTATGAACAGAGGCAGGCTGTAATGCATTTGTGGGAGGATACAAGGGCAGGCAGTTTGAGGGTGGACATGGAGTCGTCGTGTATGCAGTGGTCAAAGCTGAAAGACCTCTGTAAAGTCCTTCAGTGTTTTGATGAATGCACACGGCTGGTAAGCGCAGACGACATCATAAGCATGAGCATCCCACTTATGCGTCTGCTCATGCAAACTTTAACGCACATTAAGGATCAGGCGTCTGCAGCGGAGGAGGAAGAGGAGGAGGAGGAGGAGGAGGGAAGCCTTGTTGACAGTCAGCCATTGTCTACTCAGGGAACTGTCCTTGACGAGGTGGAGGAAGAAGAGGAAGAGGAGGAGGAGGATGAGGGGGATTATTATTTTGGGGAGGAGGATGCTTCTCAGGGGCAAGAGAAAATGTTGGCGTGCCAAGGTCAGGTACAGGGTTTGTGCGTGACTGGAGGGATGTGGATTTGGCAGAAAGTGCTCCTCCACCCACCACTGGCAGTGCATCATTGACACCTGGAACATTGGCCCACATGTGTGATTTGCACCAAAATTAAATTATGAAGGATGACGACTACTGGTTGGCCAGCATCCTCGATCCACACTATAAAGGCAAATTACAGAACATGATGCCACAAGAGAACCTAGAGCTAATATTGGCGAACAAACAAGCAACTCTGGTAAACAGTTTGTTAGAGGCATTCCCAGCACACAGCAGTGATGCAGGTTCCACCACAAGCCTGTTGGCATATGCAACAGATTAGGACTTATTACAAGTAAAAGGAGGACTTTATGGTGACCTGACTTTAGATGGCGATGTTGTGTAACGTTTCCTTCTGTTTAATTTATTGTATAAGAAATAGTCTCACTTGTAGTTTCACTTTCGTTTTGTTCCTGGTTTCCTGATGCAATGCTAAAATGACTGTGCATTTTTCCTTTACCTCATGTTGATAGAAGTAAAAGCTTGTTATCCCATGCAGCCTGCTCTGTGAAGTTTTCTACTGCAAAGGTGTGGATTCAGAAACTGTGCAACAGAGCCGTACTGGGCCAAATGGAAGAGGTGTTCGTGGTGCACACAGCCGAGCTGGGTTGGAGACAGGGGTGTCATGACCATGTTGTGGACTGATTTCTCGAGTAACGCTCACATGACTGGTAATACTGAATCGATTGCAACATACAGGAGACAGCAGACGTCAACTATGGTTCAAAATTACCTCTCCTCCCCTATCGATGTTCTCCCTCACAATTCATTCCCCTTTGACTACTGGGCCTGTAAACTGGACACCTGGCCTGAATTGGTACAATATGCCTTACAGGAGCTCGCTTGCCCTGCTGGTAGTGTGCTATCAGAAAGAGTCTTCAGTGCTGCTGGATCAATCCTGACAGAAAGAAGGACCCGGCTGTCGACCCAAAATGTTGGTGATCTCACCTTCATTAAAATGAACCATGCATTGGTTTCAAAGGATTTTATGCCACCTTCCCCTGATGACACATAGGTTGCCAGAAAAATGGCTCGCTTTGTCCTCCTCTTCCTCCGACTTCTCCAATTCCTCCATTTGCAGCTGCTTAACGTCCAGCCTACATCTCAACATATGCCAGTTTTCCCACCTCCCTAACTGGGCTGTACCCCACCCGTGCCGGCGTCAGCACCTGGCGCACCCGTGCAAGTGCCGGTGCCCTGAGCAGGTGAGGGGGCCCACTCGTGGGCGACGGCACTGGCACTGGGCCCCTCATAGTACGCCTGTGACATTCAGGTCAGAAAGCGCGATGACGTCACGTCTGCACGCCCTTTGCCTGAACAGTCCAAGAGCAGATAATTGGAATATGGCGACGCTGAGAGTCCAGAGTAGAGCAGTGCCCAACGAGGATAGGTATTTCATTTTTTTTACTGTTTGGAGCAATATATGAGGAGAATTATACACTAGAGAATTATATATGGGGCCCATCATACGCTTGAGCATCATAGATAGGGCCCATTATACACTGGAGCATCATATGGGGCCCATTATATTTGGAGCATTATATAGGCCCATCATACACTGGAGCATTATAAATGTGACCCATCGTACACTGGAGCATCATATACGGGGCCTATTATACACTGGAGCACTATAAATGGGACCCATATATATGGAGCATTATATAGGCCCATGAAACACAGCAGCATCATCCTTGGGGCCCATCTTTTACTGGAGCATCATATAGGGCCCATTATATATGGAGCATTATATAGGCCCATCAAACACTGCAGCATCATCCTTGGGGCCCATCTTTTACTGGAGCATCATATAGGGCCCATTATATATGGAGCATTATATAGGCCATCATCCATGGGGCGCATCATACACTGGAGCATTATAAATGGGGCCCATCATACACTGGAGCATCATCCATGGGGCCCATCATACACTGGAGCATTTTAAATGGGGCCCATCATACACTGGAGCATGATATACGGGGCCCATCATACACTGGAGCATCATATATGGGGCCCATTATATATGGAGCATTATATAGCCCCATCATACACTGGAGTTTCATCCAAGGGGCCCATCATACACTGGAGCATTATAAATGGGGCCCATCATACACTGGAGCATCATATACGGGGCCCATTATACACTGGAGCATTATAAATGGGGCCCATTATATATGGAGCATTATACACTGTTTGCATAATTATTAGGCAAGTTATATTTGAGAGGATTCTTTTTATTATTGAACAACAACTATGTTCTTAATCAACCCAAAAGACTCATAAATATCAAAGCTTAATATTTTTGGAATTTGGAATGTTTTTTTTTAGATTTGGCTATCTTAGGAGGATATCTGTTTTCTGCAGGTAACTATTGCTGTGCAGAATTATTAGGCAACTTAATAAAAACCAAATATATACCCATCTCACTTTTTTATTTTCTCCAGTTAAACCAATATAACAACGCAAAATTCAGAAATAAACATTTCTGACATTCAAAAACAAAAAAAACAAAAATCAGTGACCAACATAGCCACCTTTCTTTACGATGACACTCAAAAGCCTTCCATCCATAGATTCTGTCAGTTACTTGATCTGTTTACGATCAATATTGCGTGCAGCAGCCACCACAGCCTCCCAGACACTGTTCCGAGATGTGTAATGTTTTCCCTCCCTGTAGATCTCACATTTTATGAGTGACAACAGGTTCTCTATGGGGTTCAGATTTTTTGGCTGGGCAGCCACGCTGCCCAGATTTTTTATACTGGGCAGCCACGCTGTGGTGTATTTGGATGCATGTGATGGAGCATTGTCCTGCATGAAAATCATCATCCATCATATACTGGAGCATCATATGGGGTTCATTATTTATGGGGCATCATACAGGGTATGGAGCATCATATGGACCACATATGGGGACTATTCTGTATGGAGCATTATATGAAGCCTATTCTGTATGGAGCAATATATGGGGCTCATCATATACTGTATGGAGCTTTATATGCGACTCATTATACTGTATGGAGCAATATGTGGGGCTCATTATACTCTATGGGGACCGTCTTATACTGTATGGCACATTATATGGGGACCATCATATACTGTAGCAGTATGTGGAGCTCATCATATACTGTATGGAACATTATATGGGACCAATTATTCTGAATGGAGCAATATATGGCGCTCATTATTCTGTATGGCGCACTATGTGGTGGCCATAATACTGTATGGAGGAATATACTGTCCGGTTTTTGAGCTATTGTAGAATTTAAAATAGATATCAGTCATGTAATGTAAGAAGTGAAGTATTTGTCATTGTACTATACCTATATTTTTCTGCCGTATCGGAGCATCATGAATTGTGGTATATGTTAAAGGGCCCACCTGACACTCTTTCGCCCGGGGCACACGAAAACCTGGAGCCAGCCCGACCCCCCCACAACTTTAGCCAAATAACCCCCAGTTTTCAATGTGTAACTATTATTATAAAGTAAATTAAGATTGACAAGCTTAAGTAATAAGAATTGATGTCGTTGGCATTGAAATGGGCACTGTAGGTATGTTTACTGTCCTCCACTCCCTGCCGACTTTGCTTCCTCATTGACTTGCATTGGGTTTCGTGTTTCAGTTGGACCTCCGACTTTTCCCGATAGTCGGCCATTTCGTTCGACTCGACTTTTGAGAAAGTGGAGTTTCACGAAACCCGATTCGACCCTCCCGGAGAAAAAGTTGCTCATCTCTACCCATCACACATCCTCCATCCCATAGTCCTGTGCCCATTTACCCATCATACATATCCTCTATCCCATATTCCAGTGCACATATACCCATCATACATTTCCTCCATCCCAAAGTACATTGCCCATATACTTATCAGACATATCCTCCATCCTATAGTTCCGTGCCCATATATCCATCACATATCCTCTAGTCCATAGTCCAGTGCAAATATACCCTTCATACATATCCTCTATTCCATAGTCCGTGCCCATATACCAATTATTCATATCCTCCATGCCATAGGTATATTGACATGGGACTATGGCTTGGATGATATGCATGAATGGTATATGGGCACGGGACTATGGAGTAGAGGATATGTATGACGGGTATATGGGCACTGGATTATGGGATGGAGGATGTGTATGATGGGTATATGGACACGGAACTATAGGATGGAGGATATGTCTGATAGGTATATGGGCACGGGACTATCAGACATATCCTCCATCCTATAGTTCCGTGCCCAGATACCCATCATACATATCCTCCATCCCAAAGTCCAGTGCCCATATACCCATTATACATCCTCCATTACATAATCCAGTGCCATATACTCATCACGTATTGTCCATCCAATAGTTCCATTTCCATATAGATAATTGCAGAGAAAAGAAGCACAGAAAAGGTGTGTACTCACAGCAGATATCATATAAAAAGGCTTTATTGAACACACAATTGCCAGACAGACAAGGATACAAGATAAAAAACAATGAAGGAGAAATGTAGGCAAGTGAATATAAAAATACACAGTTATATTCCATCAATCAACTAAACAAATTGTGTATATAACAATATATAGATCCTAATTAACCAAGGGTAATACATAAATATATACAGATTAAATTTATAAAGATAGTAGAAACTTGCAGGAGAAGAGATGGAAAAAAAAATTAATTATACCGTTATATATTTAATTTGTGAAAAGTAAGCATAGGCCAATCTGAATATGAATTTGGGCAGATCAAATTGTATGCCTAAATAATTCACAAAATTGGTCTCCAAGCACTCATAACATTAGCAAAATGAATCACATGTACCAATGGTATATATGGAGAAAAGAGTAAATTGGACACAATCCCATGGTCACTGAAGGAAAAAAAACAAAACACTTTTGTCATGCAAGTTATGTAAACAAATATAGAGAAGGTCACATCATAATTACCCAAGGGCATTCACTGTGCCCACAGTGCCCAACGTGTGTCGCTGCCCACTGCAGCTTCGTTAGGAGAAGTAGCACTAAGTGAAACAGAGTTCAATATATAGTGCAATTGCAATCGCAATCACTACAACGGGCGCCGTCACCTGTGTGCAGCGCCCGCCGAGTGATGAAGATAGTATGAAGTTGAAATAAGTAAATAAGTCAGTGCACATGCACAGATGGCCGTCTTGCGTTCCAGACGGCAATGTATGACGCGTCTGCGGTCCAAATACTGGAAATCCTGCGTTTCAGATGGCAGGAAAGCTAATTATATACCCATCATTCATTTCCTCCATCACATAGTCCACTGCTGATATACCCATCATACATCTCATCTATCCCATAGTCCAGTGCCCATATACCCATCCAACCTCCTCCATCCCACCGTCCAGTGCCCATATACCCATCCAACATCCTCCATCTCATAGTCCAGTGCCCATATACCCATCCTCCATCCCATAGTTCATTGCCTATCATACATATCCTCCATCCCATAGTCCAGTGCCCATAAACCCATCACACATCCTCCATCCCATATTTCATTCCCCATATACCCATCACACATCCTCCATCCCATAGTCCTGTGCCCATATATATCCATCACACATCCTCCATCCCATAGTCCTGTGCCCATATATATCCATCACACATCCTCCATCCCATAGTCCCTTGCCCATATATCCATCAAACAACTTCCATCCCATAGTCCTGTGCCCATATACCCATCATACATATCCTCCATCCCATAGTCCTGTGCCCATATACCCATCACACATATCCTCCATCCCATAGTCCCGTGCCCACATACCCATCATACATATCCTACATTCCATAGTCCAGTGCCATTATACCCATCAAACATCCTCCATCCCATAGTCCAGTGCCCATATACCCATCACACATCCTCCATCCCATATTCCATTGCTCATATACCCATCACACATCCTCCATCCCATAGTCCCATGCCATATGCCCATCACACATCCTCCATCCCATAATCCTGTGCCCATATACCCATCACACATCCACCATCCCATAATCCAGTGCCTATATACTCATTATACATATCCTCCATCCCATAGTCCTGTGCACATAAACCCATCATATATATCATGTATCCCAAAGTCCAGTGCCCATATACACACCACACATCCTCCATCCAATAATCCCGTGAACGTATACCCATCACATACAGTATCCTCCATCCAATTGTCCCATGCCGATATACCCATCACACATCCTCCATCTCATAGTTCCATGCCCCTTTTCCTCTGAAGAGGCAATTTGCATATTACATTTTCCAGAGGAGCATTGCACGGCGAATAAGCCTCCTTACTTTGACAAGCCAGAGCTGGTATGTCACTCTCCACAAGAAGAAACCTTACCTCTTAGACCTCAGTCCAAAGCCTGTCACCTAGCCAAATCAGTTCTCATCAGTGATGAGCGAACATTTTCATCACTACTTGTTACTCGCCCGAATATTATAGTACTTGTTGTACTCGGCGGAACTCGGGTCTCCACCCAGCATTTTTGGCGAACTTTAGAGACCCAATAACGCTGCAGGGAATACTCTGCCAAGCAATGAAATGCCGTAGCCATCTTTGATGTGGTCGTGCAGTGATTGGCTGGCTGCACAGCATCTTCAGGGTATAAGAGACCGGACGCCACCCTGCTCAATGCATTCAGCTCCAGAGTGAGATAGTGTAGTGAGAGCTGCTGCTGAGATAGGGTCAGATTTGGCGATTTCTTAGCCATTGTGGGGTCTACCATCCTAAACTACTCAAATCCTGGTTACCCAACAGTCCTTCTAAGAACTAATTCCAGAGTATCTAGGTTCCAGTGTTAGGTAGGCAGGGGAGTGTATGTCGCTCCATTCCCATCTTGACTTCTGCTGCTGCTACTTGTATGATATATTTGCTGTATATAGCTAGCCCCAGATGTAATTGGAATACAGGCCACAAATTTTTCGATGTGGTATCTTCATGCCAGCTCTTATCTGTGCGTGCTCAAAGTGTGGCCAGTGTACACAAATATTTTTTTTGCCCTTGGTGTGACTGTACTTAAACACCAGTATTTTGCAAAAAAAAAGATAGGGCACACATTTGTTGTACTGGTATCTCTGTGCCAGGTCATATCTGTAGGAGAACAGGATGACACTTAAGGTGACCCCAGAATGACATAATAACAACAAGTGTATATATATAGTCTAATAGGGACAACTCAATCTCACTGGACTATATAGGACACACTGCATACATAGCATTAGAAAGACCACAGAAAAAAACAGTGCAAAAAGTCCATATTCAGAAAAATACAACTTTATTAATTTAAAAATGATACTATCAATGGTAGCAAAGGAGCTGAATAAAGTGACGTGCATAAGTCACCACATGAATTTGAACATAGCAGGGATACCAAAGCAACTGTCCATATACACGTATAGGTATAATCGCAGATATAATACCAAGCATAGTCGATATATGTATCACCCATAATTACATAATTTAGATAAATTCCACATGTGAAGTATATTGATGTCATCAATTTACATAACGGGCAAGTGCCATTACATAAGGTGAACACACAGAAGAGAAAAAAAAAAAAAATCAATCACATGTGTAGATATATAAACGGACTATATATAGGGCAACATGGTGCTACCAATAATTATAATGGGTCAATGCCACTCTTATAGAGAAGACACACATGTAAGCACAGATTACATATAAACACATGTGGGAGCAGACATACCCACTGGCAAATACCAGGACTGATATATGGGCACAGATTATAATGAGACACATATGGAAGCGAACATACCAGCTGACAATTTCCTGGACGAGACCTTGGACCCCTGCCTCCCCAACGCGCGTTTCGGCATTCAATGCCTTCCTCAGGGGGCTTACCAAGTGGAGCTTACTGCGATCATTTATAGCTGCCAGCATGTGTAGAATCGCCATCACCTGAGCCGGATACCGCCCACCAGCACCGTCACACCCACCAACGTCAGCACACACAGGCCTCATGTGACCCGACGTCAGAAAGGGGGCGGAGCCAGGAACGGCAAAACCAGCCAGTACACAGAGCATGCTCCAAGCACAGCGGTGGCCATTTTACTAAAGGGCAAAAGGTATAAACTGCCAAAACAGCTTTGTTATACAAATATATATATATATATATATATAAAGCGGCGCAAAACATTGTGCAAATATATTAACAGTGATTATTGCAATGAGAAACAGCAATAGCTCAAAGATCACCACAAATACCATACAAAATATACAAGAGCATTGCCACATCACATTTACTTACAACCAACAATACATATAAAGAGCATAATCTATAAAATATGATGGCACACCTAAATCGAATCTTGGCAATTATAGACATATATATATGTATCAGAGACTGGATTATATAAAATAAATATATCCATTAAAGATGGAAATACATCCACTAATGTATATAAACATCCTAGAAAAATAATGTCTACAATTGTAGCAACATATATGTCCATAGAGATTCTTGATCACGTAGAATCAAGATTGTTGAGCCAAATCAAGGATTGACGGTATTCCATCACAGCATATCCACAACGAAAGTAGGTTAATCTAAATAACTAAATAATAAAAATAGGAGTTAAAATCAATACATATTCACATGTGCGAATAGCACGGCACTTATAACCAAAACCGGTCATAGATAAGGGGCAAATGAGATACATTCATTCAACCCAGAGGGATGAACCGTATTAAGAAGCCAGATCCACCTCGACTCCAACTTAGCCAATCTACTGGACAGGGCACCCCCTCTAATGTTGATCCTGAGAGATTCAATACCACGTACTCGTAATAGGGAGCTGTCACATTTATGAAATTCAAAAAAATGACGAGGTATTGTTTTGAGTGTGGATGGCTCAGTGCAGCCGATGGCCGCCTGAATACCTAATACATGTTCTCTTATTCTAACTTTTAGTTGGCGCGTAGTTAGACCAACATAGATTAGGTTACATGGACATTTGGCATAGTAGATCACGTATCTCGTCGTACACGTGATGTACTGCCGAATGTTAAATGTTCTTGTATTATCCGAGTTAGTGAATGTATCACACCGATCTATGTTTGGGCAGGCGACACATCGGCCGCAAGGCCTACATCCACTACTCATCCTCATATTATCTAGGAATGTGGGTATGCCCCGTCCAGTATAGTGGCTGGAGACGGGATAGTCCTTCAGGTTCTTGGCGCGTCTAAATGACATAGATGGATTCTTAGGAATGATCCGACCAAGTATCGGATCAACCTGTAGTATCGGCCATGCCCTCTGGAGAATAGTCCGGATCTTTTCAGACTGTGAATTAAAGGATGTAACAAATCTTACAACTTTATCGGATGGATTGGGTTTAGATTCTGTCCTATAGAGAAGATCATGTCTAGAGGCATGCTTTGCCCTATTGAATGCCCTTTTAACAAGCCTACGGCTGTATCCACGGGAGTAGAAACGTTCCTTAAGTTCCTCCGCCCTATACATGAAGTCAGCTTCAGAGGAACAAATGCGGCGAAGTCGAAGAAATTGGCCCACTGGGACTGCCCTAATAACATGTCGGGGGTGTCCCGACTTAGCGTGTAATAAGGTGTTCGTTGATGTCTCTTTCCTAAATATGTCAGTATTTAGGGTTCCCGATGGGTCTCTCTTAATAGTCACGTCAAGGAAATCGAGTGAGACACCACTATGTACAAACGTTAAATGAATATTACGGTCGTTGCTGTTAAGGGTATCAATCAGTTGCGCAAGGTCGACGGGTGTGCCTTGCCAGATGAAGAAGATATCGTCGATGTACCGTGTCCAAAAGGGGACACGGTGCATCAACCCCTGTTCATCTGACAAGAAGAGATCCCTTTCCCACAGCCCCAGGAAGAACCCGGCATAAGCCGGCGCAAAGGCCGCGCCCATGGCGGTCCCCTGGAGCTGCAGGTAGAAGGAACCCTTAAATACAAAAAAATTGTGAGTTAACGCAAACTCTAGTAGTTCCAGCAGGAAGTCCCTCATGTCAAGAGACAGTGATGAATTGCTGAGGAAAAACCGTACCGCAGACAACCCATCACTGTGCTTGATGTTGGTGTAGAGGGACTCAACATCTGCTGAAACCAGTAGAGCGTGGTCCTCAATACACAAACCGTCGACCCTGCGCAACAGATCTCCCGTGTCCTGGAGGAAGGAAGGGAGGCCCATAACAAGAGGTTGTAAATGGAAATCGATCCATTTATTAACGTGCTCCAGGAAGTTCCCATTACCCGAAATGATAGGTCTACCGGGTGGCACAGAGGCATTCTTATGGATCTTTGGGAGGAGGTATAAGGTTGAGACAGTAGGCTCCTGAACAGTCAATGCAGAGACCAATTCCTTGGAGACAATGCCGTCCTGAAGGGCCCGCTTTAAGATGTTATCCAATTGTGCCGAATATGCCGAGAGGGGATTATAAGTCAGCCTCCTATAATTGGTGGTAACATGTAACTGTCGGTAGGCTTCCCTCTCATACATATCAACGGGCCACAGGACGACATTGCCTCATTTGTCTGCCGGTTTATAAATAACGTCAGGTAATTCACATAAATGTCTCAACCTAATCCTCTCCTCCCGTGTAAGATTGTCACACACAAGATCTTTTGGAATTCGGTGTAATTCCTCTGTAACCACCCGGACGAACAGATCTATGCTAGCGCATGAAGAGAGTGGGGGGAACCTCCTGGAGCGCGGAAGGATTGATGGAGGGATCTTACCTCCAATATTAGTATGTTCAGATGACAGTTCCTCTAGAATCCTCAGGGCCTCCTGTTCCTCCTCTGTTGGAAATAATGAACGTAGGGAATTAGTGTCAAAATACCTCTTAAACAGCAACGACCGTGCGAAAATATGTAGATCTTTTACAGTGGTGAATACATCTTTCCTTAGAAATGAATTACAGGGGAATTTACATAAAAGTGCATCCAATGTATCGATCTCCTCCTTGAGCAATCGCTCGGATGTATCATCCGTTTCTAATGTAACGACTGTATCCACGGAGAGTACAAGACTCAGATTTCGTTCCTATCACCCCTATAAGAGGAATGCATCATCTACTTTAACACAGCGTGATAATAAGGTGATTAATCTAAGTGGTCATTCTTTAACTAATGTTGATTTGGGTCTTCTGGGTAGAGGTCTCTCATTTTCACCAAAGTCAGGTTTTGATGTATTCACCACTGTAAAAGATCTACATATTTTCGCACGGTCGTTGCTGTTTAAGAGGTATTTTGACACTAATTCCCTACGTTCATTATTTCCAACAGAGGAGGAACAGGAGGCCCTGAGGATTCTAGAGGAACTGTCATCTGAACATACTAATATTGGAGGTAAGATCCCTCCATCAATCCTTCCGCGCTCCAGGAGGTTCCCCCCACTCTCTTCATGCGCTAGCATAGATCTGTTCGTCCAGGTGGTTACAGAGGAATTACACCGAATTCCAAAAGATCTTGTGTGTGACAATCTTACACGGGAGGAGAGGATTAGGTTGAGACATTTATGTGAATTACCTGACGTTATTTATAAACCGGCAGACAAATGAGGCAATGTCGTCCTGTGGCCCGTTGATATGTATGAGAGGGAAGCCTACCGACAGTTACATGTTACCACCAATTATAGGAGGCTGACTTATAATCCCCTCTCGGCATATTCGGCACAATTGGATAACATCTTAAAGCGGGCCCTACAGGACGGCATTGTCTCCAAGGAATTGGTCTCTGCATTGACTGTTCAGGAGCCTACTGTCTCAACCTTATACCTCCTCCCAAAGATCCATAAGAATGCCTCTGTGCCACCCGGTAGACCTATCATTTCGGGTAATGGGAACTTCCTGGAGCACGTTAATAAATGGATCGATTTCCATTTACAACCTCTTGTTATGGGCCTCCCTTCCTTCCTCCAGGACACGGGAGATCTGTTGCGCAGGGTCGACAGTTTGTGTATTGAGGACCACTCTCTACTGGTTTCAGCAGATGTTGAGTCCCTCTACACCAACATCAAGCACAGTGATGGGTTGTCTGCGGTACGGTTTTTCCTCAGCAATTCATCACTGTCTCTTGACATGAGGGACTTCCTGCTGGAACTACTAGAGTTTGCGTTAACTCACAATTTTTTTGTATTTAAGGGTTCCTTCCACCTACAGCTCCAGGGGACCGCCATGGGCGCGGCCTTTGCGCCGGCTTATGCCGGGCTCTTCCTGGGGCTGTGGGAAAGGGATCTCTTCTTGTCAGATGAACAGGGGTTGATGGACCGTGTCCCCTTTTGGACACGGTACATCGACGATATCTTCTTCATCTGGCAAGGCACACCCGTCGACCTTGCGCAACTGATTGATACCCTTAACAGCAACGACCGTAATATTCATTTAACATTTGTACATAGTGGTGTCTCACTCGATTTCCTTGACGTGACTATTAAGAGAGACCCATCGGGAACCCTAAATACTGACATATTTAGGAAAGAGACATCAACAAACACCTTATTACACGCTAAGTCGGGACAACCCCCGACATGTTATTAGGGCAGTCCCAGTGGGCCAATTTCTTCGACTTCGCCGCATTTGTTCCTCTGAAGCTGACTTCATGTATAGGGCGGAGGAACTTAAGGAACGTTTCTACTCCCGTGGATACAGCCGTAGGCTTGTTAAAAGGGCATTCAATAGGGCAAAGCATGCCTCTAGACATGATCTTCTCATAGGACAGAATCTAAACCCAATCCATCCGATAAAGTTGTAAGATTTGTTACATCCTTTAATTCACAGTCTGAAAAGATCCAGACTATTCTCCAGAGGGCATGGCCGATACTACAGGTTGATCCTATACTTGGTCGGAACATTCCTAAGAATCCATCTATGTCATTTAGACGCGCCAAGAACCTGAAGGACCATCTCGTCTCCAGCCACTATACTGGACGGGGCATACCCACATTCCTAGATAATATGAGGATAAGTAGTGGATGTAGGCCTTGCGGCCGATGTGTCGCCTGCCCAAACATAGATCGGTGTGATACATTCACTAACTCGGATAATACAAGAACATTTAACATTCGGCAATACATCACGTGTACGACGAGATACGTGATCTACTATGCCAAATGTCCATGTAACCTAACCTATGTTGGTCTAACTACGCGCCAACTAAAAGTTAGAATAAGAGAACATGTATTAGGTATTCAGGCGGCCATCGGCTGCACTGAGCCATCCACACTCAAAACAATACCTCGTCATTTTTTTGAATTTCATAAATGTGACAGCTCCCTATTACGAGTACGTGGTATTGAATCTCTCAGGATCAACATTAGAGGGGGTGCCCTGTCCAGTAGTTTGGCTAAGTTGGAGACTTCTTAATATGGTTCATCCCTCTGGGTTGAATGAATGTATCTCATTTGCCCCTTATCTATGACCGGTTTTGGTTATAAGTGCCGTGCTATTCGCACATGTGAATATGTATTGATTTTAACTCCTATTTTTATTATTTAGTTATTTAGATTAACCTACTTTCGTTGTGGATATGCTGTGATGGAATACCGTCAATCCTTGATTTGGCTCAACAATCTTGATTCTACGTGATCAAGAATCTCTATGGACATATATGTTGCTACAATTGTAGACATTATTTTTTTAGGATGTTTATATACATTAGTGGATGTATTTCCATCTTTAATGGATATATTTATTTTATATAATCCAGTCTCTGATACATATATATATATATGTCTATAATTGCCAAGATTCGATTTACGTGTGCCATCGTATTTTATAGATTATGCTCTTTATATGTATTGTTGGTTGTAAGTAAATGTGATGTGGCAATGCTCTTGTATATTTTGTATGGTATTTGTGGTGATCTTTGAGCTATTGCTGTTTCTCATTGCAATAATCACTGTTAATATATTTGCATAATGTTTTGCGCCGCTTTATATATATATATTTGCATAACAAAGCTGTTTGGGCAGTTTATACCTTTTGCCCTTTAGTAAAATGGCCACCGCTGTGCTTGGAGCATGCTCTGTGTACTGGCTGGTTTTGCCGTTCTGGCTCCGCCCCCTTTCTGACGTCGGGTCACATGAGGCCTGTGTGTGCTGACGTTGGTGGGTGTGACGGTGCTGGTGGGCGGTATCCGGCTCAGGTGATGGCGATTCTACACATGCTGGCAGCTATAAATGATCGCAGTAAGCTCCACTTGGTAAGCCCCCTGAGGAAGGCATTGTATGCCGAAAAGCGCGTTGGGGAGGCAGGGGTCCAAGGTCTCGTCCAGGAAATTGTCAGCTGGTATGTTCGCATCCATATGTGTCTCATTATAATCTGTGCCCATATATCAGTCCTGGTATTTGCCAGTGGGTATGTCTGCTCCCACATGTGTTTATATGTAATCTGTGCTTACATGTGTGTCTTCTCTATAAGAGTGGCATTGCCCCATTATAATTATTGGTAGCACCATGTTGCCCTATATATAGACCGTTTATATATCTACACATGTGATTGATTTTTTTTTTTTCTCTTCTGTGTGTTCACCTTATGTAATGGCACTTGCCCGTTATGTGAATTGAAGACATCAATATACTTCACATGTGGAATTTATCTAAAATATGTAATTATGGGTGATACATATATCGACTATGCTTGGTATTATATCTGCGATTATACCTATACGTGTATATGGACGTTGCTTTGGTATCCCTGCTATGTTCAAATTCATGTGGTGACTTATGCACGTCACTTTATTCAGCTCCTTTGCTACCATTGATAGTATCATTTTTAAATTAATAAAGTTGTATTTTTCTGAATATGGACTGTTTTTTTCTGTGGTCTTTCAGGTCATATCTGTGCAGTGCTCAAAGTTCTACCATTGTACGCCAGTTTCATTTTTTTTGTGCCCTGGGTGTGACTGAACTTAAATACATCACTATGTTGCATTATTTTAAAAAAACAGGCCACATTTAACAATGGGGTCTATCTGTGACATGCCTCATACAGCTGTGTGCCAAAAATTGAGGCATTTTAGGCCTAACTTCCCTTTTGTGGCCGGTCTGTCAGTCTCGTTCTATCCAGCAGTCATTTTTTTCTTTATCCAAAAAATCCTAAACAATTAATCCAGTCTTTTATCTCAGGCTAAGGCCTGGTGTATGTGTGGTGGAAAAATCTTTGGTTCGCAGGCATATATCGCATAGTTCTGTCTGCTAGCCTATTCTAAGCCTTTTATTGTTTTCAAACAGTAAGAAAAAACTTAACCCAAAAAATTAATACAGTCTCTGATTTCAGGCTAAGTTCTGGTGTATCAGCGGTGTAAAAATCTTTGCTTCGCAGGCATACGTTACATAGTTCTTTCTGCTATTCTGGTTCAACTCATTTTTTATTGTTTTCAAACAGTAACAAAAAACATAACCCCAAAAATTAATACAGTCTGTGATTTCAGGCTAAGTCCTGGTGTATCAGTGATGTAAAAATCTTTGCTTCGCAGGCATATGTTGCATAGTTCTGTCTGCTATCCTGGTTTAACTCATTTTTTATTGTTTTCAAACAGTAATAAAAAACATAACCTCAAAAATTAATACAGTCTGGGATTTCAGGCTAAGGCCTGGTGTATCTGTGGTGGAAAAATCTTTGCTGCGCAGGGATACATTGCATAGTTCTGTCTGTTAGCCTTGTTCTATGGCTTTTTTTATTGTGATCAAACAGTAACAAAAAACATAACCCAAAAAAATAATACAGTCTGTGATCTCAGGCTGAGACCTGGTGTATCTATGGTGGAAAAATCTTCGCTTTGCAGGTATACTGATCACATATAATTTCTCTTCAAATAAATCCATTTGTATTGAGCTTTTCAAATATTTCAGTAGTCCATTTAAAATGGGTAAGACAAGGGTCAAGGGATGGGGAAGTGGACGTGATGCTGATGGTGCATGCAGAGGCCATGACGAAGCTGAAAGTGGGCCGCAGCAACGACCCACATCTTCGCGCTCAACTTTCCTGTCCCAGTTTCTAGGGGACTGCAGCACACCACAATTGAAGCCAGAGTAGTGTGAAATGGTGGTTGGATAGTGGATAATACTTCCACCACCATGTCTTCCACACAGTCAAGTCTGAGTAGCCGTGAGTGTGGACCAGCTACTACTCACACTGATCCTCCTTCCTCCCATCATGCCGAGTGCCCTGAGACAACCGATGCCACACTCGGACACTCCGAAGAGCTGTTCAGTTTTCCATTTGGAGATTCGTGCCTCTCGCATGCTCCACTTGAAGCGGGGAAAGATGATATTCCATGTAGCGATGCACAAATATTTGAGCAGCCACGGTTACAAAAGGTGGACAATGATGACACACAATTGCCGGAAAGTCAGGAGGAGGAGCATGGTGCGGATGTGGAAGACGAAGTGGTGGATGACCCAACCTGGCAGAAGGACATACAGAGCGAATACAGCAGCACACATGGGGAAGGAGGCATATCACCCCAACAGGCAAGAAGAAGCAGTGTGTTGGCCGCAGACAGAAGGCGTGAATCCGTTCCCCGTAACACCAACAGGACGCAAGTTGCCATTCCAGCTGTTAGATCTTCCCGAGTATGGTTATTTTTTAAAGACTGCCGAGAACCCCAAACAGGCTATTTGAAGCACTTGCACCCGACTTTGTGGGCCGCACCCCAGGCTCCAGGAACACTGTCTGCAGATGACAACACTGCTTCTTCCGCTGTTTTGCATACAAGCCAATCACCAGTTCAACATGCCTGTGAAGATGCCTCGGGCCATGTACCTGTTGTTGCCCACAGTCAACCAGCACCAATATCAAGCCCGTCCATGTCCTTGTCCCAGTCCAGCCTTCAGTTGTCGATACCCCAGTCATTGGAAAGCAAGCAGAAATACCCAGCCAATGCCCCACAGGCCACAGTACTTAATTCGCACATTTCTTGTCTGCTTGCACTCGAAATGTTGCCTTTTCGGCTCGTTGAGATGGAAGCTTTCCCAAACCTGACGGCGACGGCCATCCCAAGGTACTCAGTCCCCAGTCACCCCTATTTCTCTCGTTGTGCCGTACCAGCATTACACCAGCATGTGTCCCACAACATTACCCGTGCCCTCAACAATGCTGTTACTGGGAAAGTCCACATAACCACGGACACGTGAACAAGTGCCTGTGGGTAGGGACGGTACATCTCACTGATGGCACACTGGGTTAACATAGTGGAAGCCGGGACCCAGTCAGACCTTGGGATGGAACACATCCTCCCCACGCCAAGGATTGCAGGCCCTAAGTCAATCAGAGTTGCCCCCACAGTCTACAGCTCCTACACCTCCTCCTCCTCTTTTTCATCCTCCAACTCAGAAATGAATACATCAGTCAGAAGCTGGAAACACTGCAGCACTGCCTCAGCCAAGCAGCAACAGGCTGTGCTAAAGCTAATCTGCATAGGTGCCAAACCGCACAATGCAGAAGAGTTGTGAACAGCGCTGAAAGAGCATTCAGATATTTGGTTGACACTGCTGAACCTACAGCCAGGCATGGTCGTGTGTGACAATGGCTGGAACCTGGTGGCGGCTCTGAGGCAAAGAGAGCTGACACACGTACCATGCCAGGCCCATGTGCTTAACCTCATGGTTCAATATTTTCTAAAAAGCTACCCGGAGCTGCTGTATCTGCTAGTGAAAGTCCGCCATCTGTCTGCCCATTTTAGAAAGTCAGCTACAGCTTCAGCCACCCTTGCCGTGCTTCAGCAGCTTTTGCAGCTTTCGGCTCTCCGACTGTTGTGTCATGTCCCCACACATTGGAACTCTGCACTGCATATATTGGAAAGGATTTGTGAGCAGAAGAGGGCAGTTGTTGACTACCAGCATCAACATGGCCGTAGATATACAGTTCAGATTCCACACATATGACCACAGGAGTGGACATGGATGTCAGACATATGTACCATCCTCCAGAACTTTGAGGACTGCACCAAGATGGTAAGCGGCGATGATGCCATAATGAACATCACCATTCTGCTTCTCAGCATTTTTAAAATCTCTCTGATCACATTTAAAGATGATGCATTACAGGCAGAGCACAAGGACACAGAGCAAGGAACCATATAGGGTGATTACACTCAGCCCATCCTCATGTCGCAATGTGGATTGGTAGACAATGAGGAGGAGGAGGAGGAGAAAGAACAGGAGGTACTTTCATGGGCTATAGACGGTACTACAAGCACAGCTGTCATACCTTCAGTTTAGTGGGGATGGCCTAAGGACAGGGGGGATGAGGAGGAGGACAGCATGGTCAGTCGTCCTGTTAGTGAGGACACGGAATTCTTGCCTGTTAGTAGTCTGGCACGCATGGCTGACTTTATGTTGCACTGCTTTAACAATGACCCTCGCATTAGAAAATTTTTTGGTGACACTCAGTATTGGTTGGTGACACGTCTAGACCCAAACTACAAGGACAACTTTCAATCTCTTCTTCCAGAGGCAGACAGGTGTACAACAATGTTGATGTACCACAGGGCCGTTGTAGTGGAATTCCCACGTGAGAGCGCTGGCAGCAGACGTCAGAGTTTGTTGTACAGCCAAGGAGCCCCAGCGAGAGATTCAGAAGTACAATCCAGCTCAGGCAAGGGAACAATGGCAAAGTTCTCTGACAGTTTTCTCAGACCCTCCCATTGGGCCGCCACAGAGGCAAGGGGTGGTGACAAAAGAGGTGCAATGTTGGGAAGATGGTGAGGGAGTACCTTACAGATCTTACAAATGTCCTCCGGGATTCCTCTGTGCCTTTTAATTATTTGGTATCTAAACTGGACACGTGGCATGAATTGGCTCTCTACGCCTTGGATGTCCTGGCCTGCCTTGCTGCTAGCATTCTGTTAGAGCGGGTTTTTAGCGCTGCTGGTGGAATTATAACAGATAAGCGCATCCGCCTGTCAACTGACAATGCTGACAGGCTGACTCTTACAAAAATGAACAAGGCCTGGATTGGACAAGACTTCTGTACACCACCGAATGAAAACAGTGAAACATAACCTGAAATACATTGTCTTTTTTGAGGAGGTGTATTCTCATGCACCTCTTCACAACCACACATGGGTATCCGCTTCCTGATTTGGTCTGTTTGGTGTTATCCTCGTCCTTATCCTCATCCTCATCATCCACAACCAGGAAAAACACCAGGGTGAACTTATTCTGTGCTGCTCCAGCCAGTACAATGTTTGGCAAGGGTGTTTTTATGATGCTCGTTACTAATTTTAAAACAAAACAAATGTTACTCCCCCAGGGTGAAATCTCAAAAAATGACATGTACGTAAAATGAGATGTACATATATTCTTCCTACTAATCTTAGATTTTCAATTTTTCCTATTTGTGGAACATCCTCTTGTGACCTACTGTATTACACTACAATATTGAAATAGTGAAATCCTATGATATTATATTTTTATTTATATCCCTGTCTCTGAGCTGTTGCTAGGGACAAGCATATCTCGTTGGACACATTCTGGCTTCATATCTATGAACCTGTCTTCGCCCCTCCCTTTTGTTATTTTCTTTCATAGGCTGATTCACATTTTTGATGTATTTGTTTGATTTCAGTAGGATTTATCATCAATGTCTTCTCATTCTCCACCACTAGATGACGAGTGTTTATGGGTTCTGTGCTGCATCAGGCTGTCGAATTTTTGTCAAGGATTTCTATGATGACCATAAAATATTTTTTTCCCCATGGGGAAATGTTTGTCAGCCCATACACTGCGTGTATGGGCGTTACAAGTCTAGGAGACCCGCTCCTTAACATTGGGCCTAGTTTTTAAGCATGCCTTTCTCCACGTCTCATCATTCGCCACCACTACATCAAAAGGGTTTACATGTTCCGTGCTGCTACAGCCAGTCCATTTTTTGGCAAGGGTGTTGTTATGATGCCCGTTACTAATTTTAAACCAAAACAAATGTTACTCCCCCAGGGTGAAATCTCATAAAAATGACATGTACAGTACGTATATTCTTCCCATTAATTCCTATCATTTCCATTTTTCTTATTTGTGGAACATCCTCTTGTGACCTACTGTATTTCACTACAATATTGAAATAGTGAAATCCTATGATATATTTTTATTTGTATCTCTGTCTCTGAGCTGTTGCTAGGGACAAACATATCTCGTTGGACATATTCTGGCTTCATATCTATGAACTTATGTTCGCCCCTCCCTTTTGTACTTTTCATAAGTGGATTCACATTTTTGATTTATTAATCATGTCATCACCATGCCCCTTTTCCTGATCACTTCATCCAATGATCAGTCTGCCATATTTTGCCTAAAAAACCTGCACCTTCACAACAGCAACTGTGTAGGAAAACACGTTACAGATTTGCCAGATGTTTATGATGCCCCAAAATTAATAATTAAAACACTATGTTCATATTTACCTCCAGTGGGAAACCTTTGCCAGCCAATGTATGGGCATTACAAGTGTAGGAGACCCGCTCCGTTAAATTGGGACTAGTTTTGAATTAGGCCTTCCTCCACGTCTCATCAGTCGCTGCCAGTAGATGACCAGAATTTTCCATTTTTCTTGTTCACTGGGATAGGTGTTTTTTTTTTGGTGTTTTTCACATTCTTGCAGTTCTCTCTTGTATTTCAGGAATATATAGTAGCATCTATTTGTTTCAATAATTGTCTGTATATACTGGGAAAGTTGATTGCAATGATTCTCCAAAGTACTCAATGGGTTAAGCATAAGAATGTCTTGAAAGGCTGAATCAAGATATGATTGCTACTGAAAGCCAGATTCTCCAGACAATAATAATGCATAGAGGGACCCATCATACCATAAAAAAACTACGAAATGTAGGTCGGCCTTCAATATAGTGCATCCTGCTCTCAGCATATTGTCGGGTTTCCATTACTAGTTCCAATTCAAGAAAGGCTTCGACAGCTTGAGGTTTCAGGGTACACTTGAAAGATGTTTTAGGATTTTTTTTTTAACTAACAGTCTCCTGTCCACAATCACGTCATTCATACTGCACTGTTGCTTCTTCTAAAAAGCTTTAATGAAATCAGCCATCATTTTATGGCACATTACTTTATAGTCTTGCAAGGATTTTAAGGAATCTGTATCACTCGCTTTTTGCAAAATTTTTTATATTTTTTTCAGCAACAATTTTAAAGTGTTTTCTTGGAACAGATGCAGATTATTTGCTTCTTTTTCCTTTCAGACAGTTCTCCTTAACTGTATATGATTTTCTATGTGATTTTTTTATTTGAACATTGAGAAATGGATTTTTTAGGGGAAGAACTAACTTTTCTGACATCAGAAAAAAATATTTTTGAAGCATACCTACTTTTACGTCCACCATCTTGCAAAGTACGATCTTTGCCTTCAGTTTAACAGTTCACTGAATGCTTTTCTTTGCCATCAGAAGACGATTTCAGGGAAGGAAAAGTATTTTCTTTATCTGATACAATAACACTGGAAAAGCTGGAAGGATCTTCCAGGGTTTCTGCGGAGCAAACCGACACCTTGCATGGAGGTGTAAATGATATTTTTGTTGGGGAACAGCCATTTACTTTGATATGTTGGGAATCTTGCACTGAAGCCTCATTAATCATCACTTGGGTAGATTCACTTAGATATTTTCTGTCTATCGTTGGAAACTTCTGGATGTCAGCAGATTTCATATTTGGAGAAGAATCTTCGGTCTGTATGATCTGATCTGACAGCTTGTTCTTTCAACCTGTTTTCCATTTACTGCTTTCTGATTAACACTGAATTTTCAGTACACTGGAAGATTTTACCAAATTTTGTCTCTCGCCAGCTTTTGCTACAAGCTGCATTGACTTTTTAACTCTTTTATGTGCTTTTCTGAAGTGCAATATAGCTTGGTCTAATTTTTTGGATATGCGCTTGTTTTTACATAAAGGGACTTCATCAAATAGCATACCTAAAACAACTTTAATATTTTCTTCTGACTGAAAGAACTTGAAAATACTTGTGTGTTTATTTTTTTTTAACAAGTACTGACAGTTTTCTTTTCTTCATATTCATTTTTTTCTTCACTGTTGGGTGATAAAATTTGTGCAAGATTTTACCTCTGTTTGCATTAGTAACCAATGCTTTTGATTGAACGGCGCTACTGGTGACAGCTTTTGCGCTCAATTGAACAATGTTAACAACTTTGATGGAGTTTCCTGGGCCCAACCAGTACCTGGGTTCAAAGGCTTATTGGGGTGCATATGACTTGGTGGCAGGGCAGGCCTTGCAGTCACTGCCAAAAAAACAGAATGAGAGGACAACATGAATAATGTGAAGTTGATTTTCCTGGGCCCATCCAGTACCTGGGTTCAAAGGCTTATTGGGGTACATATGACTTTGGTTGGCAGGGCAGGCCTTGCAGTCACTGCCAAAAAAACAGAATGAGAGGACAACATGAATAATATGAAGTTGATTTTCCTGGGCCCATCCAGTATGTGGGTTCAAAGGCTTATTGGGGTGCATATCACTTGGTAGAAGAGCTGGCCTTGCATTCAATTAAACATTTTTTATGGAATCCATCCTGGACATCTTGTGAAAGGGGTATAGGGGTGCGTCGTAATTGTTGGCAGCCCATCCACTTACTGCATAGG
>JARQOD010000003.1:310955373-311020664 GCA_033576555.1 Oophaga sylvatica
TTTTGGGGACAAAAAGAAAATACGAAAACGAAAAAAAATAGAAGAGTAAACGCGGGGGCCCCAATACTGTCTAGATAAAAAAAGTATAGGAAAAAAATTCTGACTGAAACCCCCCAAAAAAACCCCTGAAAAAAACACACTTCGATTAACAAAAAATTATCACACGTCTCTACCCCCTAAATCAGACTTGGTGAAAACACACGCAATTCGCAAAAAAAAAAGTGAACAGGAAAGAGAAAAAGTGCAAACACAAACTGAGCCAAAATGAGGCCAGGCCAAAGGGGGGACCAGGCTGAAGTCCATTAAAAGGCAGCAAACCAGAAGGAAAAACCCAAACGAGGAAAAAAAAAAACCCCAAAATACTTATCTGAGAAAGGGGAATGCAAGCTGAGCCCCAAGAAAGACCTGGTAGAAAATTGTTTCCCGGCAAGGTGATGGGAGTTAGGTCACTTTATCGACCATTCAGACCCAGCTGAAAGCCTTCAGCAATTGGTTCATTCCCTTAGCTTCCCCGGGGGGAGCCCCAGCTCCGAAGTCGCCTCCAAGTGTTACAACAGTTCCCCCCTTGAGGAGGGTCACCGACCCTAACCTGCGCAACCAGACCCATCAGGTGAGCTCGTGTAGGCAGGTCAGTCCCTAGCATGGAGTCCGAAGCAAACACCCAAAATTGTCCCTACCATACCCTCCATTAACCAAATTGGGTTTCCGTATAGCAAAACGAGAACCCAAAATTTTTTTCTCAACCACATACTCCAAATTTCCCTCAACCAAAACGGGTCGAGAGGCGCAGCCATAGGAACCATGGTTGACAAAACCTCTCTAATGACTTGTGGAAATGTTTGGATTTAAAGTCCTGGAAAGAAGAAAGGGGAAGGAAACAGGATTAGAATTTCCATGATCTTATAGGTCCAATGAACCTTGGCGTAAATTTTTGGGAGAATGCAAACCTTCATGGGATATTCTGAGGAAAACCAAACCAGTCCCCCCCCTTTAAACGGGGCCTCAGTCTGGGCTTTCTTGGAGAGGAAAACCTCCCATACCTGTTCCCAAATCTGCGTTCGTTCACATTGAATCAACCCCGGACGACAGAAGCCTCTGCCTGCCTGAAGAAATCGAGGGTAAACCCAGAATTGCAGAAAATGGAGACTCGGTGGAGGTAGCCCCTTTATTGGAGAAACTCCCAAGCCGGATTTTTGTCCAGGCTAAAATATTAATTAAGGTCGGTTTGTTTTGGGGGTTGTCAATTGGTCCGAGGGGGAAATGCCAGGGGAGAAAGGTTAAAACATGTTTGAACAAAATTCCTCAAAATTGGGCAAAACGGCTCCCTGTAACAATGTTCTCGGAATGCCTGTAATCGAACACGTGCTGAAAGAACGGACAATTCGGGGGGGGGGGCCCTTGATTGGCCATTGTTTTTGGGAAAAACCTTTACATTTTCCAGTACAGTCATTCTTGGAGGACAGGGAGGCGGAATAAAACCTAGAAATATGGGCCTGGCCTCTTGGTAAGGCAATGGCATTAAACAAACCATAGGAGGAGACCAAGGTTGGAACGAGGAACCCCCCAAAAGGATGCACAAACCCCTGCATCAGGACAAAGTGGCCACCAAAAGGCCGATCCCCCCAAGTCTCTGGTACAAAAATACCGGAGACCGTAAACGGAAAAGAATTAGACACACACTTTTTCCACTGGTTGGGACAAACAATTTCCCGCGGGCAGCGTTAATTTATCCTCCTGACACCGTTCAAATTGGGCGGTGGCGGAAGAACTCCCTCCCTCAAATAACGCAGGATCGTAAAAGGAGAATCCGCAAAGAAACTCCTCGAGAGGGATCCGCCTTACATTTTAGTCCGGAAGAAAAGAAACCACAAAATTAAAACGTGTGAAAAACAAGGCCCACCTGGCCGTTAGCTTTTCCAGCCATATTCCCTCTTAAAGGCCCATTAGGCCAAATAATTCCGATTACCCAGTCTTTTGTTCAGTTGGGAAAATTTTTGGAGAAGAACAAGGGTTACTCTCAGAGGTCTCTGGTCCTTTTGGGACAAAGGCACCTGCCCCAATTCGAAGCATAACCTCACCTGAAAACAGCGGAAAATAAGGCTGCCGGGAAGGGCAGAAATGAATCTTGATTAAGTTCCTGAATGCAGAAAAATGCCTCAGGAGGCCAATTCACCACATCTGACCCTTTTTGGTCAAATGTCAATGGTTTAACAATACCAGAAAATTTTATAAATAAATTTACGATAAATTGGCAAATCCCAAAAACTCTGAAGGCCTTCAATGGGTTAGGGTTGAACCCAATCAGTGGCCTGAACCTTGACCGGGTCCATTTCAATAAAGCGGAGCAAAATGAATCCAGAAAAAAAATTTAGAAAATTTTACGCCAAAAAAACCTTTGATCCCTTCAATACAGTGCATTCTTTCAAAATCTGGAAAGTCCGAACAGTTTCAATGAGGCCCAGGTTGGAAAAAATCAGAACATCCCCAATTAAACTATCAGAAATTTATCCACAAAATTCTGAAAATTTCATTCATGAAGGATTGGAAGTGGAAGGGGCTTAGTAAGCCCAAAAAGGTTCACTAGGTACTCAAAATCCCCCCCCCCCCGGGGTATTAAAGCCGTTTCCATTCATCCCCGTGCTTAATGCGTAAGGTTATACGCCCCGAGGTCAAGTTGGTAAACCAACTAGCCTTTTCACTCGGAAATAGGTCAGAATCAGGGTAACGGTATTGATATTTAAGATTTTTTAGGAGGCGAAGTCAATAAAGGCCTCAATGAACCATCCTTTTTGGCCACAAAGATAAACGGCAACAAGGGTGAGAGGTTGGTCTGATATGACCCTTTCCAAAGATCCTTGATATAAACGATAGTGTGTTCAGGTACAGATAAAAAAAGGGACCCCTTTTGGAAATTTACCAACAGGATAATCAAGGGCCCAAGCCCTTAAGGTAATTAACTTACTTCCCAAAACCACAAAAAATCATCAAAAATCAGGGCTCTTAAAAACAAAAAAAAATTCAATTACCTTCCCCCATTCACAACCAATTTCCCCAAAACAATTATAATCTTAACAAAACCCTCAATAATTCATAATTATCCACCCCAAATCCCCCATGAGGTTCAACCCAATCGGAAGCCCCGGGTCTTTTTTCCGCCAAAGGGGTAGAATCAATGCCCGTAAAGGAATAGACTTCCGCAGGGGTTAGGGAAACCCACAAGTTTGGCAAAGTCAAAATCCATAGGTTAATAGTGCTCCTGAATCAACAAAGCCTGAGCCGAAAATGTGGACATGGAGCAAATCGGGTAACCGTCAAACGAAATTTAGTCTGAACACTACCCAGAAAACTGAGCGGCAAACGTCTTCCCCGCTGGGGCAGACGAAATGCATGAGAAACGTCATCACAGTAGAAAAAAAAACCCATTGCATTTCGAAACTCATGCGCGGCCCCGAAGTCACTCCTCACAGTGCATGGGCTCAGGGCTGGCTCCCCAAGGCAACCTATCTCACGCTACCTCTACGCTCCGCAAAGTTGTCAATTTGATAGCAAAGAATGAATCATTGAACCGAGGGAACGGGAATCCACCATCGTCCTTTACTTTTCTGAGACCTTTCCGAAAAAAGGGCTGCCAAAGCATATTATTCATTTGGTAAGGCTGCCCATTTTCGGAATTTCTGACAGACAGCCAGCGTCTTCACGACCTGATTTAATGCCAAGGTCTTTTCGTTGATCAGTGAATTGGTTCTCGTACAATAACTCCACAGCCTGAAAAATTCATAACATCATTCAAAACAGGTCCCAGGTGTCAGGGAAAAAGCCCCAACCTGAGAATCGCCGCGCGCAGAGAGATAACAATTTGATTGTTGTGCTGCGTTCCCTGGGATTAGGCTTCAAAGACAAAAAACAATTCAGTTATTTTTGAATTCAGAAATTTGACCGACCCCCCAAAAAAAATTTTGGTATGGGGTTAGGTTCCACAACCGGCAACCTAGCAAGATGGTGCAATCTCTGAACCTCAGTGGCAAGCCGTCCCACGGCCGACAACTGTGCAATTCCATTGGGAAAAAAAAATTCCTCCTCAGCCCCAAGAAAAAGAGGGAAAAAATGCAACAAACGAAAAAAAAATTTGACAACTCCCTTTTTTTTTTTTTTTTTAATTTTTTCCCTTCTGTTGGTTACCATTAATTTTCTATTTGGCCGGTAATCTATTATGATTCGGTGTGAGGAGAAATTGCAAAAATGCCAAAGTAGCTACACCAGAGAGGCTGGAAATTTGGGTTGCAGGACCCTAAAACTACCGCAAACCTAGAAGTAGCCGTGGAGCGTCCTACGGTTGATCCAGACGTCGTCACAGCGGGAGATGGCTACATAAGGGAAAGATGGAACTACGCCCGTGCAGACTCGAAAGAAATTGGAAGCCCCAAAATGTTTTGTCGGTTGAAAAGAAAAAAACCGAACCGCAAAAATAGATGAGCAAACGTGGGTGTTTAATGTTTAGAAGGGAATTTGAAGAAGCTCCGTCGGTGGTTGAGGACAGTATGAACCTTCAATGGGATTGGCAATCAGGGTCACAGACGGGTGGTATAGGGGGTTCCCCCCATCAGGTTTGCGGGATCAATTGTTCTTGTTCAACTTTTGTTTCCTGGTTCACTTGGAAGCTTGCTGAGTCTTGCCCTTCCTGCTCTCAGTAAGATATTTTTGTTTTTGGTTTTTGTGTTGCCATTTGTATATTTCTCTGCATTTCTGTGAGGTTGGCCAGGTTCCCCTCCCCGGGGGGTTGGTCTCCTTCGGTTCCTCTGGACCCCATTGTTGTTTGTTCATTGCCTTTTTCCAGTTTTTTTTTGTGGCTGCGGCCTTGTTTTGTTACACCAGGAACTAATTTAGGTGGTAGAGGTCGGTTGATTCAGGTGTTTTTGCAATTATTGGTTGGCTTTTTTGGATTTTTTTTGGATTTAGAGTATCCTTCCCTATCTTTTTTTTTCTAGTCAGATTGAGCCCCGGGTTTGCTCATACATTTTCTGTCTGTGTTTGTTTTCTCTTGCTAACCGCCTTACATGTTTGGGGGCTTTCTATGTTTTTGGGGATCTGGCTTGGGGTGATGTTTCCTCTTTCTATCTTTGGTGTAGTTAGCCTTCAGGCTGTGACGGGCGTCTAGGACCAACGTAGGAACGCTCACGGCTGCCTTTAGTTGTGGGGTTGTCAGGGAACTGCAATCCGTAGATTTCCAACCTCTTGGTGTATTGCCGTTTTTGCCGCTCTCCCGCTACCAAAAATAACACTATCACCGGCCCAAATTGAAAAAATTTATGGTACTCACAGAAGGGAAAAATAGTTGGAAAAAAAAGTTGGAGAGTTGTAGAGATTTTTTTTTTTTTCTGTTTGTTGCATTTTTTTTCCCTCTTTTTTTAGGGTGCTGAGGAGGTTTTTTTTCCTCAATGGAGTTTGCCGTTGTTGGCCGTGTGGTCGCTTGCCTGATTTCGGTTATTGCTCCTTTCTTGCAGGGGTTGCCGGTTGTGGAACTAGGATCCTCAGCGATTTGTTTTTAGGGGACGAGCTAAATTTCTGAATTTCAAAAAAACTGTAAGTTTTTTTTGCCTTAAACCTAGTCGTCAGGGAACGCAGCCAGAGGTTCAAATTGTCATCTCTCTCCTGCGTGGCGATTCGGATTGGGCTTTTCCCTGAACCTGGGGACCCTGTTTTGAGTATGTTGAGCTTTTTTTGGTCTGGGTTATTTCGATGAACCTAATGTCACGTTCAAGCTAAAAACCTTGTTGGCATTAAATCAGTGGCTTGAGGACGCTGAGTTGTACTGTCAGAAATTCCGAAAGTGGGCAGTTCTGACCAAAAGGAATGATGTGCTTTGTAAGCTCTTTATGGAAGGGTTGTCAGAAAATGTAAAGGATGTTATGGTGGGTTTCCTGCTCCCTCTGGTCTCAATGATTCTATGTCATGGCGATTCAAATTGCCAGTTTTGGTGAGCGTGAGTATGCGTGGAATGGTGTTGCCTTGTGGAACAGCTTAGCCTGCAGTGTTAAGAGGGGCTTCTGGGCCGGTCATGAGTTCGAAAAACGCAATGGGTTATGTTTTATTGTGGTGTGCTCTCTGTTTTCAGTCTGCCCTAACGGGGAAGACGTTTTGAAGCTCTGTTGTCTTGGGTAGTGTTCAGACTAAATTTTGTTGACTGTTCCTGATTTGCCCCCCTGTCCAATTTTCTACGGTTTTGTTGATTCAGGAGGCTATTTAACCTGAGGATTTTGATTTTGCTAAATGTTGTGGGTTTCCCTTGTTTACCCTACGGATGTTATTCCCCTATGGGCTTGATTCTTCCCCTTTGGGAGAATAAACCCCAGTTCTCTACTCAGGTGTAATGGGGTTAAACCCTTTGTCATCAGGGAGTTGCAAATTTTTGGTGCTTATAATCTGATGCGTATTGTACTAGGTTTCCTTGGTTGCAGTTCAAATCCTGTTTTGGATTGGGAAATCTGTGTCTTAAAGTTGGGGCTGCCAATGGTTAATGCCAAACTACGTTTTTTTGCCTTCCCCAGGTCAGATGTGCCTGCTTTTTGACTGATTTTTGTGTGTTTAGGAAAGTAAATCTTATCCTTGCCCCCCCATAGGATATGACTGCGCTATCGTCAATCGGATACCGGGAATCGAAAATGTGTGTCACGTCGTGTCCGTCGGTGGGTCTGTCGGAGGTCAGCGGCATTACGGCAGAAGAATCCCGGGGTCACGTCCTGGACGCTTGTGGCCGCCATCATCTTCTCCCGGCGGTACAGCAGTTTCTCGCGATAATGCGTGAATGCGGGTAATCGCGGCCGTTTTAAAGCAGTCCGAGACTCACGCCGGGGAAGCAGGAATCAGCTGTGCTGCGTCGGGATGTTAGGCCCTGCCTGGCATTCGAGTGCAGAGTGATGTGTTGGGCACTCGTTACTATGGACTGCGTCGGAACAGGTGGTATACTGTTTTTTTTTTTTTTTTTTTTTTTTAAGGGATCGATGGCGTCGCAGGATGGGTGTAAAAAAATAAATGAAAACTGTGTTGTCTCTTTTATTTCATTAAAATACTTTTTCTTGCTTGTTTTTTTTAAAACTTTTTAAAAAAACCTTGGGTTTAAATTAATGGTTCGGTGTTTTTGCGCCTTCATTATTAACGGGTTATTGTACCTGCAATCAACGGTGACTTAACCCCTTTTACCCCGTTGCCACCGCTACAGGGCAAGGGGGAGAGCCGGGTAAAGTGCACCAATTGGCACATCTTTTGATGCGCCAAATTTGGGGCGCTGCGCCGGTATTATAGGCTGTTGAGGGCCAAATCCAGGGCCTTGCAGTCTTTTAACCAGGCCGCGCAGTCTGCATTTTACTTGGCTGGTTAACAAAAAAGGGGGGATCCCCACGCCATTTTTTTTTCGAGGGGATCCCCTATTTTTGTTAACCAGCAAGCTAAGCAGGACTGCTGCGGCCTGGTATTATCAGGTTTGCAAGGTCCATGGTTTTGGATCCTTACCAGCCTGAAAAAACCAGGCTCAGCAGTCTGCTTCATCTGGCTGGTTAAACAAAATAGGGGGGACCCCACGCCAATTTTTTTCAAGGGATCCCCTATTTTTGTTAACCAGCCAAGATATGCAGACTGCTGTGGCTGATTTATCAGGCTGGCAAGGTTCATGGATCTTGGCTCCTTACCAGCCTGAAAATCCAGGCCTCAGCAGTCTGCTTCATCGGGTGGTAAAAAAATAGGGGGACCCCACGCATTTTTTTTTCAAAGGGAACCCCTATTTTTGTTAATCAGTTCCCTCTGACGTCACTGATGGTGTCCTGGCTGACCTGAAGTGAAAGTGGAAAGCAATCAATTAAGCTTTCCACTTCCTCTCCTGTCAGCCAGGAGAGGAGCTCATTCATTCGGGGGTTTACTGTGAGGCTGCAGCATTAGCTGCGGTCCCTGCAGTAAACATTAACCCTTTCTGTAGGATTACACATGGGACTGACTGTGCATGGGATAGGTAAGATAATTTTGCTTTTTTATTTTTATTACAGGAAATGGTTTTTGCGTAAATAAAAGATGGTCAAAAAACATGTGTCTTTATTTCATTAAATGATTTTTTAATTAAAGTGTGTGTGTTTTATTTTTATTTCATGCATAGGATTAAGAATTGATAGTTGTCTAAATGACAGCTCTCAATTATTAACCTGGCTTAAGGTCACCTTTCAATAGCAAGGTGGCTTTAACCCTTATTAACCCATTCGCCCGCTACAGGGCCAATGGGAATAGACGGGCAAAGTGCCAGAAAGGGCGAAATCTAATTATAGATTTGTCTTTTCTGGGGTGTCTGGGGCAGTTGTTGTAGCCAGGGGGGGGCCAAAAAATAATGGTCCTCTCTGGGCTATAATCTGCCCCCTCGCTGGCTTTGTTGTTGGTTGAGAAAATAGGGCGGGAGCCCACGCATTTTGTTTCAACAATTTTTCACCTCATTTATATATTTTATATATAATGTCATTGAATTTGTGACCATAATTATATTTATATTATTTTAAATTTTTGTTATACACTTCTACATAGTTAATAGCCGCTAATTCAATTGCCGGCTTTTGTGAAATTGCAGAACCCGACATGAAATGACACATGGTTTCATAGAGTTAACCATGTCATTTCAAGTTGTTTGATTCTATTGTTTCACTAACAATTACATGAGTGTATGTGTGCCAAAATTTCACACCTGTAGGGGTTAATTAAAGGTGTAAATTCGTAGCAAAAAAGTCGTTTTTTTTACAACGAATTTACACTTTAATTAACCCCTACAGGTTGTGAAATTTTGCACACATACACTCATGTAATTGTTTGTGCAAATCAGATATCAAACTACATGAAAAGACATGGTTAACTCTATGTAAACCAAGTGTCATTTCATGTCGGGTGCTTCTGTATTTTCACAAAAGCCGGTATTACCCGACAATTGAATCAGAGGCTATTTTACTATATAGAAGTGGTATAAACTATAAATATATGTATATATTATAGATATATGTCACAATGACATGTATATATATATATATATATATATGTTATTCTATGTGTGTATATTTAGTGTTTACAAGGAAAGAAAGGGTTTTTTTTAGTTACGATATTTCTGTCCCATAGACTTGCATTGGATTTCCGGTATCGGAATCGGGTATCGCCGATACTTTTGGGGTTCGGCGATACCCATTCCGATCCGATACTTTTGATATCGGAAAGTATCGCTCAACCCTAGTGGAGACATTGGCTGGAGGGAGCCAAACATCAGGTGGTGGTCCTCACGGCCCATAAGAATCTGGTTTATTGGAATCACCCAAGCGACTTAATCCTAGACAGGCCAGGTGGGCCCTTGTTTTTCACACGTTTTAATTTTGTGGTTTCCTTTCTTCCTGGCACTAAGAATATTAAGGCGGATGCCCTTCGAGGAGTTTCCTTGGGGGACTTCCTGAGTTATTGATCCTGCTGTTTTTTTGAAAGAGGGTGTAGTTCTTTCCGCCATCTCCCCCAAATTTTTTAGACTGGCTCTGGAGGGGTGTCAGGAGGATAAACCGAGCGCTGCCCTGTTGGGAAATTTTTGTCCAGACCAGTGGAAGAAGAGTGTGATGTCTGAGATTCATTTTTTCCACGTTGGCCGGTCATCCCGGAATTTTTGGTGCAGAGACTTGGTGAGTCGGTCCTTTTGGGGGCCCTACTTTGTCTGTGACGTCAGGGAGTTTGTGCAGTCCTGTGGACTTGCTCTCGCTCCAAGCCTTGCTCTAGCTCTAGTGGTTTGTTGATTCCATTGCTTGTGCCCAAGAGACCATGGACCCATATCTCTATGGATTTTATTTCCGACCTCCCTGTTTCTCAGAGAATGACCGTTATCTGGGTGATTTGTGATAGGTTTTCAAGATGATACATCTTCGCCATTACCTAAGTTGCCTTCCTCCTCTGAATTGGTGCCTTTGTTCCTTCAGCACGTGGTTCGGTTACATGGCATTCCTGAGAACATTGTGTCTGACAGAGGAGTCAGTTTGTTTCCAGATTTTGGAGGACTTTTTGTTCTAAACTTGGTGTTCAATTGTCTTTCTCCTCTGCTTTTCATCCTCAGACCAATGGACAAACTGAGAGAACAAACAGACATTGGAGACTTATCTGAGATGCTTTGTGTCTGCTGATCAAGATGACTGGGTCTCTTTTTTGCCTTTGGTTGAGTTTGCTCCTAATAATAGGGCAAGCTCTGCCACTTTGATATCTCCATTTTTCTGCAATTTTGGGTTTCACCCTCGATTTTCTTCGGGACAGCGGAGGCTTCTGTCTGTACGGGTGTTGACTCTGTTGTGGAGCGTATGCAGCAGATTTGGGACCAGGTAGTGGAGAGGATGTCCCTCTCTCAGGAGAAGGCCCAGCGGTTTGCCAACCGGCATAGGACTGATGGTCATCGGTTTAAAGTGGGGGACTTGGTTGGTTGTCCTCAAGAAATATCCCTATGAGAGTTGCTTCTCCTAAGTTTAGCCTAGGTTTATTGGACCTTATAAGATCATGGAGATTCTTAATCCTGTTTCCTTTCGTTTACTTCTTCCAGGGACATTTAAGATCCTAACGTGTTCAACAAGTCCTTATTGAAGAGGTTTGTCGAGCCAGTGGTTCCTATGGCTGCGCCCCTGACCCCGTTTTGGTTGAGGGCAATCTGGAGTATGTGGTTGAGAGAATATTGGATTCTCGTTTTTCTAGACGTAAACTCCAGTATTTGGTTAAGTGGAGAGGTTATGGTCAGGAGGACAATTCTTGGGTGTTTGCTTCGGACATCCATGCTAGGAGACTGATCCGTGCGTATCACAGAGCTCATCCTGACCAACCTGGTTGCACAAATGAGGGTTCGGTGACCCCTCTCAAGGAGGGGGTATGTTATGAATCTTTTAGAAGTGAATTCTGAGCAGAAGCTCCCTCTGGTGGGTTGCAGACAGTACTGAACCATTTCAATGAGGATTGGCAATCAGGAATAACAGACTGGCTGGATATAGGGAGGTTTCCCCATCATGGTTGTTGGTGTTCAATTGTTCTTGTCTCAACGTTGTTTCTGGTTCACTTGGAAGCTTGCTGAGTCTTGCCTCTTCTCCTGCTCTCAGATAAGTTATTTTCTGTTTTTTGTTTTTGTGCTTGCCATTTGTATATTTCTCTGCATTTCTGTGAGGTTGGCCAGGTTCCCTTCCCGGGGGGCTTGGTCTCCTCTCGGTTCCTCTGGAGCCATTGTTTGTTCATTTGCCTTTTCCAGTTTTTTTTCTGTGGCTGCGGCTTAGTTTTGTTACACCAGAGAACTAATTTAGGTGGTAGAGGTCGTGTGATCTCAGGTGTTTTTGCAATTAGTAGTGTTGACTTTTTTTAGGATTTTTTTGGATTGCAGTAAGTATCCTTCCTATCCTTTTCTGTCTAAGTCAGATTGGGCCCAGCGTTTGCTCATACTATTTTCTGTCTGTGTCTGTATTTCCTCTTGTCTAACCGCCATTACATGTTTGGGGGCTTCCTATGTTCTTTGGGGATCTGCTCCGGGGCAGATAGCTTTCCTCTTTTATCTTTAGGTGTAGTTAGCTCTCAGGCTGTGACGAGGCGTCTAGAACCAACGTATGAACGCTCCACGGCTGCCTTTAGTTGTGGTGGTTAGTCAGGGTACTGCAACAGTAGATTCCAACCTCTCTGGTGTATTGCCGTTTTTGCCTGCTCTCCTCAGCTACCAAAACATAACAGCTGGGGCCCAATACTGTCTAGATAGAAAAGTATAGGAAAGAATTCTGACTGCAACCCAAAAAAACCCTGACAAAAATTACAAACACTTCTGATTAACAAAAAACTGATATCACACGATCTCTACCACCTAAATCAGATTCTGGTGTAACACACAGCAATTCAGCAACTAAAAGTGACCAGGAACAGAGGAAAAGTGCAAACACAAACTGAGCACAAATGAGTGCCAGGCCCCAAAAGGGGACCTGGCTGAAGTCCACTTCAAGGCGCAAACCAGCAAGGAAAATCCAACCAGAGGAAAAAAAACAGCAAATCACTTATCTGAATGAAAGCAGGAATGCAAGCTGAGCTCCAAGAAAGACCTGGAAGAACAATTGATTACCGGCAAGGCTGATGGGAGTTCAGGTCACTTATATCAGACCATTCAGACCCAGCTGAAAGCCATTCAGCAATTGGTTCATTACCTCAGCAATCCACGGAGGAGCCCCAGCTCGAAGTCGTTCACAACACCAGTCATTACCACCTGACCACCACTCGTTTTTGCAGGTGTGGTAGCTCTTTGTATTCAACAATGGTTCAATACCCTCAGCAATCACCAGAGGGAGTTTCAGCTCCGAAGTCGTCTCCAAAATGTTCACAACATCGTCCACATCACTAGTTCTCATACTTTGCACTGAAAAGGGCCAATAGCCCGAAACACCGTGTCTGCAAATTGAGATGCTGATTTGGCATTTATCCTAAGTCATATTGCAAAACTCGTTAAAGGGCTGATTGTGACTTGTAGGATCGCTACTTCAAACAGGTGGCGCTATAGAGTTCAAGTCTCTTTTTCTCTGAAGAGGCAATTTGCATATTAAATTTCCCAGAGGAGCATTGCATGGCGAATAAGCCTCCTTACTTTGTCAAGCAGAGCTGGTATGTCACTCTCCACAAGGAGAAACCTTACCTCTTAGACCTCATATACCCATCAAACATCCTCCATCCATAGTCCAGTGCACACAGGGGTGGGATTCAAATTTTAACAACAGGTTCTGTGTTTGTGCGTCGGAAATCACACCCATTTTAAGCCACACCATTTAAGCCACACCCTTTTAAGCCACACCCATTTACACACACTTTTCCTCAAACATATGCAAGTAGGGGCGCAGGTCAAACATTTGAAAAAAAAATACACCATGTACAGCCCTTGCGCGCCCCTCCACCATACAGCCCCCGCACCATGCAGTACAGCCCCTGTGCAGCCCCATCCACCATACAGCCCCCCACCACCATGTACAGCCCTTGCGCAGCCCCTCACCATACATCCCCCGCCACCATGTACAGCCCTTGCGCAGCCTCTCCACCATACAGCCACCGGCCACCATGTACAGCTCTTGCGCAGCCCCTCCACCATACAGCCCCGCCACCATGCAGTGCAGCCCCTCCACGATACAGCCCCCGGCCACCATGTACAGCCCTTGCGCAGCCCCTCCACCATATAGCCCCGCCATCATGCAGTGCAGCCCCCTCCACCATACATCCCCGGCCACCATGTACAGCCCTTGCACAGCCCTTCCACCATACAGCCCCCACCACCATGCAGTGCAGCCCCTCCACCATACAGCCCCCGCCATTATACAGCCCCCCGCCACCATGTACAGCCCTTGAGCAGCCCCTCCACCATACAGCCCCGCAACAATGCAGTGCAGCCCCCTCACCATACAGCCCCGGCCACCATGTACAGCCCTTGCGCAGCCCCTCCACCATACAGCCCCGCCACCATGCAGTGCAGCCCCTCCACCATACAGCCCCCGGCCACTATGTACAGCCCTTGCGCAGCCCCTCCACCATACAGCCCCACCACATGCAGTGCAGCCTCCTCCACTATACAGCCCCCGCCACCATGCAGTGCAGCCCCTCCACCAGACAGCCCCCGCCACCATGTACAGCCTTGCGCAGCCCCTCCACCATACAACCCCCGCCACCATGCAGTGCAGCCCCCTCCACCATACAGCCCCGGCCACCATGTACAGCTCTTGCGCAGCCCTCCACCATACAGCCCCGCCACCATGCAGTGCAGCCCCCTCCACCATACAGCCCCCGGCCACCATGTACAGCCCTTGCGCAGCCCCTCCACCATACAGCCCCACCACCATGCGTGCAGGCCTCCTCCACTATACAGCCCCGCCCACCATACAGTGCAGCCCCTCCACCATACAGCCCCGGCCACCATGTACAGCCCTTGCACAGCCCCTCCACCATTACAGCCCCTGCCACCATGCAGTACGCCCCCTCCACCCTACAGCCCCGGCCACCATGTACAGCCCTTGCACAGCCCCTCCACCATACAGCCCCACCACCATGCAGTGCAGCCCCCTCCACCATACAGCCCCCTGCCACATGTACAGACCTTGCGCAGCCCCTCCACCATACAGCCCCTGCCACCATGCAGTGCAGCCCCCTCCACCGCACAGCCCCCGCCACCATGTACAGCCCCCGCGCAGCCCTGCTCAATTCATTTTATAAACAAAAAAAAAATGTCCATACTTACCTCAGAGTCACTCACCGCTGCTCCCCTGCAGATCCTTTCTGCTTCAGCGTCTGCGTCCAGTACATGTCAGTCCTGTGCAATGAGTCATCGCGCAGGCCCGACACCGGAAGTATAGAGGGAGGAAGAGGGAGCTGCACAGCCGTCAAGGTGACAGCCGTGCACAGCTCCCGGCCGATATGTGTGACGCAACACAGTTACAGCAGGCACGGGCGGCCTCACACAATTTGCTGTGTGGCCGGTCCGGCTGTGCAACACTGCAGGTGCTGGGGCAGGGGGCCGGCGGAAGTACCGGATCGCGCCTCTGAATCTCCCCAGTTCGGGGAACCGGCTGCTTTTTTAACAAGCGGTTTCATCAAACCGGGGAGAACAGGCTGAATCCCACCCTGAGTGCACATACACCCATCACACATCATCCATCCCATATTTCAGTGCCATATAACCATCCTCCATCCCATAGTCCAGTGCTATTAACCCATCACACATCCTGCATTCCCATAGTCTCGTGCCGATATAACATCACACATCCTCCATCCCATAGTTCAGTGCCCATATAACCATCATACATACTCCATCCCACAGTTCAGTGCACATATACCCATTCACACATCCTCCATCCATAGTCCCGTGCCCATATACCAATCACACATTCTCCATCCTACAGTCCCGTGCTCATATACCCATCACACATCCTCCATCCCATAGTCCAGTGCCCATATACCATCACACATCCTCCATCCCATAGTCCCGTGCGATATACCCATCATCCATATACCCATAAATACATATCCTCCATCTCATAGTCCAGTTCCCATATACCCATCATACATCCTCCATCCCTTAGTCCCATTGCCCTTATGCGCATCATACACATACTCCATCCTTAGTTCCATGCCATATACGCATCATACATATCCTCATCCCATAGTCCGTGCCTATAAACACATATACATATTCTCCATCCCATAGTCACGTGCCCATATACCCCAATCACACATCCTCCATCCCTTAGTCTCTTACCCATATATGCATCATACATATCCTCCATCCCATAGTCCAGTGCCCATATTCCCATCAGACATCCTCCATCCCATATTCCAGTTCCCCTACACCTATCATACATATCCTTCATCCCATAGTTCTATGCCCATATATCCATCATACATATCATCCATCCAATAGTCCCGAGCCGGGTGGCGCTGAGCTGTGAGTTCCTGGAGATGTGCTGTATGTAACCTGTCGTGTGGCTCTGTGTGCGGCCGCTGATGATGCAATTTTCTACGCCGGTTACTAATAGAGCCCGGCATTAATAGAGCAGGGGATGATTCATTTCTGTCATGGGCTCCTTTCTTGGGGGCAGACAATAGCTAGGAGCTTATATTCCCGGGGATGCTAGATTTCTCCCTCGCGGTCAGTGTCTGCTGAGGTGTTGTGCAGTGGGAAAACTATTGCTCATAGCAACCAATCACAGCTCAGCTTCTTTTAACCCCTCTCTGACATTAGACGTACTATCCCGTCCATAAAACCCGTGCCATTCTGACCATGGACGGGATAGTACGTCATAGGCGATCAGCTGCGCTCCTGAGGGGAGCGCAGCTAATCGCCGCCGGGTGTCAGCTGATTATCACAGCTGACACCCGTGACTGTGTGTCAGGAGCGGTCACGGACCGCTCCCGGCACATTAACCCCTTGCACACCGCGATCAAACATGATCGCGGTGTACTGGGGGCACAGGGGAGGATCGCGCAGTGTGGGGGCTCCCTGCGCGCCCCCCTGAGACCCTCAGACCAGCGCGATGTGATCGCGCTGCTCTGAGGGCTTCCTCCCTCCCAGGACCCGGATCCAAGATGGCGCTGGGGTCCTGGAGGGAGGCGGCTTCCTCAGTGCCTGCCGAGAGCAGGCACTGAGAAGCCTGCTGCACTGCCTGAGCGATCGCTGGTGTGACAGAGTGCTGTGCACACTGTCACACCAGCGATCTGATGAAATACAGTGATGTCCCACCCTGGGACAAAGTAAAAAAGTAAAAAAAGTAAAAATAAACATGTGTAAAAAAAAATCCAAAAAAAAAAAAAAAAAAAAAAAAATATTCCCCAATAAATTCATTACTTATTGTAAATAAAAAAAATAAAACAATAAAAGTACACATATATGGTATCGCCGCGTCCGTAACGACCCCCCTATAAAAATGTCCCACTAGTTAACCCCTTTTGTGAACCCCTTAAAAAATAAAAAATAAAAACGAAGCAAAAAATCAATGCTTTATCATCATACCGCTGAACAAAAAGTGGAATAACACGCGATCAAAAAGACCGATATAAATAAACATGGTACCGCTGAAAACGTCATCTTGTCCCGCAAAAAACGAGCCGTCACACAGCATCATCAGCAAAAAAATAAAAAAGTTATAGCTCGCAGAATAAAGCGATGCAAAAATAATTATTTTTTATATAAAATTGTTTTTATTCTATAAAAGCGCGAAAACATAAAAAAATGATATAAATGAGGTATCGCCATAATCGTACTGACCCGAAGAATAAAACTGCTTTATCAATTTTAACACACGCGGAACAATAAAAACGCCTCACCCAAAAGAAATTCATGAATTGCTGATTTTTGTTCATTCTAACCTCCCAAAAATCGAAATAAAAAGCGATCAAAAAATGTCACGTGCTCAAAAATGGTACCAATAAAAGCGTCACCTCGTCCCGCAAAAATTAAGACCTCACATGACTCTGTGGGCCAAAATATGCAAAAATTATAGCTCTCAAAATGTGGCGATGCAAAAAACTACTTTTTGCAATAAAAAGCGTCTTTTAGCGTGACAGCTGCCAATCATAAAAACCGCTATAAATAGTAAATCAAACCCCCCTTTATCACCCCTTAGTTAGGGAAAAATAATAAAATAAAAAAAATGTATTTATTTCCATTTTCCCATTAGGGTTAGGGTTAGGGTTTCGGCTAAAGTTAGGGTTAGGGTGGCGCTAAAGTTAGGATTAGGGTTAGAGTTTGGATTAGGGTTAGGGTTGGGATTAGGGTTGGGACTAGGGTTAGGGGTGTGTTGGGGTTAGGGTTGGAGTTAGAATTGGGGGGTTTCCGCTGTTTAGGCACATCAGGGGCTCTCCAAATGTGACATGGCGTCTGATCTCCATTCCAGCCAATTCTGCTTTGAAAAAGTCAAACGGTGTTCCTTCACTTCTGAGCTCTGCCATGCGTCCAAACAGTAGTTTATCCCCACATATGGGGTATCAGCGTACTCTGGACCCCAAGAGTTATTGTGAAATTTGTCCTATTTCTTCTGTTACCCTTGGGAAAATAAAAAACTGGGGGCGAAAATATTATTTTTGTAAAAAAAATAAGATTTTTTTGTTTTTACGGCTGTACATTATAAACTTCTGTGAAGCACTTGGGGCTTCATAGCGCTCACCACACATCTAAATAAGTTCCTTGTGGGGTCTATTTTCCAAAATGGGGTCACTTGTTGGGGATTTCCACTGTTTAGGCGCATCAGGGGCTCTCCAAATGCGACATGACGCCCCCAGACCATTCCATCAAAGTCTGCAATCCCTTCCGAGCCCCGACGTGCGCCCATACAGTAGTTTACTCCCACATATTGGGTATCAGCGTACTCAGGACAAATTGGACAACAACTTTTGGGGTCCAATTTCTCCTGTTACCCTTGTGAAAATAAATATTGGGGGCGAAAAAATCATTTTTGTAAAAAAAAAAAGGATTTTTTATTTTTACGGCTGTGCGTTATAAACTTCTGTGAAGCACTTCGGGGTTCAAAGTGCTCACCACACATCTAGGTAAGTTCCTAGTGGGGTCTATTTTCCAAAATGGGGTCACTTGTGGGGGGTTTCCACTGTTTAGGCGCATCAGGGGCTCTCCAAATGCGACATGACGCCCCCAGACCATTCCATCAAAGTCTGCAATCCAAAACGTCACTACTTCCCTTCCGAGCCCTGACGTGCACCCATACAGTAGTTTTCTCCTACATATTGGGTATCAGCGTACTCAGGACAAATTGGACAACAACTTTTGGGTTCCAATTTCTTCTGTTACCCTTGCGAAAATAAAATATTGGGGGCGAAAAAATCATTTTTGTAAAAAAAAAAAAGGATTTTTTATTTTAAGGCTGTACGTTATAAACTTTAGTGAAACACCTGGGGGTTCAAAGTTCTCACCACACATCTAGATAAGTTCCTTGAGGGGTCTAGTTTCCAAAATGGTGTCATTTGTGGGGGGTTTCCACTGTTTAGGCAGATCAGGAGCTCTCCAAACACGACATGGCGTCCAGCCAATTCTGCGTTGAAAAAGTGAGACGGCGCTCCTTCCCTTCCAAACTCTGCCATGCACCCAAACAGTGGTATACCCCCACATATGGGGTATCAGTGTACTCAGGACAAATTGCACAATAACTTTTGGAGTCTTGTTACCCTTGGAAAAATAAAAATTCGGGTGAAAAGATCATTTTTGTGGAAAAAATATGATTTTTAAATTTTACGGCTCTACGTTATAAACTTGTGTGAAGCACTTGAGGGTTCAAATTGCTCACCAAAGATCTAGATAAGTTCCTTAGGGGGTCTAGTTTCCCAAATGGGGTCATTTGTGGGGGGTTTCCACTGTTTAGGCACATCAGGGCTCTCCAAATGCAACATGGCATCCAATCTCAATTCCAGCCAATTTTGGTTGGAAAAAGTCAAATGGTGCTCCTTCCCTTCCGAGCTCTGCCGTGCGCCCAAACAGTGGTTCCCCCCCACATATGGGGCATCAGCGTACTCAGGACAAATTGGACAACAACTTATGTGGTCCAATTTCTCCTGATACCCTTGGGAAAATAAAAAATTAGTGACTAAAAGATAATTTTTGTGGGAAAAAAAATAGGATTTTTTATTTTCATGCCCGGGCATTATAAACTTGTGTGAAGCACTTGGGGGTTCAAAGTGCTCACCAAAGATCTAGATAAGTTCCTTAGGGGGTCTAGTTTCCAAAATGGGGTCACTTGTGGGGGATTTCCACTGTTTAGGCTCATCTGGGGCACTGCAAACGGAACATGACCCCCATCAACGTCTGCATTCCAAAACGTTACTACTTCCTTTCCAAGCCCTGCCGTGCGCCCAAACAGTTTTTCCACCCCACATATGGGGTATCAGCGTACTCAGGACAAATTGGACAACAACTTTTGGGGTCCAATTTCCTTGGGAAAATTCAAAAATTTAGGACTAAAAAATCATTTTTGTGGAAATTTTTTTTTTTTTTTTTCACACCCAGGCATTATAAACTTTTGTGAAACACTTGGGGGTTCAAAGTGCTCACAACAGATCTAGATAAGTACCTTAGGGGGTCTAGTTTCCAAAATGGTGTCACTTGTGGGGGGTTTCCACTGTTTAGGCGCATCAGAGGTTCTCCAAGCGCGACATGGCGTCCAATCTCAACTCCAGCCAATTTTAGTTTGAAAAAGTCAAACGGCGCTCCTTCCCTTACGAGCTCTGCCGTGTGCCCAAACAGTGGTTTTCCCCCACATATGGGGTATTGGCGTACTCAGGAGAAATTGCATAACAACCTTATTTGTCCATTTTCTCCTTTTACCCTTGTGAAAATAAAAAAAAAGTTTGTAAAAGATCATTTTTGTGGCTAAAAAGTTAAATATTCATTTTTTCCTTCCACGTTGCTTTAGTTCCTGTGAAGCACCTGAAGGGTTAATAAACTTCTTGAATGTGGTTTTGAGTACCTTGAGGGGTGCAGTTTTTAGAATGGTGTCACTTTTGGGTATTTTCTGTCATGTAGACCCCTCAAAGTGACTTCAAATGAGAGGTGGTCCCTAAAAAAAATGGCTTTGTAAATTTTGTTGTAAAAATGAGAAATCGCTGGTCAACTTTTAACCCTTATAACTTCCTAACAAAAAAAAATTTTGATTCCAAAATTGTGCTGATGTAAAGTAGACATGTGGGAAATGTTATTTCTTAACTATTTTGTGTGACATATTTCTCTGTTTTAAGGGAATAAAAATTCAAAGTTTGAAAATTGCTAAATTTTCAAAATTTTCGCCATATTTGCGTTTTTTTCAAAAATAAACGCAAGTTATATGGAAGAAATTTTACCACTAACATGAAGTACAATATGTCACGAGAAAACAATCTCAGAATCGCGAAGATCCGTTGAAGCGTTCCGGAGTTATAACCTCATAAAGAGACAGTGGTCAGAATTGTAAAAATTGTCCCGGTCATTAACGTGCAAACCACCCTTGGGGGTGAAGGGGTTAAACAGCTCTTGTGAAATGAAAGATGCTTAGTGATTGGGTGGGGCTATGTGGAGTGGGCGTGGTTGATGCACACATACTCAGATACACTAATTTTTATATATATACTAGCTGAAGAGCCCGGCGCTGCCCTGGCATAGTAACTAACTACGGTTAGTTATAACAAATTATAATGATTATATATCTATATATAAAGCTGAGTGTATAGCCCGGCCCACTCCACATAGTAACATTCACTATAATATCCCACACAATCCCATCAGCCAGAGCCACCGGACTACTACCCCTAATATCCCACATCATCCCGTCAGCCAGAGCCACCGGACTACTACCCCTAATATCCCACATCATCCTATCAGAGCCACCGGACTACTACCCTAATATCCCACATCGTCCCATCAGCCAGAGCCACCGGACTACTAATATCCAACATCATCCCGTCAGCCAGAGCCACCGGGCTATTACCCCTAATATCCCACATCATCCCGTCAGCCAGAGCGACCTGACTACTAATATCCCACATCATCCTGTCAGAGCCACCTGACTACTACCACTAACATCCCACATCGTCCCATCAGCCAGAGCCACCGGACTACTAATATCCCACATCATCCCGTCAGCCAGAGCCACCGGACTACTACCCCTAATATCCCACATCATCCCATCAGCCAGAGCCACCGGACTACTAATATCCCACATCATCCCTTCAAAGCCACCTGACTACTAGCCCTAATATCCCACATCATCCCGTCAGCTAGATCCACCGGACTACTACCCCTAATATCCCACATCGTCCCATCAGCCAGAGCCACCGGACTACTAATATCCCACATCATCCCGTCAGCCAGAGCCACCGGACTACTAATATCCCACATCATCCTGTCAGAGCCACCGGACTATTACCCCTAATATCCCACATCATCCCGTCATCAGAGCCACCGGACTACTAATATCCCACATCATCCTGTCAGAGCCACGGGACTACTACCCCTAATATCCCACATCATCTCGTCAGCCAGAGCCACTGGACTACTAATATCCCACATCATCCTGTCAGCCAGAGGTAATGAACTATCTACAATACTTACTTCTGCAACAGCCATAGCTATAATTACAAAATTTAGAGCGACTTATCAAGTTGCCCCGCCTTAACGACTCTATGGTTGATGCCTCTTCAAGAGCGACTGGGCATTATCGCTTTAATTCTTTAAGACTAGGAATTTGTAGACTAGGGATGAGCAAGCACTAAAATGCTTGGGTGCTCACTGACCGAACCGAGCAATTCCTAATGCTTTCATGTTCGTTTCGAGTAACGAGTAGAGATGAGCGACTTTGCCTCCGGGAAGGTCGAGTCGGGTTTCGGACCACCAGCCTTTCGCAAAAGTCGAGTCGAACGAAATCGGCCGACTATCGTGAAAAGTCGAAGGTCCGACTGAAACACAAAACCCAATGCAAGTCAATGGGGAATAAAAGTCGGCAGGGAGTGGAAGACAGTAAACACACCTACAGTGCCCATTTCAATACCAAGGACATCAATTCTTATTACTTAAGCTTGTCAACCTTAATTTACTTTGTAATAATAGTAACGCATTGAAAACTGGGGGTTAATTGGCTAAAGTTATGGGGGGGGCAGGGCTGGCTCCAGGTTTTTGTGGGCCCCGGGCGAAAGAGTCTCAGTGGGCCCCTTTAACACATACCACAATTCACGATGCTCCGATACAGCAGAGAAATATAGGTATAGCACAATGCCAAATACTTCACTTCTTACATTACATGAGTGATATCTATTGTAAATTCTACAATAGCTCAAAAACCGGACAGTATATTCCTCCATACAGTATTATGGGCACCACATAGTGTGCCATACAGAATGGGCTCCATATAATGCTCCATACAGAATAGGCCCATATGTGCTCCATATGATGCTCCATATATAATGGGCTCCATGTGATGCTCCATAAATAATGAACCCCATATGATGCTCTAGTATATGATGGGCCCCATATATGATGCTTCAGTGTATGATGAGCCCCATAAAATGCTCCAAATATACTGGTCCCCATATATAATGCTCCATATATAATGAGCTCCATGTGATGCACCATAAATAATGTACGCAATATGATGCTTTAGTATATGATAGGCCCCATATATGATGCTTCAGTATATTATGGGCCCCATGGATGATGCTCCAGTGTATTATAGGCCTATATAATGCTCCATATATAATGGGCCCCATATGATGCTCCAGTGTATAAAGGGCCATATCTATGCAGCTCAAATGTATGATGGGCCCCATATATAATTCTCCAGTGTATAATGCTCCCCATATTTTGCTCCAAACATTAAAGAAATTAAATACTTCTCCTCGCTGGGCACTGCTCTACTCTAGACTCCTCAGCATTGCCATCTTCCAGCTCTCTGCACTGTGACTGTTCAGGCAGAGGGCGCACAGACGTGACGTCATCGCGCTCTCTGACCTGAATGTCACTGTCAGGAAACACGGAAGGCATCACAGCGGTGGAGCAGGGAGAGGTAAATATTGCAAGTGCTGAGGCCCTGAGCAAGCAGGGGGGGCCCACTCGTGTGCACCGGCACTGGCACACATTTTGCTGGCAACCTATGTGTCATCAAAGGTAGGTGGTACAAAATCCTTTGAAACCCAGGCATGGTTCATTTTAATGGAGGTGAGATCACCAACATTTTTGGTCAACAGCTGGGTCCTTCTTTCTGTCAGGTTGATCCAGCAGCACTGAAGACTCTTTCTGATAGCACACTACTAGCAGGGCAAGCGAGTTCCTGTAAGGCATATTGTGCCAATTCAGGCCAGGTGTCCAGTTTACAGGCCTAGTAGTCAAAGGGGAATGAACTGTGAGGAAGAACATCGATAGGGGAGGAGAGGTAGTTTTGAACCATAGTTGACAACTGCTGTATTCTGTCTGTTGCAATCGATTCAGTATTAACAGTCGTGTGAGCGGTACTCGAGAAATCAGTCCACAACATGGTCATGAAACGCGTGTCACCAATGCCACTTCGGCTGTGTGCACCACGAACACCTCTTCCATGTTGCCCAGTACAGCTCGTGGTAGAACCTGCACCATTGCTGTGTGCTGGGAATGCCTCTAACAAACAGTTTACCAGCGTTGCTTGTTTGTTCGCCAATATTAGCTCTAGGTTCTCCTGTGGCATAATGTTCTGTAATTTGCCTTTATAGCGTGGATCGAGGATGCTGGCCAACCAGTTGTCGTCATCCTTCATAATTTTGGCAATGCGGGGGTCCCTTTTTAGGATCCGCAAGACATAATCACACATGTGGGTCAATGTTCCAGGTGTCATTGATGCACGGCCAGTGGTGGGTGGAGAAGCACTTTCGGGCAAATCCACATCCCTCCAGTCACGCACAAACCCTGTACCTGACCTAGGCAAGCCAACATTTTCTCTTGCCCCCTGAGAAGCATCCTCCTCCCCAAAATAATCATCCCCCTCATCCTCCTCCTCTTCCTCCATCTCGTCCAGGACAGTTCCCTGAGGAGACAATGGCTGACAGTCATCAAGGCTTCCCTCCTCCTCCTCCTCCTCTTCGTCCCTTGCTGCAGACGCCTGATCCTGTGCGTCAAGGTTTGCATGAGCAGACGCATAAGTGGGATGCTCATGCTTATGATGGCGTCGTCTGTGCTTACCAGCTGTGTGCATTCCTCAAAACACTGAAGGACTTTACAGAGGTCTTTCAGCTTTGACCACTGCACACCCGACAAATCGATGTCTGCCCTCAAACTGCCTGCCCGTGTATCCTCGCACAAATGCATTACCGCCTGCCGCTGTTTGCACAGCCTCTCAACCATGTGTATGGTGGAGTTCCACCTTGTTGCAATGTATATGATTAGGCGGTGCTTGGGGAGGTGGAGTGATCACTGCAGCCTCTGCATACGACTGGAGTCTACGGTCGAGCAACGGATGTGCGAGCACAGTCTTCGCACCTTATGGAGCAGGGCTGGTAACTCCACATAATTAATTATGAAGCACTGCACCACCAGGTTCAAGGTGTGAGCCAGGCAAGGTATGTGTCTGAGTTTTGCCAGGGCTATGGCCGCCACAAAATTACGGCCATTATCACTGATTACCTTGCCTGGCTCAAGATGTAGAGTGCACAGCCATGACTCAGTTTCTCGCTGCAAGTAGTCGGCCAGTACCTCCGCGTGTGTCTGTTGTTGCCCAAAGACATCATCTTTAAAACAGCCTGCTGACGCTTACCACTAGCTGTTCGATAGTGGAACACCTTGTGTGCAACACAGCAGCTGCGGATGGAGTGCTCATGCGACTGCGCACTGTCGACGAGCTTTCGCTTCTGGAGGAGGGGGAGGAGAGTCGAATGCCTACAGCCAACTAGCGTGGGCTAGGCAGCACTGTCCCACCGCCGCTGTCCCCTGTGGAGCCTGCATCCATCACATTAACCCAGTGCGCAGTGATGGACACGTAACGGCCCTGGCCATGCCTACTGGCCCATGCATCTGTTCTGAGGTGCACCTTTCCACTCACTGATTGTTTGAGTACATGGACAATGTGGTCTTTCACATGCAGGTGGAGGGCAGGGATGGCTTTTCTAGAAAAGAAGTGCCGACTGGGTAGGTCATAGCATTGGACAGCGTAGGCCATGAGCTCTCGGAAAGCTGCGCTTTCAACGAAGGGCATCATCTCTAATAAGATCAGTTTGGCAATGTGGGCATTCAAAGCCAGTGTACGCGGATGAGAGGATGAGTACTTTCTAGTCCTACTCAGAGTGTCTGCTAGGGTGAGCTGGACTTGAGAGCTGCATATGGGGGAACTAGCGGTGGACATGGCGGACTGAGAGGGAGTTGGTGGTGGTGGTGATGGCCTAGATTCAGTCTTTCGTTGGAAAAACGTTGTGATTCCCTGACTGCTTTGGCTTTGCGACAACATCTCAACATTTCTTGCTGGTGGTGTGCTAACCGGTGGGCTTACAGTGGGGGAAGCGATGTAGTGTTGCTGGTAGAGATGAGCGACTTTGCCTTTTATCGGGTCGAGTCGGGTTTCAGACCACCCGACTATCGCAAAAGTCGAGTTGAACGAGATCGGCCGACTAGCTTGCGGCAAAAGTCGGAGGTCGACAGAAAAATGAAACCCGACCCCAATGCAAGTCAATGGGGAATAACAGCTGCCCCCCCCGCCCAAGTCCTCTTCCACCATACTTCCTCATCTTTGGGAAAATGTTCCCAAAATGGCAGCAGATATATGGTATTTTATCAGTAGCATTCAGCTGAATACAGTGTTGGGGTAATTTTAAATCTCTGTATATATTTCCAGAGTCATGCACAGACGCTCACTCAGTATGGATTTGACCAGAATACAAAAAGCAGGAAAAGGGTAATGTATCAGAAACAAAAAGCTGTATACAGTGTAGGGGAAATTGTAAATCTCCATATTTATTTCCGGAGTCACACACAGATAGTCAGCATGTATTTGTCCGTGATACCAGCCGGTACACGGTAGTATGTGAGGAGCGTACAGCTCTATACAGTGTGGGAAAAAATGAACGCTCGGTAACTGTGCAGAAAAAAAGAATAAAAGTATCAGTGCTGTTTAAAAAGCAGTCTGCACAGCAGTGTACACACAGCAGTACAGCTATCAGGCAGCCTAATAATCAGCGCTGCTGCACATAAGAAAATCCTCCCCTGTCACTGCACACTAACTGTACAGCACAGTTGCTATCAGCACAAGCACAGAAGAACTTCTCTTTCCAGCCCTAACTCTCTCCCTACTGTGAAGATCGGCAGAAGTAAAATGGAGGTCGGCGGTCAGGGCTTTTATAGACACTATGACGCCACCCAAAGCAAGCCAATCACTGCAATGCCCTTTTCTAAGATGGTGGTGGACGCTGCACATGTCACCTCGTTGCCCATAGTGTATGTCCTTGCTTATTGGCTGAAAAAAGGTGCCTGCAAGCATTATTGGAAAACCGACTTTGGCGCTTGTTTTTCCAAACGCATGGCTGACTTCACGCTATGGTCGGGTTTCGCTCGGCGAAATCTGACTTTGGCGAGAGTCGGCGACTTATGAATCTGACCGACCTCTTTCGCTCAATTCTAGTAACGAGTATAATGCGAGTCAATGGGAAAGCCGAGCATTTTTCTGGCAGATCCTACAAGGAGTATATTGAGATAAACTTGAGGCATACAATTCAAAGTATGGATAAAAAATCCTTGTTTTTATTGATATGTCCAGTCATACAATACCAACGTTTCGGTCCAAAGGCCTTTATCAAGGTAATTATCTACAAAAAGCATAACAAAACGTAGCAAAATATGGCACAAATTTCCATAACTGATCATATATCATATAGAAAAAATGAAAAAAAAAAGAAACAAAAGAAATTATGACAGTAGGTATGACACCATCATGTGGGTTCCTCATCACCACAACTGAAAATAATTTTTGTAGTCTGTAAAACAAAATATAAGATATCATTTCAAAATATTTCCATATATAATATTATTCAGACAATACACAAATAATATAAGGAATGAAATAAGGACCTAAAGCGGTCATCAGGTATATAATAGGATATTTACTATCTCTGGTATGCACTGAATGTACACATCTTTCCCCAGCTCCTGACTGCATTTGTGAATAGCATTTACAATCTTTGGTATACATTGCTTACCCATCATTTTGTATCCACAATGTATTTCTTTCCTCTTGTGTTTTCCATGCATATCTCAGAGTGGTCAGTTTAACTCTTCCCCCCTTTTATGACCTTGCTTAACTCTGAACATGTGGTCTGGCCACACACGCCCACATCCCCTCACACAGCTGACTGATTTTAGTTGCAGATATATTCTGAGTAGTGATGAGCGAAAGTGCTCGGTAATGCTCGTTACTCGCCCGAGTATCACGGTATTCAGCGAGCACCGAGCATTTCTGGAATTGCTCGGTGGGAGTTCAGGTGCACGCCCTGCATTTTTGGGTCTCTTTAGAGCACCAATCAACATGCAGGGATTGTCTGCCACGTACTGTAATGCCGCAGCCATCTTTGTTGTGGTATTACAGTGATTGGTTGGACGCACAGCGTCATCAGGTGTATAAGAGATCTGGCGCCGTCATGCTCGTCACAATCTGCTCCGGAATTAGTGAATGTAGGTAGAGGTGCTGCCGAAATAGGGTCAGATTTGGGGGTTTATAACGTAGTGTTGGTATACCATCAAAGAATACACAAATCCAGCTAAAGCAACAGTCCTTCTAAGGACTAATTATTGGTTATATAGATTGAAGTGCTTGGTAGGCAGGGAGTGTATGTGTGTATATACATATCAGTGCAAGGCATGCATGCAGTGTACAGTCAAAAGTTTTGAGAATGACACAAATATTAATTTTTACAAAGTCTACTGCTTCACTTTTTCTAATGGCAATTTGCATATACTCCAGAATGTTATAAAGAGGGATCAGCTTAACAGCAATTACTTGCAAAGTCAATATTTGGCTAGAAAATGAACTTTATCCCCCAAAACACATTTCAACATCATTGCAGCCCTGCCTTAAAAGGACCAGCTAACCTCTTTTCAGTGATTGCTCCATTAACACAGGTGTGGGTGTTGATGAGGACATGGCTGGAGATCAATCTGTCATGATTAAGTAAGAATGACACCACTGGACACTTTAAAAGGAGGCTGGTGCTTGGCATCATTGTTTCTCTTCTGTTAACCATGGTTATCTCTAAAGAAACACGTGAAGTCATCATTGCAATGCACAAAAATGGCCTAACAGGGAAGAGTATCGCAGCTAGAAAGATTGCACCTCAGTCAACAATCTATCGCATCATCAAGAACTTCAAGGAGAGAGGTTCCATTGTTGCCAAAAAGGCTTCAGGGCGCCCAAGAAAGACCAGCAAGTGCCAGGATCGTCTCTTAAAAGTGTTTTTAGCTGCGGGATCGGGCTACCAGCAGTGCAGAGCTTGCTCAGGAATGGCAGCAGGCAGGTGTGAGTGCATCTGCATGCACTGTGAGGCGGAGACTCTTGGAGCAAGGCCTGGTCTCAAGGAGGGCAGCAAAGGAGCCACTTCTCTACAGAAAAAACATCATAGACAGACTGATATTCTGCAAAAGGTACAGGCAGTGGACTGCTGAGGACTGGGGTAAATTTATTTTCTCTGATGAATCCCCTTTTCGATTGTTTGGGACATCAGGAAAACGCCTCATTCGGAGACGACAAGGTGAGTACTACCACCAGTCTTGTCTCATGCCAACTGTTAAGCATCCTGAAACCATTCATGTGTGGGGTTGCTTCTCAGCCAAGGGAATCGGCTCTTCACAGTCTTGCCTAAAAACACAGCCATGAATAAAGAATGGTACCAGAATGTTCTCCAAGAGCAACTTCTCCCAACCCTCCAAGAGCAGTTTGGCGATCAACAATGCCTTTTCCAGCATGATGGAGCACCTTGCCATAAAGCAAAGGTGATAGCTAAATGGCTCAGGGAACAAAACATAGAGATTTTGGGTCCATGGCCTGGAAACTCCCCAGATCTTAATTCCATTAAGAACTTGTGGTCAATCATCAAGAGACGGGTGGACAAACAAAAAACTAAAAATTCTGACAAAATGAAAGCATTGATTGTGCAAGAATGGACTGCTATCAGTCAGGATTTGGTCCAGAAGTTGATTGAGAGCATGCCAGGAAGAATTGCAGAGGTCCTGTAGAAGAAGGGTCAACACTGCAAATATTGACTTGCTGCATTAACTCATTCTAACTGTCAATATAAGCTTTTGTTACTCATATGTTTGCAATTATTATATTTCTGTCTGTGATAAAAACATCTGTCAAACACACATAAAAACCAGAGGGCAGCAGATCATGTGAAAATATAATATTTGTGTCATTCTCAAAACTTTTGGCCATGACTGTATGTTGGTATATAGATCTCAGTAGCAGACAAGCATTGTATGTGGCATACTTCACTGCATACATCAAGAGGATCCATTCCATTACTGTCTAATGCTGCTGCTTATAAGATAAATTGACCATATCTACACAGCCCTAGGTCTCAGTTGGCAGCACATTTCTTTTTGCATCTTAATCTTGATTAATTTTTCCAAAGCATTCCAGAACCCCATTTTTTCTCCATTTGCTTGTTGACACTGCAGACTACAGCCAGATCCTTTTTAAAGTACAGCATAAAAATCCAGCAATTTAAAATGGTTTTGTCTGTCCCAGGCATGACATCAGAGTGCACAGAAAAATCTACTATTTTTTTTTTGGCACTGTAAAATTTTTTTGGAGTGTCTTATACAATTTTTTGACACCATTTTGCGACCAAAAAAATATTTAGCTGCCAAAAAAGTATATAGCTACAGGGCAGATATTTTACACTGGGTTTTGTCTGCCACAATGATCGCATATCATTGCGCTCGAAATTTTGTTATTTCAGGACTCCATAGAATTTTTTTGTTGTGTCATTGCCTACTTGTTGACATAATTTTGCTGGCACCCCCAAAAAATAATACAGGGCAGATATTTGAAAGTGGGCTATATCCATCAGACTCCTAATCTATCTGTGGGCTACAAATTGTGGCATTTCAGGCCTACATCCACCTTATTTTTGCTATGTCTTACCCTAGTTCTATAGACTATTTTGGGGTAAAAAATAAAAAAATATAGGCCACAGACTGAACAGTGTGGTATCTCCGTCTGACGACTGATTTATCTGTAGGCTACAAATTGTTGCATTTTAGGCCTACATTCACTTTTTTTGCTGAGTCTTACACGAGTTCTATAGACTATTTTGGGATTAAAAAAATAAAAAATACAGGCCACATGTCTCCATCAGACGCCTGATCTATCTGCGGACTCCAAATTGTTGCATTTCAGGCCTACATTCACCTTATGTTGCTGAGTCTTACACTAGTTTTATAGACTGTTTTGGTGTAAAAAAAATAAAAATTCAGGCCACATATTGAACAGCGTTGTGTCTCAGTCAGATGCCTAATCTATCAGCGGGCTACAAATTGTTGCATTTCAGGCCTATATTCAACTGTATTTGCTGTCTGCTACCTACATCTATACACTATTTTAGAGTAAAAAATAAAAAAATCCAGGCCACATATTGAACAGTGTGATATCTACGTCAGATGCCTAATCTATCTGCGGGCTACAAATTGTTGCATTTTAGACCTTCATTCACATTTTTTGCTGAGTCTTACACTAGTTCTATAGGTTATTTTGGTGTAAAAAAAAGTATAGGCCACATGTCTCCATCGGACACCTGATCTATCTGCGGGCTACAAATTGTTGCATTTCAGGTCTCCATTCCACAGTTTTAGGCTGTATCTTACCCTAGTTATTGACACCAGTTTAATAAAAAAACAATAAGTACAGTCCAGATGTTTTAAAGTGTGTTTTTTCACACACGGATCACATCTAAGTTTGCTCCTAATTCAGCCTTTTGTAGTGAATGTGGAAAATATTGAACTCCATTTAAAATGGGAAAGGCATGTGGCAATGGATGGGGAAGTGAGCGTGATGGTGATGGTGCATGCAGAGACAGAGGCCATGGGCAAGCTGAAATTGTGCCACAACAAACACCCACATCTTCTCGCATGAGCTTCCTGTCCAAATTCATAGGGGACAGCAGAACAGCACTCTTGAAACCAGAGCAGTGTCAAAAGGTAGTTGGTTGGATGGAGGATAATGCTTCCAGTCAGTTTGCTATCTGTCTTCCACACGGTCAAGTCTGAGTAGCCATGAGTCTGGATCACATATTCCTCAACATGAGCCTCCTTCCTCCTGCCATGCCAAGTGCCCAGAGACAACTGAACCAACACTGGGACACTCCGAAGAGCTGTTCACTTTTACATTTATAGATTCGGGCCTCTCACCCGGTCCACTTGAAGCGGGGCAAAATGAGATTGCATATAACAAAGCCCAAATATTTGAGCAAGCAACCACGTTCACTCTAAGGTGACGGTGGGAACGTGTCACAACAGGTGGATGATGATGACACACAATTGCCAGAAATTCAGGAGGAGGACCAGGGAGCGGAAGTGGAAGAGGAGGTGGTGAATTATATAGTAAATGACCCAACCTGGCAGGAGGAGATGCAGAGCGAGGATGGCAGCAAACAGGGAGAGGGAGGCGTAGCACCACAACAGGCCAGACGAAGCACTGTGGTGGCCGCAGACAGAAGGCGGGCAACCATTCGTCATAACACCAATGCGATGGAAGTTGGCAGTACAACTGTTGGGTCTTTCCGAGTTTGGTTGTTTTTTAAAGACTCTGCCGATAACCCCAAGCAGGCCATTTGCACCACCTGCCATGCCTGCATCAGCAGGGGTAGCAAAACTACCAGCCTGACCACCACCAGCATGATCAGGCACATGGCAGCAAAGCACCTGACTTTGTGGGCTGAACCCCATGGTCCTGGAACACTGTCTGCAGGTGACACCACTGCTTCTTCCGCTGTTGTGCATGGAAGCCAATCACCTGTCCATGGTGCCTGTGAAAATACCACCTGCCCTGCACCTGTCATTGTTGGCATATGCAACAGATTAGGACTTATTATAAGTAAAAGGAAGACTTTATGCTGACCTGACAGTAGATGGTGATGTTGTGCAACGTTTCCTTCTGTTTAATGTATTGTATAAGAAATAGTCTCACTTGTAGTTTCATTTTCATTTTGTTCCTGTTTCCTGATGCAATGCTAAAATGACTGTGCATTTTCCTTTTACCTCATGTTGTAAGAAGTAAACGCTTGTTATCCCATGAAGCCTGCTCTGTGAAGTTTTCTACTGCAAAGGTGTGGATTCAGAAGCTGTGCAAAAGGTTATGGGCCCAGACACAGGCACCCAGACCCTGACACCCAGACACCCAGATATCCAGGCACCAGAGAATCCAGACACCACAGATCCCAAGCACCAAGAATACCAGATTCCCAGGAAACTGGAACTCTCAGCAAGACCCTGGTGAATGCAGAAGAATTCTTCAGTACAACTCTCTAAACAAGTAAGTCTATATAAAGATGATGAATAATACAGAACTAAAACTCACAGTAGCTAAACTGAATGATGAGAACTATCAGCTATGGAAGTTCAAAGTAGAGATGTTATTGTCTAAAGATGATTTATGGGAAGTAATCACTACAGATAGACCTGATCAGGATAATCAGACATGGGATAAGAAAAATAGACAAGCGAGAGCCACCATTAGCTTATTAGTGGATGATGCTCAATTAATACATATAAGAAATGAAGAAACAGCGAAAAGAATGTGGGAAGCATTAAGAAAGCTATATGAAAGACCGAGCTTAAATCACAAATTATTTTTATTAAGAAAGCTTTACAGTATGAGATTGAGTGCAAATGACGACATGCAGAAGCACATATTCTCAATGATGGAAGTGATATCACAGCTAAGATCTATTGGTGAAGATATTAAAGAAAGTCATATAGCAGCTATATTGTTGTGCAGTTAATCAGATTCATATACAGCTTTAATAAATGCACTAGAGACAAGACCTGAAACAGACATTACATTAGAGTTTGTGAAAACAAGACTCATAGATGAATATCAGAGTAGAAAAGAACAAAGCAATGATTCTGCTACTGAAAAAGACAGTGAAAATGCTCTTAAAGCTACAGAATTTAAAAAACCCTATAATAAAGAGACAAGAGAATGCTTCAGATGTAAGAAAAAAGGTCATTTAAAGAAAGACTGTACCATATGGAAAGCTGAACAACAAAAACTACAACATAAGAGGGATACACAGAAAGAAAAAAACACAATTTCCAATTCGTGTGAGAAAAATTGGAATGGCACATTCAAAATAACAGACAAGAAATCATCACTTGGTTGGTTTATTGATTCAGGAGCAACGAGTCAAATGACAAGTGACAAGAATTTCTTTACTGATCTTGATTTAGATAAGAAAGAAGCCATTTATCTTGCAGATGGAAGCAAACTAACCGCAGAAGGTATGCTAAATTGTTCAAACATGTTCGGACAAGATTCAAAGATACTTGTACAGGATGTGTTGTAAGTTCCAAAATTGGAAGGTGGATTATTATCTGTGAAACGTTTAACAGCAAAAGGACTTACAGTAAAATCCAAAGATAATGAGTGTGCAATTATTGCAAGAAACAAGATGATAACCAAAGTCAAGGCAGATGAACAATTATATAATTTTGACAAACCAAAGGAACAGATTAAGGTATGTACACACGATCACAAAAACTGTATTCACATGTGGCATTAACGTCTAGGACAGACACCCGGACAGTATAAGGGAACTACAAAGAAAAGAATTGACAAAAGATTTAAAGATATCAGATAGCTCAATTACCATAAGATGTGAATGTTGTATAAAATCCAAAGCCACAAGGATATCTATTCCAAAAGAAAGTGAGATGAAAAGCTAAAGTCCACTTGATTTGGTGCATACTGACATATGTGGACCCATGAAAGTGACTACATCAGGAGGCAATAGATACATGTTGACTTTTATAGACGACTACTCAATATATACAGTCACATACTTAATTAAGAACAAAAGTGAAGTTTGTAATGTATGTAGTACAGTTCATATAGCGTCTTGTGCTTGGGTGCGATGAAAACACAGGAGTCACAGGTTTGATATAGAAAAGTCCTGTATTACTTCATACAAGTTGGCAGAAATAGTCACACAGTTTGCAGACACAGAAACAGGAGACACAGCAGGCCAGAGTAATCCAAGCTCAGCAATCACTCTCCAATACAGATTCAGGATCTTCTTCTCTGTTACCGTAAGTCCATGCAAACGTGGGTCTTTTAAAGAGCAGGGTTCAGAGTCCACAAGTGCTTCAGAGTTCCTCAGTAGGAATAGCTGGAGTACAAGGTCCAAGGCTTACAGGAGTCAAGTCACAGGTTCACTGCAGGCTAGATTCTGAAGCACTGATTGCTCAGCTGTGGCTGCTTAAGAAGCAAAGGAGAGAATCAGGGCGGTAACATGCAAGCTGGAAACTCCATTTTGACTGAGGGCAAGATAGCTGCAGCAAGACAGAAAGTAAAATGGCTGACGAACAAACTGAGTTTCAGGAATATATACATAGAACCTTACATTACTCCCCCCTTAAGGACAACCTCCGGATGACCTCAGACCAGGCTTGTGTGGGTACCTCTGATGAAACTGACGGAGCAAGCGAGGAGCATTAACGTTATTGACCGGTTCCCATGAGTTGTCCTCCACTGGGTAGCCCTGCCATTTAATCAGATATTGTAACTGATTTCTATACAACCTGGAATCTAAAATCCTTTCCACCACAAATTCTTCCTGACCATCGACTAGCACTGGGTCAGGGCAAGGAGAGGAACGTCCAGGAAACGTATTGGGTGTCGCAGCCTTTAGTAGGGATACATGAAAGACAGGGTGGATTCTCATAGTTCTGGGCAGTTGAAGACGACAAGCAACGGCACTTATAATTTTACTGATTTTATAGGGTCCAATGTACTTATGTCCCAACTTAGACGATGGAATCCTTAACTTAAGATTTCTGGTTGACAGCCAGACCAAGTCTCCTACCTTGAAAGCTGGTGCAGGTTTACGAAATTTATCTGCTGCTTTCTTGTACCTTTCTTGAGCCGATTCCAGATTTTCCTTTAGAAGATCCATATTCTTCTGTAAAGACGTGATTCTTTCAGCCACTGCTGGTAAAGGCGTTTCTATGGGAAATCGTGGTAGAATGTTAGGATGATAACCTAGATTAGAGTAAAAAGGAGACTGTTTAGTGGAGGCACTCTGAGAGTTGTTATACGAGAACTCAGCTAATGGAAGTAGATCCACCCAATCATCCTGTAGGTGGCAGATAAAGCAGCGGAGATACTGCTCCAGGGTTTGATTGGTTCGTTCGGTCTGTCCATTAGTCTGGGGATGAAAAGCAGAAGAAAGGTTTACTTTAATGTCTAATGCTGCACAGAAATTTTGCCAAAACCTAGAAGTGAATTGCACCCCTCGATCCGAAATAACCTCATCCGGTACTCCATGTAAGCGAAACACATCTTTAATCATCAAATCTGATGTCTGTTTTGCAGTGGGTAAGCCGACACAAGGGATAAAATGAGCTGCCTTTGTTAGACGGTCAACCACCACTAGAATGGTGTTCTTCCCCTGAGAGGTTGGTAACTCCACAATGAAGTCCATAGAAATGGATCCCCACGGGCGGGACGGGGTGGGAAGAGGCTGTAACAGACCAGTTGGTGAGGAGCGAGGTGTTTTGCATCTTGCACAGACCTCACATGAAGTGACATAATTCAAAACATCCTTCCTGCAAGTGGGCCACCAAAAGAAACGAGAAAGAAATTCCTGTGTCTTTAGAATTCCTCTATGCCCAGCTATCTTGGAATCGTGAATGAGTTGCAATACTCTTAATCTGACTGTTTCAGGAATATACAGACGTTGTCCCTGAATCCACACACCATTCTTAAAGACAAGACTTAAGTCCCTTGGGGGATGTGCCAAAAAGGAATCCGCATGGTATGCTTCCTTGATGTCCTTAAGTAGGTCTTGATTATGAATTACTCCTAGGAATCTAGAGTCAGGAAGACTAGTCTTAGGAGGAGTAATTGGACGTGTCTCTGCTGAGTAAATCCTAGAGAGTGCATCAGCCTTTCCATTGCGCGATCCTGGTCTATAAGAGATGATAAAATTAAATTGGTTTAAGAAAAGATTCCAGCGAGCCTGGCGAGGAGTCAGGCACTTAGCCGACCTGATAAACTCAAGGTTACGATGGTCTGTCAGGACGACTATTTGCTGTGCAGCTCCCTGAAGAAGGTGTCTCCATTCTTTGAAGGCGGCAATAATGGCCAACAACTCTCTATTGCCCACATCGTAGTTCCTCTCAGCCGAAGACAACTGCTGGGAAAAGAAGGCACAGGGATGCAAGACATTCTTCTCACCTGTTCTCTGAGAGAGTATAGCTCCAACGGCACAGTCTGAAGCATCCACCTCTATTATGAAGGCAAGCTCGGGGTTGGGATGTACTAGGATAGGTGCAGTGGTAAATTTATCTTTTAGACGGGAAAATGCTTCCTGGGCTTGGGGAGTCCAGGAAAACCTAGACTCTTTCCGGGTAAGTTGAGTGATAGGTGACACTACCTCAGAGAAATTTCTAATGAAACGTCTATAGAAGTTGGCAAACCCGATGAAGCGCTGTACCTCCTTCACATTTCTAGGACTTGGCCAATCCTTGATGGCTTGGGTTTTGCTTCCATCCATACTAATTCCTTGTGTAGACAGTACATACCCCAGAAATTGAATTTCGGTCCTATGGAATTCACACTTTTCAAGTTTGATGTAAAGATGATTTTGTCTTAGACGTTCCAAGACCATTCTCACATGTCCATGATGTTCCTCTGTGGAGTTAGAAAAAATTAGAATATCATCCAAATAAATTACCACGAATGTATCTAGGAGATCCCTGAAGATGTCATTCACCAAGTGTTGGAAAGTGGCTGGGGCGGTACTCAGACCAAAAGGCATAACTAGATATTCAAAGTGTCCATAGCGTGACCTGAATGCAGTCTTCCATTCATCCCCAGGTCTAATACGGACTAAGTTATAGGCCCCACGAAGATCTAGTTTAGAAAAAATTTTGGCATGTCGCACTCTCTCCAATAACTCAGGGATTAAAGGCAATGGATAACGGTTTCTAATAGTAACCTTATTGAGTTCCCTATAGTCTACGCATGGTCTCAGAGATCCATCTTTCTTCTTTACAAAGAAGATGGGTGCACCTGCAGGAGATGAAGAGGGGCGTATGAAGCCCTTGGATAGATTTTCATCTATGTAATCCTTTAAAGCCTTTAGCTCGGGCCCCGCCAGGGGGTAGATCTTACCAAAAGGTATCTCTGCTCCAGGCAATAATTCAATTGGACAATCATATGGACGGTGAGGAGGAAGCTGGTCAGCGTTCTTCTTGTCACATAAATCCACATAGTCCTGGTATACAGCTAGTAGTTCAGGACTGACATGATTCCTTTAGGAACAGAGCAAGCTGAAACTTTTGGACTCATCTGTTTCTCTGGAAAGTGTAATTCCTTGGTCTCCCAGTTAATGGTAGGATTCTGAGCCTGCAGCCATGGTAGCCCTAGAATAATGGGAAAGTGGGGAGAAGAGATAAGCATAAAGGACAGTTTCTCTTGATGATCTTTACCCATAAGAACCCTCAAAGGCTCTGTTTCCTGATCCACTGGTCCAGAGGTCAGCAGGGAGCCATCCACAGTTTCCATCTGTACTGGAGTAGCCTTCTTCACTGAACGTATTCCCTGTTTCAGAGCAAAGGAGACATCCATAAAATTTCCACTTGCCCTGAGTCGATCATAGCAGAGCTAGACACCCAAGCTGAGTCAACCCAGAGTTTGATGGAAAGAAAGCAATGAGAATTGTTTTTCTTACAACTCAGCTGGGACACCGCTGAGGAAACTTGAAAAATGGCAGCGTTTACACAGTCAACGTCCTCAGAGGTAACGGAGTTTAAGTCCGAGAAATCAAGATCTGTTGCTGCAGATCTCTCTGGAGCCTGAGGCTCGGACCTGACAGATCCCCTCTCGCAACACTCACAATGAATGAGTGCTGCAGTAGTCTTACGAGAACGGCTGGGGCAGTTTATAATGAAGTGCCCTGACTTACCACAATAGAAACATAGATTCTCCTTAAAACGATGTTCCTTGCGTGCATCACTAACCCGTCGTTGTAAAGAGTCTACCTGCATGGGTTCAGGTTCAGGTTCCCGTGTAATCCTACTCAAAGGTTCCTTAGCTGGAGAGGAAGGTAGGAAAAGGTTAGTACGATTGCTTTCGAACCATCTCTCTTGCCTGCGTTCAGTCAGACGAGTATCAATACGGATGCAGTAGTTAATAAAGTCACCTAACGCAGTGGGAGGGTCGGCACGAGCAAGTTCATCCTTAATCAGTGGAGATAACCCCTTTTGAAAAATAGATTTTTTGGCGGAACTGTCCCAGGTGGTATCAAAGGCCCATCTCCTGAAATCCAAGGCATATTCAGCTACCGAGTGCTTACCTTGGCGCAAAGCTAACATGGCTGCTTCAGCTGTTGCACCTCGATTGGGGTCATCAAACACCTGCCCCATGGCTGAAATAAAATCATCAAGGTGATTCAAACAATCATCCTCAGTCTCAATCAGAGGGTTTGCCCACATTAAAGCCTTGTTGGTAAGCAACATAATTATAGTAAGCACCTTAGATCGTTCAGTGGGAAATTGTGAAGCATGTGCAGAAAAAAAAAGATTGCATTGATTAATAAATCCCCTGAATTTCTCACGTTCACTGCCAAAACGAAAAGGGGGCAACTTGGGAATCCCAGCACTTGGGGCTACGGCAGGAGCCTGGACTCGCCCCTCTAGAACCTCAATCCTGGCTCGCAAATCCTGGGTAGTCTGTCCAACCACTTGCAAATTGTGATTATTGAGGTCCTGTAGATTTGTAAAACGGGTCTTTATATTCTGCAAATCTGCAAGGATATTATCAGTCACTCCGCAAAGTTCCTTTATGCGGGCCTCCATTTTCCAGATCTTTTAAGACAGGATTACTGGAAGAAGAGGAGAGAAAAAAAACAATAGTGTTCACCTGTGGCAACACTGCAGAGAGAAAAAAAAATTAAGGGAACTGCTCACCTGGAATGGTTGTGAGAAGTCACAACCACTATCATCACAGAAAGTTTCAACCAGACATCTGATATCCAGAGTTACAGCAGACAAAAAAGAAAAAAGAAAGGAAAAAAAAAAAACAATAGTGTTTACCTGTGGTAACACTGCAAAAGGAAAAAACTTAAGGGAATTGCTCACCTGGAATGGTTGTGAGAAGTCACAACCACTGTCATCACAGAAAGTACAACCGGACGTCTGATATCCACAGTACAGCAGACACAGCCTTCCAGACCCAGCAGACACTAACGTTTTGGCTTCAGAATCTTGTAATGTATGTAGTACAGTTCATATAGCGTCTTGTGCTTGGGTGCGATGAAAACACAGGAGTCACAGGTTTGATATAGAAAAGTCCTGTATTACTTCATACAAGTTGGCAGAAATAGTCACACAGTTTGCAGACACAGAAACTGGAGACACAGCAGGCCAGAGTAATCCAAGCTCAGCAATCACTCTCCAATACAGATTCAGGATCTTCTTCTCTGTTACCGTAAGTCCATGCAAACGTGGGTCTTTTAAAGAGCAGGGTTCAGAGTCCACAAGTGCTTCAGAGTTCCTCAGTAGGAATAGCTGGAGTACAAGGTCCAAGGCTTACAGGAGTCAAGTCACAGGTTCACTGCAGGCTAGATTCTGAAGCACTGATTGCTCAGCTGTGGCTGCTTAAGAAGCAAAGGAGAGAATCAGGGCGGGAACATGCAAGCTGGAAACTCCATTTTGACTGAGGGCAAGATAGCTGCAGCAAGACAGAAAGTAAAATGGCTGACGAACAAACTGAGTTTCAGGAATATATACATAGAACCTTACAAGTTTTTGATAAACTTGTAGACTATGTAACAAGATCAAGTAACAAATTTCAAAGGAAGCCAATTGTCATCAGAAGTGATAATTGGAGGTGAATTTACAGGTCACAGAATAGAAGACTACTTAAGACAAAATGGAATAGAACATCAGAAAACTGTTCCATACACACCTGAACAAAATGGACTAGCAGAAAGGAAAAACAGAACTCTAACAGAGATGATGAGTTGTATTCTTTATCAGACATCGGTATACATGTACTTCTAGTTTTGTTATATATGTCCTCACCTGCCCTTGTGGTCTGATGTATGTAGGTGAGACCACAATGGAGGTGCGGGCACGTATTAGCAAACACAAGAGCACTATCAGGACTAAACTTTTAGAACTTCCGGTCTCAAAACACTTTGTCGATTGTAGACATTCAGTGAATCAACTTAGGTTTAGGGTAATTGATGGGGTTCCGATTCTGAGACGTGGTGGTGATAGGACCAAACTATTGAAGCAAAAAGAGCTTCGCTGGATTTCTATCCTTGATACGCTACAGCCGAGGGGCCTTAATTTGGAATATAATTTACAATTGTGCCTCTAACCACACTTCTCAGTTTTTACTTTTCTGTACTGTTCTCTGTATTTTGCTTTTAGATGTGTTTTTACATTACTTATTTTCCTAATTTCTTTTCTCTTTTTACACAGGTTTGGTGGTTTGGAAAGACTGGTGGACATGGTGTTTCAATTATTTTTCTTTATTATTAATTTTTTATATTTTTTTTATATATATTTTTTTCTCCCTTTTTTCTATTACCTCTAGGTGCATGACTCCCCGTGCCTCCTGTTTTTCTACCCACCAAAATATATTGGAAATCATGCATATATGGATGTGTCCTTTATTAATGTGATTTGGCTATTCTATACCTGTGTATTAGAAAGATCGACATCTGAAGATATCGCGATATTTGGGCCATTGATGTTATGTTTGATTGCAGCAGGGACATCAGCAGCGCGAGATCTCATCGACTCATATGATCTGCGCATGCGCGGCCCATATGACGTTGGTGGTCATATGACTACAGAGCTGTAGCTACTCTGATTGGATGTTGTCCTCCCTGTTTGGCGCAGGATGTAAAGTCACAATCTGGCGCTGCCCCATGTGAGGAGGAAGTGTTCGGAGTGGCTGCTTGTAAAGACTCCACAGATGGGATAATGATTTAGGCGCCACGGGAGACAACCATGATGATTGGTGGGTTTCGGGTGAGTGTATAATGGCGTTTGATACGCCTATGATCTCCATGGCTAAGGAATAGCTGGACATCGATTGGTGGAAGTATTTTTATATGTTTGTTTACATTTGTGCTTTATTTGATTTTGTGATCTGTGATGTTATTTGATGAGTTGTATGATTTAAGCATCTATGTCTGTAGTGTCTGATCGCTGTTTTATTGTATGTATTTAGATGTCTAATAGCGAAGGGGTGTAACCCTTGATGGTGATTGGCTCCTCCACACCATATAAGGGACACCCTTACACTTATTCACTTGTACTTGAAAAAGGCCACAACGATGGCCGAAACGTTGCTACCTTTTATGGCAGAATAAAGATTTTGTATTTTCTTCACCTGGATGGATGCTGCTCTTTTTCTTGATTTTGGACATTGTGGTTCATTGTGATCCATGAACCGGAGCGTGCATCCAGCAACTCCTTGTGTGCTGTTCGCTAATCTTGCACTGAAGTCTATTTGGATCCGAGTGAACGTGCACCTATGATGGAGAATCCAGTTACTGCTATTCCAGAGGTGGGTGAACTGGAGACTGCCTATACATTTTCCTATACAGAGGATGATGCTAGAAGAATCCTATCAGGATCCCTTATGGACATGTCATTTTTGAATATGCCTACTATAGAGATGTTAAAGAAAAAATATGAGACTGAAAAAAGGAAGATCATTTCATATGAATTACACGCCATGACGTTATGCGAATATCATAAATTACACAGAATCCCGCGGGGTCTGAGACCGCATTTACGTCCTACACTTTTGGCGGACAATACGTTATTCTGTAGTAGGTTTGAATCTATTACGAACAAATTTGCGTTTGACCTAATGTTGTTGAACATCGAGTTCCTTCATATAGAAATTGGAACATTGAACAAGAAAGTATCCGAGTTGGAACAACAACTTTCTACACAGTTGTCTTTACAGGAGCTGGATACCTTTAAGTCCCAGTTGGATGAGAAGTTAGTGAAGTTCCGGGCCGATATTGAGAAGACCAAAAGAACCAAATGGTTCCGCGATGCTGAAGACTACAGGTCTGGCCGCGTATTCTCTTGGCAGAGTGACCAACGGGCTTCCTTCTCCAACAAAAGGGAAAGAGCTACACATCAAAGAAGAAGATGGCGACCACCTAGGAAAGACCCCCAACAGTTTGGCTTCACTACTGGGGAGTCTGACTCGACAGATGATTCCAATATAGGTGTACCTTCTTCCTCCTCCAATTTTTTAGGCAGAAGCAAGAGCGACGTCGTGGCAACAAGAAAAGGAACCGGAGAGGCGGCAGGAAACATCGGAGAAAAAGCGATAGAGACACAGATAACGGGCTCAGTGCGCCTCCCCCCGATGCGGACACGGCATATGGACACGAGGAAGAGGGCTACATGAACCAGAGGGATCTGGTGGTAAATATCTCTTCCTACTCTTTGTCTGATATTGACTGTGAAGTGTTATCCAAGGGACTCTCTTTCTGTCCGACCAATTCTCCAGATTGGTTTGAGATAGAATGTGATCTGTTTTCTTTTTTTAGGAGACTGAGATTGACTACGTATTTTTGTGATAAAGATGTTGCCTCTGATGATTTGACTGTTGGTAATATTGATCACTTTTCTCTGCAGAAGTGTGGTTTATTTAACAAGAGCAATTTTCAACCCCCAGTTAAGAATAACTTTGTAGAATCATATATTCAGCTTGTTGAGAGAGATGTGAATAAACTTAAACGTGATTTCACAGCCAACAAAAGGAGGGGTAATATGACCTTTAATGAGAGACAGGCATTGGATAGGCTGTCTAACAACCGGGCCATCACCATCAAGGCGGCTGATAAAGGTGGAGCTTTGGTGGTGATGGACACCAACAAGTATGAGGCTGAGGTCCGTAGTCAATTATCTGATGGGGCTGTCTACACTAAACTTGATGGGAATCCCACAGTGGGATTCCTAACAGAATTACGTCTTCTGGTGAATGAGGCCCTCATGGATGGCCTCATTGACCAGAAGTTATCTCAGTTTCTGGTGGTAGACTCGCCGGTGACTCCACTACTATACACACTACCCAAGATTCATAAAGATCTCTTGAATCCACCTGGACGTCCAATAGTGTCAGGTAGGGGGTCCCTTTTCAACAAGGTTTCAATTTTTCTTGATAAAGTACTTCGTCGTTTTGCTGTAGCTGCTGATTCATACATCATGGACACGGGCCATTTCCTAAGTAAGATTGAAGGATTCAATATAACAACAGAGACTATATTGGTGTCCTTTGATGTGGTGTCTCTTTATACCATCATCGAACACGACAGGGGCTTGGAGGCGGTCGGTGTGGTGCTATCAGGCTCGGACATGGCCCCGGAGTGTGCACGGTTGATCCTTGCACTGTTGGATTTCGTCCTGAGGAGGAATTTTTTCCTCTTTGGTGATGATTATTACCTGCAGTTGCGCGGTACCGCCATGGGGTCCAATGTGGCGCCCACTTATGCAAACATCTTCATGGCGGTATTTGAGGATCAATTTGTGTACAGTTCCAACCACTGGGGCCGTGTCCGGGCCTGGTGGCGCTACATTGATGACATCTTCTGTGTGTGGGATGGCACTGCTGAGGAACTGTTGGTATTCCATGAATATTTAAACAGTATCTACCCAGAATTGAAATTTACGGTGACCCACTCGAAAGATCAGATCCAATTTCTTGATACTCTGATTTATAAAAAAGAAGGGACTTTGAGTACTGATTTATTCACCAAAGATACCGATAGAAACAGCCTTTTACTTTTTGATAGTAACCATCCGAGGAAGATGGTAGAATCTCTCCCATGGAGCCAGATGCTACGCGTACGACGCATTGTTAGAGAGGATGACAGACTCGACTTAAGACTCGATGAGATGTGCAATAAATTCATCAGACGTGGTTATCCAGTACAAAGTGTACAACGTTATAAACGTGATGCCATGGCCTTGACTCCGGCTGGGGCTGGCCAGAGGCGCATTAAGAACACATCTAAACGTGTTCCTTTTGTATCTACTTTTTGCCCAGTGAGTGATAAACTCTGTGGTATTCTGAACAAGCACTGGAAACTGTTACAGACGGGTCTTCCTCAGGTTGTCGAATTTTCAGATAGACCATTACTGTCTTATAGACGAGGACGTAACCTGAAAGATATCCTTGTGAAATCAGACATTGGTCCAAGTAGATCGATCAGACAGGGTACATTATGCCCACCTAGGCCCGGAAATTTTCCGTGCCTGAGTTGTGCATGCTGTAGCAATTTGTTGAAGGGTGACAGTTTTAACCATCCCCGCACAGGGAAGAGATTCTTTATCAGAAATCGGTATACATGTACTTCTAGTTTTGTTATATATGTCCTCACCTGCCCTTGTGGTCTGATGTATGTAGGTGAGACCACAATGGAGGTGCGGGCACGTATTAGCAAACACAAGAGCACTATCAGGACTAAACTTTTAGAACTTCCGGTCTCAAAACACTTTGTCGATTGTAGACATTCAGTGAATCAACTTAGGTTTAGGGTAATTGATGGGGTTCCGATTCTGAGACGTGGTGGTGATAGGACCAAACTATTGAAGCAAAAAGAGCTTCGCTGGATTTCTATCCTTGATACGCTACAGCCGAGGGGCCTTAATTTGGAATATAATTTACAATTGTGCCTCTAACCACACTTCTCAGTTTTTACTTTTCTGTACTGTTCTCTGTATTTTGCTTTTAGATGTGTTTTTACATTACTTATTTTCCTAATTTCTTTTCTCTTTTTACACAGGTTTGGTGGTTTGGAAAGACTGGTGGACATGGTGTTTCAATTATTTTTCTTTATTATTAATTTTTTATATTTTTTTTATATATATTTTTTTCTCCCTTTTTTCTATTACCTCTAGGTGCATGACTCCCCGTGCCTCCTGTTTTTCTACCCACCAAAATATATTGGAAATCATGCATATATGGATGTGTCCTTTTATAATGTGATTTGGCTATTCTATACCTGTGTATTAGAAAGATCGACATCTGAAGATATCGCGATATTTGGGCCATTGATGTTATGTTTGATTGCAGCAGGGACATCAGCAGCGCGAGATCTCATCGACTCATATGATCTGCGCATGCGCGGCCCATATGACGTTGGTGGTCATATGACTACAGAGCTGTAGCTACTCTGATTGGATGTTGTCCTCCCTGTTTGGCGCAGGATGTAAACGTCACAATCTGGCGCTGCCCCCATGTGAGGAGGAAGTGTTCGGAGTGGCTGCTTGTAAAGACTCCACAGATGGGATAATGATTTAGGCGCCACGGGAGACAACCATGATGATTGGTGGGTTTCGGGTGAGTGTATAATGGCGTTTGATACGCCTATGATCTCCATGGCTAAGGAATAGCTGGACATCGATTGGTGGAAGTATTTTTATATGTTTGTTTACATTTGTGCTTTATTTGATTTTGTGATCTGTTATGTTATTTGATGAGTTGTATGATTTAAGCATCTATGTCTGTAGTGTCTGATCGCTGTTTTATTGTATGTATTTAGATGTCTAATAGCGAAGGGGTGTAACCCTTGATGGTGATTGGCTCCTCCACACCATATAAGGGACACCCTTACACTTATTCACTTGTACTTGAAAAAGGCCACAAGGATGGCCGAAACGTTGCTACCTTTTATGGCAGAATAAAGATTTTGTATTTTCTTCACCTGGATGGATGCTGCTCTTTTTCTTGATTTTGGACATTGTGGTTCATTGTGATCCATGAACCGGAGCGTGCATCCAGCAACTCCTTGTGTGCTGTTCGCTAATCTTGCACTGATGAGTTGTATGCTGACAGATTCTAAACTACCAGAGAAATATTGGGGCGAGGCAGCAATGACAGCTACATATCTACAGAACCAACTTTTTTCCAGAAAACTGAAGAAAACTCCATATGAACTGTGGCAAGGTATGAAACCAAGTGTCAATCATTTAAAAGTTTTTGGATGTAAAGTTTTTATATTCATTCCAACAGAAAAACATTCCAAACTTCAAAACAGATCCATGGAAGGAATATTCGTTGGATATAGTGAAAACTGCAAAGGATATAGAATCTTAGATCCCAAAACAAACAGAGTTGCAGTAACAGTGTAACATTCATTGAAGATTTAAATGAAGACATTATGATTTCAGTTGAAACAAAAAATGAGAAAAACAATAGTGACATAACTGAAGAAATATCTGATGAGAAAGAAGTAGAAATTAATGAAGAACAAAATACTGAAAGTGAAGAATCACAACTACAAACAGGCACAGAACCAAGACGTTCAATAAAAGAGAACAAAGGAAAACCACCAAAAAGTCTCTCATGCAAGACAAGTATAAGAAAAATCCATGAGTCTGCCTCTTGGGAAGACATATCTAAACTTTCTGAAGAAGAAGCTAATAAATGGATAGAAGCAACAGAAACAGAAATTAAATTGATCCATGATTCAAATACATGGACACTAACAGATTTGCCAGAAGGAAGAAAAGCCATAGGATGTAAATGGATGTTTAAAGTAAAATACCAAACAGATGGCACACCCAGGGCCGGATTAACGTAGGGGCTGATGGAGCTGCAGCTCCAGGCCCCTTGTTAGAGATAGGCCCATCAGCCTGTCATCCAGGGGCGGAACTATCGTGGAAGCAGGGGAAGCAGCTGCCACAGGGCCCGGGCTAGAAGGGGGCCCGTCCCTGCTGCAGCTGTCTCCCTGCGGCTGCATTCTGCCGCCCCCGGCCTGAGAGTCGGTGGCTCCCTGTGCCGGCTGTCAAGCTGACAGCCGGCGCAGAGAAGCTGCTGCGTGCCGGCTCCCAGGAATCAATTGCACTGGCGTCTATACAGACGCCAGTACAATTGAAGCTCTGACCGCCGGGTCAGAGCAACGTCTGCAGCGTGATCAGGTCATGTGATCACGCTGCTGACGTCACTCTTCGTCGGCGCCCAGAAGGGTGAACATTTGTGGTGAGTGTGCTCCATTATGGAGCTGAAGATACCACAGAAGATAAATGGGGGACATACTGTGTGAGTGTGTGTGTATGGGGGGGGTTTCGAGTGAGGATGGGGGTTCTTTTATGTGTGGGGGGGATTTGGAGTGGGGATGGGGGGTTATTTTATGTGTGGGGGGATTTGGAGTGGCGATGGGGGTTATTGTATATGTGGGGGGATTTGGAGTGGGTATGGGGGGTTATTTTATGTGTGGGGGGATTTGGAGTGGCGATGGGGGCATTTAATATGTGTGGGGGGATTTGAGGGTACTGAAGAGTATGTATGAGGAAACAGTATGGGGGATGGGTGCAGACAGTATGGGGAGCGAACGGGTGAATGCATGTGGACACAGTATGGGGAGTGAGGGTGATGGGATGTGTGCAGACACAGTATGGGGAGTCAGGGGTATGTGTGAGCAGACAGTATAGAGAGTGAGGGGGTAAATATATGAGGAGACAGTATGCTGAACAGGGGTGATGTGAGAGGAGACAGTATGAGGAGGGAGGGGAATAGTGTGAGGCTACAGTATATTGCAGATATTTTTATTTAGGGGCATTATAATGACTCTTCTGTCTTTAAGGGCATCGTGTGGAGAGTTGGTGCAGAAGAGCGGAGAAGATGGAGGTCTGCAGAGACGGCTGTGGATGAGAAAACTCATCATGGGATCTTGACAAGATGAAGAAAAGGAGAACGACTCCAGAGACAGCGTCATCTATAAGGTACCTGGATGTAAATATTATTTGTGAAATTGACTAATTCTCATGTCTTTATTTGTTAGGAGCATTAAAGGGGTTCTCCAGGTCTGTGTCACATAGAATGACTGAAGACTCAGCACAAACCTGGACAACCCCTTTAATGCTCCTAACATAAATAAAAGCATGAGAATGAGTCAATTTCAGAATTCTCACAGTGATCACTGCACACTGTTAGGATTCTCTCGTGCCGGTGATTTACATACATGCGGTCACATGCTGACTAGACGTGTGGCCTCACTCAATGAAAATGAATGGAGCGAGGCCGGGCACGTCTAGTCAGAATGTGGCCAGAAGTATATAAATCACATGCTTATGCTGACATGACCGTGTACTCTTGCCACCGGTAATGAAGAATCCTAAAAGTGTGCAGTGCATTCGTTGTGAGAATTCAGAAGCTGCAATGTCAGGATTCAGCTCTGCAGGTTCCAGCAGTCATCACATGGACACTTCACTCATATGCGATTTTTATACTTATGGTCCTGTGACATCGAGCTTCTCTTCCTGCTTCTCTCAGTTTTTCACTGAACATTGAGAGCATTAGGGAGAGCAGCTCGTGGGTACATGACTAAGTGTGCAAATCGCATGTGTGCTTGGGGGGGGTCCAGGACACAGCGGGCCACATTAGAGGCCCCAGGAAGCAGCAGGCCCCTAATGGGGCCCTAGGAAACAGCAGGCCCCATTAGGGGCCTAGGTCCAAATGAAGCAGCAGGCCCCATTAGGGGCCTAGGTCCAAAGGAAGCATCATGCCCCATTAGGGGCATAGCTCCAAAGAAAACTGCAGGCCCCATTAGGGGCCTTGGGCCCCAGGAAACTGCAGGCCCCATCAGGGGCCTAGGGCCCCAGGAAACTGCAGGCCCCAGGAAACAGCAGGCCCCATCAAGGGCCTAGGGTCCAAGGAAACAGCAGGCCCCTAATGGGGCCCCGAAAACAGCAGGTGTAACGCTGGTATTGTCTGTACTTTGTTTTCCAGCGTTACTTTGCATGTTTTTTGCATTAACCCTTTTGCTCCTTTCCCCTAACCAGCTGGGATACTGTTGTCTGTTACCTATATGGATGCTGCTCAGTTCCCGGCTCTGCTGCGTACCCGTACTTGCGTGAGTGGCTCCGCTGCTTTGCATGACCGCCCGCATGTGCGGTTCCTGACTTGCTGTGAAAGCCGTCCGTAGCTTGAAAAGTCCTCTGCAGTGGTGCATGACTTACTGCGTGGTTGGCAGCAGCCATTGTTGTGTTCCCTCTGTGTTGTGCTGTCTGGCTCTGCATAGGGGGCGCGGCCCACACCTGTCCTGCTTTTATGTGGATTGGGTGTTTACTAGAGTTACTGCTCCAGCCTATCGCTGTGAAGCAGCTCATATATAAAGTTCCCCAGCCCTAGTGGGCGGGGCGAGAGCTTCACATTGAATCCACACTGAATCCCTGAACCTAGCCGTATGTGGTTGTGTGTTCAGCTCCTGCTCTGAAGTTGATCAGCTCTGGAGAGCTGATTCCCTGTTCCTCCTGTGTCTTGTTCCCTGATCCTGGATCAAACCCGGTACCTGAATGTCTGAATTGTGTCTTGTGTTTCCGCCTATGCTGGGGGCTGATTACCCAGATCGCCGTTCCTGGAGGCTGTATATCCAGGCCTGTTCCTGCTGTGTCTAATTACCTGAACCCCTGATCTTGGATCGCATCCTGTACCTGACTTTCTGAACTGTGTCCTCTGTGTTATGTTCCTGAAATCCTGCTGTGTCCAGAACCCTGTGCCAGTGACTGTGAATCCTTGCTATATAACCTGAGTTCATCTTGGAAGGAGGAGTCCGGTGTGTGCTGAGTTTCCGTTACTCTGTGCTCAGCCTCTGTGCAATCCCCGGCCAGCTCCCGTTGAGCCTGGCGGGGCTTGCACCAGACCGCTGGGGTTCCTTTTCAGGTCGCTGCCAGATGTCCGGATCCTATGCCTGATGACCATGGCCTGATGTCCGATGTCCGACGACCACTTCCAGATGTCCGGATCCTATCCTTCTTGCCTGATGTCCGGATCCTGCCGATCATTGCCAGATGTCCGGAGCCTGCTGATCGGTGCCAGATGTCCGGAGTCCAAGGCCTGTGTTCCAGTCCGTGTTCCTGTGATTCAATCCATGTTCCTGTCCGTGTTCCTGACTCCCTGAGACCCAGTCCGTGTTCCTGTCTGTGTTCCTGACTCTCTGAGATCCAATCCGTGTTCCTGTTGTTCCTGTGCAGTCTAACTCTGTTTCAGCCATCAGCTCCTGATTCCAGTTACCTGTCTGTTACCTGTCGGCTTGCCTGTCTGCCATCCGTCTGCAGTTCCTTCCAGAGGTTCGGACGTCATCTGCAGAGATCCCCGGCTCTTGCCTGCTCACCTAGGAGCGATCATCTGCCATCCGACTGCAGCTCCATCCGGAAGTTCGGACATCATCTGCAGAGATCCCCGGCTCTTGCCTGCTCACCTGGGAGCGATCATCTGCCATCCGACTGCAGCCTACCTGGAGGCTCCACCATATCAGGTCGTATATACCTGCCTGTCTAGAGACTGCCTGGTCACTTACTGTGACAACCTGCCTGTCTAGAGACTGCCTGGTCACTTACTGTGACAACCTGCCTGTCCCAGAGACTGCCTGGTCACTTGCCGTGACAACCTGCCTGTCCCAGAGACTGCCCTGGTCACTTTCCGTGACAACCTGCCTGTCCCAGAGACTGCCTGGTCACTTGCCGTGACAACCTGCCTGCCTGGTCACTTGCCGTGACAACCTGCCTGCCTGGTCACTTGCCGTGACAACCTGCCTGCCCTGGTCACTTGCCGTGACAACCTGCCTGCCTGGTCACTTGCCGTGACAACCTGCCTGCCTGGTCACTTGCCGTGACAACCTGCCTGCCCTGGTCACTTGCCGTGACAACCTGCCTGTCCCAGAGATTGCCCTGGTCACTAGCCGTGACAACCTGCCTGTCCCAGAGACTGCCTGGTCACTTGCCGTGACAACCTGCCTGTCCTGCCGGTTCCTCCTTGGTCTACCCTGTGATGACGTCTGTCCTGGGTCGGTGTCTGATGTTCTCCTGCTGAGCCTGTGCTACGCCTGAGGCCTGAGAGAGAGGCCGTCCTAGTATGCCCGTGCCAGATGACCCTGGACTTCATCAACCCGTGATGACCCCGCCATCGTCTGACGTTCGTCCTGGGCCGGTGTCTGATGTTCTCCTGCTGAGCCTGTGCTACGCCCGAGGCCTGAGAGTGTGGCCATACTAGTATGCCCGTGCCAGATGATTCTGGACTTCATCAACCCGTGATGACCCCGCCATCGTCTGAAGTCTGTCTGAGGTCGGTGTCTGATGTTCTCCTGCTGAGCCTGTGCTACGCCTAAGGCCTGAGAGAGAGGCCGTCCAAGTATGCCTGTGCCAGATAACCCTGGACTGCATCTACCCGTGATGTCCTCCAGCACTCGTCTGTGATCCTGAGTTGTGTACCCTTCTCTGATGTGCGGAATCGGGAGCCCGGTCTTATGTTATGTTTATTTACTTTGTTTCTTTAAGTAAACTTTATGTTTCTTCTTACCTGAAGTTGTGCGGTGTTGTCTAGTCCTGCAGGTCGCCACCTTGCCCACATGCTCAGCTGCCACGGATCCCGGTCGCTGCCCTTCCCTAGTCCGGGCAGGCCCGGGTCTCCCTCCGTGGTCCAGTGGGTCCACATTCTCTTACCATCTGGGACCCATGCCTCACGTCGTCGTGGACTGGCGGCGTGGGAGCATTGGCTAGCTAGGCAAGCTATGCCATGTCCCGACGCCCCACAGCCGTGGGAAGCGCCACAGTAAGCTCTGGCCATGGACTCCGCTGAGCATGTGCGGTCTGCAGGACTTTCTCCAAGCTCCACCTGATGTGTGAACTAGACTACTTGGTCCCCACAGGGTAAGTGGACTAGATGGCTCGATTCCCCGCTTGGTCAGCGGTTCGGACTTTTCGAGCTATTAACTCTGCTGCCATATTGTGAACTATGGGACTTACCGCCAAACCCAAGTGAATTTTTCTGGGGAATTTTTTTTTACTTGGGTCTTCAGAAGAGGGGGCCTGAGGAGGGGGATACTGTAACGCTGGTATTGTCTGTACTTTGTTTTCCAGCGTTACTTTGCATGTTTTTTGCATTAACCCTTTTGCTCCTTTCCCCCTAACCAGCTGGGATACTGTTGTCTGTTACCTATATGGATGCTGCTCAGTTCCCGGCTCTGCTGCGTACCCGTACTTGCGTGAGTGGCTCCGCTGCTTTGCATGACCGCCCGCATGTGCGGTTCCTGACTTGCTGTGAAAGCCGTCCGTAGCTTGAAAAGTCCTCTGCAGTGGTGCATGACTTACTGCGTGGTTGGCAGCAGCCATTGTTGGGTTCCCTCTGTGTTGTGCTGTCTGGCTCTGCATAGGGGGCGCGGCCCACACCTGTCCTGCTTTTATGTGGATTGGGTGTTTACTAGAGTTACTGCTCCAGCCTATCGCTGTGAAGCAGCTCATATATAAAGTTCCCCAGCCCTAGTGGGCGTTGCCAGAGCTTCACATTGAATCCACACTGAATCCCTGAACCTAGCCGTATGTGGTTGTGTGTTCAGCTCCTGCTCTGAAGTTGATCAGCTCTGGAGAGCTGATTCCCTGTTCCTCCTGTGTCTTGTTCCCTGATCCTGGATCAAACCCGGTACCTGAATGTCTGAATTGTGTCTTGTGTTTCCGCCTATGCTGGGGGCTGATTACCCAGATCGCCGTTCCTGGAGGCTGTATATCCAGGCCTGTTCCTGCTGTGTCTAATTACCTGAACCCCTGATCTTGGATCGCATCCTGTACCTGACTTTCTGAACTGTGTCCTCTGTGTTATGTTCCTGAAATCCTGCTGTGTCCAGAACCCTGTGCCAGTGACTGTGAATCCTTGCTATATAACCTGAGTTCATCTTGGAAGGAGGAGTCCGGTGTGTGCTGAGTTTCCGTTACTCTGTGCTCAGCCTCTGTGCAATCCCCGGCCAGCTCCCGTTGAGCCTGGCGGGGCTTGCACCAGACCGCTGGGGTTCCTTTTCAGGTCGCTGCCAGATGTCCGGATCCTATGCCTGATGACCATGGCCTGATGTCCGATGTCCGACGACCACTTCCAGATGTCCGGATCCTATCCTTCCTGCCTGATGTCCGGATCCTGCCGATCATTGCCAGATGTCCGGAGCCTGCTGATCGGTGCCAGATGTCCGGAGTCCGAGGCCTGTGTTCCAGTCCGTGTTCCTGTGATTCAATCCATGTTCCTGTCCGTGTTCCTGACTCCCTGAGACCCAGTCCGTGTTCCTGTCTGTGTTCCTGACTCTCTGAGATCCAATCCGTGTTCCTGTTGTTCCTGTGCAGTCTAACTCTGTTTCAGCCATCAGCTCCTGATTCCAGTTACCTGTCTGTTACCTGTCGGCTTGCCTGTCTGCCATCCGTCTGCAGTTCCTTCCAGAGGTTCGGACGTCATCTGCAGAGATCCCCGGCTCTTGCCTGCTCACCTAGGAGCGATCATCTGCCATCCGACTGCAGCTCCATCCGGAAGTTCGGACATCATCTGCAGAGATCCCCGGCTCTTGCCTGCTCACCTGGGAGCGATCATCTGCCATCCGACTGCAGCCTACCTGGAGGCTCCACCATATCAGGTCGTATATACCTGCCTGTCTAGAGACTGCCTGGTCACTTACTGTGACAACCTGCCTGTCTAGAGACTGCCTGGTCACTTACTGTGACAACCTGCCTGTCCCAGAGACTGCCTGGTCACTTGCCGTGACAACCTGCCTGTCCCAGAGACTGCCCTGGTCACTTTCCGTGACAACCTGCCTGTCCCAGAGACTGCCTGGTCACTTGCCGTGACAACCTGCCTGCCTGGTCACTTGCCGTGACAACCTGCCTGCCTGGTCACTTGCCGTGACAACCTGCCTGCCCTGGTCACTTGCCGTGACAACCTGCCTGCCTGGTCACTTGCCGTGACAACCTGCCTGCCTGGTCACTTGCCGTGACAACCTGCCTGCCCTGGTCACTTGCCGTGACAACCTGCCTGTCCCAGAAATTGCCCTGGTCACTAGCCATGACAACCTGCCTGTCCAGAGACTGCCTGGTCACTTGCCGTGACAACCTGCCTGTCCTGCCGGTTCCTCCTTGGTCTACCCTGTGATGACGTCTGTCCTGGGTCGGTGTCTGATGTTCTCCTGCTGAGCCTGTGCTACGCCTGAGGCCTGAGAGAGAGGCCGTCCTAGTATGCCCGTGCCAGATGACCCTGGACTTCATCAACCCGTGATGACCCCGCCATCGTCTGACGTTCGTCCTGGGCCGGTGTCTGATGTTCTCCTGCTGAGCCTGTGCTACGCCCGAGGCCTGAGAGTGTGGCCATACTAGTATGCCCGTGCCAGATGATTCTGGACTTCATCAACCCGTGATGACCCCGCCATCGTCTGAAGTCTGTCTGAGGTCGGTGTCTGATGTTCTCCTGCTGAGCCTGTGCTACGCCTAAGGCCTGAGAGAGAGGCCGTCCAAGTATGCCTGTGCCAGATAACCCTGGACTGCATCTACCCGTGATGTCCTCCAGCACTCGTCTGTGATCCTGAGTTGTGTACCCTTCTCTGATGTGCGGAATCGGGAGCCCGGTCTTATGTTATGTTTATTTACTTTGTTTCTTTAAGTAAACTTTATGTTTCTTCTTACCTGAAGTTGTGCGGTGTTGTCTAGTCCTGCAGGTCGCCACCTTGCCCACATGCTCAGCTGCCACGGATCCCGGTCGCTGCCCTTCCCTAGTCCGGGCAGGCCCGGGTCTCCCTCCGTGGTCCAGTGGGTCCACATTCTCTTACCATCTGGGACCCATGCCTCACGTCGTCGTGGACTGGCGGCGTGGGAGCATTGGCTAGCTAGGCAAGCTATGCCATGTCCCGACGCCCCACAGCCGTGGGAAGCGCCACAGCAGGCCTCTTTACAGTGCTGCAGATGGCGACCAAAATGGTCGCCAAAGTGGCATGTATCATATATTTACTTTGCTTATATCTTTTACGTTACATTTTTGGCCTTTGTGAATTGCCGTGTTTGACCCCACCCCTTGCCCCGCCCCTTGCCCGCCCCTTCAGCTCCAGGCCCATCATGTTCTTAATCCGGCCCTGGGCACACCTGAAAGATATCGAGCAAAACTCGTAGCTAAAGGGTATTCTCAAAAATATGGAGAATAGTATGATGAAACATTAGCTCCAGTTGTCAAATACACTACAATAAGAACTTTACTTACAGTTGCAGCAGCAGTGGAACAGATGGAACTAAGACATCTGGATGTAAAGACAGCTTTTTTGAATGGAAATTTAACAGAAGACATTTACATGGAACAACCTCCAGGATTCAAAGATGAAAGAAATCCAAACAAAGTTTGCAAACTAAAAAAAAGCATATATGGTTTAAAGCAAGCAGCTAAAGCGTGGAATGACAAAATCATGTAAGTCCTAACAAATGAAAAATTTCAAAGAAGTAAAGCTGATCCATGCTTGTACACAAAAAGGCTGAGTAATAGATGGATTTATGTACTCATATATGTAGACGACATTTTGATTTGTTTTAAACAAGAAAGGGATAAAGAAAACATTCTAAAAATCCTGAAGCAACATTTTGAAATCAAAGACTTGGGAAATGTAAAACAGTACCTAGGAATACAGATAGAAAGACAAGAAGTACTGTGGTTAAGACAATTGTTAACAGAATTAGGACAATCACACTTGGAGCCAACAAAACTAAAAGAGGACCAAGGAGTCTTGAAGTTGGAGTATTGCCCTATTGAAGAAATGACAGCAGACATTTTCACGAAGGCGTTGAATGCTGATAAACATCAGAGACTAGAAAAAAGTTAGGTTTGATTGAATAAGTCTTTACTGTTGTGAAAGGGTGTTGGCATATGCAACAGATTAGGACTTATTATAAGTAAAAGGAAGACTTTATGCTGACCTGACAGTAGATGGCGATGTTGTGTAACGTTTCCTTTTGTTTAATATATTGTATAAGAAATAGTCTCACTTGTAGTTTCACTTTCGTTTTGTTCCTGTTTCCTGATGCAATGCTAAAATGACTGTGCATTTTCCTTTTACCTCATGTTGTAAGAAGTAAAAGCTTGTTTTCCCATGAAGCTTGCTCTGTGAAGTTTTCTACTGCAAAGGTGTGGATTCATAAGCTGTGCAACAGTCATTGCACACGCTCAATTATCACCATAATCAAGCACGTCGACGTCCTTATCCCAGCGCATCCTTCAGTTGTCCATACCCCAGTCATTGGAACGCAAACGGAAATATCCAGCCAACACCCCACAGGCCACAGTACTAAATTCACACATTTCTCATCTGCTTGCGCTCAAAATATTGCCTTTTAGGCTTGTGGAGACGGACACTTTCTGCAACCTGATAGCGGCAGCCATCCTAAGGTAGTCTGTCCTCAGCCGCCATTATTTCTCCCGGTGTGCCATCCCAGCATTACACAACACATGTCCCGCAACATTACCCGTACCCTCAACAATGAAGTTACTGGGAAAGTACACCTAACCACTGACACGTGGACAAATGCTTGTGGCCAAGGACGGTACATCTCTCTGATGGCACATTTGGTCAACATAGGGGAAGCTGGGACCCAGTCAGACCACAGGATGGAACACGTCCTCCCAATGCCGAGGATTGCGGGCCCTAAGTCAATCAGGGTTACCCCCACAGTCTACAGCTCCTACACGTTATCCTCCTCCTTCTCTTCAGCCTGCACGTCTCAAATGATAACATCAGTCCCAAGCTGGAAGCACTGCAGAACTGCCTCAGCCAAGCGGCAACAGGCTGTGCTGAAGCTAATATGCTTAGGTTACAAACCGCACAAAGCTGAAGAGTTGTGGACAGCTCTGAAAGAGCAGGCAGATCTGTGGCTGACACCGATGAACCTACAACCAGGCATGGCCGTGTGTGATAATGGCCGCAACCTGGTGGCGGCTCTGAGTCAAGGCGAGCTCACACATGTACAATGCCTAACTCATTTGCTTAACCTCATTGTTCAACGATTTCTCAAAAGCTACCCGGAGCTGCCGGATCTGCTTGTGAAAGTACGCTGCCTGTGTGCCCATTTTAGAAAGGCAGTTACAGCTTCAGATGCCCTTGCTGTGCTTCAGCAGCGTTTGCAGCTTCCGGCTCACCGACTGGTGTGTGATGTCCCCATGCAGTGAAACTCTACACTGCATATGTTAGAAAGGATTTTGAGCAGAAGAGGGCAGTTGTTGACTACCAGCATTAACAAGGCCATGGATATTCAGTTCAAACTCCACACATAAGATCTCAGGAGTGGACATAGATGTAAGACATATGTACCATCCTACAAAATTTTGAGGAGTCCAATAAGGCCGGGATCACATGCGATGAATACAGTCGAGTCTCACATGTTAATTCCCGGCACTGCCAACGGCCTTGGGAGCGGAGCGTGCGGCTCCATGTAGTGCTATGCGGCCGCACGCTCCACTCCCGAGGCCGGTGTCAGTGCCGAGAATTAACATGCGAGGCTCGGCCGTATTCCTTGCATGTGTGATCCCAGCCTAAAATGATGAGCTGTGATGATGCCATAATTAGCGTCACTATCCCACTTCTATGTATTCTGAAAAGCTCTATTCACAACGAAAGAGGATGCATTTCAGGTTGAGCACGATGAGATGATGTAACATAGTTATTAAGGTTGAAGGAAGACTTTAAGTCCATCTAGTTCAACCCATATCCTATCCTAACCTGCCCTAACATGTTGATCCAGAGGAAGGCAAAAAAAAACCAAGTGGCAAACAGTAAGCTTCACATTGGGGAAAAAAATTCCTTCCCGACTCCACATACGGCAATCAGACTAGATCCCTGGATCAACGCTGTATCTAGGAAACTAGTGAATATAGCCTGTAATATTATACTTTTCAAGAAAGGCATCCAGTCCCCTCTTAAATTTTAGTAAGGAATCACTCATTACAACATTAGACGGCAGAGAGTTCCATAGTCTCACTGCTCTTACAGTAAAGAATCTGCATCTGTGATTATGGCTAAACCTTCTTTCCTCCAGACGTAGAGGATGCCCCCTCGTCCCCGTCACAGGTCTAAGAGTAAAAAGATCATTAGAAAGGTCTTTGTACTGTCCCCTCATATATTTGTACATTGTAATAAGATCACCCTAAGCCTTCGTTTTTCCAAACTAAATAACCCCAAGTGTAATAACCTGTCTTGGTATTGCAGACCCCCCAGTTCTCTAATAACCTTGGTCGCTCTTCTCTGCACCCGCTCCAGTTCAGCTATGTCTTTCTTATACACCGGAGACCAGAACTGCACACAGTATTCTAAGTGTGGTCGCACCAGTGACTTGTATAGAGGTAAAATTATGTTCTCCTCATGAGCATCTATGCCTCGTCTAATGCATCCCATTATTTTATTTGCCTTGGCAGCAGCTGCCTGACATTGGCCACTAAATGTGAGTTTGTCGTCCACCCATACACCCAAGTCTTTTTCAGTGACAGCTTTGCCCAGTGTTTTACAATTAAGCACATAATTATACATCTTATTTGTTCTACCCAAGTGCATGACCTTACATTTATCCCCATTAAAGCTCATTTGCCATTTATCAGCCCAAGCTTCTAGTTTACATAAATCCTCCTGTAATATAAAATTATCCTCCTCTGTATTTATTACCCTGCAGAGTTAAGTGTCATCTGCAAATATTGAAATACTACTCTGTATGCCCCCTACAAGGTCATTAATAAATATGTTAAAGAGAAGCGGCCCCAATACTGACCCCTGTGGTACCCCACTGCTAACCGTGACCCAGTCCGAGTGTGCTCCATTAATAACCACCCTTTGTTTCCTATCCATGAGCCAGTTCTTAACCCACTTACACATATTTTCCCCTATCCCCATTGTTCTCATTTTATGTATCAACCTTTTGTGTGGCACTGTATCAAAAGCTTTTGAGAAGTCCATGAACACCACGTCCACTGCATTCCCTTGGTCCAGTCCTGAACTTACCCCTTCATAAAAGCTTATCAGATTAGTCTGACAAGAACGGTCCCTCGTAAACCCATGCTGATACTGTGTCATGAGGTTATTCAGCTTCAGATACTCCAATATAGTATCCCTTAAAAAAGGAACCATACAGGGTGTAAGGAACCATACAGGGTGATTACACACAGTTCAGCCTCATGTCATCCCAATGTGGATTGGTTGATAATGAGGAAGAGGAGGAGGAGGAAGAACAGGAGCTACTTTCATGCGCTATAGACGGTACTACAAGCACAACTGTCATATCGTCTGTTCAGCATGGATGGCCTGAGGAAAGGGAGGAGGAGGAAGAGGACAGCATGGCCAGTCATCCTGTTGGTGAGGACACGGAAGTCTTGCTTGTTAGCTGTCTGGCAGGCATGGCAGACTTTATGTTGCGCTGCCTTTCCCGTGACCCTCGCATTATCAAAATTTGTGCTGACACTCATTACTGGTTGATGACACTTCTAGACACAAGCTACAAGGAGAACTTTCAATCTCTTTTCCAATGTCAGATAGGTGTACTAAAATGTTGCAGTACCAGAGGGCCATTGTTGCTGAATTATTAAAAATATTCCCATCTGAAAACACAGGCGTTCATTGAGGTTCATTGGACAACAAAGGAGTAGAAGCGAGAGAGACACAACTCCAATCCAGTAGAGGCAGGGTAACACTGGCAAAGCTCTTGGACACTTTTCTCAGACACTCCCATTGCCCTGGCCCAGAGTCGCGGGGTACTGTCACAAAGACTGGAAAGTTTGGGAAAATGCTGATGGATTTCCTTGCTGAACGTACCAACGTCCTCCGTGATTTCCCTGTGCCTTTTAATTATTAGGTATCCAAGTTGGACACGTGGCATGAACTGTCTCTCTACGCCTTGAAGGTCCTGGCCTGCCCTGCCACTAGCATTTTGTCAGAGCAGGTTTTTAGTGCTTCTGGTGGAATTATAACTGAAACCGCATCCACCTGTCAACTGAAAATGCTGACAGGCTGACTCTTATAAAAATGAGCAAGGGCTGGATTGGGGCAGACTTCTGACTTCTGTAGCACCACCGAATGATAACAGCAAAACATAACCTCCAATACAGTGTCTTTTTTTGGGATGTGTATTACCATATAACTGTTCACACCCAAACATGGGTATACGCTTCCAGACTTTGGCTATTTGGTGTCTTAGGCCGGGGACACACTCACCGTACAAAAATACGGACCGTTTTGTACGGCCGTATTATGCCAAAATGTTGCAGGCACACCAATCCGTATTTCATGCGTTTTCAGGGTGCGGCTGCGTATTTTGCGCATGTAAGCATCCGTATGCAATCCGTACGGCATCCGCATAGCGTTTTTTTCTCGCAGCCTTGCAAAATGGACATTTAACGGTTTTTAGGCCTGAAACTCATTCAAATCATCATCAGCAAGGCTATTTATTGCCTCTGCATCCGGTTGCAACCCCCAATCTTGCCATTTTTGTGGTCTGCTTGTGTTCGAGGTCTGCTGCTTGCTTGCCAACATGTCTGACAGTCTTCAGTTCACCCCAACTGATAGAGTGTTGTACAACTGGGTTTTGTCCCGCCGCTTTGCCCAGTCTTACCCAGTGATCGTTGATCCGCGCAGGAGAAGGCAAATGTGGGTGCATCCGCATTTGAGGCATCTCTGCGGACTCATCCAGACAAGTTTTTTCTGTTTTGTCGGATGACCATTCCGACATTTGATGTTTTGTTGGAGATTGTGCGCCCTGGGACCACCTACCAGGATACCCGGATGTGCAAAGCTATCTCTGCAGAGGAGCGACTTCTCCTTACGCTACGGTATGTATTCCTCAGCTACATACTGTCTGTTGATGATGTGTTTTCCCACAAAGTGTCCCTTTAGCCTTATGTCTCTAGCTGAAATATCCTCACAATATATCCCATATATCACCTAAAATGACCAAAACTATTCTATGTATGTAAAAATGTCAGAAAACCTTTAAATTTTGGTAAATGTAAGTTAGGATTGTTTGTAACTGACATCATGTAACGGTTATGTATAGTGCGTTTGTTCTACCTTTGTGCATGTGTAGTGATTGTTCTCTCTATATTTGGTTACTTATAGGTTCCTAACTACTGGCATATCTTATGCGGCACTCCATCTGGAGTTCTTGATTGGGAGGTCCACCATATGTGGCATTGTGCGTCATACCTGCTCTCAACTCTGGGACAGACTTCATGAACTGGTTATGCCTGAGCAAAAGATGAAAGTCTGGAAGAGGATTGCCAGGGGATTTGAGGAGCAATGCCAGTTCCCAAATTGTATAGGAGCCCTTGATGGGAAGCACATCCGTGCCGCCAAACTCAGGGTCCCAATTCTATAATTCTAAACAATATTTTTCTGTTGTACTATTGTCTTTGGTTGACAGTAACTACAGGTTTATAATTGTAGAAATTGGGGCCTATGGAAGAACTGGAGACTCTAGAGTCTTCAATTCTTCCATTATGGGTTGGCGGCTTCGCAATAACGAGTTGCACCTACCACCATCATGCCAACCTCCTGGCTCCAATCTGGAACCGGTCCCATATGTTGTAGTTGGGGATGAGGCCTTCCAGCTGTCAAGGCATGTGATGAGGCCATATCCACGACGACACATTGACCACCGTTGTCGGATTTTCTACTTGCGCCTATCACGGGCCAGGCGCCTGGTGGAGTGTGCCTTTGGCATTCTGTGTATAAAATGTTGTGTCCTCCAGTCTGCTACTTAGCTGTGTGAAGCCAACCTGAATGAGGTCATAAAGCATGTGTTGTTCTCCATAATTTCACCAGAATGCATGATTGTGGCTCATCAGATGTTGTAGAAAATGAGGTCACCAATGTTGCCAAGTTTGATTAGGTGGGGGAATGGGTTGAGGTGTAGGCGCCCGAGCAGGAGGATTATCAGATCCTAATTGAGAATGCACATTTTGTTGGGGGGAAAGGCGCATAAGGTTACGGGGTAAGAGCTGCCACTTCTCAAGGAATTCAAACACCTCATATTGGGTATTGGGGGTGTGCATGAGTCAATTAGGATCTGAATTGATCCTCACACACGGAGCCTGACCTCTCGGGGTAGGGGACGAAGGTAGCGGGCAAGGCTACGGGCATAGGCCTCCTCACCCTCATCCGCAGCTGCCCTGGAAAGGTAATTGAGTACCTCAGTGTCCACATGCATACGTGTGTCTGACCCAGTAATGTCTCGACGTCTTCTCCCTCGGTGGGATATAGCAGCAGGTTGGGGGGACTGCTGCTATTGGCTGCTTCCTCTACACTGGGCACTGCTGCTGCAGCAGGTGGGTCAGGTACAGGTTTCGGTACAGATGCTTGGTCATGTCCTGGTTTTTGTGAAGCTTGTGGGATGCTGCAGGGAGGCTCAGAAGATGGGCCAGCCACCTCTTCACCTCCCCCAACCGGGTCAATAATGGCCTCTGAGTCGGAGCCTGTCTCCCTTTCAGTGAGGTTGGATTGGGTTCTGTGGGGAAATGAAAGGGGATTAGAACATTTAGGAGGGGTGAGCCTAAACAGCATATGTGGTATGTGGTGTGATGTATGTACTTATGGTCTGAGATCCAGAATAGGTGCAAGAAAACCCAGCCTGTCAAAGTAAATGTACTTTCGCTTTCTGGGTGCTGCTGACCCGCTCTTGGTCCTCTGCTGGCGTTCTCGCCTGTATTGGTCGCGGATGCTTCTCCATCTTCTCATGATCATCATCCACTGCAATGACACATATAATGGAATCATTTAGCTAGCTACACAAAGCAAAATTCTTCTACATACACGTTATATCGTCATGGGGGCCTAGAAGGATGTGACTAAACTAACTTTTTTGCGCAAAAAAAAAAAACCCAAAAAAATTTTGAGGGGCAAATTCTGTGCTATAAATCGCTGTGAGCGTTAAAAATTTATTAAAAATATCAAGCAACTTACTGATTCGCTGCTGCTCCTCACATGGGCTGTCGACAAAGTGGGGAAACATTTGCCCACAGATGCGCCTCTATGCCGCCTCTTTCCTTGCGCGGTCAGCGTAATGCGCATCTCTTTGGTCCCATATATCTGGCCTCTTCTGCACCAATACAATGAGCATCTCCACATTGATGAGGGTGGACATTATGGCCGGCTCCGTGGAGGCGTTCTTCCGGGATGTCTGGCGCTCTTTTTGAGCTCATTTGCATGTGTCCGCTTCCTCCTGCATGTGTTGCATCATTTCCAGTGACCTGCAGAAGTCTTCCGTATTTCTCAAAGTGACACGCCTGGTCCGTGTGTAATCCGTTGTTTTCTCGCACCCATAGACTTTCATTGGCGTACAACGGGCATAATACGGGTACAATCGCAGCATGCTGCAGGTGTCTCGCACCGTAATACACGCCCGAGAAAAATACGCATGATCAGAGCTGCCCCGTAGAGAAATATTGGTCCGTGTGTAATGCGTGGTTTCCACGCCTCTCACTCATCCGTATTCCTACTTAGTGTGACGCCGGCCTTATCCTCCTTCTCTTCATCCTCATCATCCACCACCTCTAGATCAACATGGTGACCGTGGTCCGTGATGCAACAGCCAACTTATTGTGTAAAAGTAAAAGGGTGTTTTGATGCCCTTTTCATTAAAAATATTAACACAGTAGGTTGATGTGTACCCCCCAGGGAGAATTGTTTGTGACCTGTGAATGCATTTGTCTTGGTTGAAAGCAATGCTAAAGTTGAAAAATGCATCAACGTGTGAACACAGCCCAAGGGGTGGAGGAACATTTTTGTTTTGGGTTAATTAATTTACCTTATATAAAAGTCATTACCCTGGAAAGGATGTTCCTTAACATATTTCCCAGGAAAATCCATTTTGGTTTAGTTTCTGTATGTTTTTTGGTGCGCCTGTAAAAATGGCGTAACACTCTGACACCATTGTTCACAGCTGTGAACTGGGAGTCAGAAATAATTCCAAGGGCATTCCCCATGATGTTCCCATATCATTTTAGCACTGTTTCCATCATTTTCAGTTGTTCTTTGACTTTAAAAGGACCCCCGGGGGGGTCGGGGTAAAAAATGCTCAGGTTTCCCATAGACTTACATTGGGCTTATTGCTCGGGTCGAATACCCAAGTATTCCAATTAGCTCGACCTGAACAACGAGCACCTGAGCATTTTAGTGCTCGCTCATCATTACTCGTTACCTTTTTTCTCTTGTCTTTTTTGTCAATATGCATTAGCTTTTTCATCCCTTGTGCCGAGCTAATTTTTTCATTTTTCGTAATAAGGATAAGTTTTAAAGTTTTACATGGAAGCTACTTTTTTCGATGCATTGTATTGCCACATGAGGATCAGGATGGAGTTCCGTGCACCTGAACAAGTACAGAATATTGGTGAATTGCTCTATGTACTTTATTACTTCACAAATTAAACCAATCTGTGATTCCATTTGAGAGCATTGCAAAAAAAATTTCCCCAGGGCCTTTTAGAGTACTGTTGAAGATTTGCAAAAGACAAAGGGATTCTTCATGTTAGGAGTGGCTGCGCAGGTTTCACCACAATTCCTCATAGGTATCAGATTATATGGTCTAGTGCGGCTAAGCAGAGTGGATTATAAAAGTCACTATAAAAACGAGGGCTAACTAGCAGCACCATTTTAGGATTTTACAGTCTGCTTGACTGTGACTTGATTAATCTGTGATTTACTGCAGTGATAGCATCTTAATAACAGGAATGTTTCCTTTCTTCACACACTGCATATATTGAGGGCAGTTTAATATATGTCATAGAGAGCCAGCTTCATTCCTTGTGAGACTGTCAAGCTATATATCATTTTTTAAACACAAAAAAATCTACACAATCCAGAAACTTAAACTTTATAAAAATACAAAATTTTGCACATTTCCTTGCATTATTAGTCCCTTGTACTCACTGCTCAAATACTGTACAGTGGTCTAATTATAGTGCTTGTTTTTGGGATGTAACTCTACCTAGTTAAAAAGGCCACATTTCTATTTTGATTACCTGTTTTAGCAGTCTAATATAGCATATGTATATAGTAATTGCCTTAAATGATGGCATATGCTTATATTCCAAACTCCGATCAACATTAAATACCATACCCCAGTACTAATTAAAGTAATGCAGGTCAAAAGAGTTTTTTATAGAAAAATAACAAATTTTATTACAAACAAACTAAAATTACATCAAATCACAGAGCAACTCATAAGCAGGCAAAAATGGACAGAGGAGTAATTTCAAGAACCAGTGATAAACATGTGATCC